>CM055869.1:27998381-28665881 GCA_029582165.1 Portulaca oleracea
GGATGCTTCCTTTTGTTGACTCATTCGCTCCATTGAAGATGGATTGGACAGGAACCCAAGGTTCGCATCCATGCTGAGGACATTGTTGGAGAATGTCCTTGAATCTTTCCCAAGCATCGTACAGTGACTCATCTGGCTCTTGCGTGAATGTAGAAATCTGATTCCTCAGGCTGGTGAGCTTGCTTGGAGGAAAGTACTTTGCCAGAAAGGTGCTGGCAAGTTCATCAAATGTTGTGATTGAGTTTGGTGGAAGTATGTCGAGCCACTCCCACGCTTTGCCTTCCAACGAGAACGAGAAGAGACGTAGTTTGACGGCGTCCTCCGATACGTTGTTGGCCTTGTAAGTGTCACAAGCTTGACAGAAGAATCGCAGATGTCGGTTCGGATCTTCATTGGTCAACCCATGGAATGGTGATTTTGACACTAGGTTGATCAAAGACTGTCGTAACTCGAAGTAGTTTTGCTTGGATGGTGGGAACGTTGATTGCTGATTGCGGGTTGGTGACATTGGGAGTAAGATATTGCCCGAATGTCTTTGGTCGCTGTTCTCCCATCTCTTCTTCTTTTTCCGATTCCGATTCTAGCTCCTCTTCGTCCGTTTCTTGATTTTCTTGAAATTCTTTCTCCAGTCTTGCTCTTTTCTCTCTCTCGAAGTGTCCGTTCGATCTCAGGATCGTACTCGAAGGAGAAATCTTTTTGCATAAACCTGAAAAAGACAAAAACAAGAATACCAAGCGTAATAAAGAAAAGTAAAGAAAAATAACAGAAATTAAATAACCTAGTCACCCAGAGCGCGTTTGTCCAATGGCGATTGGGAAACAAATCCCCGGCAACGGCGCTAAAAACTTGACAGACCTAAAACATATAGGTGTCTGTGTACCGCAAGTGTACGGGTCTATGTAGTAATAAAATATCGTTCTCTCTCAGGGATTTGTGTTCAATCATGCACTAAACTAGTTCGCTACAAAGAATGCTAGGTCGATCCAAAGGGTGTTGTAAAGTTTTCTAAATTAAACTAAGAAAGCAGGAATTTTTTAGGGGTTTATATCTTTCTAAGCCTTATCACTTCGATCTTTCGATCCTAGGTGAGTTACAGTGATTAGCCTAAACATTATTTCTAACTATTTAGCCTAATCAGAGATAAGAACTGACTATAAATTGACCCTAGGCAAGAATCATTATGTCTAACTATTTTCTAACCTATTCAATCTACGCAATCCGATTCAAGACTCAAACTGTCGTTCTATTGTCAAGAATCTAAAACCAGGTACAGACTCAAACTGTCGTTCTATTGTCAAATTACCATGACATACAAAACACATAGATAAAACGAATAAAAAGATAACCTAACACCGAAACTGTATTCAAATTCAATCGATTGACATTGAGTTTATCCCCTAAACTAAGAAAATTTGCTACTCATAATTCTAAAAGTAAACATCGCAAAATCTAAATAACTACAAGAAAGCATTAAAGAAGAATAGAAATAAACCGTGTTCGTGTCACCCGAATCGATCTCTTTCGTGCTCTTCGATCACGAACAATAATCTAATCTAATAACAATCTTTTGGAAACAACTGTAAATAAATCGATCTAAATCTACTCTCGCTGCTGATTGATGCTTGAAACGTCGGCTGTCGAAGCCCTTTTATAGCGACTGGATTAGGGCACAAAACGCGGCCTGCATTTTGGAAACGCTGGCTGCGTTTTGCCCAAATAGCGGACTTCTCCGTGAGAGGGCGCTGGCTGCGCCTCCAAAAACGCGGGCTGCGTTTTGTCTTTTCTCGGTTGCCAAACTTTCTGGACAAGGCGCGGCCTGCGTTTCCAAAAACGCTGCCTGCGCCTTGCCTCTCCGCTTCAATTGGATTTGGGCCGAGTCGTTTGGGTCGTTCTTCCTTTCCTCTTCTTTCCTTCTTCACCCCCTTTTTATTTTTTTGATGATTTTTGCTATTTCTTCTCCAATTCTTCATGCTTTTTTGATATAATTCTACCAATTCCTGTAAAACACACCAAACTCGCGAACAAGTGTATAAATCACAGAAATTGCTATAAAAATACGAGATATCGAGTGTAAAAAGCATGAAATTAACATGATTTGAGCCCTAAAAACTCTATATAAAATTGTCTTATCAGTAGATAAGTGAAAACTATCGTATCAAAATGCTCCGCTAAGTCTCTTACATAAGCTTAGTAAGGTGCCAAAGCTTCATTCTTCATTTTCCATTTATTAGAAACTTAATTTATTATGATACTTGAATCACCAAATATTCTTGTACATTTTATGCCCATATCTACAGTGGCTTGCATACCAATGATGCATGCTTCATATTCAGCTGCATTGTTTGTTGCTTCAAAATCTAATTTTACTGAAATCGAAGTATGTGCTCCTTCAGGCGAAATCAAAATGATTCCTACTCCATATCCACTTTGATTAGAGGCCCCATCAAAATACATATCCCAAGTATCTTTCTGGGTTTAAAACACTTCTTCGTCAGGAAATTTAAGTTCTTCTTCATGGGCCTCCTCTATGGGTAAATCGGCCAAAAAATTTGCGACCAAACTCTTCCCTTAATAGCTTTTTGTGGAACAAATTGTAAATCAAATTCCGACAGCATGACCATCCACCGAGCTACTCTACTATTGACCAATGGTTGCTCCATCAAGTATTTGAGAGGGTTCATGAAAGCAGTCACATGCATTGTATGAGCAAGCATGTAGTGACGTAATTTCCTTGTTGCCCAAACAAGAGCAAGGGACAACCTCTCTATGTTGGTGTATCGAGTCTCATATTCCAAGAATTTCTTACTTAGATAATATATTGCTCGTTCTTCTCCTTCATATCTCTTGGCTAACATAGCCCCCATTGTTGTCTCTGTGATGGTTAAATATAAAAGCAATGGCTCTCCAGGCATGGGTGGAGCTAAAACAGGTGGATTAGCCAAGTACTCCTTGATCTTGTTAAAGGTTGCTTGACATTTTTCATCCCATTCTGGTTTGACCCCCTTCTTTAACTTCTTAAATATGGGGTCACAAATCATGGTCAGCTTTGATATGAATCAACTAATGTACTGTAATCGTCCTAGGAAACCTCTTATCTCCTTTTCCGTCTTAGGCGGCGGCATTTCCTGTATCACCTTGATTTTTGCGAGATCAATCTCAATACCTCTGGAACTTACTACAAAACCTAATAGTTTGCCTGTAGTTACTCCGAAGGCACATTTCTGTGGATTTAACCTCATCCATACTTACGAAGCCTAAGGAAAATTTTCTAAGGCTCCCCAAGTGTGTATCTCGATCCACGGATTTGATGATCATATCGCCCACATAGACTTCTGCTTCTTTATGCATCAATGTGGTGGTCGTCCTTTGATAGGTCGCCCCGACATTCTTCAACCCAAATGGCATTACAACATAACAAAACGTGCCCCAATGAGTAATGAATGTTGTCTTCTCCATATCCTCTTCGGCCATCTTAACCTGGTTGTAACCTGAGTACCCATCCATCAATGAAAGAAGGGCATGGCCACAAGTATTGTCTACTAGAACATCAATATGGGGTAAAGGGAAGTCATCCTTCGGACTCGCCTTGTTTAGATCTCTAAAATCTATATACATCCGAACTCTCCCGTCCTTCTTCGGAACTGGGACAACATTTGTTATCCATTGTGGATATTCTGACACCCTAATGAATCTTGCACTTAATTGTTTTTCAACCTCTTCTTTGATCTTTAGTGCCCACTCTGATTTCATGCGACGAAGTTTCTGCTTTACTGGTTTCGCATCAAGGTAAAGTGGTATTCTATGCTCAGCTATCTCCCTGTCTATGCCAGGCATGTCTTGGTATGACCAGGCAAAGATGTCTACAAATTCTTGTAGGAGTAAAGTAAATTGCTCCTGCTCCTCGAGAATTAAAGATTTCCCAATTTTGGTAAGTTTAGGTTCTTCCGGGGTACCTAGATTCACAGTTATGGTCTCCTCAATTACCGAGATTCGATTTTCATGGTCCTCTACTGCTTTTAAAAAGTCTTTAGGAATTTCATATTCGTTTACAGCATCATTATTATTTTCATTTGAGGCAAAGCAGTTCAGGGATGGGGGATGAGAAGAGTCGCAAGCGAAAGAGTTCATTGAATTGAATTGAATTGAGAAACGAGAACATCAACAGATGACTCAACAGACTCTCTTGAAGTAGATGCAATAGACTTAGTGGGCTTAAAGCCCGACTCTGGAACAGACTCGAAAAATGGAACAAAAACGGAATGAAAACTAGACCCAGACCCATGAATAGACTCTCCTAAAGCTAGAGTGAACTCCTTGTCACCATCGGCCGCTACCTAAGTGATTTGCTTGCTCTCTTGGCCCCATGTTGCGATGAGCTTAGTAGGATCCAAATCCAGGCTTGATAAGGCTAGAGAAAGTGCCTCCGGAGGTTTCTCTTCTTTCTGTGCCTCTTGACCAAACAAAATCCCAAAGATATTACTCCTGGTTAGATGAGTCCAATCTAGTGGGGACCTTTTCTCCCGCGCTGGTGTGAATAGTTCCTCCTCGAGTAGCATGCAATCGTTGAAAATCTCCAGACCTGGAACCAAAATCCCCTTGCTTTTCAAGTAATATGGCTCCGGAAAGCCAAAGTAAGGGAAACAATCTCCTTCTTTCACAAACTGACCATTAAGCGTGAGTGGATACGGCTTTACACTGTAAAGCGGTATTGGCTCATTCTTCTTAACCCTCACGACCCTTTTGGCTAACCGTTGCTCGTCCTCAGTTGGGGTATACTCTAATCCAAAATGATGATTACCTTTTTAAGTTAAGAGGAAAGATGTAGGCCCTTGAGCTCTCCTTTCTAAAGATAAACAAGGAAAACAACCATGCTTCTTGAGGATAGCGTTAACTTTCCGGTTGGAATAAGGATCAAAGTCCAATGGTGCTTCGTCCTTCTCTAAAGTAGCGACAATGTCGAAGTGATGGAATTCCTCATCCTTTGAGTTATGTTCCACTTCTAGCATCGGCTTTTTAGAAGTAATTACAGCGGATAATTCCTCTCCTTTGATGGTTATTACTTGCCCCTTGACCATCATCTTTACTTTCTGGTGTAAGGTAGATGACACCGCTTGTTGTTCGTGCAACCAAGGACGCCCTAGTAGCAGGTTAAAGGAAGATGGAATATCCAGTACCAGAAACTCAATGTTGCTAGAAATCGTATCCATAGTGACGGGCAAGAGGATTGAACCCAAAACTCGTCTAGGAGTATTATCATAAGCCCTAAGCTGGATGGCTTGTTGAGTAAGCTGATGGGATTGAATACCCAGCTTTTGAGTTGTCCTCCATGGACAAATATTCACGGAGGAAACGTTGTCAACTAATACTAAAGGTATGACCTTATTGGAACAACCCACAGTTAAGTATAAGGCCTTGTTGTGTGCAAGACCTTCTTTAGGCAAATCCTCATCACTGAAGGTTATAGTACTCTTGCCGGATGTGATGAAAGACATTACCTCCTCAGGTGTGGTTTCAGGTGACACTTCATGCAATCTTACTTAAAGCCTCGATTAAAGCCTGCATATGCTTTTGCGAAGCTACGAGTAATTGCCAAACAGTGATGTCCATCTTCAATCTCTTAAACTGTTTCAGCATAAGGACTTCTTCGGGAGTAGGGATCGCTGTCTCCCCGACTTTCTCCTTCCCTTTGTCCTGAGGTTGGACTTGGGAAGGACCTCCGGGATAGTTATGGTGTCCGGACCAGGTAAGAAAGGTAACGCCCGGGGTTTTAGTTCGACTAGATTTTGTTACTCCCCAAAAGCCGTCATTACTGTCGGAATTCCAGAAATTGTTACTGACATTATTGGAATGAGGTTCATCATTGATATCTTCCTCATCGCTAGCCCATAAACCATTCACCCATAGTCATCAGAAAAACAACGCGTGATGTAAGCGGGCTTCTTTTTATTAGTAATGAAATCAGAAGGATCCCATTCACATTCTTCGAAAATAGCATGTATGTGTAAAGAACCTAGTGGGTTGCCAGTGTTGCTAGGTTTCTGTGTTGCCTTTAGTAAAAGTAGCTGCTTTGACCTAAACATCTCCTCCATTCTATTCTTCAGAGTGAAGCATTGTTCGGTATCATGTCCCCGAGCCCTGTGGTATTTACAGAACTTACTGGCATCCCAACCTCGTGGCTTCTCTTTTGGCTCAGGTTTTAAGTCAGGAAGGGTAATCATTCCCTTGCTTAATAGACGCTCTAAGGCTTGAGCTTATGTAGTGTCTATCAGGGTATACTCGGTGTAGCATTGTAGAGCGTTCACTTCGTTCCCTCTGTTAGCCGAAGTGGATGGGCCAGTTGGCTTCTTGTTGGTGTAAGTGTTCTTCCAGCCCCAGTTGTGACCCCCTTAGCGAGCTCGCTTTCTATCTTTGTTCCAGCTAACCTCAACGAGACAAAGTCTTTGAGAGGTTGGAACCTTAAATGAGTGTTGTACGAGGGTTGTAGACCTCGAACAAGCATGTCAACTTGGTGTTCCTCAGACGGTCGGTCCACCATTTGAGCTGCTTTTGCTCTCCATCGAGAAAAGTAGTCAGAGAAAGACTCCTTTTCTCCTTGCTTCATTAGCTCCATATCCCTTAAGGTGACAGGCATGTCAACGTTGTAGGAATATTGGTGTAGAAGCTCCTTGCAAAGCGAGTTTCATTGTGAGGACTTGGTAGGACTAAGTGTGTTATACCACTTCATAACATTCGGGCCAAAAGTCCAAGGAAAGATAATATGATAAATATCCTCTTCAACTTCTTTCAGCGTCATAGCCCCCATGAAATTCCGCACATGTTGATGTGGGTTTTCAGTACCATGGAATTTGATGTCAGGCATGTTGAATTTAGGGGGAAGTCTACCTCTTGGAACAAGCATGAAACCTATGTCATCCATAAACTGATTGTTGAAGAGTGTAGATTCCTTCAGCATTTGTTCAATTCAGTCAAGTCTCGAGTTCGAAACCCCGTGGACCAACCCATCCTTCTCCTTTCCTGATTGCTCAACTTCACCCGTAGGGGGATTCTTCATATTCGAATTCTTTGCCTCTTCCATAGCATGAATGACAGCATCAATTCTCTGATTTTGTGCCTCTAGCTGAGCATTCATAGTGACTTGCATATTCAGAATTATGTTGGTGAGCTGTTCCATTTCAGTACGTGGAGGAGGTGGTGGAGGAGGCACCGGCTCCTCCTCTGGATCACTATACGGATGGCCTTCAGGTTGATCCCCATAGGGATCCGACATTGTCTCAGATGGGTCAATCACCAAAGACTCAACACCTTCTTCAGACGCTTCCTCGTCGGTCGCTTCTTTATCAGTTGCCTCAGATGATGCACGATCTTCATTGCTGTCGTAGTGGATGTCAAAAGTCTCCAACTGGCCGGTCTCGTCCCTTTGATACACTAGAAACCAACCTATTATGTATTGAAAGATGGAGGAATTCGAAGACTCAGCTCAGCGTTGATCCCTAAGACTTTATGCACACAATGGATGAAGAATTTTATTTGAATCCCGAATGACCGAACTAAAAGCTCTAAGACATGTGCGAAGCCTAAATGAAACTCTTATGTAAATGCAGACTCGAGCCAGAAAGACATATTTAGACCTTACCAGACCGAGCCCAACATCAAACTTATAGGCTCAGGCCTCACGTAAGGGCTAAATATATCATTTTTGGCTAACTACACACAACAAGGAGCCCATTTGAACCACATAAGGCCGGGCTCACTTGGAAATCCGCGAGAATCTCCAAGGCCCAAACAGACTTTTGTGACCCAAATGACCTACTTACCCTAAATGGGACGACTTTATGCAAATGCGTATGACCCTAAAAACTTTAGTTTAGACCCAATAGGGACCGAGCTCACCAAAAATCATCGCAGATTTCTTGGGCTCAAACCCACTATTGAGCCTAAACCAAGATTTGACAACTAAGAAAAAAGAGAAGGGTAGAACACTGATTTGGACCATACAGGGCCCAGCCCAACCTGGGATCCACGAGAATTCCAATGGCTCGAGCCTTGTATAGGCCAAATCAGCTACCACGGCCATCATGCATGATCCTAAAAGCACCTTAACTTAGGCCTCGTAGTATTTGAGCACACCAAGATCCTCGCGGATTTCGTGGGCTCAAGTTCACTACAAGGCCTAAACCGAGGTTGACTACTAAAAGGGAAGACCAGACCATTAGTTTGGGCTATACAAAGCCTGACCAGACACGGGATCCGCGAGAATCCCCGAGGCCGAAAACTTGTATAGACCAAATTAATTATCTCGGGCCGCTATGCAAGACCCGACCCTTTTTACTACTTTTTTTAAGCATTACGACATGGTCTCGAGTTCGAGGATCGAAAGAAGCAAATAGCACACAAATGAATTCCACCCTATCTAAGGGTCTATGTTTGAGGGTTAAAGGGTCGGTTCATCCTAACCTCTAGCTCGCCTCTCGAGTGTTTCATCTTCCATGGGGTGCATGGCAAGATTGGCACACTCGGGTTGCTCCCTTTGTCATATGGACTAAGGAGTGGTGCACGAGTGGGAAAACAACCACCGGCTTGGTGAAGGTCTAAATGGACCCACCAAGTTGAATGTTTTTGTTTTCCCAAAATAATAAAGAAAAGGGATAAACCTAAACGGTGCCTTATGTGCCCAGCAAAGGGGAATGCCCGAAAAATGCACAAAATGCCTAAAATAAAAAAAGTGACAACTTTTTTTTAAAAAACAAAACCAGACTTTTCAAGTCTTACCCGCTTTCTAAATAAGTCCCCAGTGAAGTCGCCACTGTAGGGCCCGCGGCCCGGAGAGCACGGTCCCCCACGGAGTGTCGATCGACGTGAGGCGACTTATTTTTACTAGGGTGCAATTTCAATTTTTATGCACGAATTATGTTTTCTTGAGCATTTCACGTAGTCAACTTTCAAGTTCCAACTAAATTTAGGCCCCAAAATATGAACAGCCACACCGGGATGGCTCCAACCAAAAGGGGAATCGGGACCTCGGGACTAAAATCCTAGCGGATTTTTGTGTCTACACAGTCCCGGTTCCATCTCTGAGTTGAAGCCGAAGTCATTAGGTGCTACAACAGGGTCCGAACAGGTTCCACCGTGACAAAATCCGCTAGGATTCTCACCAAGTAGAGTCAAGTTGGACAATGTCTAACAACTAATTACTTCCCTGACGATCTAATGAAACGAACCTGACTTGGTTCACTGCCCAAAAATCAAAGAGAATTTCTTGTCGGTGAACACTAGTGACTCGCTGCATTCATCTAAGTTGACATATTCGGGAGGCTAAACAACAATTAGAACTAAGAATAAGTGGACATGCATAAAATGCTAAAATTTGGAGTCGCCAGTTAGTTTTGGAAAAAACTAACAAAATGAAGTGAAATAACTTCACGATCTTCGAACCGAGTCGGGATCGGGGGTAAAGGAGTCGATGCAAGGGGGATGCGCTTGCATCTCCCGCCGTGGCGGCCTTTACTAGGTCGGGTTAGTTTTAAAAAAGAAGGAAACTAAAATAAACAAAGTTGTCACCAAGTTTTGAAATTAAAGCATGCAAAAGCGTTCACGAATTAAACAAACTGAAGAACCTCAACTGGTTATGAGGACCTCAGCGTAATCGTCAATGAGGACCTCAAATGTCAGCACAAGATTATTTTGTTTGAAAGACCAACCGAGCTATTTCAGGGAAGTATCAATTATATCCCAATCTTATGCCTTCCCTCTATTCTGAGCTATGATTGTAACAATCTTCATTTCCTTTTTCAGATATCAAATGAAAAGGAAAGAAAATATGGCAAGGAAAAGAAATCTCGTGGAAGATAGAAGATCATCTCAGAAAAGGAAACAAATCCCAGCAAACCGATGCACTCAAAGATCTAAATCCAACCTGTGAAGATAGTTGCCAAACCAGAATCAACGCAAGCTGGAAAGAATCAAGTGCAAAGGAAAGTAGCTGAAGAAAGTCGTTGAGGAATCAAGTATAAATAAGAAAACTCTTTCTCTTCACAAGTGTGGATTTCCAAGCAAGTAAATCTGAGTAGAAACTTTGTGTAAGAAAGTTCTGAGTGTAGGAATATCTTGTTGATATTCTGAGTGTAGCCATTCTTTGTAAGTGGTGAGTTTGTGTGTAACCAGTGAGGGCACTGGTGAAGATCTCTAGGGTCGAGAAATTGAAGTGAGGAAGAAGCCTCACGTTGCAACACTTTTCTGTCTGTAACTGCCTCCTTTGTGAGGCCTCAAGAACAGAAGACATCTGCAAGGTCTTCTGTCCCAGTAAGCTGTTTTGAGGACCTCACAGTCTTCTTATCAGCTGAGTTGTAACCTCTTCTATTCTAAGCACTTTAATTTAATAATAAAGAAGTATTTTCATTATATAAAAGTGCTATTAACCTAGTTGTGTTGATTGAAGTGCAGAATATTTACATAACCCGAATCACCCCCCCCCCCTCTAGGGTTATTTCACAAACATCTAAAGGAAGCAAAATTAAAGGTTACAGCGGGCGGGGTGAGAGATCTACATGGTTACAAATCAAAGAAAATCCAACAAAATTGAAATAAATCAATAAAAAATTACCAATCCCTATTCGGATCCGCGAAGACCTTGGTATGTTTCAGGCTCAAATGGTTGTTGATTTCCCTTGGATCCGCGAGAACCCTCTCACGCTAGCAGATTATTTTCTCACTGTTGCTAAAATCCTTACACAAACCACTGCACACCTCTAGGATCCGCCAGGATCCCCGCACAAAAATACAGTGTTTCTTCCTTGTCGTCCCAGTTTTAAGTGTACCTTTTTCAAAAAGCCACCAGAATTCCCTTTTTATAAGATGCGTTTTTCAGGAGTTGCCTTTAACAGCACAACCCCCATCACCCAACAAATCCGCGAGGATTGGCTTAGTGGGGAGTGTCAGTTGCCAGTTCACTTGACCAGATTAACTGTTGTCTGACTGAAATATTAACCGCCATAATTCCAAAAAGAAAATCTGCGAGAGCTTCCTGAGCCAGAATGACAGATGCGCAAGAGTTTCTAATGGGCTTGACGCGATTTTCTGAGATTTTATACTGGACTGAACTGACAAATCCACGAGATTTTAAGCTGAAATGACAAATCCGCGAGATCTTCCTTTGGGCAGGATTTTTGTACTTGGCTGCAGCTTGTATCTACGTAGACTTACATTGACTTTTCTGAGCCTAGAATTGTATTGACTTTTAATCTGAAATACCGAATCCGCGAGAATTCGTCATCTGACTGGGCCAAAAATACAAAATCCGCGAGAATTTATCATCTGGCTGGGCTAAAAATACAAAATCCGCGAGAATTTTTCTGGGCCAAAAATGCAAAATCCGCGAGAATTTGTCATCTGACTGGGCCAAAAATACAAAATCCGCGAGAATTTGTCATCTGACTAGGCCAAAAAATGCCAAATCCGCGAGAATTTGTCATCTGACTGGGCCAAAAATACAAAATCCGCGAGAATTTGTCATCTGACTGGGCCAAAAATGCAAAATCTGCGAGAATTTGCCTTTTGGGCTGCTGAAAATACTATCTTGAACTGAGCTCAATTTTTCCGTGTCTACACCTAGATGCGATCGAAAGGGTGTTGATGATTGAGCCAAGAGTTTGAACAAATGATTCAAATGAAACATAACTCTGGCACTATAAGCTTAAGTCATATTAATAAGAAATGCATTCAGAAACTATATAGTGTAGGATTTTGGAAAACCTAAACTTTGAAAAGTTCAATGTTTGTAAAGCATGCCTGATGGGTAAGATGACTAAAACCACCTCTTATTGGAATTGTGAACAAGCTAAAGACTTATTAGGATGCAAACATATTGATGTATGTGGGCCTATGAGCACTAGTGCGAGAAGAAGGTTTATTGGGGTTTTTTGCATTTTGGACCCCGAATTTTAGGGGTATTTATATTCTGAAGCCTTGGTTTTCAACTTTAACTTTTTGGACCCTAAAGTTTGTAGGCTAAAAAAAGGACCCTAAAGTTTGTGAGGTGAAAAAAAAGTCTGTTTCCCGTTTTTCTTTTTCTTTCCATGTTTGAATTTCTCTCCCGATTGGCATCAAACTTCAAGACTAAGGTTAAAACCGATATTAAAGTTATAATAAACCTCTTTTATTCATGTTGGAGTTACATAAAACCATGTACTCATGGGTCTAAGTAGCCCCGACATCAATAAGAGAGGTGTATTATAGCTTCAACATTAGTTTCAACCATAGTCCTGAAGTTTGACGTCAATCGGGATATAAATTCAAACATGGGAGGAAAATAAAGAATGAGACAGGGGCCTTTTTCTTCATCCGACAAACTTTAAGGTCCTTTTTTATTCAGCCTACAAACTTTAGGGTCTAAAAAGTTAATGTTGAAAACCAAGGGCTCAAAATATAAATACCCCTAAAGTTTAGGGTCTAAAATGCAAAACACTCGGTTTATTGTACTATTTCATCACTTTCAGTGACAATTTTTAGTAGATATGGATATATCTACTTAATACGCCACAAGCCCAAATCCTTTGAAATGTTCAAAGAGTTTCAAAGTGAAGTACAAAACCAACTTGGCAAGAAAATCAAAACCCTTCAATAAGGTTGAGCAAGTGAGTATTAGAGCCATGATTTCACTAACCGTTCTAGAGAATGTGGAATTGTTTCATAACTCTCTCCTCTAGGAATACGACATCTCAATGATGTATCTAAGAAGAGGAATCACACTGTATTAGATATGGTGTGATCAATGATGGTTGAGTCAACATTGTCGGTTACCTTTTGGGGATACACGCATTTAACCATAGCTCTAATTGCTTAACAAAGATTATCTGAAGCACTAGAGAAGACACCACATATGATTTGGAGAGGAAAAGTCCTTGAACTGTTTTCTTAAAGAAATGGGTATCACTTTTACAAACTGTTGTAGAGGATAGTGTTTGTGTCTCAAAATGCTTTCTTCTTAGAGAATATGTTATTCTCTAAAAGAAAGAGTGGGAGAGTTTTTTAACTTACCAAAGTTCAAGAGACATAAAACACAATAATCATCACCTAAAACTCCGCTACTTGATCTTAGTTCAAGTTTTCCTATTGGTCGGGAAATTAAGAACGAGGTTAAGGCAGTAGAAGTTCCTCAAAACATTGAGGAGGAGGTGCCATGAACATTACTCCAAGCAAGGTCAGGTAAACAACTCCGTCAGCCACAGAGATATCGATCTTCTATGGATTAGCGTGAGATGTTATTTTTAGAAAGTAATGACTCTACCTACATCAAAGAAGCTTTAGAGAATCAAGATTCCATAAGGTCTAAGATGGATTCCATGTATGCAACCAAGTTTAGAACTCGGTCGATTTGTCTGAAGGTGTGAGCCATCAGGCATAGGAGGGTTTTAACGCAAAACACGGGTTCATTAAGATAGACAACAAGACTGACTTCAAAATTAGATTTGGAAGAAAGATGGGTACTTGACACAACTGAATGGTTTTGGTTGGAATACTTGTAAAATTCAAGAGACCATATGTGGTCTTAAGGAAGCTTCTAGGAGTTGGAATCATTGATTTTTTTGACCAGGATATCAAAGGTTTGATATACTGATAGGTGCTAAAATAATATTTTGTTTGCAAGAAGTTCAGTGGGAGCAATGCGTTTCTAACATTGTATGTGATTGACATACTGCCTACTGAGAGGAAGATTCTCATGTTGCGTCTACTGAGGTTGACTTGGGAATAACTTTCAAAGTGAAGGATTAGTGGGGCTATGAGTTTTCTTGGAGACAAGATCTATAATATGATAGGTTAAAAGATTTTGATTGTTTGAATCAAAGTTGACTAGGTGTTGAATAGTTCAACCCACTTTGAGAATGGATTAATTTCCACAAATCATGGCATATCCTTAGGGAATCTGATTATCTCAAAACAATCAGAAGATCTAAAAAGGATGAGACATATAACTCATGCTTCAGGCATGAGATAAATGTATGCCACGAGATGTTCAAAGCCCAACATAACATATACATTGTATATGTATAAGCAAAACTAAGGATGTGTCCTAAGTCTAAAGTGGTTGATAAAAGCTAAGTGTGAAGAGTTGCATTGATGCTACACTTATGTTAGAGAAGTGTGATTATTTGAAAGATCAGAGAAAAATTATACGATTTGTTTGAGTGGTATTGAGGTGATCTGGAAGTTCCTAACTTTACATGCGTTTAATTATGCAAATAAGACAAGCATGGCACTGTTAGGATTGTGAAGTTCGTTTTAGATCTGGGTGATGTTTCTAACCTTGCGAGAGAAATGGAGCCTTGTTGATAGGAGCCATCACTCAAGCAAAGGAACTAAAGCTCACTATGAATCCAAACATGAGTTCCGGAAATATATTCCTGTATGAAAGGTCATTAGTGACATGGTATATGTGCGAGGTTCATTGCAAGTATTGTGTACTAAACCCCTGTTGTAGTTATAGCATGATAGTCATGCATGGGCAATAGGTATTGAACACATTCCGGAATATTAACAAGTCAAGTTTACATGAATTGTTCATGAATTATCACGTAGGAACAGTGATAATATCAACACAATTAGCATGTAGGATTGAGGAAATGATAAAGTTTCGTGATCATGGTGATGTGATGACATCATAAATCAATCACATGGGTATTGTTGAGAACAACTACCGAAATGACCCGCAGTGGGATCTCTTTAAGTTGGGAATGTCATAAGAGCTCTCACTACTCAAAATTCCTAAATCCTGAGTTCAGTACATAGACTACATAATCTGTTGTAACTTTGGAGCGCGTCAAACGTCTTTCGTAACAGTAGGCTATAAAGGCGATATCTGGGTTACAGTTGGATCATGTGAGAATATGTATTTGAACAAGATGACATTGTCCTCCCTATTAGGGACAGTTGTCTTGTTGGCCACTCGGTGAGATTGGACTGAAAATGCTTGGCCGAGCTTAGTTGAATCAATAGTTGATCATCTACTTTTCAGAGTCTAACTCGGAGATCGAGGAAACGTTCAGATCTTACATAAGGATGACTTCAGCTTACCTTATCCGAACATGAGACAGTAAGTGACAAGGGAATTCAAGGAATCGAACACTTGTGGGATAAGTGGGAGATTGTTGGGAATGTCCCGATAATGTTCAATATACATGGAGATTAAACCAAAGTAATATAGTAATTATATGTCTTGTTAAAGACCTCTATAATTAGTAATTGAATGTGTTTAATTACAACTATATTATTTGGTCCTACTGGGTCACACAAGTCAGTGCCCTAAGTATTTTTGTATTATGTTTAGAAATATTGGGAGCTGATTTCTATGAGAAATCAGCCCAACACGAACCGTGTTGACCCAACACGGTCCGTGTTGGGACACCATGGACCGTAGTGTCCATGGGCCGATTTAATGAACTTTGTAGAGGCCAACACGGACCGTGTTGAGCCTGAGAAATGCGTCGTTGCATTAAATCGGCCATTAGTGTTTTTGTCCTCTCCCTTGGTTATCTAAACACTATATAAATTGGTCTCTGTGAGAGATTATTATATACCAACTGCTTGAGACTTTCAGAGAGATATCAGGGTGATTTCCTGAGTTCCTCTCTCTCTTAGTTTGCAGTTATCGTTTCTTGAAATAACCACTTATACCGAAATACATACATCTTTAGATTGAGATCTGTCTCGATCGGGTCGATCTAGCAGTCGGGTTCCTGGAGTGCTGCGTGGACTTTTCAGTAGAGGATTTCAGCATGGAATCTCGAAGGTCAACCTCTCCATCAGTCGGATTAGCGATAAGGTATAATTACTAAAGCCTCTGCAATTGTTGTGATTAATTGTTTTATAATCGTTATGAATATTCCGTCAATTAATCTGTATCTGTTTAGGAAATAGATAACCTAAAACCTAACACTAATCTCTAAAATTTCGTTCTTTACAATATGTGAATTTGATTATATCATTAATTGCTATGTTCTCTTGGATGATTTCTTCTTTGTATACAAGGGATTGAAGTTTCTGACCTAGAACTTTTCTTTATTCTGATTAGGGAGAAGTAGATGATTCAATTATTTTGTTACATTACCGAATTTCGTAGCGTGCCTAGTGCATCTTGGGAAGAGATAGAGGAATTGGGTCTATGTGTCCACCATCATGTTTCCTGCCAAGAACATGGTTTGTTTGGTTTTAATGGGCCTTTTAGTGACATGAAGCAAGATTCTTTACAATAGAAGTTTTGTGGTGGATTTTAATTCTTTACTTTGATTCTCTAACGAACAATTTTTGTTGCCATTGAATTCTTTGTGACCATGCTTTTATTAAAAAAACGATCAAAGGAGCCTCATATTTTGGTGTAATAATTTTAAGGGTCATCTATTATGATAAATAATTTTAGGGTGACATTATTTTTTATATAAATATTTAGAGGGGACATCCAAGTCAATTTACAGCCAACAATGACACGAAATAGTGGGTTTTATATTTAGACGTGTTTATCATTATAAGAGATTTGTTTGTATATGTTAGAGTTAACTATAAACTTCAATTTAAAACACGCCTAAAATAAACCCACTGCTTTGCACCATTTTTGGTTGGAAATTGGCCTGAATGTCTCCTAAATATTACATCAAAAATAATATCACACTACAATTATTTGTCATAATAGAGGGCCCTTAAAATTATTACACTAAAATATGAGACCCTTTAGTCATTATTTGCTTTTATTTGGGTGATGTTTAATGATGATGCAAGGTAAGTTATTTTGTAATGACCAGTGACTTGTGCCCGTGCAAGGCATGGGCTGCTTATCAGAAAAATTTGTACAAAAGAACTGATTACATATTTGCAAGGGGAAGGACGGGTAATATCAGAAACAATTCTCATGGTGTGAAAATACACCTCAAGTAGAAATTTTGTCAACCCCCCTAGAATTGTGGTATTCGACATGTTCATCCAACCTCAGTAGCTTGATGGAAACAAACTCTCTTTTAAACAGCATTGCGATGGCAGATCTCAGTAGCTTGATAAAAACTGGAAAGAAAAGAAAGAATAGGTTTATAAATTATTATAAGTAGTGACCCGCATGATCGAATGGTGTAATTTATCCAATATAAAATTGATCAAAACGAATAAATATATAATAACCTGGAAAAGAATATGAATCACCATTATATTTGAGATTTAACTATTCTTTCACCACTGAGTTCTCAAAGGAATTACAAGGCTGCAGACAGTATATGATGAACCCACAATCCAACCCATTTCCAAAAACTCAAACACATTTTCCTCTTCCCACCTTCTCTGTGCTAATTATTCCCCCCCCCCCCCCCCGGAAAAACTCTCTAGTCTCTGGTATACCAGATGAAAAAAGCACAGAGGCAGCTTTCACAGAAGAAGAAAAGCTAACATAAAAGATAAATTAAAAAACAGAAAATCTGAAATAGCAATGGTGCATCTGTCGACAGGCCAATTTCTTTGATTAGGTGGCAGAAGATATTGAATTTTAAGCATATTTGATTAATTACAAAGACATCTATAAACAACTCTAATTTAGAAATCTAAAAAACTACTAATTCTTCCCAGTTTCTTTTGTTCAAAAATAATTACAGAGACATATATGATGAACCCTAATTTAGAAATCTGAAAAACAACCAAGTTTTTTCCAATTTCTTTTACTCACAAATAAATCCAACCTAACAATTGAGAGAAGATATTGACAATATAATTCATACGAAACTAAACCATAATACAAAATTATTGGTACCTGAGATGTATACGGGTACAAAGGAGCCCGATGGGTACCGGACCCGAACCTGTTTGGAATTATCCATCGGGCTCCTTTGTACCCGTATACAATATAATTCATACGAAACTAAACAGGTTTGCGAAACAGGTTTGGGTACCCATCGAAGCACAAAGTCCGGGCTATAAATTAGTAAAAATAGTAGTACAAGTTAGTTCTAGTGGGCAACCAATTTTTTTTTTGTCCCCTTAGTAACTTTTGGCAATCATTTTTCTCTATATTGTCGCCCAATCTATATCAATTGCAACAAAAAAAAAAATGTTGCCACATATAATGTATTTAACCACAAAAATATTTGGTTGCCCTATTTTAAATTAATGCAATAATAATTTTTTTGTTGCCCAAGCTACTTTAAATTTGTTGCCCTAACATATTTTTCTTATTGTACGGGTACGTATACGGGTACAAAGGAGCCCAATGGGTACCCGACCCGACCCGCACTTAAAGAACTCACACAGCGCTCGCACACGCAGCACATACTTCGCTTCCTTTTCCATTTGCGCTGTTACCAAGAGCCTAGTTTAGGGTTCCTTAAAATTCCTCCACTTACACTCAAATAGGCCTAAAAATTGTAGTTGAAATACCCGAATACGATTCGTAAACTTGTGCATATGGGTATAAAATGGGTGGTATAATTTAATCATATCTTTATTTATACTCGAATAGTACCCGTTATATCCACATCCCCGGTGGGTACGAGTAAGGGTACTAATTTTTAGTGCCCCTTAAAGATGGGTATGTTGGAAATATGGAGTAACACGGTCACCTACACAAGATGAGGGATCACTTGGGTAGCTAGGAGTCGAGGGTCAACCCGTCTCCCCTTAAGACTTATTCACTGGATTGCGTGATGTATAATGCGATCAAGAGTATGGTTTATCAATTACACATCATAGGGGAGACGTGTAAACGATCTAAGAGTGGGAGGCTTCACGTGAATTGAGGCTAGGGTTAGGGTGGTTCACATGAGGTAAGGGAAAAGATGGAGGGAATTTTGCCATGAGGGCTTTGTGGTTTCAAGATTCAAGAAGGGTTGAATCTTGAACGGGAAAAGGTTTATTCTTGGATGGTGAAAAGGGGAGGGTTGACGTGAAGGAGGGGAGAGAAAGAGGGGACTGGCGTGAGGTTTGAGGGGAGAATGAGAGTTGAGAGGTTGTTGGAGGAGAGAGAAAGTTGTTATGAGTTTGTTATGGAGAGAGGGAGTTGGTTGAGCTATTTTGTGAGAGGGAGAGGAGGTGGACGAATTCGAGGGAGTATGGAGGGGAAGGGTGGCGTTGGAAAGGTGGTGAGATGGGGGTAGATATTATCTCCTATTAGATAGAAAGATAATGGGGATAGAGCTAGGTTTCCCGCCTGAATCTACAAGAAGGACAACCTAGGGTTTCTTGATCTAGACCGCAACCTAGGATCAAGTTCTTCCTAAACCACTTGGGTACCAAACCAAGATACAATAGAAGAGGGGTTGAGGGTTTATCCAAACACTCGATGGAAAGCTAAAAGCTTAAAGGGATTCATATTTCTGTATTCTGTTCTGAAAAGATTACAAGCCTAGGCTATTTATACTAGACTCGAACCTAGGGTTTCTAATAAACCCTAGCTTGGTGTGCAAGCCAAGTCTTCTACGCGCCTACTACTACTCCATCTTCCTCTTGGATTAGGATTCCTTATCCTAAGGGGAGATGGTTACAATCACTTTATCCTAGTTTGATTTGGCTTTCCTAATCCAAGATGGATTAGTTAAAAAATAAGCCATCTTAATCTAGGATTACATAACTTGATGCCTACTCTACTCCTACCACACGCCTAACACACGCTTCTAGAACATTCTAGAACAATTTAGAATGTTCTAGATTTATCTAAACTCCTAATTAAATAAAACACACCAAAAATAATAAAAGCTATAAAATAAAAAGTATATCCAAAAGATCAAATGTGATGAACTTGGGCCTCTTGGACGTGACTTTGGAGCCTTTCTTGGGCTTGCTTGGCGTGGCCTTGTAGTCCTTAGGATGTTTGGAAATCCTCTTGCCATAATGAGCATACAATATATATGGGCCTATGGGCCTCTATGCTCATGTTTTCCTCTATAGCTTGTTCTACCTCCTTGAAAATGTATTGGGCCTCTTGGGATGTATTTGGCGTGGGCCAAAATACATCATTGCGAATAGACTTAACGGTAAAATCTAACCTCTTGTAAGCAAAGTGAAAGATCTCTCAAGAACTCTCGAGAATGTTGCTGCAGTTCAACACCTTAAGAGTGTGTTGAAGCTCTCTAGGAAAGATAGATAAAAGTGATTGAGGTGGGTCTTGGATGAATGAATTCATTCTCTTTATATAGTGGAGTAGAGCATCAAGACTTGCCTCAAAATTTCCATAATTTGAGAGCATGATCCATGGGATTGCAAGCTTGATTGTGGGGGGTCAATTTTGACTAATTAATTTAGTAAATATTCAACCACATTCAAATCATCATGTGTTAATATCAAAAGCTACAATCTAGAAAATTCAAAAACTCACGTTGTTGGGCACCACCACGGTTCGTGTCACTTGGCCACGGTTCGTGGTGCACCTACCACAACCTGTATCATGCAGACATGGTCCGTGTTGCCCAAGTTTTCACTTTCTTGAGCTACTGATTGTTGACACAACCCTTGTCACACCTGACATGGTCCGTGCCAACCTAGTTTCCGCTCCAAGACTTATGTTGACCTTCTCGGTCAACTCTTAAATTATATTTAGTGAATTGCCAACCTTAATTAGCCTTTTAACTCTTGAAATACTCCAACAGGGTAAAGGTAAGAGTATTGATTTTGAAAATGGTACGGGTAAAGGTACGACTCTACCCGCCCCGAACCCGACCCATTGTTATCCCTAATCTTATAGATGGATTGGAAGTTGTATATGGAGTACCACCTTGCTTTAAGTGTGTAAATTTGAGCTTCCTCTAACTGTATGTTTTTTTTCTAGTTTTAGAAAATTTAAGAGATTGCAGATGATTTTATTGTCCGTGTATCAGTATATGAGTATTGCTTGGGTATAGTCAGCTACTTGTTTGAATATTGCAAGTGACTCTTTTAGTTCATTCGAACCGAGGAAAACTTGAACACATTCAGGTTAACTATGTTCTATGTTTGGGATCAACCATTTTTCGTTTAGTGTTATGTTATTGGTTGCCACTATAAATATTTCAAGTGTAACTTGGTTTATGAGTTTTAGTAGAGTCTCAACGTGATTGTTAAATTTTGCCAAGATACTCCATGTAGCTCATTGATCGATGATGATTGTCCAATAATTCTTGAGTACACATGTTTATTTTATATTTTTTTGGGAAATTGGATTGTAATATACCGACCTTTAGGGGTGTTGAATGACAATATACCGACCTTCACTTTTGGATAGTAATATCACTGACTTTTATAGTTTGGTGACATTAATATACCTTCAAGGATTTTCTGGGCGGCGAATCGGTTGTGATGACGGCGGCAAAGTGTGCAAAAACCGGTGCCATTTTTAGGTATTTTTAGGGGTGTTGAGTATTTGTATTCGATATTTTTAGGATTAGTGGGTTAGTTTTGTTGTTAATTTTTAGGATGTAAATCCTTGAAGGTACATTAATGTCACCAAATTATAAAAGTCAGTGATATTACTGTCCAAAAGTGAAGGTCGGTATATTGTTATTCAACACCTCTAAAGGTCAGTATATTACCGTCCAATTTCCCTATTTTTTTCTAATAAAAGTAATTAAATTTATCCTCCATCGGTCTTTTTTTCCGATTATTGAGAGCCCAAAAGGGCAAAAGGTCTTGCAACAAAAGTTGTATACAAACAGCAAGACAACAAAATAAATAAGGCTCACCCTAACAAAAAAGCAGCAAATAAAACAACAACTAAGATTTATCTTTCAAATTGCCCTTCTATCTTCTTGTCATTGCTCTATGAAGAGTCTTGTCACAGTCTCTTGATCTTCGCAAATGATGTCAATGTCAAAACCAATCTTTGCCGCCCAACGAGCTTCATCAACAATCTTATCAAATGAGCTTTCCACAAACTTCTCTAATCCCTCTATTTGACTGCAATTTCCCGTTTGTTTGTTCTTCTCTTTGTTCTTTGAGATGATAGCCCCGTAAGTTGCTTGTCTAATCAATTGTCATTTGGACTTCACCATAA
Organism: Portulaca oleracea; assembly: GCA_029582165.1. Lineage (NCBI taxonomy): Eukaryota > Viridiplantae > Streptophyta > Magnoliopsida > Caryophyllales > Portulacaceae > Portulaca > Portulaca oleracea. The sequence continues at coordinate 28,020,364 of CM055869.1, forward strand.
CGCGTTATTTCCTTTTACGCCTAGTTCTGGCCTTAGAAGCCATTAGAGAAGAGTCTTCAAAATTAATGGCCAAATCAAGGTCATTACCAACAACACATGATTCTCGATTGAGTTACTGAGTGTACAATCCCTGTCGGAGCTAGCCCCTTTATTACAATCCTCCCCACCGTTGAACTAGGACCCAATCAAAAGAGCATCCTACCAAGTATTGATTTTAAAGAATTTTAGGCATGGATTTCGAATATTTTAAGGAGTACGTTTATATAAGCCAAGTTGAATTTTGGCTTTAATTCAAAATTTGTTGTAGGCGCCTTGGCTCGCCAATGACCTAGAGAAGATCTTCACAGATAAAATATAAAATGGAGGTAGACAAAGCCGATGGAGGGCACTCTTATAATTTTCATATAAGCGTTTAATTTAAGGAGGGCTATTTTGGGTATGTTAATTGAGTTTTGTTGGAACTCATCAACTCGTCACTGGATTATACCCTCCAAAGTATTTGCTGTTGAATGTAGGATAACTCATAGTCAATTTAAAAAATGGTCCTTTAATAATACTTTCCACTAAATTAGGTTCTTGTAAGAACTTCAATCTTTTGTTTTAATTAGGTAAGTGATCTAATATAATCCACTGGACCCCTATCTCGTGGCCTAACCCAATAGGCTTTTATCAGACTGAGATACGATGATACAAATGTCTGGCTTAGATCCAACTGTCCATTCACAATACTCTCTCATTCTTGATAAGTAAGGAATGTTCCTCCCAAGAATCAAGCTTTGTAAGGAGTAAATGCAAGGTGGAGCCTTTACATAATGACAAGGGCCAATCGGCACGTAAGAACATGGACTTGACTCCGTGGCTATTTTATAATTTTAGCGGCTTGAATGTTATGGGAATAAAAATGACTAACCCAATAATTCTATCATTCGGGTTAGGATGATTTAGATCGAGTCGTGTTCAATTGTATTTGATAAGTTTATTTTGTGAAATTCTTTATACAAAAATAAATCTAAGTCTGGTTCGATCATTTTGAGAGTGGATATATTTTTAGTTAATTATTTATGATGTTTTTGAGCCCGAGTAACTTGTCTACCAAAAAATATTAAAAATTGTCAAACTAGGCCTACCTAATAAGTAACTTAGGCCTAAACTAAAAAAACATTAAAGAGTATGCCTATAACGATTGGTATATTTTTCTTAATAAATACAATTTGCTAATGTCTTGGACTATAAGCGGCCTACCTTACATAAGCAAGTGACCATCTAATAATATCCCCCACATGCAGGGTGTTGTTAACGAAGAAAATGACTGATGCAATCGATCTAAACTAAACCAACAGAATAAAGGTATTTGATAGCTGCGGAGGCGGAGCATAACAACATATGCTAGTCAAAATTCAAAGTTTCTTCGCCCTGCCATCTTTGAACAAGAGCATTACTTTGTTTTTTTTTTTTTGGAAATCAAAGTGAGTCTAACAAATAATGTAAACCGCTATATAATAAAGTCGTTTCAGGATTAAATCATTCAGATTAAACAGAGATGATCTGAGTCCAATTTGGTACCGTTTGCATACCTCTTGAAAATTCTCAAAAAGAACATGATTATTGACTACAATTCACACAAGAGGAGTTTACTTAGATTTAGAAATTTGAGATAGTCAAGCTCAACAGCTAGCAAGACTGAACCTCTACGTTTCTAATCAACAATATATGTTACTATTCAAAGTAATACCATCGTCCCTACTAATTTGTCACTAGAACTAATTCAACCAAACTACGTAGTAATAAATATAGGAAATAAGGTGAAAAAGTTTACTAATTATCAAAAATATTTTTGAAAATATTTTTAAAGTGAGGTAAAGAGCTTATTTATTAAGGATAGAATGAGTACTATGGTTGTTGGAATTGTAAAAGTATTGGTTAATTTGACAAATAAAAAGGAACAGATAAATTAGCTAATTTGACAAATAAAAATGGACGGGGATGGTATATTTTAATATTTGATTTGAAAATTTGACTGTAAAGTTATTATCCGCATAATCTTTAATTTTCTTTTTTGTGTATAATTTATTTTCTCGGTCTCAGTTTCATTAAAAATTGGATTATATCCAGAGAGTACTATGCTTAGGGGTGTTCATATTTCGGTCCGGACCGGTTAACCCAAAAAACCCGGACCGAATGGTAACCGGTCCGGTCTTCGGTCCAAGTTTTTATGTTTTCGGGCTTCGGTCCGGGTTGGTCTAGACCTAGAAACCCAATTATTATAAAATTTAAATTTATTCAAAAAAATGTTCATGTTATTGTAGGCGCTAATCACGCATAATAAAATATTATCACCTAAAAAAAATATTATATCCTAATTCAACGGCCCCTCCCCTCAAAATTAGAAATATAAATATTTTGACATATATTCATCCCATTTTAACTTTGTATAAATTCACGTAAATGGTAATTAAATTTTACCCAACTTTGTATGTATTTGTGTGTGACTACAAATTTTGTCATATTTGTTACGTATTCTACCATATTATTATATCATTTAAATTTTTATAATTCAAAACTTTCTAAAATTTCCCACCATAATGCCATAAACAATAACTTACAATACAAAAAAAAATGTAGTTTCTAACAAAATGACATACATTAATTAACTAATCAATCATTTTACAAATTTGAATAGAAATTTTTAAAAACATCTCAATTGGTCCAAACCGGTCTGGGTTGGTCCGGTCCAAATCCTAATTGGGTTGGTCTGGATTGGGACCAGTTGTTTCCGGTCTAGTCTTTGGTCCAAAATTTTGGCTATTTCGGATTCCGGTCTGGGTCGGGTTTGTCCGGGTTTGACCCAATAAACACCCCTAACTATGCTTCTATAGTTCCAGAATGAATTTTACGAGCATATTTGTATATTTTTATGAACACATATGTATAAACTTATGAACTATAGTTTTTGTTCTTTGATCATACATATTTGCGATTTGAGTTTGTAATTTATGCATGACTATACATATATAACTTTATAAATTTTATTTTATGAGAATGTGTACACATATTAATTTTATGGGCATGCTTATACATTTATATATGTTTGCTCAAAAATTATATTCTAGAGTACAAGAGAATGATACTCTCAGAATTATAATCCTAATTATGCAGACTGCTATCTCAGATGGTATAAGCCTATATAAATGGTAAATTTGGATAAGTTGAAAATTTGGGGAAGCTTACTCAAACTTTACTAATATTTATTCCTATATATTTAGTTGTCCAACCTTATAAATTAAAAAAAAAAAAAGGCGTTTGGTCCCAAATAATTTCTAGTGTAGGGTCATCAATTCAAAGTTATCCAAACTGATTTTTCGACTATTAATGATCCACATTTTTGCCTCAGTAGTTTCTACTACTAAACTTTTTATCCATGTGAGATACTAAAGTTTGGACATTTAATTGCTAAAAATAAGATTTAGGGTTAAGAAATAGATCAACAATTTACCATCATCAATGATTAAAAAATCGGTTTAAATTATTTTGGATCTAACACTAAATAAAAAATTTAAAAAAAAAGATATTACTTGAAACAAAACACCCTTAAAAAAGGCCTAAATTACTGAAAGTTGAACCTGATGGGTGATGGGGTGATGGAGTGATGGGCCTGATGGCAACCCAACCTCCTGCCTGGGTAAATCCATGATAGTGATGTCATTTCAGCTATAAGCTTCTATTAGCAGGCTGTATTTACCACTTGGCCAAGACTATCCACCATGATGATGGCATCCAATCGAGAGAATTTCAGGGAACAAAAAATCGATGCTTATTCCGGTATCGATCAGACGTTCGCCTCTACACTGCTGCTCGCCCGTCGTTCTCGGCAAATTAGACCCTATATCACATGTAATTTAAATAAGATCAATTTATCGTAAATGACATTTGAATATTTGATAAGATATTGATAAAATTTATAATAATATTAATATTTGCAATAAATTTTATAATAAATATTCATGTTTTTTTTTAAACAAATTAACTCTTTGGAGGACCTTGTGAGTATCCCAAAGTGTTCTATACAAAAATTGAATAGATAAAATTTAGGAAAATTAATGAATTCTAATAATCTCTACTTTTAGTTTTTGTATGCCACTAATGTCCACTTTGTTTTTGTATTATGGCGGTCCAAAAAAATAAAATTGTATTTTACTGGTATCAAATCTACCCTCATATTTTTATTATTTTTTTCCATTCCCAACTCATATTATATATTTTTAATTTTTTTCATTCCTTCCCCATAAAAGTTATGAATCGTAGTTATTAAAAAAAATTTAAATAAATTTTTTGAGAATTGAAGTAATTATTATGATTTTTTAAAAGAACTAAAGTGAAAAAATAGTAATAATCGAAAATATTTGGGACAAACGTTGTAAATTTATTTAGAAAAATTGTGAGTATGTATTGTGCTAATTTTTGAATCAAATGTAAGTCTAAATTTATAATATTTAGAGCGTATACACCCGGCGCCGGCGGTGTTCCACTAGAATACAAATTTTTTTTTACACCTTCAGAATACAAAACAAAGTAGGGGCTATCGATAAACAAAGTTAAAAATAAAGATGATTAAAATCTAATTTTCTAAATATTTTTAACATCCATCGTTGAGTATAAGAAGTCACAATGGCTATGTGATTGTCACTATCGGGATTATACCTCTGAGAGTGCAGTACTTTGTGCTCCCAAACCATTATTTAACTATTTTTTTTTATAATTTTGTGTTTAACCACATTTATTTAATGCCTCATATACTTGTAATTTAAGTATCTCACCACTAATCTTCTCTGTATCATTCCAATTTTATCGGATACTAATACACTCACAGTCACAATCTCAATATCGATCCATGTAACTTAAAATGCGGGTTATTTGCATTTTAGACCCCAAAGCATAGGGGTATTTATTTTCTAGACCCTTTGTTTTAATTGTTTATTTTTGGGATCCTAAAGTTTATGAGTTGAATGAAAAAGTACATTAAAGTTTAATTGTAGGTTGAAAAAAAGGCAGGTGTACTGTTTTTCTTTTTCTTCCATGTTTGAATTTATCTCCCGATTAGCGTCAAATTTCAGAACTAAGGTTAAAATTGATATTAAAGTTGTAATATATCTCTCATATTCACGCCAGAACTACTTAGACCATGGGTTATTGATAATAATTCAAATATAGTTATTTAACTTTTTGCATAATTTAACTGAAATTCAAGCGATTATTAACATGCTAATGAAACCCATGCAAATAAACACTAAGAGCAAATGCAACAACCAAAACTCTCTCTTGGAGCATGTGAAAAATAAGTGGGAATGAGTTTCTAGAGTTCCAAGAATGAAGTGGCTTGTCACATTTTTTTCTATTTTTTATGCTAGTATGAAGTTCATTGATCATAAAATTAATGGTGCGTTTGGTTCTCAAACTTTCTTGGGAAAGTTAATGAATTTTTCTAAGGGGAAAAATTTTCCCATGTTTGGTTCTGATAAATAGATGGGAAAGTTTTTGTGTGGGCCCATTATTGCAGTCTCAAGCTCAATAAACATTTTCTCAAGAGGGCCATAGGGAAAGTCTTTCCCAGGATAGTTTATCCCATGAAAGTCTTTCCCAGGAAACTGCTTAACACACCATAAAAGAAAAAAGTGGAAGTTTAATAACAATTCAAGTATGAGAAATTGTTGGGTTACGTTATCATTTGCTACTTTTAGTCTTAACCCAAAAATTATTTTTTTTTTTTGTTTCCAACTAATAATATAGTTTCATTGTATTTTTAAAAAATAAAATATATATGAAATGGAATTTTACACTCATCCATCTTGTTTCCATCCATAGCAAAATTTGTGCAAATAGTTATAAATTTTAAGATTCTTTATATTTTTAAGTCCTTTAACTTTTTGTTTTTAATTTTATCTACGCGTGAGTCTTGGGTTTTTAAAGTCGTTTTTAAGTCATTTGATTTTTAATTAATATGTTCCAAGTTGTTTTTATTTAAAGTGTGATTTTACGTGGTCGATTTAATTTTAATATGTTTTTAATTTTATCCACTCGTGAGTATTATTATGAATGATTATGTTTTTAATTTTACATTACAAATCATTTTTAAAATTGATCATATTTCAAAAATAATGACTATACATTATCATTACTAATAATTAAACAAAATTTCAAAAGTACAAATATAAATGAGTATATAATTAAGATAAAATGGTTTTCACAAGTAAATATTATAATGTGAAAAAGTTGGAACAAGTTCCTATTGTTGTAAAATAAATAGAATGAAGTTCCAAAAAGAAGTTCCAAAAAGTAAAAGTTATGAATGATGTGAAAAAAGTGAACCCACACTAAGAGGGTGTTTGGCAACCAGCTGTTGACAATGGGCTTTTTTTTGCTGTCGGCTGTTTTGTTAGCTGTTTACTTTTGGTTGTTTTGTTAGCTGTTTTTGTTGGTTGTTTGTGTTAATTGTTTATATTAACTGTTTGTATAAAAAGTGTTTGGTAGAGTTAGGTGTTTGTAGTATAGCTTGTTTGTTTGATTTCCAATTATACCCTTAACTTTATTTTCATTAACTTTTTAACATTACTCTCTCCTTCCCATTTTATTTGTCACTTAAGACATGATTCACAAAACCAATAAAACTTCAATTTGTAATTTTGCATTAATTTCCATACTTGGAAATGAGAAAAAGTTGAATAAAATGGTGAATAAAAAAGAAAAATGGTGAATAATAAAGAAAAATGGTGAATAAAAGAGAAAAGTTGAAGAAAAAGATGTATAATTTGATAAATTACTAATTGATGTGCTATTAGAATTGTAAGGTGACAGATATTATGGGAAAAAAGAAAGTTAGTTAAAGTGACAGATAATGTTGGAAGGAGGGAGTATGTTTTTTAAATTCATTATTAGGTTTTTCTTCCATATTTCGAATATTTTTTTTATCGATAGTCTTTTATTCCGTCGAATTTGTGTGTTCAATAAATAATCACTAAAAATTGGAATTTGTATTAATAGGCTAATAATTAAATTGTTCGTTGATTGTTAAATTTTCTTGAGGAAGACTAAAATTTTTATCCCAATTTACTTTTACAATTAATGTTAATATTTTATAAATTTTCATCCCAAATTTACTTTTAAAATTTTCATTAATTGCAAACATATTTTTTATTTGTACATCTTAGATACTAACATGGTGATATCTACATTATAAACAACCAAAATAATTTGGATGGTAGTTTTGGTTGAAGACGAAGCAAATTAAAAGAAACAATCTTAAATAACTTGGATGACAATTTTTGTAATTTTTATGAAGTGTGTGGTCAACATGGTAATTTTATCTCAAAAAGCCAAAATCATTTACAAAAAACTACTATATGTAGCTTTTTATAAAATGAATTTTTTGGGTAAAAAAACGCTTCAATCTGTCAACTCATCAAACACTTCAAATTGACTTTTTAAATGGTCAAACAGTAAAATGATTTCCAAAAAACTATTTTTTTCAAAAGTCAAACACCAAACACCCTATGACATTCCAAAAATATGGATTACCTATTGCTTTTGCGCTAAATATTCTCATGGGCTACAGAGTTGGGGATTCAAACAATCAAACCCATTAACGTGAGAACGTATTTAATGTGTTTACCACGAAGGACAGCGAAATGAAAAATCAAAGACTATGAACCAAAAATATTCTCACAGACCAAGAAGTTTCCAAAAGAAATAACTGTAGCTAATGAAACAGAGCAGACATAGTTAAGGACTAGCAATTTAATTATGTTGACCACCTGACCCATTCGGGTGGTGGCCATGAGAAAAGCTGTGAATCTTGCATGTGTTCGTGTAAATAGCCAACAGTTCCTTTGCCATAGTCAAAAACATCGATTTTATCCTGTTTCCATGCTGTGAACTGATCATCCCCAGCACTGTCCTGTTTTCTTCTCTGATTCATCTGATCCTCCATTCCATCCTTATCAGATTCCAGATTCTTCAAGTGAAAGTATATGGAATTCCCTTGGCACCCTGGAAATGTTGTTGCAGAAAAACAGGAATAATTGCTGAGAAAAAGCGCACGGTCTTCTAAACTCTCAAGCAGAACCCATCTCTGTTCTCCCTTGTGAAGCTTGTATATCTCTACTGCATGTACTTTGACTGCCCCGGGGGTGGGACATGTGTAGAGATCAACCATCAAGAGATCATCCTCTGATTTCACCAAACACTTTCTATCTCCACCGATGATCGACTTTGTCAACAATGTTACCGTGACGCTGGAAGAAGACAACCCCTCTTCCTCCATGCTCAACCTGATGGCAACTGTCCTCCCTGAATTGGTAACCGCATAGAAAGTGCCTTGATACTCAGCCACGTCCACGTAATGCAAGGACCAGTCATTGACGAATATGCTACGCCCATCATAACCCAAGTTGAAATCATCTAACAACTCCCATTCTCCTGCAGTATCATCTTCATTTTTTGATCGGTACAGGAGCAGTTTCCCGGTGTTGTGGGTGGATAAAATTGCATAATCATGAGTATCCTCACAAGAGGAACTCAACTTGAATGCTACCTTCTGTTGCCTCATGTCACACAGATGATCATGAGCCACATCGCAGGTGCTGTAAAGCACGTACTCATGACCCAGCTCCTGGACATTCAAACCGCGTAAATCCAGGTTTGAATAATTGGAAGGCAAGGGAATGGCTTTGATCCTTGAGAAGGGGTTGAACAAGTGAAAGCCCCCAGGCTTGTGCTCCTCGGTTTTGATGAGCCAACCGGACGAGTCAGAGGGGCGAGACAGGCGGAAGAAGACGTGCTTCGCCAGGCGGAGGTGGCATTGGTGGACATTTGAGTCAGCTGAGAAATTGATGGGAGGAATGTCTGAGTGGAAGATGGAGCGTAGGAGAGGGACAGCCCATCTCCAGGACTCACACACTGACCGGAAAACCCGGTTGTCGGAGGGGATATTCAGGCCTTGGGCAATCTCATACAGGAGCTCTGGAGGGAGATCTGCCCAGTTCCCCATACTTGATTTTAACTCACTGTATTGCTTACACTAATTAAAGTCAGCAATTAATTAATTTGTTTGTGTAGGAGAGGTTATGTCTGTGGGAAGAAGGGGTGCAAAGGATGTTATCTATATATAGACAGATATGATTGTGTAATTACGGGTGAGTTGGAATCAAATAGAGCTGGCATAGGTGGAGTATTCATACGCCCAACAAAGGGGAAGAGGAACAAATTATGTTCATTGGTCAAGCATGTGTAATTTCTTGGTCAATTCAGTCTGTTTTCATTTGAATAGTCTTTTAACTGAACTAATTCTATTTTGCAAAGGACAAAATTCAAGTTGTTGATGAAAATAACTTGGAAATTTAGCGTCACTTAACTTGCAATTGTCGTGAAATTGCGCTTCATCTATCGCCCAACATTTGCGTTGTCACATTCCAATCGTCATGGTCGTTATTTTCCACAAACTAGTCTACTCTTTTAGTTTGTGTTGGATGAATGCTATAAATATAAAAATATAAAGGAATAATTGGGAAAAAATATCAAAAATTATGATGAAAATAAAGGTTATATATAAATTTAAACAATACTACAAATTGTAATGAAAAAGATAATACATTGAACTTTAAGGGTATTGGACAATAATATCGCACTGAACTTTTTTTTTTTAGACTCTCATAGCTTTGAGGGTGTTGGACAATAATGCACTCAGAAAAATTCCGGTAGTGGTTGCCTTGGTGGTGGTTATACTTTGAAGTGTCGTTTTTTTTTCAAAAAAAAATATATTACTCACCCTGCTTATGTGTATTTTCTTACACGACAAAAAAAATTCTGAAAAAGTATAGAAGAACGACACCTCAAAGTAGTACACCTACCGCGTCAACCACCAGCTGAATTGATCTGAGTGCATTATTGTCCAATACCCTCAAAGTTCAGTGTATTAGAGTCCGAAAAAAAATTTCATTGTATTATTGTCCAATACCTCTAAAGTTCAGTGTATTATCATCCAAAAATCCTAATGGAAAAGATTTTTCGTCCGAATGCTAATATTGATCGAATTGACCGAATATTCGGAGATAAAATTTCTCTTTTTTCTATTGTCCGAAGCCGATTTTAGTTTCGTCCGAATTGTCCGGCCCGGTTCGACCCGAAATAAAATCGGGTCCGGACATGAATTTTTCGTCCAAATTTTGACATTGTCCGAATTTACCCGGACCCGAATTTTTGTCAGCGCTAAAAAAGAACATACATGGATAACACATAATATTGTAGCATGCACGTCAATATCGATCCCACAAGGACTCAATCTAGCAACGCATGCCCTCTACTTTATTGTTAAGTTAATTGGGTTTTAGATTTTGAATGCTTAAGTGAACTAATTAATGCGAACAAATAAAGCAGGGAAATTAACTCTAAGGTTTCAACAATGGGGAAAAACCTCTAGGGAATTTGCTTTCCTAGCAACGAGTTTGAATATTAAAACCTACTTTGTGCAATTTTTCTTTCAATTGAATCAAGAATCGATAACCACAAAAATTCTACCACTCTTTTGATGCTTAATAGAGTTACTCTAATTAATCTAACAAACAATTTTCGTATGTTTTTCAAGTTAATCAAAGTTGAAGTCTCAAATTATCGGATTATCAAAGTGATTCCCTAATTTACTAGTTGTGAAAACCGGAAGTTTAGAATTAGCTGGACCGTTAAGTGCTAGTAAAATCATTAGTTGTTAGCCGAGCCGTGAGTCAAGTTTCGAGGACGAAACTTCTTTTAAGAGGGGAATGATGTAAAACCCCGGAAATTCCAATTATAATTACCGTTACGTCGTTAGTGTTATTTTACGTCCGTTTATTATTTTGTCTGTTTAATTGTTAACACTTGAACTCGTAGGACCGCCGAGAGAATATCAAGGGTAACATAGTCTTTTCCTACGTGCATTAATATGCATGGGAATAGGGGTATTTTGGTAATTTATATGTTAATAATTGGTGAATATGTGTTAGTTTTTATTTAGGGTGTGTTTGGTTGGGATGAAAATCATTTTCTCGAAAACGGTTTTCCCATTTTCCCATACCCCTTTGTAAATTATTTTCTTAACTCCAACCTAAGGAAAATCATTCTCTCTCTCTCTCTCTCTCTCTCTCTCTCTCTCTCTCTCTCTCTTCCTTTTTTCTCTCTCTCCACCATACTCTCTCACGCACCGGTTTGAATATATATATATATATATATATCTCACACACACATCTTTCTCTCTCTCTCACACACACACACATCTTTCTCTCTCTCTCATACACCCGTTAATATCTCTTCTCTCGTTTTTCTCTCTTCCACCACTCTTTCTACTGCACCCGTTTTAATATTTTTCTCTCAGCTTTCTCTCTCTCATTTTTCTCTCTCCACCACTCTCTCTCCTACACCCGTTTTGATATTTCTCTCTCTCTCTCTCTCTCTCTCTCTCTCTCTCTCTCTGTCTCTCTTGACTACTCTCTCTACACGCATTTTAATCTCTGACTCCTTATTGTCAAACATGTGAAAATCGTTTTCTAGGAAAATTATTTTCCTGTGTACCAAACATGGGAAAATATCAAATAAAAATTCATTTTTTTAGAAAATCGTTTTCCAAGGAAAATCATTTTCCTATAAAATTGTTTTCCTTTACACCAAACACACCCTTAGTTAATTATGCGACTAATTTTAGTAGCAAATTAGTAGCACTGGCAAAATTTCATCCGACCTGAATTACCCGAATTGTCCGAACCGGGAAAAATCGGGTTTGGACATAGATATTTCGTCCGAATTTTGATATTGACCGAATATTCGGACATAAAATTTTTCTTTTTTCTATTGTTCGAACCCGATTTTCACTTCGTCCGAATTGTCCGACCCGGTTCGACCCGAAATAAAACCGGGGCCGGACATGAAATTCTCGTCCGAATTTGTCCGACCCGAAATTACCCGAACCCGAATTGTTGCCAGTGCTTTTAGTATTACTTATTATTATTTCATAAAATAAAATCATATTTTCCTATAGCTATTTATAGTTATCTGTAATTTATTATTTTTTTCAGATTATTTAACCCTAAGTTTTTATTATTTAGTATATATATTAATTATGGAAACCCTAAACTAATATAAACCTTAATCTCCTACCTCTCCCCTCTCTTCCTCTTTGCCGTGGCTGTAACTTTCGTCCCCCCTCTCCGCCGCCGCCGCCCTTCGCCGCAAACGACCACCGTCGCACGCCACCACCACCGCAAAGCCACTGCGCCCCTCTTCTCCCTTTGTTTTCGTCCCCCTCTTCCGATCACCGTTGTTCACCCTCGCTGTGCGCCACCACAATTAGGTTCGCCGTCGTTCGCCGCCGCTAACCAATGTCGTCGACTCCTTGATGCCAAGCGACTGCCGCCCAACTGTTTCCGCCACCATAGTCGCTGTCGCACATCGCCTAGACGCGAGGACGAGTGTTATGGCTGCTGTTGTCGCCGTTACTGCTGTTGTCGCTGTTGTTTTGCCCACCGTCGTGACCTGCCGACGACGCCCCACCAGTAGACGACCACCCCGACGCACTCCACCGCCGCCTACCCCGCCCGAACACCACCAGTCGGCCCTTACGTAAACCCTATAAACCCTTCTATTGTTTTGTTTCCTTTTACTATTTTATTAGTGTATTATGATGATTAGGGTTGAGATTATTTACTCATAATTTGAGTAATTGCATTTCATAAGTATTATTATCATGTTTAGGTTTATGATTAGTATCATTGTTATGTTTATGTTATGAATAGGAATATTAGTCTAATCTGAGTATTTGTGTTTCATTATTATTGTTATCATGTTTAGATTTATGATTAGTATTATTATGTTTATGTTTATGATTAGGAGTCTTACGTACAATATGAGTATGTGTGTTTTCATGAGTGTTATGATGATTATGTATAAGAGTATTTACGTATAATCTTAGTATTATGATTAGATGATCGATGCATGTGGGCGTGTTTAAAGAAAGTTGCGTTTTAATTCTGGATTTGTTTGACGATGTCAAGTTAAAACCTTGAATTTCCTTTTTTTATTCATTTTGAGAGTTGAGTCAAGATCGTAATTTACAATCTTTTTTTTTTCTTAAAAGGGTGTTCTAAATCTCCTTTGGTTGCTTTTGCTAAACTAAAATTATATTATGCTTGATAAAGTTTTGATCTTTTATGTATTATAATCGTATTATTATTGTTTATTATCATGTGTTATATTTTATTACAAGTTTTTTCGATTTTTTTTCCTACTTAGAAGTGAGTCAAATTTTGTTATGAGGGAAGGATGTTATCCTTGGTGTCCGTGGCTAATTTCTGTGATGTTTGATGTTGAAATTTGAATTTTTATTCTTGATTTCTAAATTACTTTTAAAGAAAATGTTTAGTTTATTGTGAGGTTTTGTGTTAGTTTATATGTAAGTTGACCTTAAAATGGTGTTAGGGGAGTGAAGGGGGGATGTATCGGACTTAAGTGGACTGTTTAGAGGCCTAAGTTAGAGTCACGGAATGGTTTGATTAGAATTAGGATCGAAAAACCCAAAATAAAAATAAAAAGAAAGTTAGTTTGGACAGAAATTATGAGTCATACTATGTCGGCTACCATAAATTGTGTAGTCGAACTTTGACCCTACCGTTCATTCTGGAAGTTCATTATTGTGTTATCTTTCATAGGAATTTTGCGGATCGGGTTTTCAATGTGTATATTCTGAGTTATGACCCGACTAACCGACCTAGGTCAGAATTGGACAGGTTTTATAGTTTGTTGTTTTTGCGAATCGTAGGGTGTGTTTTAGGTCTCGAAGTCAACATAAGAGTTTTAGTAGACGTCCTGAGGTTTCCAGAAAGTACAAAACCAGAACCATCGAATGTCGGGATGTCAAGTTATGGTCCGTGCTAGGTGAGCGTTGCAATCTGTCCAGTTTATGTTTTGGATAAATGTGTTATCATGTGAGAATGTGTTGGAGTATGTTTAAAATGTTAAGTTATGAATGATGGGAACCTTATAGTGTTCCTAGGGGTGGGTTAGGTGGAAAATAGATCGTGTTAATTTTCGTACGACGCGTTTTGATTTTAGAAATTATTTTATTTTAGGCACGTTCTAGTGTTAGATTTTAGGTTATCTATTTCCTAAACAGATACAGATTAATTGGCAGAATATTATAACAGTTATAAACAATTAATCAACACAATTGCAGAGGCTTTAGTAATTATACTTGATCGCTAATTCCTGCTGAAGAAGTGGTTGACCTTCCAGATTCAAAAGCTGAAACCCTCTACTGAAAAGTCCACGCAGCACTCCGGGAACCCGATTGCTAGATCGACCCGATCGAGACGAATCTCAATCTAAGATGTATGTGAGATTGTTTCAGGAAACTGATAGTGTTTCAAAACTAGAATCGCAAACTAAAGAGAGAGGAACTCAGAAATCACCCCGTATCTCTAAGAGTCGAAGGCAGTTGGTGTGGAATAATCTCTCCCAGAGACCCCTTTATATAGTGTTTAGAAAACCTAGGGAAAATGGTTCAAAACCCTAAAGGGCTGAATTAATACGACGGCGCATTTTCTGGGCCCAACACGGTCCGTGTTGAAACAACACGGTCCGTGTTGGACTCCAGAGAGTCCAATTATTCGGCCCATGGACACCACGGACCGTGGTGTCTCAACACGGACCGTGTTGGGTCAACACGGTTCGTGTTGAGCTCAATTCGGTCTGTGTTGGGCTGATTTCTCACAGAAATCAGTTTCCAACTTTTCTAAACTTGATGCAATATCATTTAGGTTACATACATTGTTCTAGGGCACTGACTTGTGTGACCCAGTAAGACCAAATAATATAGTTGTAATTAAACATATTTAATTACTAATTATAGAGGTCTCTAGCAAGACATATAATTACTATATTACTTTGGTTTAATCTCTGTGTATATCGAACATTGTCGGGACATTCCCAACAATCTCCCACTTGTCCCACAAGTGTTCGATTCCTTGAATTCCCTTGTCACTTACTGTCTCATGTTCGGATAAGGTAAGCTGATGTCATCCTTATGTAAGGTCCGAAACGTTCCTTGATCTCCGAGTTTAGACTTTGAAAAAACAGACGATCAACTATTGATTCAACTGAGCTCGGCCAAGCATTTTCAGTCCAATCTCACCGAGTGGCCAACGAGACAACTGTCCCTAATAGGGAGGACAATGCCATCTTGTTCAGACACACATTCTCACATGATCCAATCAGAACCAGACACCGCCTTTATAGCCTCATCATTTACGAAAGACGTTTGACGCGCTCCAAAGTCACAGCAGACCATGTAGTCTATGTATTAAACTCAGGATTTAGGAATTTTGAGTAGTGAGAGCTCTTATGACATTCCTAACTTAAAGAGCTCCCACTGCGGGTCAGTTCGGTAGTTGTTCTCAACAGTACCCATGTGATTGATTTATGATGTCATCACATCACTATGATCACGAAACTTGATCATCACCTCAATCCTACATGCTAATTGTGTTGATATTATCACCTCTTCCTACGTGATAATACAATTAGGAACCAGGTCGACTATCGACCAAGACTAGCGTTATCAAGTTCACTAATGGGGTTTCAGAAATCGAACCTCATCCAATTTCCCATTTTGAATGCGCTAACCTTTTTGGACATTTACATAATTCTAAACCACAATTGATGTAAATTTTGGAATCTTATTCTCAATGATGAATCAACAAGGCCATAATTCATGAACAATTCATGCAAATTTGACTTGTTAATATTCCGGAATGTGTTTAATACATATTGCCCATGCATGACTATCATGCTATAACTACAACAGGGTTTAGTTCATAATACTTGCAATGAACCTCGTACATACACCCTCTCACTAATGACCTTTCATATAGGAAGATATTTCCGGAACACATGTTTGGATTCATAGTGAGCTTCCTTTGCTTGAGTGATGGCTCCTATCAATAAGGCTTCATTTCTCTCGCAAGGCTAGAAACATCACCCAGTTCTAAAAACGAACTTCGCAATCCTAACAGTTTCTGCCACAACTTCTAAAGTCGTGTCATACTTGTCTTATTTTTAGAATTAACCGCATGTCATGTTAGGAACTTCTTCCAGTTCACCTCAATACCACTCAATACAGATCGTATAATTTTCTCTGACCTTTCAGATAATCATATTTCTCTGCATGAGTGTAGCATCAATGCAACTCTTCACACTTAGCTTTTATCAACCACTTTAGACTTAGGACACATCCTTAGTTTTGCTTATACATATACAATGTATATGTTATGTTGGACTTTGAACATCTCATGGCATACATTAATCTCATGCCTGAAGCATGAGTTATATGTCTCATCCTTCTTAGAACTTCTGATTGTTTTGAGACAATCAAATTCTGTAAGGACATGCCATGATTTTGGAAATTAATTCATTCTCGAAGTGAGTTGAACTATTCAACACCTAGTTAACTTTGATTCAAACAATCAAAATCTTTAATCTATCATTATAAATCTTGTCTCCAAGAAAATTCTTAGCCCCACCAATCCTTCACTTTGAAAATTATTTCCAAGTCAACCTCGTAGAAAGCAACATTGGAATATTCTTCTTAGTAGGCGATGTCAATCACATACGATATCGAAACGCATTGCTCCCATCGAACTTCTTGTAAACACAATATTATCTTTGGCACTTCCCAAAGATGTCAAACCTGTTTGATATCCAGGTCAAGAAGGTCAATGATTCCAACTCCTAGAAGCTTCCTTAAGACCACAGATGGTCTCTTGAAGTTTACAAGTATTCCAACAAAAGACCACTCAGTTGTGTCAAGTACACATCTTTCTTCAAAATCTAATTTTGAAGTCAGTCTTGATGTCTATCTTAATGAACCCATGTTTTGCCTTAAAACCCTCCTATGCCTGATGGCTCACACCTTCAGACAAATCAACCAAGTTCTAAACTTGGTTGAATACATGGAATCCATTTTAGACTTGGTTTCATGGAATCTTGATTTACTTAAAGCTTCTTTGATGTAGGTAGAGTCATTACTTTCTAAAAGTAACATCTCACGTTCATCCATAGAAGATCGATATCTTTGTGGCTGACGGAGTTGTTTACCTGACCTTGCTTGGAGTAATGTTCATGACACCCTCTCCTTAACGTTTTGAGAAACTTCAACTGCTTCAACCTTGTTCTTAATTTTCCGACAAATAGGAAAATTTGAACTAGGATCAAGTAGCGGAGTTTCATGTGATGATTATAGTGTTTTGTGTCTGTCGAACTTCGGTAAGTTCAAAATCTCTCCCACTCTTTCTTTTAGAGAATAACATATTCTCTAAGAAGAAAGTATTTTTGAGACACAAACACTTTCCTCTACAACAGTTTGTAGAAGTGATACTCCTTTCTTTCAGAAGACGGTTCAAGAACCTCTCTTCTCCTAATGCTTCCGATAATCTTTATTCAGTAATTAGAGCTATGGTTAATTGCGTGTATCCCCAAAAGGTAATCGGCAATGTTGACTCAACCATCATTGATCACACCATATCTAATAAGGTGTGATTCCTGCTCTTAGATACGTCATTGAGATGTCGTATTCTTAGAGGAGAGAGTCATGGAACAATTCCATATTCTCTGGAATGGTCAGTGAAATCATGGCCCAAATACTTACCTCCTCAACCTTGTTGAAGGGTTTTGATTTTCTTGCCAAGTTGGTTTTGTACTTCACTTTAAAAATCTTTGAACATTTCAAATGATTTGGACTTGTGGCATATTAAGTAGATATACCCATATCTACTAAAAAATCGTCACTGAAAGTGATGAAATAGTACAGAAAACCTTCTTCTAGCACTGGTGCTCATAGGCCCACATAGATCAGTATGTATGCATCCTAATAAGTCATTAGCTTGTTCACCAATTCCAATAAGAGGTGATTTTAGTCATCTTACCCACCAGGCATGCTATATAAACATTGAACTTTTCAAAGTTTAGGTTTTCCAAAATCCTGCTCTATGCAGTTTCTGAATGCATTTCTGATTAATATGACTTAAGCTTATAGTGCCAGAATTATGTTTCAATTGAGTCATTTGTTCAAACTCTTGGCTCAACCATTAGCATCCTTTCGATCTTATCTAGGTGCTCTTCATTGTTTTGCCAAGATTACTTCATTTTGGAAATATTTAAACTATTTTAACATTCCAGCTTCAGATGAATCTCACAGACATGAATCACCATGTGTTATTTTATTCACCTTGAAGATTTGAAGTAATTCACCCCTTGTACTTGTGCTCAATTGGTCTACATACATCCATATGCATGAGTGTTTGTTGGCACGTTCACCCTTTCTTGTAAAAGGTACAGTCATGCTTTGCAGACATCACATGTTTCAAAGTCTTATCATTCAAAAGTCTATCAATGTGACGCTTCTGAATGCGCTCTGATTAGCATGACTTAATAGATAGTTACAAGTTTTATGTTTGAACAAGGGTTATTCCTTTTAAACCTTTTGGTTTCGATGTGTGTTTATCCGAGATCCTCTCTCTCTCTCTAATTGAGAGTAAGAAACACTTATAATGAGAACATAGAATCACCTATATATTTCTCTTATAAGTCTTGAGGAAATGGATAAACAACCAACTCTTTCATAAGGAACTACAACTAATTGTATGTTCCTATTTGTAGGCCGACTCTCATCCTTCAAAGCACATCTACTTTGCTGTAGATACTGCACATTTGCATAAATGCGAGTTTCACAGCCGGTATCTTATACTCAAAAGTGGGTTTAATAAGGGTAGTGTGTATCATATACGCATTTGCCTAGAATTGAAATCATATCTCAAGTCTTCCTTATAGTTATTCACGCTCCCAGTGTCATACATGATCTGGTTGTTAACCGATTGCTGTCATTGGTTGGGTATGTACAACTGTTTGTCCTTACCTTTCCTTTGACTTCTTGTCTTTGATAGATTTTTTAAATCTTTATTTTCCCTTTGACTAAAAGACTATCTTTGGTCGCCAATCTTTTGGCTAAAGGGGATATGAGGTTTTCTCATGTTTTAAAATAGTCAAATTATTTCAGAACATGAGTGCCATCAATTGGCCTTTATCTACCTTAACCGAGACTATCTGGTTATTGGTTTCATATTTGTCAACTCTAACTAGTTCGATAAACTTGTTTTTGAGTTGGTAATATTGAAATCATTCCTCTAATCTTCAAACATTTTGAAGTTAAAGTTGTATGAATACTATGACATTACATGTATTCATTTGGCTTGATTGACCTCTTAATATTGATGTCTAGCTCAATGTTATATCAAAGACATGTTTCTTTTAATTCGCCTCCAAGACAATCTTGTGATAGCGATGCCAATTAAGGAATTGGTGTAATTGTTTTTCTCTTTCTCAAGGAGAAAACAATATTTTATTAGTGGTGGATGTTTGAGTGAAAAGACATAAATAATTCTACGAGACAAGTTGGTTCATTTTAATTATTATTCATCAAAAGAAATTAAACTAATTTTAATTTCAAATCAAAACACTTTATTAACTCTCACTTAGTGTTTTAATTTAACCAAGACCCACAAGACTCATGGGCTCAAGTGGACTTTGGCCCAACAAAACTCGATCCCTTGTTATCTTTGGTGGATCATCTTATGATCGATCATTCAAAATGACTCTTGGCAAGAAATTTGTATCGAATACAATATTTCTCTTCCTCTGCTCTTGGCCCAAAACTATTTTGATAGCCAATTTGAATTGACCTAGCTCCCACCCTACTTATTAATGATGGACAAATAATTCGCTTTGGCTTTCTTTATTTATCCATCTAAGTGGTGTTTCGATAGGTTGAGCAATAATTCATTTTGAGAGTAGGTTTTATTATCCTAAGCATGCAATTCTAGGTGAACTCTTTCGAAAAGCATAAAAGGCATAATAAAACATGCAATAACGAATTTAAAGCATTAATAAAACCCCTAGTATGGCCACCTAGACTTAATCAAACTAATTTAACTAAACCTTGATAGTCTTTAAGAAAATCTTCTTGGGTCTTGCAACTTCCTTGGATGGGCTCCCACTCGAATCGACACCTCCATTGCTGTTGGGCTCCCACTCAACTTGTTGTCTCCAATTACAACAAATTTACAAAGTGTACCTCACAATTGAGGCCTTACATGAATTAAAAAATAAACTTAACTGAAAATTAAATTTAAAAAATAATTCAACGACGGTACGCAGACCGTATTTCACCCAACCCGGTACGCAGACCGGCAAAACCGACTATCTATGGCCATACTAGAAGCACATGCAAACATGTAATATTGCAATAAACACATGCTTAAATAACAAATTCTAAAGGCATATAAATAATTGCAATATAACACATAAGGAAATAAATACTAATAAAATTTCCTAAAAGGTTTGCATGACTAATAAAACAAACAAAATCCAAATTTTATCTTAGTTACCTAAACAGATTTAGGATTTTATACATATACATACAAAATACTTAACTTTCCTAAAATCAAGGAGTATAAAAGATACTATATCTTTCAAGATTATTGTAAGTTTCCTAAACTTTACAAAATAATAGATTTTATGTCTATTATCTGATTTAGTAGTAATAGGATTTAATAATTAATTTCTAAAATTAATTACAAACCCTAAAATATACGAATTCACCAAAACTGCTGGCAACACGGTCCATGTTGATCCAACACGGTCCGTTGCTTCAATTCAGTTAATTTAAATGAATGAAAAACTTAAATAAAACTATCGTAACTTATCGAATTTAAAGATTTCATATCACAGCGTTATCTAATAACCCAATATGAAATATTTTCCAGAATTTTAACAATTTCTAAAAGATTGTAAAAATTTAGGGAATTAAACCTTTTAATTCTCCGTTTAAGAGGAAAATAAATAATAATAGTCCGATAAGTTTAAAAATCAAATTTTATAATTTTTCCATACAGTAGGTTCATCCAATATGCTACTGTAAAAATTTTAGATTTTTATCAAATTTCAAAAATTAGAATAAAATTGAGAAAAGTAAATAATTGTACTTTTCTGTTAATCTGAAAATTAAAGGAAAATTAGTAAAAGATTTCGAAAATTCACGAAATATTTATCCATAACAGAATGGTTATCCAATAACCTACTATAAAATTTTCAGAAAATTTTCAAATTTCTATAAATATACAAAATTCAGAGAAGCAACGAATTTATTTCTCTGAGATCTGAAAATCTAAATTATAAAATATAATTTGATCGGATAAATTAACGGAAAATTTTTCCCTAAAAGTATGGTTACCCAGTAACCTACTGTAAAAATTTCAGAAGTTTTACAAATTTCTACAAATTTATAAAATTCAGAGAATTAAATAAATTTTAATTCACTTCAGATCTGAAAACTCAATTAAAAATCCATTTTAATTGGGAAAAATCTACAAATATTATGGAAAGTCCAGAACACTTCCAGACACCTCCATTAAAAATTTCAGAAATTTTCGAGTTCGTTTGATAGATTATTTCGATTTTTCATGTTTACCGTAAATAAACTAAATCAGAAAATTAATTCTACAAAACCCTATTTTGCGAATTGAAACCTATTTCATGCATTCCCTACTGTTTAACAACATTAAACATGATTGCTTCTAAAACATTCAAAATTAAATCAAGTTCATGCTATATTTAAGAATTAAACAAACATAAAATCGATTAAAGGCAATAAGAAATAAGCAATAACAAAGCATGAAATTTTACAATAAAATTTCAGATTTACTATCAAGAACATTGAAACTTTCAGAAAGATTCAAAATTTAGGCATAAATCTATTCTAGCATATTCATAATATAATTCAACTATTGACAAAATTAATTATGAATACAAGTACAATACTTTAGCATGCAATTGGTGGCTCTGATACCACTGTTAGATTTTAGGTTATCTATTTCCTAAACAGATACAGATTAATTGGCGGAATATTATAACAGTTATAAACAATTAATCAACACAATTGCAGAGGCTTTAGTAATTATACCTGATCGCTAATTCCTGCTGAAGAAGTGGTTGACCTTCCAGATTCAAAAGTCAAACCTCTCGAAAAGTCCACGCAAAGACTCGGGAACCCGATTGCTAGATCGACCCGATCGAGACGAATCTCAATCTAAGATGTATGTGAGATTGTTTCAAGAAACTGATAGTGTTTCCTGAAACTAGAACTGCAAACTAAAAGAGAGAGGAACTCAGGAAATCACCCTGGTATCTCTCTAAGAGTCGAAGGCAGTTGGTGTGGAATAATCTCTCCCAGAGACCCCTTTATATAGTGTTTAGAAAACCTAGGGAAAATGGTTCAAAACCCTAAAGGGCCGAATTAATACGACGGCGCATTTTCTGGGCCCAACACGGTCCGTGTTGAAACAACACGGTCCGTGTTGGACTCCAGAGAGTCCAATTATTCGGCCCATGGACACCACGGACCGTGGTGTCTCAACACGGACCGTGTTGGGTCAAAACGGTTCGTGTTGAGCCCAATTCGGTCCGTGTTGGGCTGATTTCTCACAGAAATCAGTTTCCAACTTTTCTAAACTTGATGCAATATCATTTAGGTTACATACATTGTTCTAGGGCACTGACTTGTGTGACCCAGTAGGACCAAATAATATAGTTGTAATTAAACATATTTAATTACTAATTATAGAGGTCTCTAGCAAGACATATAATTACTATATTACTTTGGTTTAATCTCTGTGTATATCGAACATTGTCGGGACATTCCCAACATCTAGACCGTCCGTCTTAGTGAGCTCAAGTGTACTCGTGAAGTGAAGAGAAGAATTGTCAGGTAATATCTATGTCCTAATCCCCACTGGGATGCGCTTATGTGTTTTATGGTTTTAATATAGTTTGGAAATTGCTTCCCGAAAGGGGATTTTATGGTGAAAACTGACTGTCTGTTTTAGATGTCGAACTATTTTTTTTTTTTGAGTTAATTACACGTGGACAGTCTTTTATTGTGTGTGTTTGGAAATGGTTTGGAAATCGGGATTGGATTGATTGAGTTTGAAATGGAGTGGTATTAAATCTGATTAATAATTCAAACGTGACTTAAATGCGGGTTCGGGCAACGCCCCCAAAGACCAGAATGTGGTAACCTACAGGTAGGGGTGGGTGCGGATCGGATAACCGATCCGAGCATACAAATGGATCGAATAACCGGAAAGTCGGATAGTCAATATCCCGATCCGTATTTGATCCGTAAATTACGGATAACCGCATTTTTGGTTAACCGGATTGTCAGATTATAAATTTTGTGATCTCATATCCAATCCAAAAGTCACGGTTAACCGAGTTTTTGGATCGGATAACGGATTATCCACGGGGCAGTGGGCAAGACGAGAAACAGAAAACACAAACACAATGACATTGTATATTTTAAGTGTGAAGACTGAAGAGACGTCGGACTTGGGAGACTAAAGGAGTAAATAGGCCGCCTGGGAATTGTACTGGGAGTAAATACTATGGCGTGCAAAACTATAAATAGGAGTTTGTTGAAAAAAGTGGATTTTCGGATATCCGATCCGATATCTGAGATTTTTATTTTCCGATCCATATCCGATCCGTGGTCCGGAGAAAAATAGCGGATCGGATATCCGATCCAAGAAAATAAAAATTTATCCACTAATTATCCATTTTTTCGGATCGGATTTTCGGATAATTGGATCGGATCTCGGTTTATGGATATTGTGCCCACCCCTACCTGAGGGGGGGTTGTCAAGAGATCAGGGATGCCTGATAAGTGCTACTTCCCCGGGCTTAGTTTTATGCACGTGTGTGAAATGGATGGACATCCGTATGATTGAGATTGAAATTGATTGAGAATGAGTTTGAGATTGAGAATGTGATATTGAGATTTGATTATAGCGAGGTCATTGGACTTCGAGGGCCAAATAAGCAAGGTTCGCCCGCTTAATAAATATGAAAAATGGTTATGGTTGGTTGGGAAAGAAAGTTGGTTTCGAAAAGATTTGACTTGTTCACTCCTCCCTTAAAAATGAATTGAAATGGATTTTAAATTGTTTTAACGATTAGGGGTAGACATTATTGAGTCCTCCTCATGTTTTAAATGTTTTGTTTTCAGGTGATGCATTCTATGATGGGGATGGGAACTAGCAAGTGAGGATGATCGTTAAAGTTTATTGTTTTGAATAAAGAGTTTAGCTGTGTTGATTAGACTTGAAATCTTTCAGTAGTTTCTTTATGTTTTGAAACAAGAATGTTGTTTAAGTTTTAATTCGAAGAATTGGTTTTGTTTAGTTAATCTCTATTTTTGTCTTGTATCTCTTCGGAGGTATGGCAGTGACGCCCATCTTCTTTTATTTGACTTTTCCGTTGTTAATCGTCGGTCCAAGTTAGGTTTGACCGTTAAACAAAAATGTCGTTTAAGTTTTAATTCGAAGAATTAGTTTGTTTAGTTAATCTCTATACTTGTATTGTATCTCTTCGGAGGTACGACGTTGACGCCTGTCTTCTTTTATTTGACTTTTCCGCTGTTAATCGTCGGTCAACGTTAGGTTTGACTGTTAAATACTAAAATTGAATTTCAATGGCGTTACAAAAGTCATCAAGAATAGTCTCGGAACAGACCTGAGCCTCCATCTGACAAACAGGTCGCATGGCCTGCTACCAGTGCAGAGGTTGCTCTAGGCAGGCAGCACTCGTACCTACTAGCAGGGCACATGGCTTGCAAAGGCTGAAAGCGCTTGTTTAGCCTATTTCCATGAGTCGTAGTCCAATTTTTAGGTCTCAAAGTCGAAACTAACTAAAGCGAAAGAATTGCCCAAATCAGATTAAAAAAAATAAGAAGAGAAAGGAAGTCTTCAATTAATTTTCAAGAGAAAAGTAATAAACTCTAAGAATATAACTCCAAAATCGTGATCCATGAGATTCGGATTCAGATGTAAGGTTACGAGTCCAAGAATAAAAATTCTCGAATTCGCTCGTTATCCAACGGATTCTACTAGATCGATTTTCAAATTAAAAGAAAGAAAAGAAGAGAGAAACATTATTATTATTATTATTATTATTATTATTATTATTATTATTATTATTATTATTATTATTATTCCATTTCAATTTCTATCAATTAGGTCATACCAATAAAATGTGATGAAATGCAAGCTTCAAGAAAAGAGAAGAGAGGTGGCGTGAGGTGAGGTGAGGTGTGAACATTATGACATTCATATACACACGAACTATTTACAAGTTATGCATTACTTAAACATAATGAAAAAAATAAAATTAGCATTCTGACCTTTAATTTCAGTCACTTCAAAGGCAGTGGATGCAACGTTAGAAAGCGTGAGGGGAGAAAAGAATTGAATTGGCATAGTGTCAATACTCCCTGGTCAACTCAGGGTAAAGAAATGAAGTGGACTAAGTAGAGTATTTATAGTAATGAGTGAGAGTGATAGTTAGGTAGATACAAGAGAAATGAGTCTATGCACAAGCTATGTGGTTTGAGGCACCTAACTGCTCATTTTCTGGGTCAACAATTGACCCCGGCAGAGGCAAAACATGGGTATCGATATCCTACGGGTAAACTGCGAGGCATGCATATGGCCTCGAGGTCACTTTTATGCGTTTTAAAATTAATTTTGTCGGTTTGTTAGGCTGGATTTTATATGGGTTTTGGATTGAATATTGGTGCTTGCATCCATACTTCTTTACGTGATCAAAAATTACAAATATTCCTAAAAACACAAATGAGAAATAATTACAATAAATTTACATTTTTCGATGTTAAATTAATGATGAAATTTGGCGTCTACTGTTTACATACAGATAGCCCCACTTTGACCGAGTCTGAGTAAGACCATAACCAAAACAGTTCTTGAATGTTCATAATTTCTGATGACGCGGTGTCCCGAGATAAGATGCAATATTTTGATGACTTGAGTAGGATAAGGCTCAATTTCTCGGAGGAGGATGACGAGGTTTGACATCTTGGGGGCAGATGTGATATCCTATTGACTTGCAAATGACGAGGCTCGATGTCTCGATGGTGATATCCTAATGACTTGAAAATGACAAAGCTTGATGTCTCGAAGGCAGATGCGATATCCTACTGACTTGAAAATGACGAAGCTCGATGTCTCGATGGTGGATGTGATATCCTATGGCTGCTTGGCTGGTACCTTGGAAGCGACATCCTACGATTGGTCGACTGGTGGCATTGTGCCTTGGAGATGGATGTGATATCTGGCGAATTTCTCCGGGTCGGATGCGACATCTGAATTTTTTGAGTTGGATGATATCAGAATAATTTTCTGAGGTGAATGTGATATCTGGATGATTTTCTGAGAGCTGAATATGATATCCGAATAACTTCCTGGGCCTAAGATGGTGTACAAATAATTATTTTAACTTTGTGAAGATGGCCAAATTTTTTTTTTTTTTGAGCTTATGGGACGCTCAAGTAAATTTTCTGAGCTAAACATTATGTCTGAATAATTTTTCAATCCGTAAGTCATACCCGAATAATTTTTTCAGAGCTGTAAATCCTACCCAAATAAATTTTTTGGGTAATAAATCACACCTAAATAATTTTCTGGAGTTATAAATCATACCCGAATAATTTTTCCTGGTTTTAAATCATACCTAAATAATTTTCTGGAGTTATAAATCATACTCGAATAATTTTTCCTGGTTGTAAATCATACCCGAATAATTTTTCGAAGTTGTAAATCCCCTAAATCATCTTTTGGATAGTAAATCATATCATAATCTTTTCGGGTTGTAAATCGTACCCGAATAATTTTTCGGATCATAAATTATACCTGCTTAAATTTTTCGGGTTTTAAATCATACTCGAATAAATTCTTCGGGTTGTTAGACATACGTGAATAATTTTTTCGAATTGTAAATCATAAACAAATAATTTTTTCTGAGTCATAAATCATACCCAAATAATTTGGGGTTTTTGGCTGGGAAAAATCCATACTGAGGGCCTTATGATTGAAAATAATCTAAAGTGACTTTTTTGCTGGTGGCAATCTATACTTATTCATTATGTTCTCGTAGCATCCCAGATTGAAATTCTGGCACCGGAATGCTGATGTGGCAATCGGAGCACGTGCCTTTTAATCAAAAGCATGCCACATCAATTTTTTAAAATTCTATTTTACCGTTAAACGGCAAAATAGAATTTAAAAAAATTGATGTGGCATGTTTTTAATTCATTGCTAATGTTTTCCCCCATAATGTAAGTGCAAAGTGAATAATGTAAGTTCAACGATAAAATAGAATTTTTTAAGAAAATTGACGTGGCATGATTTTAATTAAAAGAGACGCGTCTTTCGTCATTACGCCAAGATTCCGAAATTTCCATCGAGATCGCCTGAGAAAATAATGAATAAGTAGATCGCCACCAAAAAGTCACTTTGAATTATTCTCAATCACAAGGCCCTCAGTATGAATTTTTCCCAGCCAAAAACCCAATAATTTTTGGGCTGTAAATTTGACTAATAGGAGTTGAAGTAGCCTTGTTATGCATGATAAATGTTGAAAGGCCCCGTTCAACTTTGGATGTGAGAATGTGTGATGCATTTTTTTTTTCAATATGATAAAAATGGGTGGAGTATGCATGTAGACAACAATTGATGATTTACAGTATATATGTATGAATGATGTAAATTCAATGCCATCAACATCAAAAACTTGTTGTGCAACTTTCTTAATCGTAAAAAAGAACATCACAATTAAATTGCACATCACAGGTAGTCAAAGCCACGTGAAACTCATTTCGCCATTTTTTTTCGTTTCCTACAACACAACTGAGACCCAAGTTTTCTTCAACATTTTACAGATTTCCAAACCTTAAGTTCAAGCCTCAATGCTTCAATCCAATAGATAGGACTCAACGTTATGTTGCCCCAAACGCTTGAGGTTGACCGCATGATAGTTTTTTGACAAGGGAGTAATAATCCAATGGCCATTTTGTACCAAATTAGCAAACTCAAAGAGCAAAACATTATGTATGGCCTCAAATATCTTCAATGTGAGTAAGTTCATCTTCAAAGAATTTGAAATTTCAAGCTTCTATTTGATTTTTTTTTTAGCTCGCATTCATGCTCGGAATGTTGGCATTTAGTTTAAAATTTGTCAAATTTAAGAGTACCACATGTGATGTTCATGTTCTTTTACTCCAAAATATGTGTATTTTTATCCTTTATAATGCCAAAAATCATCTTGAAAATTGTTTAGTCACGGAAGTCGTACTTAAATATGGGTATGGTAATGTAACACTGTTGAAACCGAGCAAAATTTGACACGAAAATGACCCATAAAAATGGGTCTGCAAAGCGAAGCCAAGCCGCATGGTTGGGTCTTTGGCCATGGCATTTTTTTTATTTTCATGGCTTTTTTTTTACAACATAATTTTTTCCCTTTTTTTTACTATGGTCGAACAAATTTTATCATTATTTGTTGTTTCCGTATGATTGTTATTTTGGAGAATCTACCATCCTTATAAAAGGAGGTAAGGAAAGGTTTGTCACAAATATTGAATTCCGATTATACCCCTACCATTAACTATTATCTTCTCCACTGCCCTTCTTTCTTTTTTTCTCTCATCGTGGCATAAATCTAGAGTAGCTTTCAGAAAGAAGCACTTTTCCGGAGAATTCACTTTCTGGTGCCACTGCTGTGAAAACTTGAGGGCAAAATCGAAGAGCTTGGAAGATTCATAAATTTTATTTACTCTCCCATATCCCTACCCTCCATTACCCAACTCCATCTGTAGTCCTCTTCTTGATCCTTCTCACAATCGTCTCAAAATCTCACTCTCTCTTTCAAATCGGGTGCATGCGTCCATCGACCGTGTTAAATCAGAATCGAGGGTCAACATTCGGTGGTAAGAGCAGTTTGATTTTGTTATTTATCAGTTTATAAGAGGTAAGAAACATTTCCAATTTCACTTCTTGTTCAATTGCTTCAATCGTTGTCTCCCATCCTTTCTCTTTCTCATCTTCTCTAACTTCGTCTTTCTTGCTCTCATTTAATAAAATTATATCTTTGTACTTTGAATCTCTCAGTTGCATGCAGTTGATCGATCAGCTAGAACTAGAATTGTTCAGATTGAAGCAGTGAAAAGGCAAGTTTTCTCTTCTGTAAGTTTCTGCAATGTTTTTTTTTTCTATTGTGGGAATCATGTCCTGTTAATTTAATTTTTGAAATCTTTCATACAAATCAATTGGATTAGAATTTCGTGTGTGAGAAATCACTGAGAATGTAGATAATTGAATTAGTTGAAAGTTTCTGTTGTGCTTTTTTGCTGCATGTCACTTCCATTCTCAATTTTTATTGTCCAAGGGCTAAATTTTTTGGGCATGATTTTACTTGTTAAAGTTATTCAATTAAAACAATACAGGAAGTGAGGAAGAGCAGATCCATTGGGTTCCTCAAATCCTCTTTCCCTTTCCTCCCAATTCAATATATCATGTATATTGAATAGCTAATTCAATGCTTCTGCATATGGTAAACAAATATATGTTTTTCAATGGATACAATATACGTTTTTTGTCCCTTCAACTTTGTAGAAATTAAAGAGGCATTAGTTGATGGGATTTTGCGAGGCAGAATTATAAGAATTGCCTCCTTTAATCTGTTGGAAATATTGTGGCTGAAGTTGCACTCTGCATGTCTGAGTAGTGAGTATATAAACTATAGTAGTGCACATAGTTTGGATGTGTCTAAGCTTTTAATTTCATCAAATTGGTTTTCTATTATTCCTTTATTAGCTAGCTTAGCATGTTCCCTGTTTGTTTGTTCTTCTATAAATTTGTTATATTAGAGCATTTATTTATCAGTTACTCACATGTGACAGACATGTATATTTTCAGAGAGGAATAGAGAGACCCTTGCATTAGGTCTTGACTAGATTCATACTTCTTAAATAGATATTGTAATTATAGTTGACTGGCACTCAGTTCTGACTGAGTGGAGCAAAAATCCTGTTTAGAATATGTTATCTTTT
Organism: Portulaca oleracea; assembly: GCA_029582165.1. Classification (NCBI taxonomy): domain Eukaryota; kingdom Viridiplantae; phylum Streptophyta; class Magnoliopsida; order Caryophyllales; family Portulacaceae; genus Portulaca; species Portulaca oleracea. The sequence continues at coordinate 28,050,440 of CM055869.1, forward strand.
ATCAGTTCGACTTCCTACAATTTTGAAGGGTCAATCAAATACCAAACCCTGTTTAGCCCAATTCCAAGCTTTGTTTTTATTTCTTTCTTTTTTCTTTTAATAGGGGGGTATCTAATTCTATGCATCTTAACCCCTATATGACTGTATCCCTTGTGCATTCAACCCTCCTGGTACTGCATCTGGAGAGAAAATTTACAGACAAAGATGGGTTCATTTGATGCTTCATAAGAGATGGTGAAGTTCTTATGTGAGAGGTTGTTGGATAAATCTCAACCCATCTCCAAGCTTTTCAAGGCACTGTTCTATCTCTGCAACCTCAGAAGCTAACTCCACATGATGCTCTCATTTTGGGTACTCCTGTTTCCCCTAAATTATTCTGTTTTTAGTGATTTTTGTTTTCGTAGGCATAGTGGTAATATATTTCATATAGTTTAATTATTACTAATATTCAGCTATTGAATTAGGGTGGTGTTTGGTCTGTTTTGCAAAAGCTGCTTCCTTTTGATTCTGAATGACGGTCTGCTGTTGCTAATGTACATGGACAACCTTTTTCTTTTTCTTTTTCTTTTTCTTTTTCTTTTCTTTAAGTTTTTGGATTGAAATTTAGCTATCCCATGATTTCCCCCCTTCCATATTCCATGTCCAGGGACTAGATTGTTTTTGTGGCTCTGGTGGTTAATGTCCTTAATTATTTATTGTCAATATGCATCTAATTAGCAGTTACTATTGGTGGGCCATGATTGTCATCAGCAATTTGGTCGATAGTACCCCTTGTCTGGTGGTTGCCTTAGAGAAAAACAAAAACACCCAAAATTTCATCAAGGTTTATGATAATATTTTGCTGTCATGTAAATAATGTAATTCCTATGGCATCTTCTCTATGTCTTTTGCACTGCTGGAATGTCTGTTTCTTTTAGGCTTCTAAATGCATGTGATATGTAAATACCTCCTTACTATTATCACTTACAAAAAAAAAAAAAAAAAAAAAAAAACTTCAGCCTAAATGAATGTGTGGTTCATGTTGCATAATCTGAAATTCAATGAATTAAGGTGCCTACAATGTCTTTGTCATAATCATTTACCTTGCTTATTCATACAATGCTTGTCTTAATCATTTACCTTGTTCATTCATACAATTGCTCAATACTTTTACTGTTGCATTTGACACTTAACGGTTACTTTTGTCTGGTTTTGGACACTACAGACATATTGTTTATGATGAACTTGCTTATTTGTGACAGTGTGGTTCATTGGACATATCTAAGTTAGAGAGTGGTCGCAAATATTCATCAAAAGAGTAGTCAATTTTGGTAATGCAACTATTTTGAAGATCCACATTACTTAGATACTACTTTGAACTAGAGTGTGCAAATCCATAGTCTTATTTCCAAAAGTTGCCTTGGAAGAACATTGAAGAGTAGTCAATTTTGGTAATGCAACTATTTTACAATTACTTTTATTTACAAAAGCTCCTCAATATTTTTGCAGACTATTGGGATGTCTTTGTTTATGGCCTTTTGGGATACATATTTACTTTCCTCATCAATATTAATGAACACTTGCAATAAATAATTGCAATTACCGGACGCTTGCAATCAACAATTATTATTGTCGGGTCTACGCACGCGCTGGCCAGACTAGTACAAATAAAAGTCCCAAATATTAAGGCACTCTAAATTTTTCTCATTAGAGATAAACAATATTGCTCGGAATGTAAATTGAACCTTTTAGAGTGGAAGTGTGGAACACGAAATGGAATAATGAAAAAATTTCGTTATTCACAAATCAAATTTTCTCATAAAAGGGATTTTCTATGTCTGAATATTATATCATTAAATTTTAAGACCAAGAACGATGACAAAAAAAATCCACCGTTTCTTGAATCGAAAAACTTGCTTACGAATTTTGATCTTTTTTTAAGGACATAAATTTTTAGAGTGGAATTTTCAATTTAGAATTTTTGACACCAATATTTTGGTTTTCTAGGTATCCTAGATCTTCTCATAAAATTTGTGTCTAGTCTTTAAAGTGGAATTTAAAATCTAAACATTAAATGCTCTTATTTAAATTTTTCTTAAAAGACCTTATAATTATCAAGTCAAGATTTCGAAATGTTAAATTTAATGCTTAAATCTTGTTCTTGAAAACTAATTTTGACGCAAAACTTTATAGTGGAATTTAAAATTCGGGCATTATGACGCTCTTATTTTAATTTTTTGCATACAAACATTTTCAATAAATATCCCCCAATTTAGGCTACTTTTTGACTGATGTGCGTCTTATATTTGTAGGGAATAGCCTGAAGTGTTGCGGGTCCATTAAAAATATGGTCGATGTCATGCGAAACCTTGGCCCTTGCCAAACAAGTTTTAGAGATGGCTGGATTTTTACGATTCTATCAATGTTGACAATCCTGTTTGGAACCTTAAGCATGATGTGTTGGTAGAGTATGAGATTAAATATGGTCGATGTCATCCGAAACATTGGCCCTTGGGCTAATCGCACTGCATGTATTGCATAATTTGTGACATCTATAATTTATAATAATATAAAAGTAATATATTCGAAATTTGAAATACTCAACCTAGAGTAATTGTAGGGGTTATCGGCCAATCAGATTAAAGAAAAAAAAATCAATTTAAAAATATAGTAAAAAATTTCCGCCCATGAAATAATAATAAAAAAATTGATTTAAAAAAAATAATAAACAAAAAGTCTAATCAGATTAAGAGTATACCTTGTCTAATTAAAAATCTACTTCTCAACCAAGTTAGGACTCTGACTCCCGCCCAAATCTAATTAGGACTCTACCTTTCACCCAAATCTAATTAGGACTCTACCTCCCGACCTAATATATAAACATCGAAACATCTTTTATTCTCTTCCAATCTGTCAACTATTAACATTTGAAGCAATCATTAAATTCTCAGCAAACCTGCAAATACAAACAGGTCAGTTTTCGAAAAATACTATCAATATATACCACATCAATATATTTTAGCATGTATTTACATGTTACATTTTTTTCATAAATTTTGCATGATACACTGATAGTGATAGCGTTATTTCTACTTTTTTTTAAACATTAGTGTATTTCTACTACTACGCATTTATTATTTCACTGCCTCAAAATTTTGAAAAGTGATATAACTAATGAAATACATTAATGTTTAAAAAAAAAGTAGAAATACTGCTATGCATGAGTATATTAATCTATTATTAATAGTTGTAGAATCAGTTTGACCATTACGAGAGTGAATGTAGGGGTTGTGATGAATTGTTTCCGTTTGATGATATTTATATAAAATCGCAGCCATTGAAAATATTAAGAAAAATACGATAAAATTGACCCAAGCAGTTAAATGGAAGGGGCCCACTGAACGCCCGTTGAACATATAGAATTACAGTGCTGCAGTGCACGTCTCTGGCTCCTACTTTTTCTCCTTTTCAATCAGTTTTATAGTTTCCAATCCGCCCATAAAAGATACAATACAAATTTACCCAAAATCAAGCTCTATATCTTTGCAGTTATGATGCATAATGGGACCAAGGGATGATCTCATTACACAATATCTAAGAATCTTTAAAAACGAAGATAGGAATCTCCCTTCTCAAAGTTCCAAAGAACCAAAAAAAGGAATAGAAATGGATGAAAAGGATGGAAAGAACTATGAAAGATGATTACCAAATGAATGGAAATGATGAACGAATGATGAAGCTTTGACGTGAAATTGTTGAACGTGATGAAGACTAATACTTCTTGGTTGAATGCTTGATGAATTCTTGTTGAATTCTTGATGAAGGGATGAAGAATTGCTGAATGAAGGAACAATTCTTGATGAATGACGTGAGATGGATGATAAATGGATGAATGAACGTTGGATAGTTGATGGCTTTTGAAGACTCTTTGAAGGATACAGCCACACCACCTTCAAGAGACCTTCAATTCCTTCCTTTCACCGCTAAGGATGCCAACCTTAGCTAGAAGAAGGGAATGATTCGAATCCCACAAGAGAGAAACGAAAAGAACCTAGCATGAAAGCTAGAGAGAACACACCATGTGTTTGTTTATCTAAAAATTCAATGTATATGAATGAATTACAAAGCACCCTAAGGGGGGTATTTATAGTAGAACTCCTCCCTTATGGCGTGTACAAGAGGCCACTTTAGGGCTTACATCATTCTTCCTAATGCTTACATCATAAAGAAAACAATGTACTAAACTATATTACAAATATGAATAACTCCTTTGATTCTCATCCAAACTTAAAGATTCTTGAACCATATGAAAGCTCTTGGAATGTAGATTAATCCTCTCTAGGATGACTTCTATGATAGCTTCATGGTCCTTGAATTAAGGAGCAAAGGTATACGACCACATGAGTTGATCCCTTCCAAGTAGAGAGATATATGAGAGACTTGAGCTCTTCTTTCTTCTAGGTGAGTATTAGATGTCTCCATGGTTGACCTTGATGCATAAAGCCATCAATTATGCATCATACACCCCCGGTTGAAAAAGTTTGCCCTCAAACTTTGGAAAATCAACTCTCACTTGCATTCTTCACAAAGATTTTCTTCTTGAAAGCTTTGAAGTCATTATAGATTCCTTTGATGAACTTCTTAAACTTTCTTTCGATCAATTCTCGAACACCATAAGACTTGGAATTGCGTTTCTTCACCGTGAACGTGGGTTGTTCACGTTGCTTCTCACTTCTCAAGTCTATTCTTACCACTTTACCCTTGTCATTTAGCATGAAACAATGCACTTTGATGACTTGGGCTATTTCATCCTTTCGAATTTTCGGCCTTTCAACCAAGTGATCTGAGTAGATATCTTTTGGATGCTCATGGAAGGTATGCTTCGTAGGAAGATTCAAAATGTGATGGATACTTGGATCCGTTTCATTCTTCTCCAAATGATAAGAATAGGATCCTTATATTCTTTATTCCCTCGATACTCCATCTTCATGATCGACACAAGATGGCTTTCTTCCTTCTTAGGCCGTGTGGTGTAAGATGGAAGTAGAGATACATCAAGAGGCATGATATTTCTATCAAGCAACTTTGGTCCTTCCAACAAAGTATGACAAGAATCCATAGAAGTAATTTTGCAATATAATGAATCTCTGCAAATTTTGTAAAAGCAAAGACTTACTAAACTTCTTGGATTGAAATGAATGAACTTGTCATGGCTTAACCTTTGCGTAAGGACAACAATATATCCATAGGAGGCACAACTTTCCTTTTCTTGGTTCAATGAACATACTTCTCCTTTGTTGGTATAATGAGAGATCTTGCACTCTCTTTGTGGATGTTCATACGCCACACTTGCTCCTTTTGTCACAAGCCACTTTTCCATATGCTCCTCTTCTACCTTTTCTTCCTCTTTATTCTCCTCCTCATATGCGTCAATCCCAATTTCTTCTTCTTTTGCGTCAACCTCAAATTCTTCTCCTTTCATGTCAACGCCAACTTCCTCTTCCTTTTCCTCCTCAAATGGTTTGTTATCATGTGTTTGGTACCCTACCGAAGGCACTTCTTTCTTGTTAGGACACTCCAATTCAATATGACCTAAACTTTGGCAATGATAACAACTCCTTGGGGCTATGGACGTTGGTTCTTGGACGTGGGGTTTGGGAATGGATGAGGGTTGATCTTGTGGAGGTTGTTTTTTACTCCGTGCATAAGGTGCTTCATATTCAACCTTAGAAGAGTGAACCACACGTGATTTTGTGCTTCTTGACCCCTTTGGAAGAATCCCACATTCTTCCATTTGCTTGGCAAGATCATTAATTTGTTGCTTCAAGCATTGTAGCTCACGTTGGGAATTCTTGCTAGACCTTTTGCAATCCATTAGAACCTATCTTGATTCAAAAGATCACAAGAAACTCATGGTAGGATGGTTAGCATAGAAGGTACGTGAGGGGGAATTGGTTGGATTTGTGTTTGGGCTCACGGGTTCTTTGTGGAGTTTGGTGGGGACGTGTGATGGAGGATGAATTTTTGTGATGGACGTGTGATGGTAGGGGTGATGGGGAACGTGTGGGAGAGGGAAAGATTGTAAAAAGATTGTTTCAAGAACTAAGAGATTCAAACTCCTAAGCTCTGATACCAATTTTGATGCATAATGGGACCAAGGGATGATCTCATTACACAATATCTAAGGATCTTTAAAAACGAAGATAGGAATCTCCCTTCTCAAAGTTCAAAGAACCAAAAATGGAATAGAAATGGATGAAAAGGATGGAAAGAACTATGAAAGATGATTACCAAATGAATGGAAATGATGAACGAATGATGAAGCTTTGACGTGAAATTGTTGAACGTGATGAAGACGAATACTTCTTGGTTGAATGCTTGATGAATTCTTGTTGAATTCTTGATGAATGGATGAAGAATTGCTGAATGAAGGAACAATTCTTGATGAATGACGTGAGATGGATGATAAATGGATGAATGAACGTTGGATAGTTGATGGCTTTTGAAGACTCTTTGAAGGATACAGCCACACCACCTTCAAGAGACCTTCAATTCCTTCCTTTCACCACTAAGGATGCCAACCTTAGCTAGAAGAAGGGAATGATTCGAATCCCACAAGAGAGAAACGAAAAGAACCTAGCATGAAAGCTAGAGAGAACACACCATGTGTTTGTTTATCTAAAAATTCAATGTATATGAATGAATTACAAAGCACCCTAAGGGGGTATTTATAGTAGAACTCCTCCCTTATGGCGTGTACAAGAGGCCACTTTAGGGCTTACATCATTCTTCCTAATGCTTACATCATAAAGAAAACAATGTACTAAACTATATTACAAATATGAATAACTCCTTTGATTCTCATCCAAACTTAAAGATTCTTGAACCATATGAAAGCTCTTGGAATGTAGATTAATCCTCTCTAGGATGACTTCTATGATAGCTTCATGGTCCTTGAATTAAGGAGCAAAAGTATACGACCACATGAGTTGATCCCTTCCAAGTAGAGAGATATATGAGAGACTTGAGCTCTTCTTTCTTCTAGGTGAGTATTAGATGTCTCCATGGTTGACCTTGATGCATAAGGCCATCAATTATGCATCAAGTTATTATCCCTTGATCTTTCTATACAGTTCATGCTATATTTCAGCATTAAAACAGCTTTAACACTCATCCATGACATAAAAAAAAAACGAACATGTCTGTAACCATCCTCAATGAAATTAAACATGAATCAGTATTAGAGACACTGGTCAACATGAACTTCTTCATGTATAAGTGAGAAAGGAAGTATTAATTTTAACGTCCAGATATGAGTGAAATCTACTGAACTTTGATAAAATTAAGTTGTCTTCAGGTAGCTGAATTTAGATGAACTATAAACTTTCGTTGGATTGATCTTAAATTGAAAATTGGACTGTACTATTACTTTTTGCTCCTTTCTAAAGGGTTTTTTTTTAAGGGGGGGAGAGGGGGCAATAAATATTGTGTGTTTCAACTGGGTTGGAAGTTGCTTAGCCGCGAAAAGAAGTATTGATTTAACGTCCAGATATGAGTAAAATCTATTGAACTTTGATAAAATTAAGTTGTCTTCAGGTAGCTGAATTTAAATGAACTATAAACTTCCGTTGGATTGATCTTAAATTGAAAATTGGACAGTACTATTACTTTTTGCTCCTTTCTAAAGGGTATTTTTTTGAAGGGGGGGAGAGGGGGGCAATAAATATTGTGTGTTTCAACTGGGTTGGAAGTTGCTTAGCCGCCTAGATGATGTTGAGGTTGCACAATCTACATTCGGTTGTATTTTACCGTTTTTCAGTTGGCTACAATGGATTATATGTAATATGGAAGACCGATGGTATTGGCAGCCTGTGATTTTGTGAAAGTAAGAAGACCACCAAATATAGCTGAAGCCAAAGTGATTTAATTGGAATTCTGCGGCCTGTGATTTTCGTTTGATTTAATAAAATGTTTGCAAGTTCATTTGTTTGCCATTAATATTGTTTTTCTTTGGGTATTCTAATATTGTATTTTGATCTGCCCAACTCAGGTTCTAATGTAGATATTTACAAATGATGTATTTGGGAGCTCTTGAGACTCCTGTGAAGTCTTGCATTCACAATTGGTAGTTTGTTTGGTGCCATAGGTACAATGACAATGTCTAACTAGAAATGCAATTTGCTATCCAAAGACTTGATATTCTTAGGATGTTAATTCTATGAATGGAGAATGGCTAAAGAATCAGTAATAGAATTAAGAAGTTATGAATGCTAATTTTCTCTGCAAGGATAAAGCTCTTTTGAATCAAAGAATCTGAATATGGACAAAGCCATGGAATGAAGAGATTGTATACTAGGCAAAAAACCTCCATTCCAATACTCTGTAGAACAAGCAATAATTGAAGGTCAATGCTTTCTTTTGACGTTAATTTATACACTCATATATATATAAATATATATATATATATATATATATATATATATATATATATATATCTACTATTAATAGTTGTAGAATCAGTTTGACCATTACGAGAGTGAATGTAGGGGTTGTGATGAATTGTATCCGTTTGATAATATTTATATAAAATCGAAGCCATTGAAAATATTAAGAAAAATACGATAAAATTGACCCAAGCAGTTAAATGGAAGAGGCCCACTGAACGCCCGTTGAACAGATAGAATTACAGTCTTCTTGCGTCTGCGCTCCTACTTTTTCTCCTTTTTAATCAGTTTTATAGTTTCCAATCCGCCCATAAAAAATACAGTACAAATTTACCCAAAATCAAGCTCTATATCTTTGCAGCTATTATCCCTTGATCTTTCTATACAGTTCATGCTATATTTCAGCATTAAAACAGCTTTAACACTCATCCATGATCATAAAATAAAAAATAAAAAAACGAACATGTCTGTAACTATCCTCAATGGAATTAAACATGAATCAGTATTAGAGACACTGGTCAACATGAACTTTTTCATGTATGAGTGAGAAAGGAAGTATTATTTTAACGTCCAGATATGAGTGAAATCTACTGAACTTTGATAAAATTAAGTTGTCTTCAGGTAGCTGAATTTAGATGAACTATAAACTTCCGTTGGATTGATCTTAAATTTAAAATTGGACAGTACTATTACTTTTTGCTCCTTTCTAAAGGGTTTTTTTTTTTTTTGAAGGGGGGAGAGGGGGGCAATAAATATTGTGTGTTTCAACTGGGTTGGAAGTTGCTTAGCTACCTAGATGATGTTGAGGTTGCACAATCTACATTCGGTTGTATTTTAGCGTTTTTCAGTTGGCTACAATGGATTATATGTAATATGGAAGACGGATGGTATTGGCAACCTGTGATTTTGTGAAAGTAAGAAGACCACCAAATATAGCTGAAGCCAAAGTGATTTAATAGGAATTCTGCAGCCTGTGATTTTCGTTTGATTTAATAAAATGTTTGCAAGTTCATTTGTTTGCCATTAATATTGTTTTTCTTTGGGTATTCTAATATTGTATTTGGATCTGCCCAACTCAGGTTCTAATGTAGATATTTACAAATGATGCATTTGGGAGCTCTTGAGACTCCTGTAAAGTCTTGCATTCACAATTGGTAGTTTGTTTGGTGCCATAGGTACAATGACAATGTCTAACTAGAAATGCGATTTGCTATCCAAAGACTTGATATTCTTAGGATGTTAATTCTTTGAATGGAGAATGGCTGAAGAATCAGTAATAGAATTAAGAAGTTATGAATGCTAATTTTCTCTGCAAGGATACAGCTCTTTTGAATCAAAGAATTTGAATATGGACAAAGCCATGGAATGAAGAGATTGTATACTAGGCAAAAAACCTTCATTCCAATACTCTGGAGAACAAGCAATAATTGAGGGTCAATGCTTTCTTTTGACGTTAATTTATACACTCATATATAGGGAAATTGGATTCTAATAATCCCTACTATCACAAATTGTATGACAACAATCCCTACTATCATTTTGGATTCTGGTGGTCCAAAAAAAATAAAATTGTATTGTAGTGGTACCAAATTCATCACCACATTCTTTTTATTTTTTCCATGCCTACCCCATATTGTTTTTATTTTTTTGGTTCCTACCCCTAGCTAGGTAACGAAGTGTAGTTACTAAAACATTTTTTAAATTATTTTTTTTAGATTCCGAGCAATTATGATGATTTTTTAAAAGGAATAAAATTGAAAAAATCATAAAAAATTGAAAAAAATTGAAAAAAATTGGGAGAAATGCTGTTAATTCATTAAAAATCGTGGTAAAGTGTTATACAAAGTTTTGAATCAAATGCAACACAAAATCTATGATATTTAGCGTATACACTCGATTTTGTCCCACTACAATACAATTTATTTTTTTTTTGGACCACCAGAATCCAAAATGATAGTAGGGATTATTACCATACAATTTGTGATAGTAGGGATTATCAGAATCCAATATCCCCTCATATATATATATATAGGGAAATTGGATTCTAATAATCCCTTTTATCACAAATTGTATGGCAATAATCCCTACCATCATTTTGGATTCTGGTGGTCCAAAAAAAAATAAAATTGTATTGTAGTGGTACCAAATCCATTACCACATTCTTTTTATTTTTTCCATGCCTACCCCATATTATTTTTGTTTTTTTGGTTCCTACCCCTAGATAGGTAACGAAGTGTAGTTACTAAAACATTTTTTAAATTATTTTTTTGAGATTCCGAGCAATTATTATGATTTTTTAAAAGGAATAAAATTGAAAAAATCATAAAAAATTGAAAAAAAATTGAAAAAAATTGGGAGAAATGCTGTAAATTCATTAAAAATCGTGGTAAAGTGTTTTACAAAGTTTTGAATCAAATGCAACACAAAATCTATAATATTTAGCGTATACACTCGATTTTGTCCCACTACAATTTCTGATTTTTTTTTTGAATGTAGAATCCAAAATGATAGTAGGGATTATTAGAATCCAATATCCCTATATATATATATATATATATATATATATATGTATATATATATATATATGTATATATATATATATATGTATATATATATATATATATATATATATATATATATATATATATACATATAGGAAAATCTGATTCTAATAATCCCTACTTTTGCAAATTGGATGGTAATAATCTCTACTTTAAATTTGTATTCTGGTGGTCCAAGAAAATAAAATTGTATTGTAGTGGGACATAATCGAGAGTATACCCTAAATATCATAGATTTTGTGTTGCATTTTATTCAAAACTTTGTATAACACTTTACCACGATTTTTAATGAATTTACAACATTTCTCCCAATTTTTTTCAATTTTTTTTTATTTTTTCAATTTTATTCCTTTTAAAAAATCATAATAATTGTTCGGATTCTCAAACAAATAATTTAAAAAATGTTTTAGTAACTACACTTCATTACCTATCTGGGGGCAGGAACGAAAAAAACAAATACAATATGGGGTAGGCATGAAAAAAATAAAAAGAATGTGGTGATGGATTTGGTACCACTACAATATAATTTTATTTTTACTTTTTTTTGGACCACTAGAATACAAATTTAAAGTAGGGATTATTGCCATCCAATTCGCAAAGGTAGGGATTATTAGAATCCAATTTTCCTATATATATATATATATATATATATATATATATATATATATATATATATATATAGGGAATGGATCCAGTGAGAAGAAAATTCAAGTGAGAAGATGAGAAGGTTTGATCCTGGCCGTCCATTATAATCCAACGTCCAAGATTAAAATTTCACACATGTTAGCTAAAACCAGAAATCATTGTCCAATTAAGGATAAAACAGCTAGTGGTTTTAATATAAAATCCAAAAATCAATTAAAAAAAATAATAATCTGATTGTTAGCTATAATTAAGGAAACAATTATTGTGATTAATAAATCTGATTTAGTATATCCTAAAATAATAGTCAACAGTATCTCAATATTTTCCCATAGCTTAATACAATCACGTTCAACACAATACACTCTAATTCATCAAACGTCAACACATTAACCTTGAGTTGAATCAATGGCTTCTAACAGGTATGTTCATTTTTCATGGCATTTTTTTTTTTTTGTATTGATTCATCATTCAATATGAGCATTCTGTTTTTCAAAGATTTTTTGGAGTGGATTTCATAGAATTTGTTATCAAAAAACATCGGTAATGATGTTTCATGTTATCGTGGGCGTTTGTGCATAGTCGCATTAAAATTTAGTATGTGTGTTCTGTATAATTACAATTTAGTGAACACTGTAAAACAAGAAAACACATATACAATTAGTTGTGTATTGTTTGAAGTATGTCCACACTAATTGTAATGTGATCACTTTAAAATATGTTTTTATAAAATGATTGCTTATATGGAATGTGTATTACATGATTGGTGTTTCTTCATTTGGACACGTAGAAGACACATATTGATCATTTTTTTCAGTTGTGGTCACATTAGTCACATGCGTATCAGCTGTGCACAACAAACATCAGTCTATAACCGCACATCTATTGCTGAACACGATTGCCTAATTTGTGATCAGATTACGTAAATCAATGATCACAAATATGAATATTGTTCCACGACAACCGCTATGTGTGTTTTCATTTATATATGAAACATGTATATGTGTAACACTTATCGTTCAATTCATTACATTGGATGATTTATAGTGTAAATTAACTAATGTTTATACGTGAAAATGCAGTGAAGCTGGTTGTACCAAGAACAGTTATGTGGTGCCACCAACGGTATCGGACGATGACGGCACGGGCATTAGGTTATACTGGCCAACGTGTGATGACGAGTCAATATGTCCAAAAATGGGTATGTGGTTTCCAACTTTGGAAGATGCCAAAAAGTGTTACGAAAAATATGCGATAGCAGCGGGGTTCAGTGTGCGCAGCGGGTCGCACACGGTAGAGAGGACTGAAAGGGGCAGGGAGTGGAAGTATTTTTTATGTTCACGCCAGGGTTTTAGGCGGACGAAGGATGACGCATTTGAGAATGTGGACTCAAACAGCCCCGAGACACACTCTGACAAGGGGAAGGGTATTGCCGGCAGTGTTGATGCAACAGCGGACAAACCGCAATCAACGCGACGTAGGGTTGCTGAAACCCGAGTTGGGTGTGACGCACTTATGGCTGTGAGGACCCCGAAAAATGGAATAGGTTACGAAGTGCATAGGCTCACATTGGCACACAACCACCCATTGATGACACCGAGCAGAAGCCAGTTCAACAAGACAGCTAGGCGCGTTTCATCATTACAAAAGGATCTTGTTAACCAGTTCAACCGTGCCAACATAGGTGGTCAAAGGTTTATCATGTATTGAAAGAGTGTGTGGGGGGGTACGAGAACATAGGGTGCACCCAACAAGACAAGAAAAACTATCGGCGCACACTAAAAGCAGCTCTGAAGGACAACGGCGCACAGATGTTGGTCGATGCACTTGCAAAATGTAAGGGGGAGGATGCGGGTTTCTTTTATGCATATGAGTCTGACGAACATCAGCAGCTGACGCATGTTTTCAGGTGTGATTCCACGTCCATAAGAGATTATATGTGCTATGGGGATCTCCTATCATTTGACACAAAACAGCAAACCAACAAGTACAAAATGGCCTTTTGTCCTTTTACTGGTTTGAACAATCACCGGAAATTGGTAGGACTGTTCATATTTCGGTCCGGACCGGTTGACCCAAAAAAACCGGACCAAAAACCCGGACCAAACCCGGACTGAATGGTAACCGGTCCGGTCTTCGGTCCAACTTTTTTTTGTTTTCGGGTTTTGGTCCGTGTCGGTCTAAAACCGGAAAAACCCGGACCCGGACCGGAAACCCAATTATTATAAAATTTAATTTTTTTTAAAAAAAATTCATAATCACAACTTTTGGTACCAAATTACCAATTGTGATTCACTGATTCTGTGAATGTGATTTCCGTGAATAACATCTTTAATATATCATATTATAACCTTAAAAAAATATTCTATTTCCTAATATAATGATTATATGGGTCCTAACTTTGTATCATACAGATTCATACTCACGTAAATAGACAATGGTGATTAAGTATTAGTAAATTTTAATATTATATATCTTTTGCAATCTAACATTGTCAATTTTAATATTATATATCATAATTGGGGAGTATTTTGGCTAGCTTTATAGCTTTATTAGCTTGTAGTTGTAGCCTTTTGTCTGAGTATTTAGGCATTACTATTCAAGAAAAAACAATATAGTTTACTATCCCACGCAGACAAAGACGCTGAGGCAAACAATCAGTAAAGGGTGCACATTGAGTTCTGGTAAAGGTCACATCCTAATTAATTTCTATTCTTATTGGTAAGTATCCACAATTATTAGTTTACTATTATTTATTATAAGTACTGGGCTAACATATAATGATGAAAACACAATTATAATAGCAATTTAGTATTTCTTTTGCTTGAATCTAATGTAGACATGCAACATTAATGCCTAAGATATGTTATAAAAAAAAATTAAACATTGTCGAACCTCACTATTATTCAATTATGTTTATCTAGTTCTCCACTAATAGTCAACATTAATGGCTGGTATGTTAAAATTTAACATTGCTTTGCTTGAATCTAATGTTTAGTAATTATTTTACTTCTTTAATTATTATACTTATTACTTCTACTACATATTTTTAAGTGTTTATCAATTATTACAATTCATGTTCTATCATAGTGTGATTCATATGATTAATATTGTATTGTAGGCTATTTGTTCTACTATTTTATTGGACATTCGTACAAGTAGCTTTGGAGTCACACGTCGACTTATTAATAATGTAAGTTAATTTTTTATTATAACTTTCATGTCAATTGGTCTATGATAACAATATATTTCATGAAAAATATTCTTAATAACTTTGTTTTTTGGCATTAGATGATGGAGGGACAAACACAAGAACCTAATGGTCCGGAAGTTGGCAATGAGACCACAACTTTTGCACATGGTGAGAAAGAAGATGATGACTTTCCTGATGCCGGAGATATCAAGTTTTGGCCTTTTCCACCTCAACTTCTCAATGAGCCTCGATATTATTTTGTCAGAAAAGGGAGGAAAAGATCAAAGGCGTGGGATTATTATTGGGAATTCAGAACCCCAACTGGCCAACATAGAGCAGAGTGTAAGTATTGCAATACAACTTTTGCTGCTGACACTAATAAAAATGGCACGAAAAATTTAGGTGTGCATTTGAAAAAGTGCCCCAACAATCCTGCTAATAAGAGTAAAGGTAAACAGACAAAATTGGTATTCCAACCTGCGGAAGATGGTGATTTAGGAGATGGAAACCTAAGGCATTGGACCTTAGATCATAAGGAAGTGAGGGAAGCTTTGTCTAACATGATAATCATAGATGAATTTCCATTTCGATTTGTAGAGAAGCTTGGATTTAAACGACGGATGTCTATTTGTGCGCCTACTTTTCGCATGCCTTCTCGTATCACTATTGCTCGTGATTGCTTACAAATTTATGAGGTTGAAAGGGACAAATTAAAAGATTTCTTGAAAAAATCATGTCAAAGAGTGTGTGTTACTACTGATACATGGACTTCAATTCAAAGAATTAACTACATGTGTCTTACTACACATTTCATTGATGATAAATGGAAGTTGCATAAGAGAATTTTGAATTTTTGTCCCATATCTAGTCACAAAGGAGAAGCAATTGGTCGGGCAGTTGAGGAATGCTTGATACAGTGGGGTTTAGATGATAAATTGTTTACTTGTACTGTGGATAATGCTAGTAGCAATGACTTGCCATGTGCTCACTTAAAAAGGATGGTTCAAAAAAGTGGGGGCATAAGCAATGGTCAGTTTTTACATATGAGATGCATAGCACACATTGTAAACCTTATTGTTTGGGATGACATGAAAGATAATTGTTTTGCTGTTGAAAGGGTTAGAAATGTTGTTAAACATATTCGAAACTCTCCTCTTAGATTAAGTAGATTCAAAGAATGGGTGAATTTCTTGAAGATTGAGTGCAAACAAAGTTTGTGTCTTGATGTGCCTACAAGGTGGAATTCAACTTATCTTATGCTAAGCACTACCTTGAAATATCGGGATGCATTTGAAAGAATGGATCTTTCTGATTTGAGGGATCCTAATGATGTTAATGTCAGGCCTCCAGATGATGATGATTGGAATGTTGTTTCTGCACTTGTTGTTTTTCTAGAACAATTTTATAATGTGACTATTCGTATATCTGGGTCTTCATATGTTACATCAAGTAGTGCCTTATTTGAAATTGGCTCTTTGTTGACATTATTAAATAAAGGGAAAGAGAGCATTCAAAGAAATTTAAGGCGTATGGCTATTCTTATGGACAAAAAGTATGATAACTATAGGGGGAACAAAGAAAAGATGAATATGTTGTTGTATGTTGGAGCAATACTTGATCCCAAGGTGAAATTTTCTCTATTAAAAATTTCTTTACATGACTTACATGGCAAAGAAAAAGGTGATGATTTGTTTGATCAAGCAAAGGAGGTCTTTTATGCATTATTTAATGAATACAAGGCAAAATATGCCCCAATGACGCCCCAATGACTCCCTAAAGTGGCCAAATTAATAATGAGCCTTGTGGTAGCTCATCAGTTGAAGTAAGTGGAGGGGGTGATGAGTATAAGAGAAATCTACTGAAAAGGATGAGGGCTATGAGTGGTTTAGACGATGGGCATACCAGAACAGAAGTTGATAAATATTTAAATGATATGGTGGGAGATGATGAGGATAATGAGGTTTTAGCATGGTGGCAACTCAATGGTCATAGGTTTCCTATACTTGCACGCTTAGCACGTGATGTTTTAGCAATGCCAGTATCTACAGTTGCTTCTGAATCTGCATTTAGTGCTGGAGGGCGTCATCTTGATGCATTTAGGAGCTCTTTAACCCCTAAGGTAATATATTATTTCAATCGTATTTCCCTTATTCATTTTTTGTTACGTTTCTTTTTTTTTTTTGATAATCTGTCTAAGATGGTACAAGCCCTTATTTGTGGACAAGATTGGCTTCGGAAAAAGTCATCACCTATAAGTTTAGAAGAAAGCTTTGAAGAGTTAGAGAAACTTGAAAAAGGTAAGATTTTTCTTTTACACCTCTAAATTTATAACTAGTTAAATATATTTTTAACATGAGTTTATTATGTCTACTTATACAGATTTGCAAAAGCCTACATCGGATGGTGCAATTGAGAAGAATCCTATCATTTATGCTTAATAAAATCGCCCATTTGGCATTCTAGACTATATTTATTTTATTTATGTTTTAGCAATTTCTTTAGTTTAACTTTCTCTTTTTTCTTGAATAAGGGTTTACAATGACTTCGCTTATATATGTATGTGCTTCAAGTGACTTTGATTATATATTTATATGTGATTACAAATTGTGTCATATTGTTATGTATTTTATCATTATTATATGATTTTTAAATTTTTAAATTTTAATAATTTATTATTTTCTAAAATTTTCCATCATAAACAATAACACGTAATACAAAAAAAATGTGCTTCCTAACAAGTAACAATGGACATACATTAATTAATTAATTAGTCTATGTACAAATTTTAACAGAAAAATTTCAAAAAGATCTCAATTGGTCCAAACTGGTCCGGGTTGGTCCGGTCCAAATACCAATCGGGTTGGTCTGGGTTGGGACCGGTTGTTTCCGGTCCGGTCTTTGGTCCACCTTTTCTGCTATTTCGGGTTCCGGTCCGGTCCGGTCTGGTCCGGGTTTGACCCAATGAACAGCCATAGAAATTGGTGTGTTTCGGTGTCGGTTTGATTACTAACGAAAAAATTGAATCATTTGAATGGTTGTTTGAGAGGTTTTTGGAAGCAATGCATGGGAACCATCCCAAGACAGTGACAACGGACCAAGACCACGCAATAAAGGCTGCGGTCCGAGAAAAATTCGTAGATTCGAGACACGGGTGCGTAGCTAGTGTATATAATTTAACAGGCTACATGACATTTTTGCATCAATATGTACACACATGTGTTTGGGTTTTTTTTATTTTTTTAATTTGTTGTCAGTATTTAATTCACGACAATAATGAGGTGCTGATCATACAAGATCACACATAACGAAAGTGTGATCATGAACACAGTAAAATTAGTCTGCCGAAGTAGTCAACATATTGTATGGTATATTTAATAGTGTTTACGTTATGTTTTATGTTTTTTTCATGCGCAGGTACTGCATGTGGCACATAATGCGGAAGATCCCTGAAAAGTTGGGACGGGAACTGAACTGTTGTGTTGAGTTTCAGGAAGAGCTGAAGTTGTGTGTTTGGGCTTCCGAAGATGGTGACGAGCTCGAGGAGAAGTGGATTGAGTTGATGAGAAAGTATGACCTCGAAGACAATTCACACATGGCTGATTTATGGGACATACGCGAAGAGTGGGTGCAGGCGTACTTTCGTGATCAACACTTGGGTGGTATGCTACGGACGACTTGGCGTCGAGTCGAGAATGCGATTTTGCGTCGCCATTGCTTTTGAGTTTTGTTGAGTTCTTATTGCGTTATGAACACGCAATTGATGCACAACGTCACAGAGAAGAGGACATGACGAACAAGACTTTGACGTCACTCCCTGTTCTGAAATCAGAGCTGGCAATCGAGCGCCACGCTAGGCAGATATATACTCATGCAAATTTCTATGTCTTTCAGGAGAATCTGAAGCTTGCTTTATACGAAACGGATCAACGGGGTCCCAATCAGTCTGGTGATTGTGCCATATATGAAGTGCGTGATATTAAATCAAATAGGGTCAGGCTGGTTGTGTTTGATCCAATCACATATGACACGACATGTGAATGCCCGTTTTATGATCTCCAAGGAATCTTGTGTCGCCACATGATATCGGTAATGAGATTTATGCCTGAAATTTCGGAACAGTTTGTCCATATCAGGTGGACAAAGATGTCAAAGACACGACCGTATTTCAATGTTGATCCAGAGCTTGACGCGGCAAAGTCCAAAGTCGATGATGTGCGAGCACGAAAGGCAGACACTTGGGCAAAGGTGTATATGTGCATGGATTCAGCTGGCAATGATCCGGATTTGTTGACCATGTTAGGTAGGATGCTTGACGATGTGCTGACCAAGATGGTTGCTGGTCAAAGTAGCAATGGTGACGGTAGGGTGACGACTGATGTCGAAGCTTGTTTTGGTGTGCCTGTCCCTGAACTGACAGCAATAAAAACTCCACCGGCGTCGAACCCCAAAGGACGTGCTAAGAGGAAGAAGAGTGGTTTGGAGGCTGCAGTGCAAAAAAAGGCTTCCGCTAGGAAGTGCCATTTTTGTGACCAGATTGCCAACCATGACAGCCGAACATGCCCCGAACGTTTTCAGTGAGTCTTGGAATGATTTTCATTTTATAGTAAGCTAGTCGTTTAGTTTAGTATGCAGTTTATGCATTTGGCGAGGTTTGCTAGCCTTTGTTTTTTTTTTTGTTATCAATGTTTTATATTGTGTCGTGAAATGTGTCAGAACTTGATGTTTGTTTAACAATAACATATTGACCACACCATTGATTAGTGTGGCTGTAGCACTATAATATTTTTTTAGAAGAATCTATTTGTGACCTCATATTGTGTCAGTGTGGTCACAATATAAAAATATACATGGTGGATTCAAAATGATTTTTTGTATGCCCCCAAATTGATGTCAATGTGAGCCATTACAAATACTACTCTTTTTACTTTGTACTACTGATTGAAAACGACGTTTCAAATATTAACTATTACAAACACCAATGTGATCATACATAATTGAGGTGTGGTCATGCCATGTTAAACATTGGTGGTATGACCAATATGACATTTTGTGACCCAAATTTTATGTACATGACATGTACCACACATGCTTCACGCTCATAAGTGCTTCACACCAGACTCGGGTCCCAGCAACCATACACCACGTTGAGTGCGATGCGTCCGATTTTAAAATGCTAACAGTTTTATAATACTAATTACTGAAAGTATATGTGTGAACATATGGGGTGGATGTGTTGCAATTAGTTATAATTTGATACTCAAATTAAAATATGTTGCCAACATTTAAAAAATTTAAGAATGGTATAAAAAAATCAAGTAGACCACATTATCGCGACATGTGACCATACACATTTTGTAAAAAATATAATGTAATACATGATCACATTATGGTTGAGTCTAATCATAAACATCATATAAATCACATAACACTGACATGTGATCATACCAATTTTGTCAAAAATAAACTGTGTTATATGATTACATTACGATTAAGTGTGATCATACACACCATGTATGGATATCTTTGAAAAAATGTATTGTATTACATTATCACATTATGGAGGAGTGTAATCATACACATCATGTAGATCACACAACATTGGCGTGTGATCACACCAATTATTGACAACAACAAACAATGTAACATGATCACATTATGGTTGACTGTGATCATATATGTCATGTATGGTTAGTTGTTGTTAAAAACATAAAGTGTTATATGAACACATTATGATGGATTGTGAACACACACATAGTTTATGTCACAGAACATGTGATCATATACATTTTGTCAAAACAAAAGATACATAACATGAACGCATAATGGGTGAATGTGATCATATATATCCTGTATGGTCATTTCAGCAATGTAATGTATTACATTAACAAATTACAATGGAATGTGATCATAAACTTCGTGTATGTCACATAACATGGACATGTGATTATAGACATTTTGTCAAAACAAAAATATGTAACATGAACACATTACGGGTGGATGTGATCATATATATCATGCAGGGTCATTTCATCAAAGTACTGGTGCCTGATCGAAATAAAGATAATGTCATGTCGATTACAAAAACAAGTGACGTCATGCAATGTGTTCATAGTAGTTACATAACCCAACAAGTGTCAGATCGCTGCACCGCGCATAACTTCAAGTACTAAATGGTGACAATCATCCAACAAAAACATCCAGCACACACAAACATCCACACACCCACCCCTTAACTAACTAAGAGTACTAAAGTTGCACGATATTGTACGACATCCCAACACACTAAAGAAAAACAATGTTTGAAATGGATGGCTCATAGGCTTGCTGCGTCCGGTTTGATTGTTCGATGTGTCTCCCAGTGATCCGCATTTATGTACACTTCTTCCCTCTTTTGGTTTTCCTTGTACATCGCCAAACTATAGCAATAGTGGATGCGAAGGGAACGCACTCTCGCCTCTCTCATCTGGTGTATAACAAATAGTAAACATCATATACAACTACATAATGTAATTGTCAATCAAAATGACAATGATATGCATTAATGACATTTTAATAGACAGTGTGTCAACAAAATATAAAGTGATGACATGTACGTACTGGGATCGAGTCCGTCCGGGAAAAACCTGTGAGCCAGTTCCGTGCCTGACCGAAGAACGTCTCTATGTGTCGCATACAATACACACTGTTGTCGTTACCTTGGTCGTTGAACCTCCATCCCATGCCTGGCCTCTTTAGTTCACTACCCTCGACGACCACGTCAGCAAGTGGGTTACGAGCGTGACTTAGGAATCTACGAACAAGAGTGCGCTGCAAAAAACGACTTGGAATAAACATTTGGTCTACAAATCGAGTCAGTGCCAAACATAGCATTAGTTCATCGGCGCTAACCATTACTTCGTCGATATGGTCGTACCCGTCCTCCACCGACACACGTGTGTAGTGGTTGTCGATAATATAGATGCACCCATTACGCACATCAACGCACCACAAGAAATATCGACCGTCCATGCGTGCCGGCGCAAATAACTTCACATTATAAAATAAAATATGAATTTGTTTCACAACTCAAATTGACACCATCTCACATTCGTATATGTAAACACAAGAAAGTGTAGTATATATTCACCTCCATTATATCCATTTAATTTCAAACACAATATATATGTATGTATAGTGTGACAACAAATGACATGAGTGTGGCCCAGTCAGTGGTGAAACCATCCTTCGATGCAATCCACGCATAATGAACTTGAAAAATTAATCACATGTTTATGAAAACAATAGTTCATACGTACCAGATCAATTTTCTTGATGTCTATCCAGGGACACCGCCTCAACTCTCTAGATGTTTTTTCAATGAAAAGTGCAACTGGACGATCATCTAAAGGGTCCCCATCAAAAGCAATGTCGAACATATCACCCTTTTAACATCAGAAGGATATCAATATGTTAGTTTGTCAAACATATATTTACATGTTAGATAATAATGTATGCAATAAGCCACTTACAAAACAGCTTATCGGAATGAAAAATCGAAACGGAGCATCTGGTGATTTGAGCATTTCGTAGTACATCGATGCATATATATCTATTATCCTCGGCGACACCTGGTTGCTTGGGGCCAGTGACCTGAAATGCAACCTCGTTGCCACAACACCGTCCCGATCGTACACTAACTCCCTATTAGTTGTTTGTACCAAAAAGAATGTAAAGGTAACATGTTATTTTTCCATAAATATGACATTCCAATAAAAGTGCATGTTGTATATAGACGAACGTTACCAAACTGTGTGGCACACGCACTAACCTTGGGTTTTGGTTCGGCGCCTCAATTGTACTCAAAAATAGATATGTGCTGACGATTTTCGGCCCTTTTTTTGGAACAATGTCCATCGATGTTGGTCTGACACAAAAAGGCGAACATAAGGCTGGCACGGGACGAGTGTTTTCCCTCCGTGGGTTCCGTCGGACTTCCGGTACAATAGGCTGGGGACCCATCTCGTACATCGTTCCCACAGGTGTTTCAAGAATGATTCTCATGTTTGGACCGTCGGGGGGCGGCACACTGCAACTGGGTGTTCTGTTCGGTCCAATAATGCGCTGCCCTTCAGATGTAACCATAGAAACCGGTCCGCACGATGGGGTAGTGCTGCCAGAAGTACCACCCGTAGAATCACGACTGGCACCTCGTGATGACAAACTGCCATGTGTTGAATAAGAGTATGAAACAGATCGGACCGACACAATGTTTCCGGGTCTTCGCAGTGGGGTTTCTTTGACACGTATGTTTTTGGATGTTAGCTCCCCATGTCGCGATGATGACTGACCATCGCCAGACCGTCCATGGTCGCTGCTTCTTGCTGATTGGTAACGAGGGGTGGCAACTTCGTTCTGCCGGGCGTTAGGCAGACTGAGCACTGGCTACTTTATGACCAATTTGTCCGCTCATTGCGCCCCCTTGTGTTCGCATTTGATTTGTATGAACCCCAATGATAGATGTTGGGTTATCAACACGACCGGGTGCGGAACCATCATCGGCAGACCGTGCTGCTCCGCCGCTCCGTGATGTATGGTATGGCTTATTGGCAACACCCCGTGCCCCCTCAGACCACGTCGTAGGATCAGTTGTTTTATCTGTATGCCCGACCATGCGTGTCGGTGTACTGTGTGATTTCCCATTTGATCTTGATTGGCGTGACGAGCCAGCATCCTTTTGGGGCTCTGCACAACGAGTTACATTATCTCCTCCTGGCCCCGCTGATAGTACTGCACCACCACATGTGGATCGGGTTTTGCAACTGGGGATGGTTGGCATAGACGACCCAGCATCGCATCTTGGCTTATGAGGTGTTCTGGCCGTTGTCGACTTGGCTTCCCTGCCTCGAAAAAGTCGACGTGGCCGCAACTCGAACACCCCCTCCGCAGCGTCATCATCTGTATGTGATGGGCTGTCATCTGATTCACTCAACAACCTGAAAGATGGCATGGGGATTGATTGTGCACGCACGTTGGCCTCGACCGCCTCCACGGCCTGCAGTATATCGCTCACTTGCGACAACCAAAACTGGCTGCTACAAGGGTCGGTGTTATCACAATGATCATCGTTCTTCTCTGATAATACAGAAAACAAAGAAATGGTCGCATTATGTTGTAATAAATTGTAGTCCATTTTCTTAAAAAACATTGACCTTTCAATCACACCGTATTACATTGTGGTCAAACATTATATTTTATAATGTGGTCATACAATAACCACATATATTGTATTTTGGTCAAGCCATTCAATGACCACATACATTTGCAATACGATCACACATATATTTTACTGTGGTCATACCAGTTAATCATACTATTTTATACTGTGGTCAATACACTAAATGACCACAGTCATTGACACTTTAATCACACTGTATTACGTTGTGGTCAAACATTATATTTTATGTTGTGGCCATACAATAGATTAACATGTAATTCAAATTGGATGTGGCATCACCTTTCTCATTCTGATTCGCCTGTACTGTTGTGTCATGTTGCGGATCTTCATCTTGAGCATTCACGTCATGTGTTGTGTCAGCCGCAAAACGTGTATTACCCTCCGTCTGTTTTGCATTATGCGATGCACTCCTCTCAAACACGCGAGACACAAGTGACTCAACCTGACTTCTTACTTCGGTGATGTCGCCATGGTCACGGTAAAAACCCGAAATGTGTTGAACCTATCGCTCGACATTAAACTTCACAGTTGTCCA
Organism: Portulaca oleracea; assembly: GCA_029582165.1. Taxonomy (NCBI): domain Eukaryota; kingdom Viridiplantae; phylum Streptophyta; class Magnoliopsida; order Caryophyllales; family Portulacaceae; genus Portulaca; species Portulaca oleracea. Next base: position 28,075,008 of record CM055869.1, read on the forward strand.
TTCTTGTAAGTATTTACCCAATAAGCGGACATCATCCTGATAGTTAATATATGTTAACATGTGTGCAAATGATAAAGCTAAAAAAATAATAAATCGCATTTTAAACATTATGCACTTGTAACAACGTGTCCAATTGACTTTTCAATGCAACCCCTTGAATAAGAGGTCGCATTTCGGCAGCTACTGGTCGTGGCAGAAGGTCACCGACACCAAACGCCCCTGGGCCTGTCTCATGTACCATCCGCTTCTCAACATTGTCACGGGTCCATGCATACATTGTTGGCCATCCCCTGATTGCTGGGCGTTCCTCAAGTACCAGACGGTCAAAGTATAACATCTAACACAACAAAGGATATGATATAAGTGTACTCGTCCAAAATAAGACCAAACAAAAAAAAAAGCATTTTTCTTGTCAAGCATACCAGGATGGGTACGATGGGTCCCGTGAAGTAACTAGCTGGGTTTGCTTGCTTGGCCTCAACAGCCGATTTCAGCTCGTTCAAAACATACTTACACCATTTCAGGTTGGGTATGTTATCAACGTCAACAACATATGGTAAGAAATCAGCAGTGCAATACCATTATGTGTTTCGGTGTATGAACTAAGGAATCATGAATAGCACAAAGTTTCTCTTAAACTTCTTACTGTCTGGCCGCAATGACGCAATATGAGGTTGCATCTTCGCAACATTTGGCGTGCCGCTTTTGATGTTGTACTCGGCACGCCACTTTGCAAGTAATGCGGCCACTTCCTTTTCATCTAGAACAACAGCTCCGTCTCCGTCAATTGGAATCGTTCCACGGGGTAAGCCCGTAGTAAAAAAAATGTCCTCCTCAGTTACTTCAATGTATCTACCATTGCCTAAATGAAGCCTCATGCTCTCTGTATCGAACTGATCTACGAGCCACTTGCACAAATCACCCGGAAGAAACTTCATCCACAAGTTCAAGAACCCACCAAACCCCAAATCCTTTATGACTGACACGTGCTCGGGGCCAATGTGATCGAGGAGGTATATCAATGGTTTTGGTATCATCCTCGTTGGGAACACACGGTCAACACCCTGTTCAGCTTGTTCATCGTGGTCATCATCAGTCTTGGCCTATACCATAAACAATTATTGCACATACGTGTTAAAATGATATATTGTTATTAGTTAACCTCAAGTATATTGCACAAAACGAAAGTACATACTGTCAGTCTATACATAATTATGGTACATTGCTTATCATGGCAGACGAATATAGACATGTTACCAAATATAAATTCATGAATTCGAGCATGATCACAATCTGATTGATGAGGTTGACACGCACAATACTTGTACAATTAATACGAAATATGGAATATAACGTTAGGCAAACCTTTTTAGATGTCTCATCTAACGACTCCGTAACTGTCGCTCCCCTCTTTCTTGTCCCTACCATTGGCTTCGTTACAACTTCAACCTTGTTGTTGTCGACAATGTGAACATATCGCCTGCGTACTTTCGCCCTAGTGTTGTTACCTGGTGAGTCCTCTATCAATATCGCTTTGCCTTTATGGCTGCCGATCGCATCAGCAGCCTGAACTGTGTCAACTGGTTTGACTCCACCGATTTTGCTTCGAGTCCTGGTTCCGACACCATGAACAACTCCCGCATCGACGGTGCTTGACTTACACCCAATTGCAGTCAGCCCAACATATTGGCGTGATGCATTATTGTCTGATGCGGTCGTCTTCTCCACTTCCACACTTACGTCGTCTACACTTTGAGTAACATCCCATTTCTTACGATCGCAGCACGCAGTGCCCGATGCTGATTTGATCGTAGTTTTTGTGTTGGTGTCAATCATGTCGATCGCGCCAAGAACACCTGACTGTGCTACTGCAGCCCCTACCACTGAACTTTTGCAAATTGTTTCACCACATGGCACTGCCTCATTGGTACCTATGGCATCGGTAACGTTCGCGTCAATTTCCCCCCCGGTTTTGGACTTTTCTTTTGGTTGCGTTTTATCCGATGCGACACCTGCCACTACTGCACGGGCTTCACGGGTTTTCCCCCCATCACCACGACGCCTCCACTGGTATGTTTGTGTAATCAAACTAACCCCCTTTGTTCGCTCTACCTCAGCCATTGACTCATTTTTGGTATTGTCCATCATTTCCCATATGTTCTGTTCGTCATCAGACAAGTCGTCGGGATTGGCCGATCTTGAACATTTGCGTGCAACCATTTTGACTCGTCTCTTTTTGCGAACATCCTTAACGTCATCTACTTTTACATGTTCACTTGCAAAAATCAGAAAAAAAAAAACAAACAAGTCAGTAATTCACTCGGGTTTGGGTCCCATATCACATGAATTGTGCATTGAGGCTTACGTATCAATATTGTGGCTGTCGTTCAGTGACCTCAACACATCTGCAACCATCTCATTACACACATCGATGATCGAAGCTGGGTGGCTGTTACAAATAAATATAAAAATTAAGACCAAACTTTAATTCCCTAAGACCAACAAATCAAATAATCACATATATTATACTGTGGTCAAGCCATTCAATGACCACATGCAGTTGCAATACAATCACACGTATATTATCTGTGGTCATACCAGTCAATCATACTACTTTATACTGTGGTCAAGACACCAAATGACCACAGTCTATTGGAACACAATCACACTCATGATCACTTGTGGGACAACCACATACACATACATTTACTCGATACGCATGACCCTCCTACCCCACCACAACATATGGATATACCACATTAGCAGTCAAATCCTAACTCTAACCATCACCACCCCCGCACTCATAATCATGTCATCATATGGCAAAATTGCACTTCTTAGTGTGTCATACATACACATCCAACACATAGAAGGAGATAACAAACAAGTAGACCTCACTCACACACACACAAAAATTATGAACTATAAAATTGTCTGAGTACTTACTTGGTAAGTGGACATCCATCGACTACATTGCTAACATTGTCTTGCTCTGTACTTTTTAACTGACATCAATCATATCAGAATACAAGAAATTAAACCCACATTCATCAAGTGTTCGAATGTCGACAAAGAATTGCATGATTATTCAACCAAAAAAGTTTTTTTCCCACTTACATCACTCATCTCTACAGTCTTAGTTGTAGATTATGCGAGAACCACTGTCGATTTCCTGCTTCAAAATCCCCAGGTCGTGCTTCGAAGCAATGTTGAAGAAAACCCTAAAAATTCTATGGACAAATTCAGTAACTACACTCAAGTCATTTTCTCTCTCTCCATATCGTCTGTCTTGGATGCTCTGCAGCAACAATCGAGTGTTTTTTGAAACAATTGAAAATTGGCGCCTCCAAAATCCCGTTAAACACGCAACGTTTTTTTTTATAAATAAAATGGCACACGTGTGGCTGATTTAATGAAGGAATGGTGGTTTTAATCTTGGACGTTAGATTATAATGGACGGCCAGGATCAAACCTTCTCATCTTCTCACCTGAATTTTCTTCTCACCTGAATTTTCTTCTCACTGGATCCATTCCCATATATATATATATATATATATATATATATATATATATATATATATATATATATATATATATATACACACACACACACACACACACACACACACACACCCAGAGTGATTGTATAGGTTAATTGTCAATCATATTAAAGAAAAAGAATTAATTTTAAAAAAATAATAAACAAAAAGTCTTATCAAATTAGGAGTCTAGTTCTCCCCCCAAATTTAATTAGGAGTCTATCTCCCACCCAAACCTATATGTCGTACCCTTCATCAAATTGGTATTTCTTATAATTTTTGACACTATTTTTTAATAGTAAATATTAATTATCAATTATAAGAAACTTGGGATACGTAGGTTGTGTCAATGAGCACAAATGATACTCTAATCGAATCAACTCTTTTCGTTAAACTTATTTTAAGCATTTTTTTCAAATATAAAAAAATAATGTATAAAAGTATAGCTTTATTCAATTTATATATGTAATAGTATAGTTATAGAATTCAATCATATCATTAATTTCATCTTAATGTATATAACATAGTTTTAATGACAGGGCAAGACACTTTTCCAAGACTCATACAATATTCAAAATGACTTCTCTAATCCATATTTAAATACCCCGTGCATTGCACGGGTTAAATACTAGTAAAAAATATGAAAATAAAAACACAAGCATTGCATGAAACATTACGTACATAGAGTCATGAACTACATAAGTTACATCGAGTCTCCTACATTCTTACATAAAATAAAAACATCATTACATAAGCTTTGCATACATAACACTAAATGCATACTCCCTCCCTCCCAACTACGAGTGTAATGGGAAGACCCAGAGTCAGGATAGCTAGAGCTCGGGCCAACTTGGTCGGTGTTCTAGTCCCCCCAGGCTGATTGTTGATCACCCCAAGATTGATCACGAAAGCCTCCAAAGATGCTATCAATGATAGAGTTACCGATCAGTGCAGTAGAGTAAGGATCATCGCCTTGTGAAGGCCAAGGAGTCTAACTCGAAGACTCGTGCAGGCCCATAGGTGGCCATGAAGGTCCATGGGGAGCTGGCCAAGATTTTGCAAAATGCGAAGGAGCATCTTGATATGAGCTAGTGCTCTCAAGCACCTCCGTACTACCCCACCTATATCGTGCATGCAACAACTCAGTGTCACCTAAATATTGCATCTTTACCGTGCTATCAGATGCACGTGCTGATAAGTTACTCGATCGAGTAGCCCACACAGACCCACTAGGCCCCCTCCTCAAAACATGGTCGGAGTGGTGCAACTCCACAGTATCTCATGAGCGTCGACTCGTTCGACATCTTCACATGTGACTAGAAGAATGAGGCACCTCAGTATATCCACCCCTTCTCCCACTTAATTGACTAGAGCGGTGGATTGTATCATTATTACCAGAAGAATAAGGTGGTTGGCTGGGAGAAATGACAACCTTAATACTTTCTAAAGAAAGTTCTATATCAGATAATGGAGTAAATTACATTTACCCTACCTAACATTTGTTGTAATAATTTTTACACACCTGACATTTGTCAAATAATTTTACCGGCCTTACCTGACATTAAGTGTTCATATATTTAAACCTCCTAAGATATTTTATATTTGATTTTTGTTGGATTTTCCAGCAAACATTAAAAATATAAATATGAATTGACTTGTTTTACCCTTGATATTAATTCATTTTCATTTTTCCATTTCATTATAAGATATTTCTTCCATTATAATTGATTTTTTACCCTTGATATTTTACAAAATATTTTATAATTGGGTTTTCATCTTTAGAATGGGTAGAGATTGGGTTTTCAAATAAATAAAGTAGAGAAAATGTTGGGGTTTAAATGCCATATGAATTAATGTTAAGGATAAAAATGTCAATTCATGTTTAATTGAAAGTCTTATGAATTAATATAAAGGGTAAAAAAACTCAATTCATATTTATATATTTAGTGTTCGCATAAAAGTCCAACAAAAATCAATTATAAAATAGCTTAGGAGGTTTAAATATATGAACACTTAATGTCAGGCAAGGTAAAAATTATTTCACAAATATCGGGTGTGTAAAAATTATTACCACAAATGTCAGGTAGGGTATATGTAATTTACTCTCAAATAATGCATCAGCATCAAAGAACTCATCCGCCTCGTGTTGGAAGAATGAACGAAAGTCATTCCTATCAACCCATGATATGTAGTCATCCTCGCCTACTGGAGCTGCTCCCCTATAAGGCTATAAGATGAACTGGGAGACCTAGGAGAGTTATCCCCCTAGTCTCTAAGCTTTCAACATATGTCTCGCATACCTTGAGCAAGGGGAGCGTTATCTGATGTAGAGATACTCCATGTCCTTATCCCACCCATAGCGGGACGTCGAGAACACTCACTCACCTCAATGTTGTGAAAGGAACGGAAAGCCTTAGCATTTGAAGGACGAGGAGGTTGTCGTGTTCCAGTAGAAGGACAAAGTCCTATGACATTCGAGCGGTTGGGAAGCTCTTTGCCGCCTCTATCATGATCCGAAGAGCTCGGATCAAGATCAAAATCAGACTCCTCATCATTGCTAGTTTCAGCATCAAAACCCGAGTATTGACCATCCGGGCTGAACTTATTTTCAAGGAAGCACAACATATACCACCATTCTCTAACCAACGACTTCAATTTCTTAGGCTGAAGGAAAAAAAACCTCGGAGTTAGGCATCTAAGAGAAAGCTAAGCAGCTATTGATAAAGAAGAAATACTCACAATTAATTTAGAATTATGACCCAGATAAGCATTTTCCCAACACTTCTTGACAAAGTCAGGTACCCTACCCATTTCTTGTGGATCTTGGAGTTACAAAAGAAAGACAGTGTCATAGAGAAATTAAAAGAAGCAGGGTTTATAATGAATGAGAATAGAGTCTTACAGTTCAATCCATCAAAAGGTCAAGGTGAACGCCTAAAGCTTTGCAATGTGTTCCATTATCCTCACACATCATTGCAAAGCCCAACCAATCTTGACTATCCCGAGCAGTGTACCAATCCTCAAGGGATAAAGCTCGAGGGTTAAACATCATGGAAGGAGGATCATCAGGGATACATGGAGGGTATGCACATGTAAGTTGAGTCGTAGCCCTCTCACCTAAATACCACACATATCCATATGGGCCTTCCGAAAGGATGCACCTCCAGGAAAACAGATATATGTGATCCTTTTCCTCTAACTCCAAGTCTATCTTTGGGTTCCAAGTTACATCCTCCTACATACCAAGCAAGACTCACAGGGGCGAATTTAGGGTGGGTTCACGTGGGGTCAAGTGACCCCGCTTAAAAAAAAAATAAATTCAGTAAATCTCGCTTTTTCAATTAATAGATATGATATATATATTTGAAGAAGCATCAAAATTGCGAAAGGCTGCTTGGCTGGGATGGCTAGCGCTTGTGTATGCGTCTCAGAGTGATGGAGGTTTTGTGTGTTCGAATCAGCTTCAAGCCAAACAAGCTCTCAATTTTATTTTTTTCCTTCCATGATCACATTAATATCCTTCTCTCCATTTTTCCTCCAAGGATTACATTCAGTTCATTTTCAGTTCATTTGTTTCTCAAATATCACATATTCATTTAATACTTTTTCACTTCATTTCCCCCTATCACATTCCTTTTTTTTTTTACTCCGGATAAATTTAGCATGTTTACTGGACCCTTATCTCATGGGTAACTACCAGTAAACTTTATAAGCTGGGACAATAAGGTACTAGAGTGCTCATGACAAACATGACTCATCAATCTAACAATTTCCACATAATTAGAAAATTTTGTTTCTACCAAAACTTTAAGATTGGTGGGAAGGTTGGATGGTGGGAGTGATTGTCAGTTAGCTACCACATTTTTGGTAAATATCGCATTCATTTAAATCATCAAGCATCATGGCTAGCCAAAAGAAAAAGTACTATAAATTTTAATTTTTTGTTTTAATTTTTTATGTTTGACTTTGAACCCGCTTAGCTTTATTTCTAGATTCGCCACTGAAGACTCATGAATAATAAGTAGAAGAGAAGTTAATGACGGTGAAAGATAGGAAATAGACCGAGTCAAAGTGGATATTTCCGTACGCAATTCTGGGAGTAGGCCCAGATGGGTCCCACCGACAAGTCATAGGCACAACCTTGTAGACTGTCGTCATGGGAGGAGCCACGTGAGTAAAATATTCTCACAGCCCACTTGTATATATATATGGAAATTGGATTATAATAATCCCTACTTTTGTAAATTAGATGGCAATAATCCCTACTTTCAATTTGTATTCTGGTGGTCCAAAAAAAATAAAATTGTATTGTAGCGGTACCAAATCCATCACCACATTCTTTTTATTTTTCATGCCTACCCCATATTATTTTTGTTTTTTTTTTTTTTGTTCATGCCCCCAGATAGGTAATGAAGTGAAGTTGCTAAAACTTTTTTTAAATTATTTTTTTGAGATTCCGATTAATTATTATGATTTTTTAAAAGGAATAAAATTGAAAAAATCATAAAAAATAGAAAAAAATAGAAAAAAAATAGGGAGAAATGATGTAAATTCATTAAAAATCGTGGTAAAGTGTTATACAAAGTTTTGAATCAAATGCAACACAAAATCTATGATATTTAGGGTACACTCTCGATTATGTCCCACTACAATACATTTTTATTTTATTTTTTTTGGACCACCAGAATACAAATTGAAAGTAAGGATTATTGTCATCCAATTTACAAATTGAAATTGAATTCTAATAATCCCTACTTTTGCAAATTGGATGGCAATAATACTTACTTTCAATTTGTATTCTGGTGGTCCAAAAAAAAATTGTATTGTAATGGGACATAATCGAGAGTGTACCGTAAATATCATAGATTTTGTGTTGCATTTGATTCAAAACTTTGTATAACACTTTACCACAATTTTTAATGAATTTACAGCACTTCTTCCAATTTTTTTGAATTTTTTTTATTTTTTATGATTTTTCAATTTTATTCTTTTTAAAAAATCATAGTAATTGCTCGGAATCTCAAAAATATAATTTAAAAAATGTTATACCAACTATACTTCATTACCTATCTGAAAGCAATGAAAAACAAAACAATATGGTAAGCATGAAAAAATTAAAAGAATGTGGTGATGGATTTGACTACTACAATACAATTTTATTTTTTGGACCACCGTAATACAAATTGAAAGTAGGGATTATTGTCATCCAATTTGTAAAAGTAGGATTATTAGAATCCAATTCCATATATATATATATATATATATATATATATATATATATATATATATATATATATATATATATATATGATAATTGGATTCTACTAATCCCTACTTTCACCAATTGAACAATGGTGGACCGTACTTTCACTTTGTATTCTGATGGTCCAAAAAAAATAAAATTGGATTGTAGTGGAATATTTTCAAGGGAATCATAGATTTTGTGTTGCATTTGATTCAAAACTTAGTATAACACTTTACAATGATTTTTAATGAATTTAAAGCGTTTCTCCCAATTTTTTTTCATTTTTTTACTATTTTTTACAAAAACAAAAACAATATAGTGTAGGAATGGAAAAAATAAGAAGAATGTGGAGGTGGATTTGGTACCACTACAATCCAATTTTATTTTTTTTGGACCACCGAATCTGAAGTGAAAGACGGCCTACTATGTCCAATTGTATATACAAAGTGATAGTTGTGTTTATTATAATACAACTATCCTATATATATATATATATATATATATATATATATATATATATATATATATAAAATGTGGTGATGAAGGTGCTCTAATGGAATTTGATGATGATGATGATCTGCTAATCTGATGAGGGAGAAGGAATGTTAGAGGAAGAGGATTATGAACGAAAATAGGAAATGTAGCAGGGGTGTTGCTTTTGGCCCAAAAATTCACACCCCAAAAAAATTCAACCACCCATTTCTTTTCTACCACCACAACCCACTTTGTGATCATTTACGGTCCAAATTTGTTCAAATCGAACCCAAACTTTACTTTCAGTATTTCTCTTCATTTTTCCAATTTTCATTGTCAACCTGCAAAATTTAAATAAGCTACATAAAAATTCGAATTTAATATTTATTTTGAGCTAAATTAAATATAAATGTGCAGACAAAATACCGTAATTTTTGGCCTGAACAGTATTGAGTGACAAAATGCAATCCAGCTACAAATTCAAATTTGAGTATTCTTAAAATTTACAAAACTTTGTCTAAATTGTTTGAGTGGTAGAAAAAGTCATCAGAAATTGTACTCTTTATGTAAATTCCAAGAATTAATATATATATATATATATATATATATATATATATATATATGTAGGATAGTTGAATTCTAATAATCCCTACTTTCACCAATTGACAAATGATCTGGACTTTCACTTCACTTTGATTCGGTGGTCAAAAATAAAATTGGATTGTAGTGGTACAAATCCACCTCCACATTCTTCTTATTTTTTCATTCCTACACTATATTGTTTTGTTTTTCGTTCACTTTAGAAAGTTAATGAATTGTAGTTTCTAAAACATTTTTTAAATTATTTTTTGAGACTCCGAATAATTATTATGATTTTTTAAAAATAATAAAAGTGAAAAAATCGTAAAAAAATAATTTAAAAATGAAAAAAATTTGGAGAAACGCTGTAAATTCATTAAAAATCATTGTAAAGTGTTATACTAAGTTTTGAATCAAATGCAACACAAAATCTATGATTCACTCAAAAATATCCCACTACAATCCAATTTTATTTTATTTTTTTTGGACCACCAGAATACAAAGTGAAAGTACGGTCCACCATTGTCCAATTGGTGAAAGTAGGGATTATTAGAATCTAATTATCCTATATATATATATATAAAAGGGCAATATATATCCTCTCTGCCCTGATCGCCGTCATGGTGGCGACACGGAATGGAGGAACCAGACCAGATCCAAGCAAAACACCGGCCGGAAATACGGCCAAGAACCAGCCATCGGTATCGAAACGCTAGGAATCGCAACCACTTCCCATTCCCCATCAGAGTAATGCATCGAAGGAACTTCAAAATCCAACACAATCTGAAGCAGCATCGACTTCCTTAGCCGGGGACATTTTATTGAGATGAACTTCGAGCTATATTTATTCCCCTTTCTAGTTTTTATTCCAAGAAGTAGAAGTAAAGTCTATTTGAAATAAAGGTAAGGAATGGGAAATATGAAACCTGTCCTTGTAAGTCCCGTCACTTGGGTAGTACCTCTCCCGCATGGTCGAGCGTCTTCAAACCTCAAGTAGTGGTTATTTTAGAGCTTATTGCTTTGCCCTAGAACTAGCTATCCAAGATGCAATTTTGCGACAACTCGATTACTTGAAATTCCTTGTAAGGGGGGGTCAAGCTCGTCATAGGTATTGTCTTCCCTTCATACCTCCGGGTTCGGTTGTCTCACTCCTATAAATCCTCCCCCGAGATACTTTAGAAGTCTCGTCGGGAGCAGGTGATCACCCCGCGCAGGGAGGTGGCACCCTCGATCAGCGAGTCGCTTTATTATTCCCATCATCCGGTTACCACAGGATGATCCACAAGAAAGGTGGCAGGATTCGAACCTATGGCCGGCCCGTCCCTGACCTGCTGGGTTAGGTGGCCGGGTTAGCACCCCTCGTCGCCTCTGTACTCGAAACAGATGCGCTTCGCTACCCAGCGCGTAACCTTGTCTCCTCTACGGTTGTGCCATTACCAATCAATCGTGGGTAACCTCCGGTCCGGCCGCCCCTGACCTAATAATAACAATTATCCTTATGACCAAACAAGGGCCAGCTTACTTACTTAGGGAGTCAGAAGCAAGCAGAAGCAGAGTCAAAGGCGGGTCATGGTGTTGCAAGTGTGGAAGTTTGTTCTTCCTTGCAGGTGAACCCCAGGTGCTCCTTCACACCTCTAAAATGCCAGGAAACAGCATTGAAGAAGAGGAAGTGAACCTCAATCTGGACCGAAAAAGCAAACATTTGCTTCTCTTTTCCAGAAAGATAAAGGGATGACGCTCCAACTTGTTGAAGCTAAGTCCATCAATGGTGTATCTTGTGCAAAAATAGAGAAAGAGGATATCACTAAGACAATCGAATTTTGGAAAAATTCCATTATTTGCATGGTTCTAGGTTCCAACCCGCCATATGAAGTTATTAGTGGTTTCATCAGAAGAATCTGGAACCATCTGTCAATCGAATCAATATCGGAAGCAAAGAAAGGTATTTTCTTGGTCCGATTCGCAACTGTGGAGGAACGGGAACAAGCTCTCATGCAAGATTTCTATTTCTTCGACAAGAAACCCTTCACCGTCAAGAGATGGGATGAGCAATTGGATCTCGATGTAGAAAGGATCAGTGTTCTATCGCTGTGGGTCCAATTACCTAACCTTCCTCTCAAATTTTGGAATACAGAGTGCTTGAGCAAAATCATCAGCATGATAGGAGTCCCGATCAAAACGGACAAGAAGACCAAAGAAAGAACCATGCTCGGTTTTGCAAGAATTCTGGCTGAAATAACATTTCAAGGTAATTTTCCTTATTATGTTGATTTCTTGGATGAACATGATAATTTGGTTCGACAACAAATTGTCTATGAGTGGAAGCCCACTTTCTGCAACTACTGCAAGATGCACGGTCATACTGACCAAGGTTGCAGGAAGAAAGCAAAAACTCTACAGATCTGGAAACCGAAAGCAAAAAACACAGCAAGGGATCGGCAAAGAAATAGGGAAAGTCACCATAAAGGAAAGGAAAGTCGATGAAGATGGCTTTATCCAACCAAAGAAATCAGCTAAAGGGATCGGCAAACATAGCAAGGAAATAACTAATATCCCTAGCACATCCAACTTCTTCGAGTCCTTAAGAACTAACGACAGCAGCGGGGAAGAAGATGAAGAAGAGGGGGTTGGCACAAACGCAAACACAATCGAGAATGACAAACCCATTAATGACGATGCTGGGATGGAACGTACGCGGACTCAATAGTCCGCAAAAGCAAGAAGATCTCAAGATCTTTTTGCAATCACTGGGGACTAGCCTAATCGCCCTCTATGAAACGAAAATCCATCAAGCAAATTTTAACGGTATCAAGCAGGCTATTTTAAAAAATTGGGAGAATGTGATTTGTATGGACAGCAACAACAAAATCCATATTTGGGTTGCTTGGCTCAATCATATTTACAAAGTAACGCCTTTGCTCATCACAAACCAATTGATCCACACACATGTCAGACATCTTCACGACACTATGGAGTTCTACATCACCTGGGTCTATGGAAGTAATGATTCCAATGAGAGAACATTCCTCTGGGAGGATCTTTACAAAATTGTTGACACTATGGACGGCCCCTGGGGGTACAAGGCAACTTTAATGCCATCCTTAATATCAGTGACAAAATTGACGGAGCACCGGTTGAAGCCTTCATGATCAAACCTTTTCAAGACTGTATTGATACTTGTGGCATCCATGAACCCCCTTATCAGGGGCCTTATTGCACATGGACCAACGGCCGTGTTCTTTCCTGGCTTGATATATTCTTAGTGAATGACACTTGGTATACAATTCCGGGGGTCACTCATGTCAGCTATAAAAGTTGTGGTTTGTCTGACCACGCAGCGATGAACATCCGTTTTCATCACGATCCAAAACCAAGTCCAAATTCAGATATTGCAATATGTGGAGCATGGCCACTGATTTCAAATCTATCTTCCAAGAAGTTGCTGCTAATCTCCCAAACGGCTATCACATGTTCCGGATGACACAGTGTCTGAAGAAAATACAATTCGGGCTCAGACAGCTTCATAAAGACAAATTTTATGACATTCATGAGCAAGAGCGTTCTGAAAGGGTCAAACTTATAGCAATTCAACACCAGCTCCTATCAAATCCATACGACACCAATCTCCTGTCAAATGAAAAATAAGCCAGAACCAGATATGATAGAATTCTTCACTCAACTCTTCAATTAAAACGCCAACAAAGCAAATTAGACTGTGCCAAAATGGGTGACGCATGTTCACATCTCTTCTTTGAGAGAATGAAGCCAAACAAAGCCCACTCTTATGTTTACCAGCTGCAAGATAATGATGGCAATGAGATCCACGGCCTAACTGAGGTCAACAACCTTATGACAACTTACTACAAGCATTTGCTGGGTAAAAAAACAACTACTCGAGATCAAATCTCCCTGGAAGTAATGCATCATGGCAAGCACCTAACAGTTGAGGATCAACTTCATATGAGTCGGCCAATTACTGATAAAGAAATAAAGGATGTGATTTTCTCAATCCCAAATAAAAGAAAAACTCACGGTCCTGATGGGTTCTCCAGTGGTTTCTTCAAATCAGCTTGGGATCATATTAGGAACCTTGTGATAGCTGCGGCACGTGAATTTTTCTCCAAAGGTAAAATTCTCACTGAGCTCAATGCTACAGATTTAGTTCTACTGCCCAAGGTCCACAACCCCACATCCCCGGGTGATTTTAGACCCATATCTTGTTGTAATACCATCTATAAAGGCCTCTCTAAAATATTGGCCTCTCGAATTAAGGAGGTCCTACCGAATATTATTAACCTCAGTCAATAAGCGTTTGTTCAAGGGAAGGAATTGCTACACAATGTCCTCCTCTGTCAGGAAGTGGCTAGAGGGTATACTAGAGGCTTCATCACCCCGAGATGTATGATGAAAATTGACCTCAAAAAGGCTTTTGATTCTGTACATTGGGATTTTATTGAGGAAGCTCTCCATCACCTTAAATTCCCTTGATGGATGGTAAAGTGCATTATGACTGTATTACAACAACAACCTTCTCGGTCAATATGAATGGGCATTCATCCCCTGTTTTCAAAGGTGAGCGCGGGCTTAGGCAAGGGGATCCTATCTCCCCCCTCATCTTTGTGATAACAATGGAGTACTTATCCAGATCAATTGTGCACCATACCCAAGAGGGCTTTAAGTACCACCCCCGCTGTAAAGACCTCCGAATTACTCAACTTATGTTTGCAGACGACCTGAATATATTGTCCTCTGCTGACAAAGGCTCGATTCAGAGAATCATGGCTGCTTTTAATCATTTCTCAAGAGTCACCGGTCTCACGGCAAACCCCCATAAGTCAGAGGTTGTATTTGGCGGGATCACAGCAGACCAAGAATCACAGCTACACGAGGATACTGGCTACTCCCGAGGTGTTCTACCTTTTAAATACCTTGTAATGCCTATCTCCACCAGTAATCTAACCGCCAACGACTGTACCATCTTAACGGATAAGATCTTAGCCAGAATCAAATCTTGGAGCTCTCGTAACATATCCTATGCCGGCAGAGCTGTGTTAATCAATAATGTACTCCTTGGCATTTTCACCTTTTGGGCTCGGATAATTATCATCCCCCCATCGGTAATCATTGCGATCAATAGATATTGCCGGGATTTTCTCTGCGGGTCTACAGACACTTGCAGAAGAGCTCCAATGGTATCTTGGGACACTGTTTGCATGCCAAAACGTGTTGGAGGGATCGGTTTGAGGAACTTAACTGCCTGGAACATGGCAAATATTGCAAAACTCTGCTGGGGCATTCAAAACCATAAGGATGTCCTGTGGGTCAAATGGATACATGCTAGATATTTAAAACAAAAAAGTTGGTGGGACTACTCTCCTTCATATGACACCTGCCCTTACTGGAAACATCTTTGTGGTGTCAAGGAAATAATCAAATGGGGGAGCGAAGTAGGCAAAAAATGGTTCTGGATTGATTCTATGGGAGGCCATTATACAGTCAATCCCAAAAAATGGTTCTGGATTGATTCTAAGGGAGGCCATTATACAGTCAATCATGGGTACAATTGACTACTTAACATCACACAATAACCAGAATGGACGGAAATCCCTTGGAATGTTGTAACCATACCAAGGCATGGGTTCACAACCTAGGTCATGCTGCATGGGAAACTCCCTGTAAGATCCAGGATATCAAGATGGTACCCAGAGACAAGCAGGGAGTGTGTTCTTTGTGAGCAAGAAGAAGAAACCATTGAACACCTTTTCGTGAGCTGCTGCTACACAGTAGATACAGCTGCCCACTTGGAGGAGTGGACAAAGCAGCGTTTCTTCAGCTGCAGCCAAGATATTTGCACACAAGTTTCAGCAATTGCAAACTGGAAGGGAACAAAAGCAGACAGAAATCTCATTCGAGCAACTTACTGTGCCCTCATTTATCATGTCTGGTGGATGCGAAACCTTGTTATGCACGGAGATAGCATACCAGATGCAAGCACCATGGCCAAAATGATCATCAGAGAAATGCAAAATAGGATAGTAGCTATCTCATATGGTAGAAAGAAATACAATAGAATCTTTTTTTATGTGATTAGTAGTTAGACACTGTATGAGGTTTTTGCCACCCCCCATGTAACCAATTTGTTTGTCAATAAATTCCATGTTTTTTGCGCTGCAATAGGGTAAAGTAAGATACTAATGCTCAAACCCATGAGCAATAGGTTCGAACTAGAAACCTCAACCACCAACTTAGGGGCATTGTTTCTCTCTATATATATGTTACCAGAAATTTTGGTAAAATTGCAGGCGAGCAGGTTCAGTTCAGACAGGTTTGCCAGTCTCAATAGAATTTGACCAACTTCTGTTTGTTTGATGAGCACAGCAAGTTTGAGCTTTAACTGACAAAGATGGCATTGGGGTATAAGGGTATTGGCTCCCAGTCAAATCAGGCCAGGCAGTTCGAGTTTGACACTGTACATAGCAGGTCATACCGGTTAACAAGGTTTAACGATATCGGCCGCTCAAATTCTGATCTGAATGATCCAAACCGTTGCCGGTCAATTTTCTTGACATTACAGTCGACCAACTTCAAGGCTCGTGCAAGGTCTTATATGACCAAGACGATCCTAAGCCGGATAGACTCACTTGCATTGAGCACAACAGAGGCAATCAAATGACATTCCCCCTCTAGACAGCCACTCAAATGTCATTAGATATACAGGGCTGAAGCAAATGGACTGGTGAGGTTTGCCTTCCCAGCTTTCAACGTTCACTATGTGTATGTCCCATCAAAGGAGCAACTAAGGTACAAATGATCCAAAAGCAATTACAAACTTACAAGTCTGTATAGGGTTTTATATACATTTTACAACTACAAAGTCTTGATACTTTCAATCTGCAGTGTAAGATCTTTAATCCCAGCTTCCCGAAATATCTGAGACACAAGTGCTTTTGTTGCAACTTTGTCACTTTCTGTAGAAATGTGAAGATGTAAAGTGCCCATAACATCTGCATTTGTTAAACTCCAGACATGCAATTTATGAATCCTAAAGACTCCTTTAATTTTCATGATATCATCCACAGCAGCCTTGAGATCCTGCTCCAGAGCCCTCGGAACCCTCTGCAACAAAATTTCTGCAGAGTTTCTCAAAAGAGATATAACTGACGATACAATCAAGACTGATATGAAAATAGAGCATGCTGGATCTGCAATAAGCCATCCCCTGTATTTAATTAATAGGGTTGATATAACAACTCCAACACTCCCCAAAGTGTCTGCTAAGACATGCAAGAAGATTCCTTCCATGTTGTGGTCAATGTGGAGATGGTGATGCTTTTTATTTTCTGATTTTTTGTTTCTGGAGGGTGAATCATGACTATGCCCACAGGAACTATCTAATTTGCAATTGTTGTCGCTGCTCTTGCATGGATCATTCTCAATGTGATGATGGTGATTATGGCGGGGATGATGGTGACCTTCCTGATGAGGGTCATGATTGCCATGAGTGCAGTGATCATGTTGGTCTGTGTTACTAAGACCATGGACATGGTTTCCATGAGCTTGATCAAAGTCGTGGTGTTGATGATGTCCATGGTCAAGGTTTCCAGAATGATGACTATGGTCATGGTGGCTATGAGATCCATCGTGCTCATGCCCAGCAGCATCTGCATCAGAACATTTTCCCTCCAAAGTCAAAATGTCATGAGGAGGCACAACAAGAGCGACAGGGTCATCATCATGGCCATGGCAAGAATGAGAATGGGAATGCAGGTTGGAATGGGAGTGAGAGTGGGAGTGGGAGTGGGAGTGGGAGTGGGAGTGGGAGCAAGAGCCACCGTGTGCATGATGATGCTCCTCATGAAAGAAGATCAAACCTACAACATTCACAAGTAGTCCACCGACAGAAACAACCAACAAACTATTTGTTGAAATTTCTTGAGGATCCAAAATTCTCTCAATTGATTCTAGCACTATCAAAGCCCCAACCAAAACTAAGAAAACTGCATTGACAAACCCTGAAAGCACCTCGAATCTTCCACGGCCATAATTAAATTGTCCATTGGCAGGCAAGCGTGAGATGTAAGATGCATAAAGCCCAATGGCTAGTGCAGCACAATCAAACAACATGTGACATGCATCAGATATCAAACCAAGGCTATTACTCATGAAACCTGCCACAAATTCTACAACCATGTAACCAGTATTAATCATGAGGAAAACCGCAATTTTGCGAGACTTCCGCTCACTCAAAATGTGCCGAATGGGCTTCATTACCATTGTAGAGAAAGTATCCAAAGATTCAGCTCCCAGTTCAACATATGCAGAGTATGCAGCATTTAATTGCCTAACAGCAGCCCAAATCAGCAAACCACAAATTAACAAGCCCCAAAGTGAGAGCTCTGGAAAATAAACCAGCTCCAGGATAATTGTACACACAAAGGTAATGAGAAACTCCTTCTCTGAGTCTCTAGAACTCAACCAATTCTCATCACTATACCATTCGTTCATAAGCACACCAAAAATGACTGTGTTAGCCAATGACCAGCCCAGATTCATAACTGAAACACTCTCACCTTCTGCTTCAAAAATGAGCAGATTAATTACAGCAGGAAGGAAAAGCATGCATGTGGTGAAGAACAATGAAATCAACTGAACCCGTTTCCGACCCAATTGCCTGAGAGCCCCCCAGTTGATCAAATCCCTCTCGTAACACCCCAAGAACCCCGACAGGAAGGGGAGCAGCATAGGTCCAATCCTCAAACAGTTTGCTTCAACAATCAGCAATGAACTTCCAAATTTCTCCAAGTTAGTGTGTGAGAGAGGGAAACATTCAAGTCGATCCCAACTTACAGATAAAAGGAATAATCCGAAAAACAAGGTGAAGAACCCACGAACCTTGGAATGCCCACCTTGATCCTTATCCTGGTTTTTCCAGAACCCAAAGGCAACATTACCAGATAACTCAGCTAGGATAGTTGCAGCTGTCCCACAATAACGGAGGGCCTGGAAGCGCAAGAGGAAGACAATGGCAAGAACAAGGGACTTGAAAAGGAGATGCCTCAGCTGTGTTCGAGAAACAGATGAAATAGACAACACAGGGAGTCGTTGCTGTTTGTAGAAAAGAGAGAAGGAGAGGGTGAGCATGAAGGACAGAAGGGAGACGAGGAAGGAGAAAGGAAAGAGGGAAAAGGAAGGGGAGGACCGGAGGAAAGGGAGGGCAGAATAGAGGGAACGTAAGGAAAACAACAAAAGGAAAAGGAACGACAGTGAGGATTTGTTGCTTTTGTTGGTAAGCAGGGTATGGCGGTGTTTGGATGGGGTTGGAGCTGGTGTTAACGGAAATGGAGTAACTGGGATATTAGAGGCAGATGTGGTAGCAGGCGTAGGAACAGACAGACGATGCGGACGAAGTTGACGGCGCCCTTCCATGTTAACGAAAACTTTAGTAACGATTTGGGGCCGAAAGGTCTGCAGATGCTGTTGTTGTCACCACCTAAGCTTCATTGTTAAAATGTCGACTGACACGAAATCGAAGGAGACCTTATTTGCAGCCTTGCTGTAGTATCCGCTCGTGCTCGGGTGAAGGAACGATTCCCTGAAATCAGAAAAAAGAAAAAGGAAAAACATAAATCAGTGACAAAATCACCGAACAAGGTACCTCAATTCAACTACAACAGAACTAAAAAAAACAGATGAAAATATTGCAATTATTAAAAATTTAAAGACATAAACCAATACCAGATTCTACAGCCCACAAAAGACAAACATCTTATGCAGTTATTTACACTGGAGATGTTTAGAACTGAAAACTGTGGCCAACTAAGTATAACAGCCCAACTTCTTGACAGCTAGGAACCCATTTAGTCACAGCTTCTCAAGGATCAATTGTGAATCCAGATATGTTTTGATCATAGTTACTAGGTTCATGGAACACTCCGGTCACAAAATAGGGAAGATGAATGGGGTCGCCACTTGCCCATAAACACGAATGTTGGGTAATTTGGAATGCTCTTTCAAAACGAAACTCATACTTTCGGATAGCTACTTGTAAATTTAAAATTTTATTTCTAGTAGGCTATCCTTCCCCCTTGTTGTGAGTTAGTAAGACATTACAATTTACCAAATCATTTAATATTTTCCAAAAAATAAAGAAAACGAAAGGATGGTCATATATGGAGTATTATATATGTCTTCACTCTTCACCTCCTCCCAAGGCCCGCCCCCCAGCCCCCCACCTCCCTCCCCCAACCCAGAAAAAAAAAAAAACACGTGGCTGATTTGCATTCTTTATTTTTTGTCTTTCCATTTATTTAATCCGCATTATAGCCAAAATGGGTCAATTGTTTACCGCTCTTCCTCTCTCTCCAGATAAACACACCACTTTGTTCCATCTCTTTGTTCTTCATCTTTCCTATTCCTTGGACAAAAACTCCATGGCCGTTCGCCCTAGCATGTCCTTTGTGTCAAACCAATTAATAAAAGTACAAAACCCATTAATCTCCATCAAAATTGTTTGTGTCAGAAGATTCAATCTTATGGATCCAGTTCCTTGATTTCAAAACGGTCAAGCAATTCTAGAAGTTCACATCTGTAAAATTCAAGCTTTGTTAATTTGGGCTTGATTCAATTAGGGTTTTGATTTTTGAGTTACTTTCTCCCTTTCCATCTCTTATCCTCTTGAAAACAGATTGCTCGGATAGCCCAAATCTCCAATCCAGTACAAAAACCGACCCACTTTTTGGAACGTGCGTTCCGAAGTGCAGATTGATGGTAGGGGCAGCATTCTTAGGAACTATGATTTTGATTTGGGGAAGGAAAAGAGCAAGATCCACCAGGTCAGTGAACAAGGCTTTGATAGAAATCAGTTATCAATTGGATAGCACATTATCATATGGTCAAAAAGTGTAACAATCAAACAGCACAACTATTATACAATGTAGGTGATTCATACCACATGCTTCAGCAAAATGAAAAGCCGAACATGATTCATAGTGCAGCAGGGCGCAAGCAGGAAGGAATTCCTTTTGTTTAATTTCAGCCTATGTTCTTCCCTTAGTATTTCCACCATAATTCCATAATGGTCAGCTGACAATAGCATCTTTAGAGTTATATGTCCACCATGGAACTAGCTTCTGAGAAAAGCTTATTCTTGCTTGGGAGGGTCTCTTTGGCAGGATGACAAAGGACATACTTATACCACGTGATTTTTTGGTGTATTCGGAGAGAGGAATCAAAGAGTTTTTGATGGAGTTGAAACTCCTCTCTGGCGCTTGAAAGACGATTTCATCAAGTCCCTCTTCTTTTGGATTAATGGGAAGTTTAGCTCATCCTCTATGATGTGGTCGATTTTGTGGATAGTTTGTATCTAGTTGTAAATAATTTTATAGAACTCTAATTGGGCATCTAATCTATTCATCATGTGGTTGTTGTTGTTGTTGTTGTTGTCAATCTTATTCTTGTTCTTCTTAAAGGATAGCCTAGTGCACAAAGCGTTCCCGCAAGTGGGGGTCCAGGGAAGGGTCCCACCATGAAGGTGTAATGTAGGCAAACCTTATTTTGCATTTCTGCAAGAGGTTGCCCACTATAAACCCATGACCTCGCAATCACAGGGCAACAACTCAACCGTTGCGCAGTGGCGGATCTAGACTTTGTTATTAGGGGTGGCCACTTAACAATAGCTCACATTTGAAAAAGAAAATCTTACAAGTTGTTAGCTGACCATTATGGATCGTCAAACAATGTAGCAAGTAAACAGGTCTGTGAAAAAGCAGCAAGAAGTAACTATAAACCATAGCTTGTCTATGTCTATTTAGCAGGAGTCTCATAATGAGCGACTGTAACAACCAAATCAAACCAACCAGAGAGCACAAAAACTGACTATATTTTGCTGCAGAAAGCTGTCGAATATTAAGACTAAAAACTAACCACATTTATGCATACAATGAAAGGACAATAGTAAAATGGTTACCCTTGTTATATGTTGGTTCTCCAAATGATATAGCTCACTTTTCTCCTTTAGTGCCCTGTCTTGTATCTCACTCACACTTGCAGTTCCTTTATTCACCTAAAAAAAGGATAGAGAAAAGTGTACAAATGATAAAAGAGCAAAAACAAAAACAAAAAAAAAAGGTGGAAAGCAATTATGGAAACATGCACGTAGATGGCAATGCATGTAATACAAAAATGATAAGACAGTATAACCAAAACTTGCCAATTCCATTAATGTACATATATGCAGTAGTAGAAAATATGTAATCTATTATAAAATCACATATTAACTAAGTCAAATATTTTTCATCCTTGTCCTAACAGAAACACCAACTATTAAGTGACCTCATTGCATTCACACTAAAAGTACACATCAAAGGGATATATTGAAATCAATTGTTGACATTGATAAGTCCAGTCTGTAGCTTGGCTGTTAATAGTTTCAGAAGACTGACCTTGCATCACAGTCCCAGGCCAGGACAAATTGGACTGAGTGCTAGCTTGGTTGTTAATAGTCTATAGCTTGGTTGTTGATATGTTTGCTATCTCGATTCTTTCCTTTGTATTAAAAAGATGGTTACATTAGGTTCGCACACTAAAACCTTAACATTAAACATTGATGGTTATGAACTCACAACACTGAAAGGAGATTACTCAACGATGCACAAATTCAAGTAGTACAATCCCAGAACCAACTACAATTGCATCCCGAAAGGCAATCAAACAATGAGCGAGATTCACCATCTTTACCAAAAACCTTCTGCTTGCTTGAGTTCCGATTGGTAAATGGTAATGACACCATTAGTTAGTGACTTCACATGACCTTTTACTTTGGATCCAAAGACAGCCATTTTAGCAAAACCCTCCCTGTCAAATTCATGGGTAAATACAATTTACCCAAATTTACCAGTTTTTACCAAAATTTACCAAAATTTACCAAAACTTACCAAACATTACCAAACTTAAAAAATTAAAAAAAAATTAATTTTGACATATTGGCATCAATTTGCCAAAAGTTACCAAAATTTACCAAAAATTACCAAAAGTTACCAAAAGTAAGCATTTTAAGTTTGAAAAGTATATAAATTTTCGAAATCCAATACTATAATATTTTGGGACTCACTCTCCAAGTTCTTTTAAGATACTACATGGCGAATCATGAAAATGCATTTTAACCTAATTGTACAGTTGGCAAGAGTTGATGTAGTTTGCTTGTACTTCTGGGGAAAGAAGGGCAATGTTAGCACAAATTCATGCAAGTACTAATTCTAGCCACAGGTGTCCAAAACAAGATAACAAATTAAACATTCCAAAAGTGTACATGTCAGTAAACTAATCTCTCCTTTTCAAATAAATATTCCTGCTCTCATTAGAACCCCAAAAAAAAAAAAAAACAACTTGAAGGGGAAAATCAAACAACTAATAGTAAAAAGTAAAAACCCACAATCTACAATCTACAACATGGATAGTACTAATGATTCTAATTCCCTCGTCAAGCGATCTATCTAACTTCTCAATTCGTTATCTACGATAAACATACATCAAAATAAACATACAGGCTTAAAATCGAAGCTTGTCCAAGATCTGTTTCTTAAAGAGCAACTTAAAATCGAAGCTTCACATGCAGGCTTGGGTAGGCTCACTTCAGTCAAGCATTACATCGAACACTTGGTGGGTGATAAATAAACATACATCAAAATAAGCATGTTTAATTCAGCCAATCATTTCATCAAACAGTTAGAAGGAGATAAAAGCGTGTGCCTTTAAAATTTAAATCTCTAATTCCAAATGTTACCATCGAACGAAATGAAAATTCCAAATGTTACCATCAAACAGCTGGCATGTGTGATTTTTGGAGAGAGATTAGAGTGACAAAATGAAAATTAGAGCTTGAAAGTCGGGATTGAATTGGGGGTGATAGACTTTTTGCTGAGAATACAACTATCAGAGTGTAGCATGAATCACCTCTGGGAGAGAAACGAAGGGAGAATGAAGAAAAAACCCTAGGAAGCACCTAGCAGACTACTAACAAACTAAGTGCTCACAGACCAAGTAAGTCTCCCTTTTCTTTTAGAATTAGAGTTAATGAAAACCACCATATAGGCAAAAAAATCGAACAAAAAATCAACATTATTCTACCACTCTCCAAGATCAAACTAGATGTGTCATTGTCATATAACTCTTCTTTTTTTTTCCTTCTCTGGGTTCATAATAGAATTTCAACACAATTAAACACAAACCAATTCAAGTATTCAACGTTTCAACACCAATCAAATGGACAACAACAGACAGCTATAATGAAATTAGAATAATAGAATTTTTCTAATCAATAATTCAAACTAAATCTGAAATATCCAAACTTTACAACCTAAACCCTAAAATTGAAATAATGAAACTATAGTGAAAGTTAAAGAATTAGTATTAAACTGACACAAATTGAAACTCACAGCTCTGTTCGATGCTTCTGGGCCTCCGGATGCTGCTGCTGCTGAGCCTGGAATAGCCGCGGCGGCTGCGCGACCGTCGACGTTGGTCGCGGCGGGCAGTCGACGAGACAGAGGAGCGAAAGAGAGACAGGGCGTGGTGATCGGTCGAAGCAGTCAAGCAGCCCAGATCTGGCTCCGTTTCAACGTGCATAATTGAGTGAAGAGAAATAGAAATAAATAGTGAGAGAAATTAGATTATTAGATTATTAGTTTTACTTAAAAGTGAAAAAAAATAAATTATAAATTTACAAAATGAAAATATTGAAATCAGATTGGGTTGTTGCATCATATCAATTGGACACTCGTACTAATTTTTTCGGCCTTTTAGGGGTGTCCAATTACCTTAGCTATATAATTTTATCTTCAATTGAAATAAGTTGTTCAAATTTTTGTTTTCGCTTGTGGGTGGTCAAGGACACCCATGGGCCAGCCTGAAATTCGCTCATGCCCTTGCGTCAAGGTTCCCCTTCTGGCAAAATTTTTTAAAAAAAACTTCTAAGAAAAAACCATTAGAAATTGGTACAGCAGGACGTAGACATTTTACCACCATAAGTTACAAGTAGGCGATAGTTAATTGTTTGAAGAAACCTATGGTTAGAATTACCTAGACCTAGTTCATTCATAAGTCATAAATAGTGACATGTGTCTAGCCCTTGAACCATTTCAAACCTTTTAAAAGGTATATACATATAGCAGGTTTAACACTTAAACAAAATCAATTTCATGAATCATGTTCATAATTCATGAAAAAATCATATCATGTTCATAAATTGGTTATTGAAGCCCATTTCAATCCAATTCCATTGACTTACAAGTTACAACTCACTTCAGAAATTCAGACATTTAACAAACTCCTATTAGCATACTTGCAATATGATACCATTTTAAGTACAAAAGTTGCTTTCGAATCAATTAATCTCGATCAAATAAATCAGTCCAATTTATTCAAAAGAAGACACCAGGATTCATCATGAATTAATCAAATCAGCTCAATATAAGCGCTTCAAATCAACTTATTTCCATACTTTTAGCAACCATCTCATTTACATGAATACATATATGCATACAACAACAACCAGCGTGAGTCCCGTATATGTGGGATCTGGGAGATCCATATGTAGACATGCTCACCCCCAACAGACGTTTCGTTGAGTTACACGAATGCAAATATGAAGATAACACATATGTCATCAAGCATAACTTGATATCTTTATCACATAGTCACATCGACTCTTAATTTTATAGACAAGATATATCCTTCCTTTTTATTAATTAAAACATGAGACAAAAATAAACTTGTGATTTTGGACCACCAGAATACAAATTGAAAGTATGGATTATTGTCATCCAATTTGCAAAAGTAGGGATTATTAGAATCAAATTTCCCTATATATATATATGGGAAGTGATCATATGAGCATTGTACTTATATGAGCATGAGAGCAGGCTCAATCCAGACCATCGAATCCCCATCAACAGTTGTCCTTTTTACTAGCATTTCCCTTTATCTTTTTTGGATATCACGTGACTATAATGTCCGAGGAAGAAAAGCAAAAAAGAAGGGGGAAAAGAAAAGGTGTGATTCCGCGATTACCAATGGTGGCTATTGCATTCAATTCTCCAAGTTTCAAAACACAAGTTTTTTCCTTCCCACGTAAGAGTAATTGACAATCTCACTGTACTCAATCAACGACAGTTCATGGGTAGGGTTTGGGGGTAAAAATTCTAGCAACATCAAGTGCAGGCAAATAATCGATTTTTGGTCGGTATGTGTTCTTTATTCTTCGGTTTTGTGTTTTGTGTTTGTCGAAGGTTGGTGGCAATTCAGCGGGATGTGAACAGAGCATAAGTTCAAGGTAAGTGGAAACCTTTATTTATTTGTCGATAAATTAGGTTATTTGCTGGAGAGCATGTTCAATCTTTATCTAGTTTGTTTGTGACATTTGAAGTACCCAATTCACTGTCTTGATTGCCATAAAGGTTTTTTTAAATCCCTTTATGTATATATGAATTCATTGAAAATCATGAAGAATGGTGATAGAACTCTTGGTATAATATAAGTTTGATAGTTTATTGCTTGCATTTTGTTGATGTTCATTAATGTATATTCTTGTTGTTGATGATGACATTCATCTGATATTTATCAGTCGTTAATTTGATGTCCTCGCAAGTTGTATTTGTTGTTCATTTTATTATAACTTGATGTCCACTTGGTATAATAATGGTTGATGTCCCCTGCTTGATGTCCTCACAAGTTGTATAATAATGTTATATGAGCGTTATCCACATGGACATTAACTAATATCCACTAACGAAACAAGTAATGTACACAATTGTGTTTGACCTGTGATTTAAAAAAAAATGAGGGTGCTTTATGACAATAATAGTCTTTGTACGCATTTATATAACCTAATGTCTGATTTTGTAATGTTTCATGCCCACAAATATTTGTTGGGAAAGCATTATTCTTTTTTTGGGAAAGCATTCATTACATAGCTGAAGTTTGAAAAAGTTGGGTTTTTCGCGGGGGTTTCCCAATATGAAATTGAGATGTTATATAAGAGTTGTCCACAGTAACATTAACTGATGTCCACTAATGAGAAAATTAATGTACACAGTTGTCTTTGACATGTGATTTAAAAGAAAGTATAAGGGTGCTTTATGACAATAATAGTCTTTGTGCACATTTGTATAATATAATGTTTGCAGTTGTAATGTTTCATGCCCTCAACTTTTTGTGGGAAAGCATTCTTCTTTTTACACGAGAGATAGAATTTGACTACAATGGAGGGTTTTTGGACTTTGAAAATTTGAATTTAGAGTTTTTTTTAATGTTTGTGGAAGGGTGAGGTTTTTGTTTTTTTTTTTTTGGGTAAAAGTTTGGGTTTTATCTGTGTGTTTTTTGCGTAAGTTTGGACTTTTTTTTAATGAAATTTGAATTCAATGTGAACATCAAGTGAGGGAAAGTGGACGTTAAGGTTAGGGAAAGAAAACATTAGGAAAATTGGTGATGGGTGTGTAAGTTGTTCTATTGTACTTGATGTGCACATTGGTATTGATTGATGTCCATAGTAATAATGATTGATGCCCACTATTACCATACTTGATGTCCACATCCACTTTGTTTGATTTTCATAATCATGATGCGGTGTCCACTATGTGTTACGTATTTATGACCATACTCACTATACATGTTGTCAAAGTGGACGTTAAGGTCAAGAAAATTGCACATTTAAGGGAA
Organism: Portulaca oleracea; assembly: GCA_029582165.1. NCBI lineage: Eukaryota > Viridiplantae > Streptophyta > Magnoliopsida > Caryophyllales > Portulacaceae > Portulaca > Portulaca oleracea. Next base: position 28,102,557 of record CM055869.1, read on the forward strand.
AATGGTGATGATTGTGTATGCAATTTTGTTGCAGTTGATGTGTACATTGGCAATGGTTAATTTCCACATTGATAATGGTTGATGTCCCATGTTTAATGTCCTCATCCATTTTATTTGATGTCCATACTCGACATGCTCGATGCCCACTATTGTTACGTAATATGACCATACTGACTGTACATGTTGAAACCATTTACTATTAGTTGGTGGGAATACTGATGGTTTGTGGAGTGTTAACCAGGGATCAACATAGCCCGACTTGTTTTGGAGATCCTCGGGATGTGGTCGCATCAATATTTAAGGTTTTTGCGTCCGCAATTAATGAGGTGGAAGATAGTTCAAGTCTAGTCCGCTCACATGTTATGGGAACGTCGTCTGAGGTGGCCCCTACTCAGATCGAGGGTGCAAATTCAGCTGAAGATGAATCCTCGTTCAACAATAGGATAAGCAACAACTTGTGTTTCATTGTAGGAAAATCGTTTGGAAGCATTGAGGAAGCGGTATTGTCATGATATTATTATGTACGACGACAATGAATTGAATAACCATGCGTACAACAAGGCTTCCCATTGGGATGAAACCAAGTCACTTCCGCTCATCTGATTCAAGTTTGCGAGATAGTGGACTGTTGTTTTGGGATTATGGAGTACTGTGTAATTTGATATATAGTTTAAGATCTGTTTAATGTTTGCCATGTCAGTGTCATGAACAATACTCGACGTGTTGTTTAGTTTTTTCTTGTATTTTTCTTCTTCCTTTCTATCAGAACATAGTATGTGTTTGGTATGCAAAAAAACATTTGTTGGGTGTGTTTGCAGAAAAATGGTTATGTGTTTGTGTATATCATTCAATTGTACTTGACGTGTACATTGGTAATAGTTGGTGTCTGTAGCGAAAATGTTTGATGTCTGTTGTTGTTATGTTGGATGTCCATATTCATGTTGTTTTGATGTCCATAACTCATCAAACAATATAATACAATATGTTAACAATGAAAAATTAGAATGAAGGCATTTAATGAAGCATAGGGAATTGTTTAAACGTGAAACTGATTATTATGTATCTTAAAAAAAAAAAAGGCTACAACATAACACATGTATGGAAGGCTATGAGTCGTTATGGAAGGCTACTGAGTGTAGTGTGTGTCCATAATGATAATACATGATGCCCTCATGCTATTGTATTGGTTGTTCATATTGATAATACTTGATGTCCCTTGCTGTTATACTTGATGACTATATTGGTAATACTTGATGTCCACTGCTATTGTTCTTGATATTCCCTACTGTTATGCTTGAGTGTATTGTATGCCAACAATGTTAATACTGAATGTTCCTTACTATCATAATTGATGTCAATATTAATAATACTTGATGTCCACTATTGTTATTCTTGATGTCCCTTGTTGTTGTGCTTGAGTGTATTGTGTGCCAATAATGTTATTCTTCATGTCCCTTGCTGCAATACTTAATGTCCCCTGCTATTGTATTTGATGTCCATGTTGGTAATCCTTGATGTCCACTACTGTTATTTTTGGATGTCTAGATTTTATCACGTTACAATGCATTGTGTAATGATCTATGAACATAATGTCCTTACAATTTATACTTGAAGTTCATATAGCATAACTGGATGTCCATTTCATGTAATTTCAAGGCCAAGTATTAATGTGCATAAGTGTATTGTGAGTCAATAATGTTCATGCTCAATGTCCCCTGTTGTTATACTTGATGTCCATGTTGATAGAACTTGATGTCCATCTTATTATTTTTAATGTCCACAGCCTAAAATGATGGATGCCCTCACTCTTGACAAATGAATAAGAATATATCAAATGCACGCACATAAGATGAGTGCCCACATGCCAATTAAATAAATAAAAATATATCAAGTACACGCTAGTTAAATCTCCCACATGATTAGGTATAAGCATATGAAGAAACATGTTGTCCACAATTCATACGCGCATTGTCTTTTTTAATAATATTTGATGTCCACATGCCCATCACTATTTACAAATGAATAAAACTACATGATGGATGTCTTGTCCACAGTCTGCATGCATGTTGTCCTGTTTGGTAATACTTAATGTCCACCGTCTAAAATGATGGATGCCCTCACTCTTCACAAATGAATAAAAATACATAATGTCCGCAGTCCACATGCGTGATATTCTTTTCGGAAGTACTTGATGTCCATAGTAACCTAGATGCCCATGACTCTTTACAAATGGATAAAAATGTATCAAGCACACGGCAATGAAACTGATTGTCCTAAAAAATACAATACTTAAATAGCCACGTCATGTGGTAAACTGCATATGAAGTAATAAGCATGTCGAATTCAATATCCCTTCTTCGATGTTGTCAAACTCCATCTCTTGCTTTGGTACCCATGATTGGCCACCGCACAATGGAATGCACTCCCCATTCTCATTCAACATGTAGCTTAATGGAACAGACAACGACAACACCGTCGGTGTAGCCTCTCGGATCGTAACGTAGGGCCCCCACTACACGAATGGAAAAACCAAAAATTAAATTTTATCAAAGTACAATGTACATAAATCACTTGAACCCACATAAAGGACATCCATATTGTCATCTATGGACATCATATATTATGTGTGTGTGGTCAACAGGTTTAACCGTGGACTTTCATTACTCATATTGTGAACATCAACAAGATCATCCGTGGATCTTATGTTGGGATTTAAGTATTGTAATTTGGAGGATACTTAGTTTCATTGGTGTGTATTTGATATCTTTTTATGCATTTGTAAAGCGTGGTGGGCATCCAGTTTCTAGACTGAGGACATCGAATATCTATAAACAGGACATCATGCATTTGGACTGAGGACATCATATGCTGCATGTAGTATCCCCATTCAAACATACTTGATGACTTAACTTTCATTTGTAAACAACGGTCATCCTTTGATATCATTGTGGACATCCATTAATATCATCGCGCACATCCTTAATTACTAATGTGGATTTCAATTATATATTCTGTAGTATTGTCATTGGAAGACATTCAGTTTCATTCGATGGATTTTTGCTTAGATATGGATGCATGTTACTTCATATGCATTTTACCCCATCCTGTGGGAATTTAAGTATTGTAATTTGAAGGACACTCAATTTCATTGGCATGTACTTGATATATTTTTATGCTTTTGTAAAGAGTGGTGAGCATTCAGTTTTAAGATTAAGGACATCAAATATTTGTAAACAGGACATCACGTATTTGGACTAAGGACATTATGTACGGTATGTGATGTCACCTATCCAAACATACTTGACGTATTGCATATGGTATCCCCCATTCAAACATACTTGATGACTTAACGTACAGATGTAAACAATGACCATCCTTCGATATCATTGTGGACATCCATTAATATCATTGCAAACCTTATTAGTTACCAATGTGGACTTTTACTATATATATATATGTTTTGTCGCACACATACGTGGATGACCAACGTGGACTTCAGTCCATATCACTATGGACTTCAGTCCATAAATGTGGTCTTCGTCGCATAGGACAATAATGAGCTTCGTTCAATATCATTGTGGACATCATTCAATATTCTTGTGGACATCATTGATTACTAATGTGGACTTAAAGTATACATATATGATACTAGCGGACATCGCTTAAATATCATTGTGGACATCATTCAATATTTTGTGGACATCATTCATCAGTAATGTGGACATCAACCAATATAATCGCATACATCATTCATGACCAATGTGGACAACAAATGCAATTGAACGGGAGACAAAAAATTAACTACACTTGAATGTAAACGCATCCATCATGAGGTGATTTTTCGAACCAAATACATAATATGTTCTACTAATAGTAAAGAGAAAATATGGAAAGAAAAAAAAAGTAACCAACAATCCAACTGTTGTTCATGACACTAACATGATAACCATTAAAAATGTTCTTAAAGTTCCACAATACACCATGTACTACGTAATCTGAAACCAGGAGTGTCTCATCTAACACCATTAAATCAGATCATCGGAAGTGACTTGGTTTCATCCCACTCAGAAGCCTTGCTGTAAACATGGTCTTTCAACATGTTATCTTCATGCATAATTATATCATGACAGAAGCGTTCCTCTATGCCTCCAATCGTTCTTCCTACAATGGAACAAGTTGACGCTCAACATATTTGGGGATTGAATAATATATAATAGCGGAAAAGCAAGGGATGTCAAACTGACGGCGTACTTACCAATTGCACAATACATAATCATTATCACTACCGTCCCTTCTCAGATTAAGGGTGCGACTTTGACAAACACGCCACCAACACATTGTGAGCATGTGGCCATAACATAAGGGGACATTAATTTCTCTGATTGCGAACATCTAACATTATCATACATATACATTTGTTTAATCGCACAAATATAAACACAAAACACAGTCATTATCACTACCATCCTCAACTCATACTAATGGTGCGGAATTTGGCAACACACAATCATTTATCATTGTGGACATCACTCATAACAACAGTGGACATTAGTCAATGTCACTGTGGACAACATTTTCACCATGTATCAAGTTTCATATTGAAAAAAAAACCCTGCCAAATCCAACCTTTCTTAATACAGTTATCCCCAACCCGCAGCCCCCTCAAACATAAACTATTCATTTGAAAGGTCGGCTATATAACAAATTCGTATATTCAAAACACATGATCAATACTGTGGACACCACCAGTTTCATCAATGAACATCAGCTAATGTCCCTGTGGACAACATTCATATAACACACCAATTTCATACCGAGAAAGACCACACTAAAAACCCAACCTTTTGAAACGTCAGCTACATAACGAATTCATATATTCAAAATACATAATCAATACTATGTACTACACTAGTTTCATTAGTGGACGTCAACTAATGTCCCTGTGGACAATACTCATATAACACACCAATTCATACTACGAAAACCACACCAAAAACTCAATCTTTGTAACGTCAGCTACATAATAAATTCGTATAAAACACATAATCAATATTGTGGACACCACCCATTTCACCAGTGGACATCCGCTAATGTCCCTGTGGACATCCACTAATGTCCCTGTGGACAACACTCATATAACACACCAATTTCATTCTTGAAAACCTCCGCCAAACCCCCGCCTTTATCAACACAATTACCTCCCAAACAGTGGACATCTATTACTGCTACTGTAGACAACATTCGCCCAATTCATCAAATGTAAAATACACATCGACATTTTGTATTCAACCTCCCTAAAATGCTAACCTTTTACTTGCTTCTTCCACATGAACCTCCTCCGTGCTTCCTTATTCAGTCATTGAATTCGAAATTTCATGTATCTGAAAACAAATACAATCGTTTCAATGAATTAAACCGTAAAAAAAATCATATAAACAAATTCACGTTGGAGAACACCATTAAAAGAACAATGCACCCAATTAGAACCCTAATTTCGCAAACCCACACCCAAATCGATTACCTGAAACTTTCCAACTCCATCATCCTTCGCCGACGAGTTCGTCGAGATACATCACACAATACGTCGGAAAACATATGATGTGTTTGTCGTCGAGTTCGCACCCCAGTGTGGAGGAGAAGGGGAGATGAACGTTCATCTGGAGGAGGGGGGAAGAAGAAACTTCAATTGGTTCTTGGAATTGTATAATCACGCGCTGTTTTTTGGGGAAGGGGTAACCAATATTTATTTTTTTTTGCTTCCAGCCTCATGTGAGGGCTGTGTTAAATGGGCAAAAAAAAAAAGCCAAACTCCACTTTTTTTCTCATCCATAGATTGATGATCCAAGGGTCCACAATCTTAATGCTCACATGCTCACATAAACCCAATGCTCATATGATCACTTCCCTATATATATATATATATATATATATATATATATATATATATATATATAGATAATTGAATTCTAATAATCCCTACTTTCACCAATTGGACAATGGTGAACCGTACTTTCACTTTGTATTCTGGTGGTCCAAAAAAAAAAAAAATTGGATTGTAGTGGTACCAAATCCACCTCCACATTCTTTCTTTTTTTTTCCATTCTTACACTATATTGTTTTTGTTTTTTTCGTTCCTGTCCCTAGAAAGTTAATGAAATATAGTTTCTAAAACATTTTTTAAATTATTTTTTTGAGACTCTGAATAATTATTATGATTTTTTTTAAAAATAATAAAAGTGAAAAAATCATAAAAAATAGTAAAAAAATGAAACAAAACTGGGAGAAACGCTGTAAATTCATTAAAAATCATTGTAAAGTGTTATACTAAGGTTTGAATCAAATGCAACAAAAAATCTATGATTCCCTCGAAAATATCCCACTAGAATCCAATTATATTTTTTTTTTGGACCACTATAATACAAAGTGAAAGTACGGTCCATCATTGTCCAATTGGTGAAAGTAAGGATTATTAGATTCCAATTATATATATATATATATATATATATATATATATATATATATATATATATATATATATATATATATATAGGGATATTGGATTCTAATAATCCCTACTATCACAAATTGTATGGCAATAATCCCTACTATCATTTTGGATTCTGGTGGTCCAAAAAAAAAAATTGTATTGTAGTGGTACCAAATCCATCACCACATTCTTTTTATTTTTTCCATGCCTACCCCATATTGTTTTTATTTTTTTGGTTCCTACCCCTAGATAGGTAACGAAGTGTAGTTACTAAAACATTTTTTAAATTATTTTTTTGAGATTTCGAGCAATTATTATGATTTTTTAAAAGGAATAAAATTGAAAAAATCATAAAAAATTGAAAAAATTGGGAGAAGTGCTGTAAATTCATTAAAAATCAAGGTAAAGTGTTATACAAAGTTTTGAATCAAATGCAACACAAAATCTATGATATTTAGCATATACACTCGATTTTGTCCCACTACAATACAATTTTTTTTTTTTTTGACCACCAGAATCCAAAATGATAGTAGGGATTATTGCCATACAATTTGTGATAGTAGGGATTATTAGAATCCAATATCCATATATATATATATATATATATATATATATATATATATATATATTGGAATTATTTCAAGAGAATAAGAATTTTATATAGCATAAGGAATCCTGTGAAACAAGGATAAAGATCATATATAAGATAAACATCAAGAATATGATCAACACGAGTCCATAAGAGACCAACACGATTCGTGTTGGTCTCCATAAAGCAAGAAAAACGGTCCTGGGCGCAACATGGGTCGTGTTGAGGCAACACGGACCGTGTTGGAACCCATAATATGTTTTAATGGCTAAAAACGATATAATCTTATGTATTAAGTGTATGATATCAATATTAAGTTCGATATTATATGTATTCCAACAGCTATATTAGTTGACCGAGTCAAGGTCATAATCCATCATTAAGGACCTTAATTATGTCTTTGACTAAAGAATGTAATTAGGGTTGAATTAGGTGTGTAAGTCTCCTACAAATAGGAGACATTCCCAAGCCATTTGAGAGCATCACAAGCATCAAATCTTTCATTCTATAGTCACATCCTCTCAAGTATAAACTGCAACTATACTTGAGAGAATCAAGTGAGAAACCTATGTCTTGATTGCAACAAGAGCTAAGTTTTATCCCTTGAACATTTACGGTACAGTAAATAGTTCTTAAGGAAAATGTATTTGTCCATGACTCTTAGCGATATCCAAATAAGTTAACCATGTGGATATTAAGTCATGTCTCCATCTTGTCATACATACCGCAAGAAGATCAAGAAGTCAAGTCAAGTGAAGATGATGAAGATTCAAGCCGGTCAAACATCATTTTTCAACAATATATATATATATATATATATATATATATATATATATATATATATATATATATATATAGAGAAATTGGATTCTAATAATCCCTACTATCACAAATTGTATGGCAATAATCCCTACTATCATTTTGGATTATGGTGGTTCCAAAAAAAATAAAATTGTATTGTAGTGGTACCAAATCCATCACCACATTCTTTTTATTTTTTCCACGCCTGCCCCATATTGTTTTTGTTTTTTTGGTTCCTACCCCTATATAGGTAACGAAGTGTAGTTACTAAAACATTTTTTTAATTATTTTTTTGAGATTCCGAGCAATTATTATGATTTTTTAAAAGGAATAAAATTGAAAAAATCATAAAATATTGAAAACAAATTGAAAAATTTTGGGAGAAATGGTGTAAATTCATTAAAAATCGTGGTAAAGTGTTATACAAAGTTTTGAATCAAATGCAACACAAAATCTATGATATTTAGCGTATACACTCGATTTTGTCCCACTAAAATACAATTTTTTTTTTTTGGACCACCAGAATCCAAAATGATAGTAGGGATTATTGCCATACAATTTGTGATAGTAGGGATTATTAGAATCCAATATTCCTATATATATATATATATATATATATATATATATATAATCATATGAGCATGGCATTATTGTGAGCATGTGAGCAATACCAATATGGACCATAAGATCTTAGATCAAGGGATGGGAAAAATGAAGAATTTAGAGTTTTTTTTTTTCCAGCCCTTTTTGTACCATATCACGTGAGCCTTTAGTAAAAAAAAAAAAAAGGAAAGGGAGGGGTGTCTTAATTACTTCCGGCGCATGATCATTAGTTTCTAAAACTGATAATTGAGTTTTCAAAAATCCCTCCTTCACTGAGAACGTTCGTCTTCCATAGCATAAACCGTCATACTCGACGGCGACTGAAGACCGATGGAGAGAGTTTAGACGGCGACTGAGGACCGACGGAGAGAGTTTGGACGGCGATCAACGACAGATCACGTGAGTGACGGAGAGAGCTTGGACGACAACCGACGATAGCCCAGAATTTCAACATTGCTTTTTAGGTATGCGAATTAGGGTTTATTTCTTTCATCCATATGCGATTTTAACCCAGAATTTTAACACATAATTTCAGTACAAAACTATCCAAAGGTTCAAACTTTCCAGTCCAGAAATTTAAGTTTGCCTTTACATCTTCAGGACCTTGAAATTTCGATGAAAATGGCTGAGGAAAGAAGCTCGAAGGATGTATGTATGGGAGAAGGAAGCAAAATGTTAGTGGGGTTTTTTTTTTTAAGCAAAAAAGGTTAGGGTTTAATCCTGGGTGAATACGATTTGCTGTGTTGTATGTGGTTAGCTGTGTGGTACATTTGAAAATTTGATATTCAATTGGAAATGACATCCACATTGGAGGTTTTTAGTATTGTCTATTGATGTATATTTGATGTCCACGGTGGTGCATATGTGTTGTTCACAAAGACAGTACTTGATGTCCACAAATGGAAATGGTGTACTAGCCACAAACTGTCCCCAATGGCAGTAGTTGATGTCCACAATTGGTGTGTATTTTATGTGTATTTGATGCGCAAAAGTTTTTGACAATGTATATTGATGTATATTTAATGTACACAGTGGCAAAAGTTGATGTGCACAATTGACGTGTGTTGGATGTGTATTTGATGTCCAAAAGTTTTTGGTAGTGTATATTGATTGTGGTAAAATATAGTGGAGTGTGGTAGAATATTGAGTAGTGCAGTGTGGTGCAGTACCGCACCTCAAATTACCACATAAAAGAACGGAGCCTTAGTTGTTTTGATTGGTCAAAAATACTATTTTTTTTAGAATGGTCAAAAATACTAATTATTAGTCTCAAATTTTTTTTTGGTTCTAAAAAGTTATGTTGCCTAACGATAGGGGTGGGCACGGATCGGTTAACCGATCCGATCATAATTTCAGATCGTAATCGTATGTTCGGATAGTTAAAATCATGATTCGTATCCAATCTGAAAGTTTTGGTTAACCGAATTGTCGAATAATAAAATTCGCAATCCGTATTCGATCCGAAAGTTTCGGTTGACCGAATTTTGGATCGGATAACCATATATCCACGGATTATAAAACACTCGTACAATAATGATAATTGTCTTTCTTACCTTAATGAGTTCAAAATTATAAAATTTATGTATTATGTCACATCTCAACGCTAATGACTACCTAAAAAAACATTTGAAGGGTTCAAAGTTGAAAATTAATTATTTCGGATAACCGATAGATTATCCAGATTTTTCAACCCCGATCCGTATTCAATCTGTGATCCGGGTAAAAAATTCAAATCAATTAACCGATCTACCAACTTAAAAAATTATCCACTAATTATCCAATTTTTCAGATTGAATAATCGAATTTTTGGGTTGAATCACGATTATAAATTTTTTGCCCACCCCTGCCTAACTGAGCCCTTATGTTATACTCGGCCTAAACAGTAAACACCCCTAATTCGGGCTATTATTGTGGGATAGTGTAAAGCAAGGGGTATTTCGGTCCAAAATCTTAGGGGAAAAAGAGCGGGAAAATCCCATTGTTGTTCCCTCCATTCGTAAATTTGCGAAACATTGGCAGCCTCACCACTCACTCCACCCCTTCCTTTCTCTCTCTACAGTATACTCCACCCATCGTTATCTTTTTGCAGTCTTATCGGAAACCCTCCAGATCCGATCAACTTTGCCGATATGAACAACGGAGAATTCAGAAGGCGAGACCGAAGAGATAGTTTTAGAAGAAACAAGCCCAAGCAAGGTGCTCGAAATGAAGAAGACGAGCTTGAATCCAAACTAGGGTTCGATCTCTTTACTGAAGGTGATACGCGCCTTGGTTGGCTTCTTACCCTCGCATCTGTAAGTTCTCTTCAACTTCTCTCACTTGAATCTGCGAGTTAAATTTGGATGCTGTTTGTCAAACTCCAATTAGGGTTTAGGGTTTGGGATATGCTGTTGATTTTGTGTTCTGATCGTTATCCTGCAGTCCTCGCTTGAAGATCAGGATACCGGAAACCTGTACAGCTGCGTTGATTTGTATTTTGTTACTCAGGTTGGAGAAAACTTCAACTCCTATTTTTAGATTAGAATTTGGGAGTTTTAGCTGTGGTTGTTGACTTGCTGTTGAAATTGAGAGTTTTGAGTTTGTCTTGTTTTGCAGGAAGGAACTAGCTTTAAAGTGAAACACAAATTTCGGCCATATTTTTATGCGGCTACAAAAGTGAGTTTTTCTTTTCTGCTTTTATTCCCACAATGTTGCAATTCCTACGCATTAAAAGCTTGGTTAGTTGTAATTGTTAGGTTTTCTGTTGTAATTATTGACAATCTATAATTCTTATGTGCTATTTGTTCGTGATATTACAGGATGGAATGGAGCATGATGTAGAGGCATACTTGAGAAGGTGGTACGAGAATGAAATAGCCACAGTGGAAATAGTAGAGAAGGAAGACCTTGATCTTGTGAGTTTCAGCTTGTTAGTTAATGATTGACAAGTGCTTATGAGTTGAAAGAATCATGTGCCTTACTCTTAAGCGACTAGAAATTCTAGTTTGTCAAGGTGTATTCAATGGAATAGTTATCTTTCTGTGGTTATGGCTATTAAATGCTTTCTACTAACTTGTATGAAAATGGGAACATGGAGGTTAAAGTTTCAGGCTGCATTTTAAAATTACACCCCATAGTTACTTGCTTTCTTGCAATTATGTCATTGCAAATTTGTGATTAGTCTTTCTGCTCCATTGCTACCCCTCTTTGTTTGTGCTTGTCTTTTCAAGCAACTGTTCATGTTTTATAGTAATGTTATATTTTTTTTCTTGTTTTAGAGCAATTAACTACTGACAGTACTTGTAATTTTGAAAAGTCTAGGAAAAGCATAAGTGGTCAACTTCTGAGATTCGAACTCTTATAAGTTAATATATTGCTTTGTTTTCTGCTGTATTGTTTTAAATAAGTCAACATGATGCTCTGGCTGTCGCCAACATAGATAGTTTGGTAACTGTGCCTTATTCTATAACTAATCTTGTTCCTATGTATAAAATGCCTACATTTGTGATATGTCTTATCAACTCCTTAGTATTTAACCACTTTCCTGTTGCACTGGATGGCAGAAAAACCATCTATCTGGACTACGGAAGTCATACTTGAAGATATCATTTGACACTGTGCAGCAATTAATGCGTGTAAGAAATGACCTCTTACGTGTTGTAGATAGAAATCAAACAAAGTTTGAAACTGCGCAGGCATATGAGTCCATTATAACGGGAAAAGGGTAAGGGCTTGACTTGTTGACAACAATACTACCCTACTTTGTATACTGATCGCATATCCAGCTTGTTCTTGACCTTGTCAATGTTGCATGTTATATGCAGCCAGCAAAGACCTCAGGACTTCGTAGATTGCATTACTGATCTCCGTGAGTTTGACGTGCCCTATCATGTCCGTTTTGCCATAGACAATGGTAATTTCATCCTCGGCAACCCTGTTTTTATTGCTTCTTATTTCTTTTCCAGTTTCATTTTCTTTTTCCAGCAGAGAGGGGTTCTATCTGCAGCTTCTCTCTAAAAGCTGCTTGACTTTGTATAATGCAGATGTAAGATGTGGACAATGGTATGATGTTAGTGTATCTAGTAGTGGCTTAACGCTTGAGAAGAGGGCCGATCTTCTGCAACGAGCAGAAGTTCACGTCTGTGCATTTGATATAGAGACGACAAAGCTTCCTCTAAAATTTCCAGATGCTGAATATGATATGATAATGATGATCTCGTACATGATTGACGGACAAGGATATTTGATAATAAACAGAGAGGTATGCTTTACACCTCCAAGTAATTCTATGTATAATTGATTAAAAAAGGATTTGCAGTTGCATTGGACTCTTTGAGCTTGCTTCACTTGATAAACATACTTGTGATATATATCATATATGTATGACTTGTTAGAAGAGCATGCTTTCCCTTGTATAAAAATGACTTGTCAAAGAGTGATTTAATAATGCTGTTTTTTTATAGTTTTTATCATTGATGTTTTTTTTTTAAGTCGTATATCTGTACAATTTTTTCACTGTACTTACAGAAGTTTGTTGATTTCTTGGGCTTTCATTTTGTTTTCCAAAGTTTTTTCAATTGGATTTTTGTTATTGTCTACACTGGTTTTCTAAGTGGTTTTTCTAAAGGGCTTTTTTAGGTCCGCAAGAATCAACCACTTTATGAATGTCAGTTCATGGGGGAAGGTTGCCTACATCAAGATCCCCTAGACCGCGCTCAAACGTGTTTCCCACTGGGAGTTTGTTGTTGAAATCTATACAATTTTTATCATTGATAGTATAAGCACATAACTTGTTATTTTAAGGGTTTTTCATCTACCATCTTGAATAATTGGCACACGACAGTGCACTCCTTGGTCATGTGTTTTGATTTCTGCATTGACATTTAGACAATCCTTTACTGACAATGATTTTTCAAGTGTCCTCCATAGTTGACGAGCATCGATGCCAACTTTTCTTCTTGATGTTTGGCGTGCTTTGTTCTACAGTTAGGGGTGGCAAAAATTCGAGTCTGGGTCTTATCGGGTTCGGTCGATTCGGTATTTGGTCAAAGCCTCTAAATCTGGACCCTGACCAAATTTTAATTCGAACAAAATAACCAGACCTGAATGACCGAATTGCATTTTTGTCAAAACTAAAAATTAACCTACTACTAGATTTTTTTGTCAAAATATGACCAATTGACTGAATGACCGAATACAAAATTTGAGCTTCTTTATGTGAATCATTAACACTTTCCCTCATAATTGGGGTTCGGTCAACCCGAATCCGAATGACCGAATTTTAAATTTGGTCAAAAAACCATGTCCGTAACCTGGTTTTTTCGGGTTGGTACAATTTGGTCATGCGGGTCGCTGGGTCGGTCAAACTTTTGCCAGCCCTTGTTCTACTGGGCTTGTACTGTGCACAACTTTCTCCCATAGGTATTTATTGCATTGATATCTGCATAGTTTTGAACATTCAGACAGAATCAGGCAGAGAGAGCCAGAGAACAATAAAGAGAGAACGATAGCTTTGTTGAATGTATTGTTTGAATTAAGTGAATTACATGAACAGAGGGAGGCCTTATATGTAGGCTGTATGAGAAACAAGAAGGAATCAAGAGGAAGGATAACAGCTTCCTAGCAAAACACCTAGCCAAGAGGAGCTGAGAATGACTAACTATAACTACCTCTTATTCTAATATCCAATTAATCATTTGCCATCTCTAACATTGAGGTCAATGTACATTGATGATCATTTGATCTTTTCAGTGTGTTGGGGAAGACATAGAAGACTTGGAATACACTCCAAAACCAGAATTTGAAGGAATCTTCAGAGTGACAAATGTGAAAAATGAGGTGATGTTCATTTGGTGTTTTTTTCTAGATTGTAGAAGTGCCACTTATGGCTTGCATGTTATTCTAGACACTGAATCTTTGTGTTTTCCCCATTTTGGTTACAGAAAGAGCTCTTACAGTGCTGGTTTTCTCACATGCAAGAAGTAAAGCCTGGTATATATGTTACATACAATGGTGATTTCTTTGACTGGCCATTTTTGGAACGCAGAGCAGAACAACACGGTTATAAGATGAGCAATGTGTGTAGCTTTTCCCTTGCAATGCGTACCATTTATTGGTTCAATCTTTATACAACTAAGATCCTCAAAACCGAAATGCATGGTATTTCTATTTGCTAGATTGTTTTTCATGCGGTGCTGATAAGTTCCAGGTCTAAGTGTTTCCATAAAAGAGGTGCTACTGGAGGCATTATCTCTGTTAACTTTGTAGTGGCTCTCTCTTTGTTGCATAAGTCAATTTATTTTAATATGTCAAGTTCACTATGAGTTCACTTTGTTGTTTTTGTATATTCACTTTGATATATCCAAATATGGGCCCAGAATCCTCCCTAAGTGCTGAGTTTGCAAGGGGTGTGGGTGTGGGGAATGTAGTAGCCTTACCCTTAAATTGTAGAGGCTGATTCTATTGTTCCCTAGATTGAAAGTCTGCCTAGTGCTTACTACAGTTGAAGGAAGCAGTAGACAGTTTTGTCTCTTTAATCCACAATCATCTAAGCTGCAAAGTTGCTCGAGATTGGCATTTTCTTTTTGATGCAATTTTTTTTTTGATGTTATAGGAGATAGGCTTTCAGTGTGACAAGGTTCAAGGTGAATGTCGTGCCAAATTTTCTTGTCACTTGGATTGCTTTGCGTGGGTGAAGCGTGACAGCTATCTTCCTCAGGGAAGTCACGGCTTGAAGGTAAACCATCCCAATGATTTATATTGGTGTTGTCCTGATTGTCTAACTAATGCACAACATTTGTGAAATAAGGAAGTTTCATATTGTTGAGGACTTGGATAAGATCCATCACTGCCAGAACATTTTAATTTAAACATATGTTTAAGGAATAAAATGGATACAGGTCTTTAAGATGGAGTAGTTTTCCATACTTACCCTCCCACTCAAAAAGAAGGTTGGGCTTATATGTAGAGGTATCTGAGATACTTGGTGATACTTTCTCTCAATTTTTCTTATGTGATTTCTTCTATCATTTTGCTTTGATAATAGCAATAAGGAAGTCTTGTGTGTAAAAGAATGGATAAAACACAAAAAACGAAAAAACATAATGTAAATTTGTTTCATATATTGAAAAATTAGATATTGCTTCATTGAACATGGGAAAGTCTGACACTTTGACTTAAAATTGCCCTGTATGTCCTTCCCATCCCTTGCATAGTTTGACATCAATTAAGAGCTTTATGTAGTCTTTACAATCCTTATCTGGCACTCGAAATGACACAAATTTTAGCCATGAAGGATCATTTGGACAATGATTTCAATTGTCATCAGCCTTTACTTAATGAGGGTACATAACCTTTGTATCTTGCATGCTGTATACCCCATGCAATTTGAACTTTATCTTTAGTTTTTGTACCACTGCTGTTTGTTGAACAGGGTAGTAAGTAGTAACATATGCCTTTCGTTTTGTTCCAACTTGTATAGGCTGTTACCAAAGCTAAATTAGGGTATGACCCATTGGAGGTGAACCCGGAAGATATGGTCCGTTTTGCGAAAGAGAAACCTCAGGTATGTTTCTGTTACTGGTTACTAATGCCTTCTCACCATAAAGTTGTTGATTGTTGGTGCAGTGTGGAGTTATCTGTGTTTGCTTGTAGATGTTATTGTGCACTGAATGCTCAGTGTGTCGCTCATTAAAGTTATTCCGCACTGTTGCAACTTGTGATTCATGATAAGGCCTAAAGAGTGCTTGATTTATTGGACTGTGACAATTTTTGAACCGGTAACAGAACATAAGTTCCAATTTTGGATCATGTGCTTTAAGAATCACTTTCATGAGAGAAATAATGCATTGTAGTATTGATATTTGATAGTAATCCTTTCACTGCTTATCTTGGCTGATTAATGCTAGGGAAAATGAGAAAAGTTATATTCTTAAAACAAGTATATCTGTGCAATGAAGCAAATGTCTTGAAATGGAACACGATGATTTCCTTTTTTTTTTGTTTTTGTTTAAAATTTCCTTTTAATAATTATTTTTGCTTTGCTTCTTAATAGCAATCTATTTGAATTGGACTTATGTCTTTAGGTTTGGTGATGGTGTTGAAGTTTTAGGTATGATGTTGCATTTTGCTGTAAACTTCCTACAGTTCCCTCATTATCTTCAAAACGTCATTGCAGATGATGGCCTCTTACTCTGTTTCTGATGCTGTTGCAACTTATTACTTGTATATGACTTACGTACATCCTTTCATATTCTCTCTGGCCACTATAATCCCCATGCCGCCAGATGAGGTCTTGCGGAAAGGAAGTGGAACTCTGTGTGAGATGCTCCTGATGGTTCAGGTTAGGTAGTGCGCCATATATTCTTTAGTAATGACTGTACTTCTTGAATTGTACTAATGATATACTTTTCATTTTGTTTTTGGCACGTGCAGGCTTTCCAAGCAAATGTTGTATGTCCTAACAAACACCAATCTGAACCAGAAAAATTCTACAATAATCACCTTTTGGAGAGTGAGACTTACATTGGTGGTCATGTTGAATGCCTTGAGAGTGGAGTTTTTAGGTCTGATATTCCGTCCAGTTTTAAGCTTGAGCCTTCTGCGTATCAGGTTAGTTATCATCATAGTTTAACTGCTATTCTGCTCAAAAAGATATAATGATTTGCTGCTATAGCATTTTGTGATCTTCAACTGTTTATATATCTGTAAATAAGTTGGCTATGCAATATTTGACTTTCTTGAATGAGTCATTCCATCATGAATGCCCAGTTCAGCCGAAAATTCAAGCTTGCGGTGAAACACTGACCGGCTTTTAGATAATGTACACTGTGCTGTTAGCCTGGACAAGTGTTATTCTTTCTCTCTATGTACTGACCTGGGTGACAATATTTGCTCGTACCTATTGTATTAATTTTAGAGATTTAACTGAACTTTGTGTTTTGGGTCCACAAAACTGATAGTTTATGTTACATTATCATTTCTGGTTCGTTTCTTTGAGCTGCGTAAACTTATTTTTTTATAGGAAGATGCTAGGCATTCAGTTGTATTAGTTTTAGGGATTTAAGTATTTAACAGAAGTTTGTGTTTTGCATCCACAAAGCTATAAGTTTATATTATGTTACCTCTTCCTGTTCATTTTCTTGTAGCTCCATAAACTTACGTTTCTAGGAAGAATTGCTGAGAATTCAATTGCTGGGTGTCCTTGATCATGCAGCTGATATGCTGAATTGGTGTTCATATTGTTTCTAGTGAAATAATAACAACTGCTTGTTACTTGAACTTCAATGTGAATCCTTTTCTGGTGTGATACCTTTGTCATTATGAGGATGTTACCCCCTTTCCTGCTTTAATGCAGCATCTCTGATTAACCTTACCTATGTTTCCATCCATTGTTGGACACTTGCATTTTCAGCAACTGATTGACAATCTCGATCGTGATCTGCAATATGCTATTAAAGTGGAGGGGAAGATGGATATCGATTTAGTTTCCAATTATGATGAAGTCAAGACTGGTATCAAAGAAAAGGTGCTTACTATTCCCTTCTTAGCCTAATATTTTGGCGTTACGGGTTCTTTATCCCCATCAATGCTATCTTTTAACTTCTTCATGGTTCTTGGCTACCTTGTCTATGCCCCTGTTACATCTAAGTTGTGACACTTAAGAATGTTTTATGGGAATATTGCCTATGAATTTTGGACTTGCTATCCCTATTGGGCTACACTAGCTTTATCCATATATGCTTTTGCGCCCATTTGTAGTTTATGGTATGTGGTAGTGCTGGTGATGGAGCTCTTTTTGAGGATGATTGAGTCAGCTTTAAGTGGAGGACTCCTAGTTGGTTTTTCTGTCAGCTGAGCGAATTTGGAGAACTTGACTTTGTCTCATCTCCTTTTGCTGATGACACAATCATTTTTCGTGATAGTGATTGTGAACAAATGGAGAATCTTCGCTGTGTTTTCACTTGGTTCTAGGCTGTCTAAGGTTTGAGGATTAATTTGGCAAAAAGTTCTATTATGCTTGTGGATCAAGTGGACATCTAGTTGCTAGCTGGAATTTTAGGTTGCGGTATTTAGAATTTCCCTCTACATATCTTGGTCTCCCTCTTGGCACAGGCTTAAAAAAGTTAGATACTACCTCGATCCCATTATATTTGTCCATTTACCTAACTTGAGAAGACCAATGCATATTGGAAATTGAGGTGAAAAATTTGTAATTTACCCAAAATACTCCTACTTTAATTGAAGATAATAGTTGTTGGAATTGTAAAAAATGGAAAATGAATTTATTAATTAGGGGTAGAAAAGTAATTACAGTTGTTTGAATTGTAAATGGGACAAATATTTTGGGACAAAAAAGTTAGGTAAAAGGACAAATATTTTGGGACAAAGGTAGTATTTGGGATCCAGTTATCGAAAGGTTTGAGAAAAACTCTCGGGGTGGAAATCTAGATATCTCTCAAAAGGAGGAGATTAATTCTTGTGAAAAGTGTCATCTCAAGCATTCCGACTTACTTTCAACACTTTCCCCCTTGCCTTCTTCGGTAGCTGCTAAGTTGGAGGCAATTCAAAGGAGATTCCTTTGGGTTCTTTTGGGAGTGATTTAAAGTGTCACTTGGTACGATGGAATATTGTCAAGAAGCCTCTTTCAATTGGGGGGGGGGGGTGGTGGTTCTTGGTGTGAGACACTTAAGATTGTGCAATATGGCTCTTTTGGGTAAGTGGCTATGGAGATTTATGATTGAAAAGGACAATCTTTGAAGGAGGGAAATTACGATTAAATATGTAAAGAAGGTTTTGGGTGGGCTCCCTCATTACCAAGTGGCTCTTATCTGTGTAGTCTGTGGAACTTCATTGCCAAGGGATATGATTTTTTCTCCCTACATTTCTTTTATTGTGGGTGATGTTTCTACTGTTTCTTTTTGGCATGATTGTTGGTGCTGAGGCTTCTTTGAAAGATCTCTTTCCTTCTATTTATGTTCTTGCAGGGGATAGAAATGCTTTCATTGCCGATTATAGGGAGCAACTTTCAGGCTCTATTGTTTGGTCTCCTACTTTTATTTGAGTTGGTTTAGCTGATGACGTTTCTTTGGTTTCTTTCTTCAACATCCTTAATGAGGTTACTTTAGGAGTCTCTTCGCAAGACATGGTGAGATGGTTATTCCTCATGTTATTTTTTGAACTATCTGGAGAGGAAGGAACCAAAAGGTTTTTGAGGGAGTTGAAACTCCTGTTCAAAGCTTGAAGGATAATTTTATGAAGTCTCTCTACTTTTGTGTTATTGGGAAGTTTAGCTGTTTGCCTTTTGATGTAGTGGATTTTGTGGATAGCCTATATTTTGGTTGTACATAACTTTGCAGGATGCTTCATAAGTGCATGCTCTTTTTATCCTATTATTAATATATCTTGTTTTCCCATCAAAAAAAAGAAAGGAAAAATGAATGCAGTACTGCTCTGCATGTAGGCTTTTAGTAGGAGGAACTCATACCTTAATTCTCTGTGTGTGCAGCTTGCTTCCTTACGAGATGAACCTGTGCGTGAAGAATGCCCCCTTATTTATCATCTGGATGTGGCTGCTATGTACCCAAACATTATCCTTACGAACAGACTTCAGGTGTGGTTTTCACCATTAGTTCCTCACAATGACATTCTTAAGCCACCATATGAGAATTATACAGCTCTTGCAGTGTGGGGTTATAATTCCTTCACTCCAGATAACATAAGGTGTGGGGGGGGGGGGGGAATATATAATAATTGGGCCTTTTCATGCATCCATACATATTATTATTATTATTTTTTCTTTTTGTTTATGCACACATTTAGAGCATCCTGACTTCAGCTATTATTCCAGCCTCCATCAATTGTTACAGATGAAGACTGCACTGCGTGCGATTTTAATCGACCTGGCAAGACTTGTCTTAGAAAACTTGAATGGGTTTGGCGTGGAGAAACGTACATGGCAAAGAAAAGGTCTACTATCTTATCACTTTTTATTCATCGCAAACTTTAAATTCTGGGGCATAGCAATGTTAATTTTCCTGTGTTGTGAACCATATCAGTGACTATTATCATTTGAAGAGGCAAATCGAATCTGAGATGGTGGATAGCGTAGATGGGCAATTTTCTAAATCTTTTCTTGACCTCCCAAAGGCACAGCAGCAGTTGAAGCTTAAAGAAAGACTTCGAAAATACTGTCAGAAGGTATTCTCAAGCTTCCTCTGATGTCAAAAGTTTCTATACAGATTACACTAACCTTTGTGCTTTCCTTAGGCATATAAGCGGGTTCTTGATAAGCCAGCGACCGAGCTCCGTGAAGCAGGGATCTGCATGCGAGAAAACCCGTTCTATGTTGATACTGTCCGCAGGTATGCTATCCTTGATTTCTTTCCCTTGAAGTTTGTTTACTTTATTTTGAAATTGACAGTGCCCAACAGGGTGCTTTTTGCTTTCAAACCCATCGTCATGAAATCAACTGTTAGCTGGACAAATTGTTTAGTACCATGGGTGCAGACTTTTTGTTAAAAATTAATTATAGATCCTCTCATTTTCTTGGCTTCACATTCTGAATGAGGTCTCCTCTCTGTTTAATTAAGCTTTCGAGATAGAAGGTACGAATACAAGGGACTCAACAAAGTCTGGAAGGCAAAGCTGTCTGAAGCAAAGGCAAGTGGAAATCCGATTAAGATCCAAGAAGCGCAGGTATGAAGAGCAGAACCCCCCCCTCTCCTGCAAGCAAAGGAGCACACATGCCTTCTTATAGCCTTCTATATGCCTAAACACCTGATGATCTTTTTTAAAATTGCTATGGTTGCAGGATATGGTTGTTCTGTATGATTCATTACAGCTTGCTCACAAATGTATTCTCAATTCTTTTTATGGATATGTTATGCGCAAGTAAGTTCACTTCAATTAATGGTGCATTCTTCTATTTTGGTTTCTTGAATATTATCTAATATTCTATCTTGAATACATTTTTGGGCAGGGGTGCAAGATGGTACTCCATGGAAATGGCCGGGGTTGTGACATACACAGGAGCCAAGATCATTCAAAATGCTCGCTTACTGATTGAGAAGATTGGTAGACCACTTGAGCTGGATACAGATGGTATCTGGTGTGCCTTACCTGGTTCATTCCCAGAGAACTTTACCTTCAAAACAAAGTATGATTCCACTTTTTTATTTGCTTGGTCTTATGTACAGAGTAGCTATGTAGTACTGTAATTGTTCTTGATCAGTACCTGAACCTCTGACTATTGGCCCTCTTATGTGTTCTGCAGGGATCCAAAAAAGAAGCTAACAATATCTTATCCTTGTGTTATGCTTAATGTGGATGTTGCTAGAAATAATACGAATGATCAGTACCAGGTCAGTTGTAGGTACATCCTGATAGTACATATGTACAAGTTTTACTATTGTACCCTTCTGTATGTTTCCCTTTCTCTCTGGCTATGTTAGATATGGAAGTTCTACTTACATTTTTAGGTTTATCTGCATGATTGAGGATCCTCTCCTTGATACATGATCCTTTGCGTGACCAATATTCCTTATAAGGTTGTACCCTAGTTAACCTTCCATTTTTATATGGAGTTCCTGTTGATGACTTGACAAGGGGATCACATGAAGTATTTTATTGTTCAATTGGCATTTTACCGAGAATGTGCAACTGTCTTGAAATTCATGGAACAGACATTACTTTACCTGTGTGGAGGATGTACTCTTCATACAACTTCTGTGTGCGCATGCGTGTGCATGACAGAGAGAGAAGAAAGGGGGTGCGGGTCCTGTTCCCTGAACAAAAAGAAACAGAAATTTTCTTCCCCTAGACTGACTTTGTGTTTTTTAATCACTGTTACTAACAGACTCTGAAAGATCCTGTCAATAGAGTATATGCAACACACAGTGAATGCTCAATTGAGTTTGAAGTAGATGGTCCTTACAAGGTGACAAGATTTTCTACCTACTTTTTCATTTTGTAACACTTGCTCTGAGAAAACTAATATTGTTTGTCCCCTCCTTTCAAACACAGGCAATGATTCTTCCAGCATCAAAAGAAGAAGGAATCCTCATTAAGAAGCGCTATGCAGTTTTTAATGACGACGGGACCCTGGCCGAGCTTAAAGGTTTTGAGATCAAGCGCAGAGGTGAACTTAAGCTCATCAAAGTCTTCCAGGTATCACCATCTTTGATATTCTGTCTTTTGAAGTTCTTTCATTTCTTGACTCTCATGCTCTGTAGATAGTGTTTGCACCACTCCCTTCTCTCTCTAAATATCTTCTTGCTGCATTCTGTTAATCTGTCCTGCAATTTGCACTGTTAATTGTTGAATTGCAACTTAGTGGTATCTATTAATTTATAATTGGACACGACTCATGTTCCAGCTTGTGAGTTTGTGACTTTAGTCAACATGTTGTCACTTATTTATCAATTACAAGTCACGTGTACTCCACAAGCATTTGAATCAGAATGATCTGTTATTTTCGAGTATGAGGTGGTACTACATAAGTGTAAACTGGATATGTCATACCACATGTTTACCTGTGCAGGCTGAAATGTTTGACAAATTTCTACATGGGTCAACCTTGGAAGAATGCTATGCTGTCGTTGCTAATGTTGCCAACCGCTGGCTTGATCTTCTGGATGTATGTATCAGTAGAAACAAGAAATGAGCATACAGTTTTAGTTATTATTATATTTTTTTGGTGGTGATTTTTTTTTTTGGGTGGTGGTTTGGGGGGGGGGGGTGCTTTCTTTATTCAACAATCATTCCCATAGTCATAGTTCCATTAGTTAGCTTTATGAAGGAAGCT
Source organism: Portulaca oleracea (assembly GCA_029582165.1). NCBI lineage: Eukaryota > Viridiplantae > Streptophyta > Magnoliopsida > Caryophyllales > Portulacaceae > Portulaca > Portulaca oleracea. The sequence goes on from CM055869.1 coordinate 28,125,819, forward strand.
GGACTGCCTGGTGGTGGCTGCTGCTTAGCAGTTTACTTGCCGTTGGTGCTATGTAGAGCTTGCATAGTTGCATGTATTTAGCATCCAGCAGCTAGAATCCCCATCCCAAGATAAAGAAGAATCTTTAGTTTAGAGTTCACATACTTGCTCTGGATGTACAGCTAAACTGCAATGTAACTCATCAGTTTACATTTTTGTCAGAATGAAGGGAAAGACATAGCAGACAGTGAATTGCTGGATTATATTTCTGAATCGAGCACCATGAGCAAGTCTTTAGCAGACTATGGTGAACAGAAGTCTTGTGCCGTTACAACTGCTAGGCGTCTTGCTGATTTTCTTGGAGATGCCATGGTTAAAGATAAAGGCCTTCGTTGTCAGTATATAGTTGCCTGTGAACCAAAGGTTCGTTTTGTCTATCACAAGAGGTTTGCTCACATGTAGATAGATGCATATTTCTTATTTCTGTTAGCGCATCTCATGTTCAGTTAATTGTCTCTGCAAACAAATGGTTCTGAAGGTTTTAAAGTACGTTCCAACTTCGAACAAGTTCCTTTGTAGAGAAGTGACATAGATGCGCTAGTGATAATTGTATGCATTGAGTTTGATATCTTTGATCATCTACCTCGTCTATGCTAATGGAATAGACATTTGTAACGGTTTTCCAACTGTGATTGACAGGGAACACCAGTAAGTGAGAGAGCAGTTCCTGTTGCGATCTTTGAGGCCGAAAGTGGTATTATACTTGGCATAATCAAATAATTTATATGATCAAACTTGCTGTTACTGTCACTACACACTCGTCTAAAACACTTCTGGTACTTTTTCCCCAGAGATTATGAAATTCTATGTGCGGAAGTGGTGCAAGATTTCGACGGAAATTGCAATTAGATCAATCATTGATTGGTCTTATTATAAGCAACGACTGAGTTCAGCCATTCAGAAGATCATCACAATTCCTGCAGCAATGCAAAAGGTGATGATTGACTACTTTTGAGTGGTTGTCAATGTAATTACTCTTGTCCCTTCAGTAATTGACTTCTATATTTCAGGTTGCAAATCCTGTCCCTAGAGTGGTTCATCCTGATTGGCTGCACAAAAAGGTCAGGGAGAAGGAGGACAAATTTCGCCAGAGGAAGATACGGGATATATTCAGCTCTTCAAACCGAGTTCGAACAGCCACGGTTGATGCTGCTGCTCCACGTATTGAGAATGCTTTGGATGATAAGGTTCAAGATTTGGAGGACTTTGGAAACTTAGGCAGATGTGGAGTTGGTCATAGACCTGTTGTTCACTGTTATGAATCTAATGGACGAGGTTCGTCGCAGAGAATAACAGTGGATGATGAAAGTCGTAATCAAAAGATAGATCTTCAGGATGTTGGATCTATTGAAGTAGACAAGAGTATGAATTATCAAGGATGGCTTCAGCAGAAGAAACGGAAGTGGAAGGAGAACCGGGAGCAAAGGCGGAGAAAAAGGTGTTTATTCATATGCTTTTTACTCCTATTCAAGTCTTATTTTTGAGCCCAGTGTCTCACTTATTTTCATATCTTCCTCCTGATTGGATCGGACTATAGAAAAATTTCTCGTTGATAACATTCTTGAAGGTGCGGCCTAGATTAAGATGAATTCAGGAGAATTTCCAAAACCCTGTACATTGAGGAGTGCTTAATTTACTTATCCATAGGGAGTGCTTAATTTACTTATCCATAAGGATGTTTGAGAGAGTATGTGTGTACAACCACCAGCGCATACTCTTGCGTGCACACGGACACTCTGCAAATATTAGCCCCAAAATGGTGACCTATGCATTTCTTGGTGTTTGAATTTTGAGTAATATAGCTGGTTGCAGATTATATTCATATTCGGCTAAAATCTTTGACCAAACATTTTCAGTAGACTTTCTCCCTGTGGTAGTAATGTCTTACATTGGTCCCTACAAGTTGATGTTCTTGTCAGAACCTCTCATCATTACTCCCTGGCCTTGGTAGCACAAGCACTTGCTCCTTATTGTGTTCCGTATAAACTAATTTCCATTCCAGATTCTCTGTTGCTGCCATCCAATTGATGCTGGTTCCAATGTTCACATACGAGGCAGTACTGCACTTTCCATCTTCTCCCAGCCAACTCATTTACTATTCCCTCTTTCTGAGAGGATATCTTTTCTCTTGTGTAGAGGGCTAAATGACTATAACCATGGGCCTATGGGGAGGATAGTGCTCTTTAAGGCCATTTCTAGGGCACAATTATCAGGAGACAGTTGCATCTAAATTAAATTTTCTTATAGGTGGTTGATGTTTATTAGCAAATGAGTGTTTTAAGTTACTATTGGTTACGGGAGAGAAGCAATCCTTTTTCATCGAAAATGATTTTAGTGATATTTTAATGAGAGCAGCATGTTATGGCAGGTTATGTACTGAAAAGTCATCAAAGCAAGCCTCTGTTATTTCTGATTTACATGAGAGTTTGACAAATAAGAAAAGCATGGGAAGAACTGGAGTTGGTTCATACTTCAAGAGGCAAGAACTGTCCCTCACGGATTGTTATTGGCAGGTATCATTATCTTCTATGCTTTTCTGATTATTGTTTCAGTTTGGGACATTCTGAATTTTAACGCTGAATTTCTTTTTCATTCAGGTCTTGCAGCTAGTCCCCGATGATAGGCCTGGTCAGCTTTTTGCTTGGGTTATTGTGGAGGGAAGCATGTTTAAGATTCCTATAAGTGTTCCTAGAGTGTTCTATCTCAATTCCAGAGCACCAATAACAGAAGAATTTCCTGGAAGACATGTTAATAAAATTCTTCCTCATGGAAGGCGCGGCTATAATCTTATTGAGGTACAGTGCTTCAATGCCATATTTCACTATCTTCTAAAATAATCAATTTGTTTTAATTTTGCGTCCTACTTTACTAGATAGTAATTGGTGAAGAAGAGTTCAGAACAGAAAGAAAGAGACTTGCAGCTCATCTTGCGGATCCAGAAGTTGAGGTATGGTGATTTGTCCTATCTACTATCTCCAATCTTTTGGGCAGTTCAACTAGGAAACATTTGCATGCTATTAGTTTTGTCCATGACACTGACCCACTTCGGTTGTTCTGCTAGAAACTAATGGTGTTCTGTTATCTTGTTTCCCCCTTTGGACCGAATGGAAGCTCTTATTGTCCAATCTTGCTCTTGTAAAAGTTGTCTAAATTTCGTATCTGCTACATGGTTATTTGCTTAGACAACAACTGATATAACAGTAGTAGAATATATTCTGTACAAACTACCATTTGAACTTTCTGTTTAATGCCTCCATTGTCGTTGCTTGTCCTGGCAAGCCTTTTGTTCAAAGTGAGCTAGACTGTTCAGTGTTCATTACTAATGTTGAGTTTAGACTTTCAGATTTCAGTGTACTCATTTCTACAGAAGAATAAAAAGGGTGGATAGTTCGTTTAGATTTCTATTTGTGTTTAAAACTTTGAAGTTCAAATTCAAACTTAAACTTTCTTGTTTGCTGTGAAGTATTAAATTTAACATGTGAGTCATAGAAATTCATTTCACTGGTTATGTGAATTGGAAGCTCCCTAAGATTAGGAAACGATGACACAATTCATATTCAAGACCATGTAAACGTGGTCTGCTGATAGCTGACAAGGACCAAAATTTATTTTACTTTTCAGTTTCTTATCTGTTGCAGAAACTATATCAGTTTTTAAAACTTTAATTATGTAATTTTTGTGCAGGGAATATATGAAACCAAGGTGGCACCGGAATTTAATGCTGTTCTCCAGATTGGATGCGTTTGTAAAGTAAATAAGACAGCTAAGAAACGAAATGCGCAAGCTGTGTGGAAGCTAAGTGAACTGCAGATGAAGACAACAACAGAATGTCAGTACCTGGAGCCGTCTCTCTCTTTCTTTTACTTATACCACAGGTAAATCGTAAAAGCATCTCCACCCGTTATATTTGATTGGATTTTAAGTTTTCAAAGATAGTATTCAGTAGGGTGCTTATTGAATAGGTAGCTAAATCTTTGCAAATGAAATTTGGAAGAAGAAATGAAGAATCACCAATAAAGATCTCATTAAAATAGCATTCATCGAAGTTCCAATATGCGACTACTTGGTTCTATGTGGCCGTTCTGTACATGGGATTTACGTCTGAACTTGAATTTCTGAGTGTTTATGCTATTTATCCAAGAACATACTGACAAGTATCCGATTCTACTTCCAATTGCAGCTGGTGTGAAGGGCGAGCGGTATATGGAGGATATTTCCCTTCATCTAATTTGATCTCTTTCGTTGTGGTTGATCCCCACCAGAATAAAGGACTAAATCCCACTAACATCAAAAGGTTTCACCATGAAGCTTGCCAAGCTTTGTCCATAGCTCCTCAGGGAGACATGACATATACGGTAAAAATCTAAGCTTGTATCAACTAATCTCGATTGGATCTTCTGTACACCTTGGCACTGATTATTATCATGCTCCCAAAAATTCAGGTAGACTATGTCGTACAAACTGATGAAGCTGAAAAGATTATGCAGAGAACAATAAGTGAACACAGGTTCAGTACTTCAGTGTTTATATTTCATAGAAGTTTAAGGCTATTTGAATTATCAAAGCTATTTGAGTTAGCAAATAATTGTAAGGGCTACAGTGCAAGTAGCAACTGCGGCGGAAATTAACACAATCAAATACCTCTTTGAGAGCTCCCTGGTGGTAACCATTTAGATGTCCTATAACTTGTTGAGGAGGGACACAACGACACGGGATCTTGTTGAATGAGGCTATGAAAAAAGCTCTGACACACACACACACACACACACACACAGCATTCATAAGAAACAATCTAGAATTAAGAAGCCAATATGATGGATAACATGTAAACGATAGTGACACATTGGTAGTATTGCATGTTAGTAGTTGTATGTCCTTTCATTATCTGTTTGTATTGTAAATTTATTTTTTATGTACAATGTGGAATTTCATGTGAACAAGTCTTTACTAAGGCAAAAAAAAGGACAAAACCAATTACCAACCAGATACAAAGATTCCTATACAGTTCAGTTTTTTTTTCCCTCTCTTTTTTTTTTTTTTTTTTTTTTTTGGGGGGATGTTTCTAAATCAGGGGGTAAATCATGCAATTTCATATCTCCAACTCAACGACAGGAGTGTTTCCTTCAAGCCCTATTTTAAAAACCATTGATTGCTGAATACTACACAGTAATAGAAGTACAAGAGAGTTATGTTACTGCTGTCAAGAAAAATCAAAGAATAAAGCAGTTTCCTGATACATATATATATATTTGAAAAGATCTGTTATGAATTTTACACCAACTTATCTTGAAGTTGTGATCTCGATCTTACTACATGATGCTGGTATGTTGCTAAACTGACTTGTTTGTGCATGGTTTATGAGAAGCATATGACATCCATTTGGAGGACACATGAAAATTTGTGTATTGTTGTGCTTTGTACCATTTGTTTGTAGTATTGCCCAACAACCACATTTTCCATGGATCATGATTTCCTACAAATATTGTGCGAAAGATATTTTATCTGTGTGTCCAATGTGTTATTGATACTTTAGTTTGTTAAGGTAAGGAGAGTATCACTGCTTCTTTCATATAAATCTATTTTTCATATAAATCTAAAATTCTTTAATGAGTTGGTGAAAAAATCAGTAGCTATTAAGGATCAGGAAAGGAACTAAGAAAAGACAATCTTTCATTTACAAATAAAACATCTAGCCTATGTTTTGATCCATGACGTGCAATTTACTTGGGCTATGTTTGATTTTGGAAAATCAAATGGAAAGAAAATTTTATCTCTTCATTACTCTTGTATAAAAAGCCCCATTTTCTCCACCAATCCCTCCGTTGATTTTCTCCCTTTCCCATCCTCCCTTTCATATATTGAGTCATATTTTCCTCACTTTATTTTCAAATTTGGAAGGAAAATGTTATGACAAAATCAATGTAAATTTTCTTAGAGCAATTGCAACAATGAACAATTTTTCGCTTGAAAATGAAATGCATTCTCTGATCAGTCTCTCACCAATTGAGTCACTCACCAATGAGCCGCTTGATCAGTCACTTTCAAGATATTGAGTCATATTTTCCTCAAATGAACCGCTTGATCCGTCTCTCACCAATTGAGTCACTTGATCAATCCCTCAACCGCTTTTTTGTGTCTATCTCTCTCCTACCCCTTCCTCTCTCTACCCTACTCTTTCGCATTCTCTCTCCTTAATCCCTCACCATTGTGGGGTTTACTCCTAATCCAACTGAACTCCTCACCATTGAAGGGTGGTCTAATGTTTTCGATCGGACTCTTCTTCCTTCACTTTTTTTTTCTTTAAAAAGCCAAGTGAGGTAAAATAAGTCTGTTTTTTTTTTTTTTGAAAAATTCTATCTTGTTTTCCAAGAACCTAACAGAGCCTTAGAGTTTCCCTCTATAGTCTTTGAACTGGATGCCATAGGCTGTGGGTTGGGCGATTGACCACAATTATGCATTGCGTGCTATTAGAATGTTGGCCAAGTTTGTAAATTTTTTGATCACTGATTGCTTGTGTTGCCTTAATATTTGGCATCGCTTTCTGTTATGTGAAGTCAAAAATTCATTCCATGCGTAAGTGCTTGTTTGATGTGCAGACCGCACAGTAACCGACCTGGCCTGGCTGTTATTGAGGGCCCAAACGTTCATCGTCTGAAGTCTGGCATACAGGCATTAAATGATCTTCCATGTGTGAGCATCCCTGCCAATGCTCGTGATAGTCACTATCCGGTACTGTGTTCTTTATTTTATCTATCTCTGATCCATGCTATCATTTTTTTACTTGACTGTTTCGAGCTTGTGGTTAATATGTTACTGGTATGCAGGCTGTTGGCTGGCAAACTGTAGCTGCTAAAATTGCTGCCCAGAGATGTGCTGCGTCATCTCAGTGGCTCCAGGAGAGGATATCACTTTCAAGATATGCACATGTAAGTAATCATGGGTGAGCTGCATATTGCATACACATATATGGCTTGTATACGTACATGCATCCATTTGTGGGGTTCATATTTAAACCTTACTTTTTCTCATCATGGCAGGTACCTCTGGGGAACCTTGAACTTGATGGGCTTATATACACTATTGATGTCTTTTTTTCAAGAGCATTGCGTGATCATCAACAGGTACCTTGTCTTGGGTCTATTTCTTGTCTGTACTAGCGTAAGTTTTTGGCTCTGTTCTGGGATTACTCTTTCAGTCTTTCTCGATGCATCCTCTAGCCTGATATTATCCACTTCCCAAGGTGGGTTTTAATGGTTCAATATGATGGGACCTGCGCTTCTACCCTGTTGCAGACTCCAGAAATGTGTAACTAGAAAATGGAATAGAGGCGAAAGTCAATGGAAAACATTTGGTAATAGAATATTGCCAGTAAATTTGTGGTGGAGCTTTATGCAATCTTGCTGCAACTTTTACAGGTGCTTTGGGTTTCTGACGACGGTGCTCCTGATCTGGGCAGCTTTGGTGAAGATGATGCTTGTTTTCTTGATGAGGTTCGTATAAATCACTTAAATTTATTTATGCATATTTGATTGAAAAGCTTTCAGTAGTTTAGCCCATGCCACTAAACCTGTATCTGTGCGTATCATATGATAAGTTAAAGTACAATGCACTTGTTTTCATCCACATTTGAACTTGCTAACATTCTGTCTGTAGTGTTGCAAGTACTGGCAGATAATAAGCAATTCTTTTGTATGCGTTCTATAGGTTAATCAGCCAAATCTTGTTTACCCGGGAGCATATAGAAAGATTTCTGTGGAGCTCAAGGTTTAGAGATGTTTCAACCCTGCTTATTTGCTGACTCTATTTATTATTTCATTCATTCTGGAAGACTTTTACTGAAGGGCTCAACTTATTTGGTTTTTGTTTTTTAGATTCACCACTTGGCTGTTAATGCACTTCTGAAAAGCAGTCTAATCAATGAAATTGAGGGCAGCAGTTTATCTGGGTTTGAGCAAGATATGGATTCAGACATTCACATGAGTAGTGACCAATATGGCTTTGATGAGGCTACTGCTTGTGAGCCTGCATTCCGGGTCTTGAAACAGCTGGTGCAAAGATGTCTTCAGGATGCAGTTACATCTGGGAATGTATTTGCTGATGCAATATTACAGCATTTTTATCGATGGCTTTGCAGGTTTGTCCATTTTGCTTGTCTACAAATTATTTGTGCTCACTATACCATGAACCCTGACAGTTGATTAACTATTCACTTTGTCATTTCAGTCCCCGGTCAAAACTTCATGATCCAGCACTCCACAGAATACTTTGCAAGGTAGATGCATACTCCTATGCTAGCAATGGTCTTTCTGAGTATGATCAAAGTAAAGGCTCTATTAAAGACTTAAAATATTTGTGCAAAGTTTGACTAAATCCCAACCTCACCAACAATTCTTTTGCATTTCCTTGGTACATTTGCTTGGCCATTGCCCCCCCCTTTTTCCAAGATATAAAGGAAAACAAAATCTCTAGAAATTGTAACGTAATACTAATGTCAAGTAATTTACATTGACAGACAATGCAAAAGGTGTTTGCATTACTCTTAGCAGAGTTCCGCAAATTGGGCGCCGTAATAATTTTTGCGAACTTTTCAAAGATTATTTTGGACACTGGAAAAGCAGATTTATCTGCAGCAAGAGCCTATTGTGATAGTTTGCTTAAAGCATTACAAGCAAGGTTAGGCATCATCTCACATTTTTGTTGCTATCTTGTGATTCTTCAGTGAATAACTTAGTGTGATTTACAGGGAATTGTTCGAATGGATTGAGATTGAGCCGCTTCACTTCTGGCATGCCTTACTATATATGGATCAGGTTTGTTCTCTGCTAACACCCTCAAAAAAGGGAAACTGTAGGTTGTACTCCAAGATTTGAAGAAAAGTTTCCGCAGTTTTTGCTGTGCTCAGTCCTTCCAGTTTGTGCAGGAGGTAGTAGGTGCCAATTTGAGCTCTAAGAGCTCATTGTCAGTGCATTGTGTTAGTAAATGATAGTTAAGAGCTCTGCAGCGGAAGACTGATGAGTAACTAATGTAAAATGATTGGCGAACAATTCCTGCATCATAAAACTTCGCAAATGACTCTAAGAAATTCAGTTCAATTGATTCAATAATATTCAAGTTTGATATCCTTTAGGAGTATGTTGAGGGTTTGAAGTTTAAATAGTAAACTATGACTTACACGACAGGAAAATTAGATAATATAGGGATAAAAAGATGTTAAGAGATGATGAAAGAGAGTGTCTTACTGTCTACCTAAATCAAAATCCCTAATTTTCTAAACTTCCTACTGTAAGTGATGTATTTTGATCAATGGTTAGGTTTTGGGGTTTTTTGATCTTTGGGTTATTTCAGGTGGCGCCTGTGGTCGGGAAGGACTACTGTAAGTGATGTAGTAGTGGTGGCTGTCGTGTGGGGGTTGTTGGACGCCGGTGGGTGGCGCCGGTGGTGGTGGGTTTGACGGCTGATTGGATGTGGGTTTAGGGAGTTTTATTAATTTTCCACATTTTCATTTTTATTTTGTACTTTTTTATTTTTGTAATTTTATTTTTTTTACTTTTTTTCTGAATTTCATAAAAAAATTTTCAAAATTAAAAATGACGATAGTTTACTCAAATTTAATTTTTTCTATTTTTATATGTTCGGTAAGTTTTGGTACATTTAGGTAACTTTTTACGAAACTTGAGTTCTCATTGAAATTTTGTCTCTAAATGAAGTTTTGGGGATTCATACCTTAGAACCTCGAAACAGGAAATGGTAATGGAGTATAAATTCAACATGTGATTTACGAGCATCAACTAAAGAGGTTTGGAAAGACGGGGCCAATATTAGGATAGGAAGAGTAAGCGTACTTTTGTTTGTCGAAGCCTAGAATCTCTACTTTTATGGTGTAAAGAAGACAATCTGACTCAGGGCTTTAGCCACCTTGTTCTCAATACCCAAGTTATGCTTGAGTACAAAGGAATACTCCTTGATATAGTTAATTTGCCCGGCATGCTTTGGATTGACAATTGTTTGGGAATTCCAATACTTTAGGGCTTCATGATCAGAGAACACAATGAACTCGTGAGGTAAATACCTTCGATGGCGAAAGGATTGAAGGCATATGACTTGTTGACTTAATGCTCCTCCAATACCACACCCAGAGACCTTACTAAATTTTGCATGCTTAAGATCAGAGAAGATGACAGTAACCTTAATTTCTTGAAAAACAACAAATGCTCTAGAAGTCCATTGAAATGGCCCTTTCTTCAAAGTAAAGTAAAAAAAGCATGATTTGGATTATTAAAATTCCCTAAAACCTCACCTCAAGGGAGATTTCTAAAAACCTTAATTCTCATTTTCAAAAAAAAAGGGGTAGTGGATGTTTGGAAATTCATGAAATTGCTTGAAAATGTGAAAAGAAAGTAATAATAACTAAGAATAAAAGAGAGAAATGGGAGAAATCGCAAGAAAGATTCCACTTAGCATTGAATTCAACAGAAATTTAGCAACCCTAAAACCAAAGAGAGAGACGAGGGAGAGATGAAATCTAACACCCTAAAACATAACTTAACTCCTCAAAAATCAAATAAAGGGAGTATTGTATGAGAGGGAGAAGATAAGCTAAAACTTGGCGTTTCAATCAAGAACAAGCGTCCCTAAATCAGAGGGTGTCATGGGCGTGAGTCACCTAGGTCACAATCGTGACCCCTGACTGTCTCAAAAACTGAACATTCTGCCTGTTGGTCATGGCCCCCTCTAGGGCACATCCGTGACCACATTTCTCTTAGATTTTTGGCCCCATCTTTGCTCCTTGGTCTCGAACTTGCTTGGGTCTGATCTTGAAGTTTCTTAGATTCGTTGGCTCCAAAATGCGTCCGAGTTTGACCCTTATGCTTCATATCCTTTATTTCTACCACAAATCTATAAAACACATAAAACAATTATATGTAACTAAGAACTCAAGGTAGATCGAGTAAAATGCTTAATTTAAGGGTATAAAATACTCCCACTTAAAGACTGAATAACTGCCTTGCATACATCAACAGCTTTTCAGCAAATGAGGATTTTGAAGGTCTCTTGATCCTATTATTAGAGGAGCATTACATGGGTGTGAGGTCTTTCTGTTGAAGCTACTTAAAGCTTAATAGTTAAATTTAAACTCTTTTTTTGATTGTTTGAAATGAAGATATTTTCATATCTTTCTATTTGTTTGAAGATATCAAAATTTATGTGCAAAAAAAAAAAAAAAAAAAGACCATGCATGCTGGCTACACTGACTTACTTCACTATGGCAGTACAATTATGGAGGAATCCAGGCCAAAGGTCATGACACATCATCAACCAACATTTCAACACTCTCAGATGGAGGCTTAGGTGATGATCTTCAAATTGACATTGTGTCAAGTTGGAATATTGCTGACTGCTTGCCAAAGGCTACTCAGGTAAGTTATGTCCTTCATCGAAGACATTTTAATAGGGAAAATAACTTGTGGCCACCCTCTTAGTTTCGGATACTATAGTCACAATAATTACAGAACTTAAAAGTTTTGATGCTTTTGTACCTTGAAATGGCTGTAATACTTCATAATTCTCTTTGTGCATTATTGCATAGTTCTCTTAGAGAAGTTAGGGAATGGCATCTTTCCTGTATTATGTAGATTTGTAGCTCCTTGACAGATTTGCACAAAGCACCAGAGTTCACAGTGTGAGTTTGATTATTGCTTTTTATGTGCAAAACAAAAAATCTGTAATTTCCAATTCATGACATTGTAGGCTTGTCGCACAATAATGAGTAATGACTTATGATATTTCAGCAATAGATGTATCTTGACTTCGGGAGGTGGCTTTATGTATCAAAATTAAAGTGAAAATTACATTTGAAGGTGAAACATATCTGATGTATTCCATGTATAGATGCTGAAAATAGTTCATCTTTTCTCTGGAATCATTTCAGAGTAAGGTCAGAAATTATGTACCTGAACTCATGGTGCTTTTGTTGGGGCGGGGGGGGGGGGGGGGGGAGGAGGGGGGAGGTGCCTATTTCTGAATGCCCCACACCTTGCTTTAGTGGGCTTACACTGGGGTTTGTAAGGTCTTAAATCAAATATCTGAACTCATGGTGTTCTTGTCAACTTCAATGACAGGACCATTTTGTTGTGATTGTCTCTGAGTTTATGTATAAACCATGGGAGTATGCTCTCAATTATGCGGCAAAGGAAGCTTTTCAAGAAGATGGAGATTTATGTACACCATCGATCACAGCTCCAGTGGCTGAGAAAATTGAGTCATGTTTAATTGAATATCTCAAAAAACAGGTTTGCATGAGATCAGTTAAAGCCAAATGTTTTTTTGGTTGTTTGTGGGCGGAATGGATGAATATTTTGATTGAATTCTATAATTGGATAATGCTGCAGGTAAGCTCTTACTTCACTGATAAACTTCTCATGATTGTTCATGGGATTGTTCATCAATCCAAAGGAAGTAAGCGGCCTGAGAATGATGCTGAACCTGCACAAGTAGATCAGCTTGCTGGGAATGTGCTTACCGGGGACACTGCGTTGGAATTCATAAAACATGTCTCTGCTGTTATGGGTTTGGATCAAAACGTGCAGCATGATGTCCTGGTATACTGAATCTATCCTGCAACCTTTATGATACCCTTATGATTTGCGCTTACAGAACATCCATTGCAAATCGGTTTTCTGTCCAGGAATCTGCATAAGCTTCCAAGAATCTATCTCATTTATGTTTGGTGTTCTAGAACTAGAATCTTATATGCCAGATTTGTCGACCCCTAGGCTCTTGGGATTTAGTTCAAACCGTTTTCTGGGGTTGATACAGCCCATTTGCGATTCTATTGCAGGGTGTACAACTTTTTAAACTAGACACTAAAACCTGTGGGACTCTTTGTTCATTGAAATATCTTTATTACTATTATTATTATTATTATAATATATACTTATCTATATATATCTATCTATATATATATATATATATATATATATATATATCACACATCTGTCAGTTGTACCACCTACTAGGCCCCCCTTCCACAAGGTGTAGACCCAGCTAGGAGGGAAGGGGGTAACACAAGTGCCAGACTGTTTCAAAAAACGCATAATCTTAAAAACAGATCCGCGAGAAACCCCTAGGAGCATCAACAATTCCCACCACGGAAGTTGTGGCCACGAGGATTTAAACCCTGGTGGGGAGGATACACCTCCTACCCCATGCCACCTGAGCTATTAGCTCTTGGCTGTCTATTGAAGTATATGCTCTCGTTGTTGTCATAAAAGTGGAAAAACAGCAACCATGCCCATATTCATACAATAGCTAAACACCTTTTGCTTATTGCAAGGTTTCTATTGTTAACATGCTGACACAGGCCATATAAGATAAGGATCGCCTTCAACCTGATTTGTCTGGTGTATTATTTGGGGCTAGACTTTAGTTTAAAAAGTGCACCCGGGGTGCAAAAATGCCCGGGGTGCACCCCCTTGCGCTTTTTCACATCAAAGCCCAGCCTTGTACGCTTTTTGGGCTTTTTGCGCCTTTTAGCGAGGCATTTTTGTGCCCTAAGTTGCTTTCTCTCGCCCTCAAATACGTCTATTTGTGTCTTTTTCCACTCTCCTCCTTCCTCTTTCTCTTTCAACTTGTCTGGCTAGCTTTCTCTCCCTTTTCTATTTCTTCCTCTCTTCTCTTTTTCTTACTTGGTGGACTTCTTTGTTAACCACATCTCTATTTCTTTATGCAGTTATGCTAATTAACACTCAAACTTCCTTTTCTATTTTTTTGGGGTTTCTAGTGTTGCGCCCTGCGTACGAAAAGCCTTTGCCCCACGTACAAAAGCCTGTGCCCCAAGCCCCGGGAGCCTTTGCCCTTTTTTGCGCTTCGCGCTCTTTTAATCCAAGGGGTAGACAGTAGACCTGAACCAGAAGGATCTGAGCCAGATTTGAATGAAGCTAGTCCCTTATCAGGCATTCTGATTGTATTGCTTCAATCCAGGCAGTCTGGCAATGTGCAAGTGAATTGTACATTCGGAAATTTTTTTTTCAAGGTCGTCTTAAATGATGGGGATTATGACATGATCCAGCAAAATCTTAAGCTGAGAACTATGAATACTTGCCTTGATGTAATAAAATAATGGCTCTAGTATGGAACAATGACTACTGTAATCAATGTTCCATGTTTGTCATACAATTGGTGGGGTGGATTGTGTATTAAATAAACCTTCGTTTCTTTTGGCTGGGCTTTCGGAAATTGTTAAATATTTGGCAACAACCTTGTCACAAACCATTTCCTTCTAAATATTTAGTTCTGTATTTTTGTTCCATTGTTCTCTGCTGACACTTAAACCATTCGCTCTATGTTGCTTCAGGTCATGAAAAGGAATTTGTTAAGATACATACGTGTGAAAGAGTTTGCTCCAGAGGCCCAATTTTCTGTTGCTGCTCCATCTTTCGTATTACCGAACATCATTTGCAGGTAAATTCTAGCAACCTATCTCCTGTTTTCAGAGTCAGCAAGGGCCTCAAATGCACCCCCCTCCCAAAAGACAAGTTCACTTTTGAAGTTTTGAGGCGTTTCCAGCTCTTATGAACTACTTATCCATCCCTCTTTGAGTCTTTGTCACTTCATTCGAAATACAATGAATGCTAAGATAGAAGTGGACCAAGCGGTAAAAGGGAGAAAATGCGGTAGAAATTCACTTCTCTTTCTTTGTGATGCCTACCATTTGTTCAAAGGGGTAGTCAACATTACATTTTTTAACAGACCAATAACGTCACTTGTAAGGCTCCTCCCTATATCTTTGCACATGCTAACCGTCAAACATTCGACCTTTTGTTATACCTTTGCCACTTGCTATTAGTCATGTTACTCGACACCTCAAGCTAGAACCCAAGAGATGCACGAATGATACCTACAGAAAGTTAAAACACCAAATCTTAAATGAGATCGTCTCATGGATTATCATGTGAGGGTGACCTCTTTGTGAACGGGGTCTTAGCATGCATCGACTGCTCATGTTCTACTTTGCTGAATCAACTGCTCATATTCCAATCTTGCTGAAGGCTTGCTTGAAAAACTATTCTTTCACGGGGTTGCTTTCAAGATCAATGACTTAATCTATCTGTACTTTCCAGTTACTGCAATGATGTTCGAGATCTAGACTTGGGTGGGGATTCAACATTACTTACACAAGAATGGAGATGTGCAGTGCCACAATGTGGGCACCCCTATGATAGAGAGATGATGGAGAACTCTCTTCTTCAGATCTTACGGCAGAGAGAACGTCTTTACCATGTGCAGGACTTGGTTTGCAACAAATGTCGTATGATGAAAGACCGTCACTTGATGGAGCAGTGCAAATGTGCTGGCTCTTTCAAGTGTCTGGAAGACCCTTCTGAGTTTCGAAGGAAAATGCATGATTTCTACAAAATAGCAGTTCAACAGAACTTTGAGC
The DNA here is from genome assembly GCA_029582165.1 of Portulaca oleracea. NCBI lineage: Eukaryota > Viridiplantae > Streptophyta > Magnoliopsida > Caryophyllales > Portulacaceae > Portulaca > Portulaca oleracea. The sequence goes on from CM055869.1 coordinate 28,141,297, forward strand.
TCTTGAAAGAATGTGTCTCATGGATTCTAGAAATTAGGTGACCTTCCGAGTTATTGTTTAGTTAATGCATGCTGTGAATTAATTGCACATATTGCAGGTTAACGCAACATCATTCATTTTGTACATATGTATATGTTAACTCCGATTTATAGTAAGGTACTTTTTGTATCGTAAGTTTTGTTTTTTTCAATTAACTTTAAGTTAAATATGTCAAATAGAGGTGACAAATTTGGGTCCCACTTGATTTTCATTTCATTGAATGATTGAAGATTGAAGTTAGCTTAATAACATGGACCAAAATCGGATGTAAAAATTATGCTAAGCTGTTTGCTTATCCAAAATACATTAGCTAAATAAATAACTGACCAATTAAGGCTTAAATCTGCATTACTGAACAAGAGAATAATGATCTATATGTTTCTTCTTTAGCAGAAAGATTTCTATATGGCAGATTTTAGGATTAGATTACAATTAAAACAGGTTATGTTTCTTCTGTGTGATGGTAACTGAACAAGTAACTAACTTGATTAATTTGGAGGGTTAATGGGTGGATGATTATTATTATTATTATTATTTATTATTATTATTATTATTATTTGATGTATTTCAGCCCACGCTTGATTTAAGTTTGCCTAGCCTAGGTCTTACTTTTGGGGACCCTAGGTTCATGGAAAGAAATGGAGATTCACAAAGCCTTGGGCTCGCCTTTGAAGACCCAAGATTCATGGAGAATGATGGAAATCCATCCATATCTTTCACGCCAAGTCCAATAACAAAGGAGACCTAATTCAATTACTAGGAGGTAGAACGGGTCAAAGGAGTAAAATTCATTGTGGAGGCCCAAAGATCAACCCATATCACATGCTCCTTGTTCCAAGAGGATGTCCAAACGTCCTAGAAAGTCCAAGTCCACATCAAAAGGCCCAAGATGAACTTCACAGTTTTGACCATTTCAAGATGAATTTCACATTTCTGACCATTTCAATTTGAAGTTCACAGTTTTGGCCTTTTCAATTTAGATTTCACATTTTTAGCAATTAGTTATTATTAGTAAATTTATATTGTATTTTTATTATTTCTAGTTGTGTGAGATGCCAAGTAATATCTATAAACTTGGAAATCAAGTCATAGGAGTCTAGAAGAGTCTAGAATGTTCTAGAATAGCCTAGAACACGTGTGATAGGCGTGTGTGTAGCTTTGGCGCCAAGTAATTGTAATCCTAGATTAGGTTGACTTATTTCGTAACTAATCCATCTTAGATTAGGAAAGCCAAGTCCTAGAAGGATTAATATTGTTGTAACTAACTCCCCTTAAGATAAGGAATCCGAATCCAAAGAAGAGATAGTTAGTTAGGCGTCTTCTAGTAGGATTAGTTGGCTTGCACGCCAAGTTAGGAGTCCTAGGATGTTTAGGACTCAGTATATTATAAATAGCTAGGCTTGTAACCGATCAAAGGCATCCAACTTTGAATTATGAATACAATCAAGCTTTTAGCTTACCCCTTGAGAGTTTTCTAAACCCTCGTTTGATCTCTTCTATTGTATCTTGATTTGGCAAATCAAGTGGTGAGGAAGAGCTTGTTCTCTACTCTTAGAAGGTTTTTCTGTAACTAAGAGGAAGGACAAGTAGCCCTAGGGTTTCATCTTGTGGTGTTTCTGTATCAAGTTTGAACCCTTGAACTATCCCTTTTATCTTTCTATCTTTTAGTTAGATATTCAACAAACCCTAAGGCTATCAAATCTCACAAGGTCTCCCTCAATCCCTCTCTCGCCCTCACGTCAATCTCCCTCTTTCCCTCTCAAAGACCTCACGTTAAAACAACCCTCCCTCTCTCAATTCTCTCATTCAAACTCTCCCAAATCCTCCTCCCAACTCACGTCATTCAATCATACTCTCCCCCTCAAACCTCACAAAGATCCATATTTTCTCAAACCCTAATCCTTGCTCTCTCACAAATCTACCAAACTCCATAAAATCTCCCACATTTCTCACGTGAATCTCCCCTACCTAACCCTTATTCACGTGAACTGCCCTATACTTAGATTTGTTGCACGTCTCCCCTTTGATGTGTAATTGATCAATCATATTCTTTGATCCCATTATACATTATTATTATTATTATTATTATTATTATTATTATTATTATTATCATCATCATCATTATCATTATTATTATTATCATCATCGGATTAGGTTGTTGACTATCAAATTGTACACTGATTACAAAAAATCATATAGTTCCAGAAAATATTTGACTATTAACCATTTACGTAAAATTTTGAGGTAAAACTCATTTATAGTTAATAATGGAAATAAAAGGTCAACGAATAGATTTAAAGTTAAATAAATTTAAATGATAAGAATTTTGAATCAAGATGATTACAAATAATTTTGAATTACACTTAAATTGCTCTAAAAGTTAAAACTCATGCTTATTTAAACATTGAAATGATATATCTTTCTTTAGTTTGAGGATTATTATTTATTATCACGCATAAATTATGTGACAAGTATTTTTTAAACTTTTTCAAAATATAGAATTATGCATAATATATGCATTCTCCATGATAATTTATATAATTAGGTTATGACAAAAAATTTCGACGCAAACGATAAATGCCATGCTATTATAATAGATAAATATGTGTAATTACTTAATAAAAATATTATTAAAATCATAAATTATAAATTATAGACAATTCAAAATGATTATTATCATCTTAATTCAAGAAATGTATCAAACAAAATATTTAATTAGAATTTGCTGGAACCCCTCAATGTCGTTGACAGACCCAAGTTCAAGGACAATGACAAATGAATGATTTTGGAGTAAAAGTCAAAATTGAAATCAAAATGCTTGCCAAACTTTACATGAGTTTATTTGAAGTTATCGTTCGCAAATCTGAAAATGATGAGAGGAGATTATGTTCCAAGATTTATCTCCCAAAATCAACGAGAAATTGAGTAGCTATTAATATTGTTTTCCTTATTTAATCGAGAAATATATTACCATTATTTTTTTTATTCTTACTTTCTTAATACTTCAAATAATTAATTATAACATGTGCCTATTTTAAGTTTCAAGAATCTACAAATCAAGCCAAGGAAAAATATGGAAGAATTTGTCAAGGTCCTTGATGAGATTTCTGACGAAGATTTGCTTGGAAAGATTCGGGAAAATTTGAAAGGGCTTGATTAAATGCAATGACTACCTCAACATTGTAACATTATAATAATCCAACTTTTATAATTGGTTAGCAATAATCCCTACTATCGGTTTGTATTCTGATGATCCAAAAAATATACAATTGTATTCCCTATTTTTTTACAATTGTGTTTGACCAAGAAATTATAGTATTGTATTCCCTATTTTTTTACAATTTCTTGGTTAGCAATAAATATACAATTGTAACCCCAACATTGTTTAATAATCCCTATTTTTTTAGAAATTATTATATGTAAGGGATTATTAGAATACAATAGCAACATAAATGAAATTACTAGAATACAACTAAAATAATAATTTCTTGGTCAAACACACTCTCACCGATACACGTAAGCAAACCAGCGAGTCACCACCACTTGACTCGGTGGTGTTCTACCAGAATACAATTTTATTTATTTTGGGATCACTAGAATCCAAATTGATAATAAAGATTATTGTTGTCTAATTCGTGAAAATAGGGATTATCAGAATCCAATTTCTATATATATATATAAATATATATATATATGGGACATGATCATATGAGCATGACGATTTGATGTGCATATGAAAGGTGGATATCAAGCATTGTTTTCGTGGACATCAAGTATGCAAAGAGAATATAAAAATTTTGCTTGGCAAACATCATATGTTGATGTTCAACATTCATACTAAATGTCCATGAAAACAATACTTAATGTCCTTTTATAACTGATGTCCACAAAAATAATACTTGATGTCCGCCAGAAATCAAATCATGCTCACATGCTCACAAAAGACTCATATTCATATGATCAGTTCCCCATATATATATATATATATATATATATATATATATATATATATATATATATATATATATAGACACACACACACAGCTAAACAAGCCTATACTACCTTATGTGGGGTGCAAGAAAGACGGCCATGGGCCAGGCTCGTCTGGAATCGACTCAACACTCCCCGACACTCCTTCATGCTTTGGCTTGCCCTCCATGGGAAACTCCCTACCCGCAGCCGTCTAGCTCACCACACGCCCAATATGACGGACAGATGTGGTCTATGCAACAATGAAGCGGAGACTTTAGACCACATTTTATTGAAATGTGCTGAAACAACCCACATAAGACAAGCCGTGATTCTGTGGATCGACATCCCCAACCCAGGGCCCACCTTCACCTCTTGGTGTAAGAAAGTTCTGAGATGGAAAACCGAAACAACCAGAAAACATCTTGGTTATGCCTCGTTGGCAAGTATGATCTATAATGTTTGGAGAGTCCGAAACCTAAAAATATTCCATCAAAAGAATCAAGAGCAGACCCAAACTATCAACCACATCCAGAAAGCTCTCAGAGATAGAACGCTTTTCATTTCTCGCTACTCTTTAAAATACACACAATGTATAGATTACATTTGTTGAGTTTTGGTTGTAACACTTTCTTTTTGGAATGAAGATTTTTTAACCTTTTCCAAAAAAATAATATATATATATATATATATATATATATATATATATATATATATATATATATATATATATATATATACACACACACACATACACACACACAAAAAATATTAATTAAATTTTTAAATAATCAAGCAAAGTTTAATCATTAATGCTTGAAATTACAAAGCTTTCCTAAAAGAACAAAAGAAAAACAACAAACTCTAATGTTAAATTTAAACATTCAAATTAATATATAATTTACCAATATTCATAGAGCATTACCAACTTCCTAATTAAAATACTCAAGCGAGCCCTCCCGAGTCGAGCCCTCGTGCTCGTCTTGGTCGACATCCGAGCCGAGCTCGAGTTGTGCTAAGCTTGAGCCAAGTCGAGCTTTAAGGTCAAATCGAGCTCGACCCTAGCTTGGACCGAGTCGAACCCGAGCGGCTTGCAAGCCGACTCGGTTAAGCTACAACCATAATCCTACATATAAAGACATTCATTAAGTCTTATTTTAGTAACTTTTACATGTCTTTGAGCTGCTGGAAATTTGAAGAAACCTTTCTAGTTCTTAATTACTTTGGTTCTAACAAAATGGTAAATTAAAAGACAACTCACTTTTAGAAAATGTTTTCCTAATTTTCTAGTGTTTGGTACAAAAAAATGTTTAGAAAATTATTTTCCTCTAAAGGAAGGAAAATGACTTCCTTTGTTCAACCTAGAAATCATTTTCCACCATTGATTGTTGGATCAATTTTCATTATTAACTCTAACTATTAACGGTTTAACATTAACGGTTTTGCTCGAAATTTTATAACATGATAGAATTGATTAAAAAGCCTCAAATATAAATTTTTAGCTCAAAATATTTTTATTTGATAACATTCATCACGATATATACCACATCAGAAGTTTTTGCCGCTAAAACTAACTGAAACTTTTAAAAATTCAAACTGAACTGTTTGAATCGAAACTTTGTGATTTGATAGTATGGACGAAGAAAAGCTCAAATATAAATTTTAAGCTGCAAATATTTTCATTTGTAACATATATCGCCACTTTTGTCGACATTTTTTTGCAGTTAAATATGACTGAAAATTAAGAGCGAAATTCAATTTTCTTAGTTTGTCACGAAACTTTACAATACGATAGAAATGATTAAAAAAAGTTCAAATATGAATTTTGAGCTCCAAATATTTTCATTTGTAACATATATTGCTACTTATATCGACATATATGGTCATTTTTCGAAAATTAATTTGTCTCCTACCAAGCAAGGGAAAATTTGGCGTAGAAAACCATTTTCCTTGGAAAACCATTTCTCGTGGGAAACAATTTTCTCAGAAATCATTTTTCTCTCTACCAAACACACCCTTAGTCTCCAATAAAGCTACTTTTCACAAATAATCCACTCATTGGTCTTCTAACCCTTTTATCAACGATTTTCTAGAAAAGTTTTGAAGAACACATGTGAACTTTCTCACACACTCAAAGAGAAAGCATAACTGGAAAATGAAAACTGGGGAAAGAGCATCGTAAAATTGAATGAATTGAAAAGATGAAGACCAATGGCTTACAAAAACAAAGGGCAGAAACCCCTTAATATAACCCTAAGAAAAGAAAGAAACTAACGCATCAAGAAACATGCCCAAAACAATACATGCCCATAAATAAAAGAAAAAGGAGAATAATAAATCCTAACACCCCCTCAAATTGGACGCGATGAAACCCCCAATTTGGATAACAAATGTCTGTGTCGAATCCCTGCGAGGGGTTTGGTGAGCAAATCAGCGAGCTGTAACTTAGTGGGCATGTATGAGAGTGACACTAAACCTTCCATAAGCTTCGCCCTCACAAAGTGACAGTCTAGCTCAATGTGTTTGGTCCGATCATGATAAACGGGGTTCTTGGCTATATACATGGCAGCCTGATTATCGCACTTGACAGATATAGAAATTATATTCGTCACTGTGAGTTCATGAAGAAGTCTGCTGAGCCATGCCAATTCAGCTACCAACCTTCTTATGCTCCTATACTCTGCTTCTGTTGAGGAAGGGCTCACTAATTGTTGCTTCTTGGACTTCCAGGAGATTAAAGTGTTTCCAAGGAAGACCAAGTATCCACTCACAGACCTGCGAGGGTGTGTACAAGATGCCCAATCTGAGTCACAATAAGATACAAGCTCACAGTTTGGATCATTGCTAAGTAAAATACCAAGAGAGGGACTTCCCTTTAAATACTTGACAACATGTAGTGCAGCCTGGTAATGAGGGATTCTGGGTGCCTGCATAAATTGACTAAGATGTTGTACAGCAAAAGCAATGTCGGGTCTAGTGTTAAATAAAAAATTTAGCTTTCCAACTAACTTTCTGTACAAGGTTGGGTCCTTAAAGGGATCCCCTTCATTCGGCATGAGCTTGGAACCTAGTTCTAAAGGAGTAACAATTGGGGATGTGAATTCACACCCAAATTCATGTATAAGATATTTTGTGAATTTATGTTGAGTTAATAGAAGTCCTTCTGCAGATTTGAGGACCTCTATCCCCAAAGAGTACCTGACATGGCCCAAATCTTTTACTTTAAAAGTTTTGTCCAAGAAGAGCTTGATGTCCTTGACCTCTGCTTCATCATTCCCCGTTAATAAGATGTCATCTACATAAACTGCAAGAAACACAACAAGAGAACCATTTTTCTTCCAAAAAAGGGAGTAATCATTCTCAGAATGATGATACCCCTTAATGTATAATGTTTCTGCAAGTTTGGCATACCATTGCCGAAATGCTTGCTTTAGGCTATATAGGGATTTATTTAATTTGCAAACAACATTTGGCACATCAGTAACTAGGCCTGGTGGAGGTCTCATGTATATGTCCTCATGCAAATCACCATGCAAAAAGGTATTATTGACATCAAGTTGGTGAAGAAACCACCCCTTTTTCACAGCTACAACCATTAAAGACCTAATGGTAGTCATTTTTACAACTGGGGAAAAGGTCTCAGTAAAATCTACCCCTTCTTTTTGAGTAAAACCTTGAACCACCAATCTAGCTTTGAGCCTTTCCACAGTTCCATCAGCCTTATGTTTTACTTTATATACCCATTTACATCCTATTAGTCTTTTTCAATGAGGTAAAGCAACAACCTCCCAAGTATTATTGAGGAGGAGAACTTGACATTCATCTTGCATGGCTTGTTTCCACCCAGGATGTTTAGAGGCTTCATTATATGAGGTAAGCTCATTATAATTGAGGTGTTCTAAAAGAGACTTGCTATTGTCATCAAGGGAACTAAAACAAACAGGAAAGGCTTCCTGGACAGACAAATTTGTTGCAGTGGCTAAGCACAGATTGTCATTCTGCTGATTAGTAGCCAAGCAGGAATAGTCCTCTAGGTATGAAGGAGGTTTGTGAATCCTAGAGGACCTTCTAAGGGGCAGAACTGGAGACTGAGTGTTGGGGAAGCTGACTGACCCATCAGTGGTTAAGTCTTGAGGGTTTATGCTGGAAATTTCATGAGGATCATCATAGGAAAAAGTGACTTTTGGATGATATGTTTTCTCATTATCAGGGGCTATTAAATGTGAGGTTTCATGTTGTGATGTAAAGGGATAGACATTCTCATAAAATTTGGCATCTCTAGACACAAGAAATTCTTTTGTATCTAAGAACATGAGTTTGTAGCCCTTCTTTCCCATAGGGTAGCCTAGGAAAACACAAGGTGTAGACCTTGGTTGAAATTTTGACCTCCCTTGCTTAAGGGTGGATCCATAACATAAACATCCAAAAGTTTTCAAATTGGTTAGAGTAGGTTTCTTTCCATGCAATAGTTCAAAGGGGGTCTTGTTTTCAAGGATAACCGAAGGCATTCTATTGATTAAATATGTTGCTGTCATCAAACAATCTCCCCAGAATTTAATTGGTAGGTTAGATTGATAAAGTAAGGCTCGGCTCACCTCTAGTAAATGCTTGTGTTTCCTTTCCACTACCCCATTTTGTTGGGGTGTCTGGACACAACTGGTTTGGTGAAGGATGCCATTGTTATTAAAAAAATCCCTAGCCACGTGATTCAAACCTAGTTCAAGGGCATTATCAGATCTAATGGATTTAACAATTTTGCCAAACTGGGTCTTGACCATTAGCACAAAAGATCTCAATATAGAGGACTCGTTCTTAGTAATCATGAGATGTGTCCATGTACTACGAGAGAAATCATCAACAATCGTAAGAAAATATCTATGCCCACTATATGTTTTTACATTATAAGACCCCCAAACATCAACATGAATCAAGTCAAATGGTTCCTTAGTGGAAATTTTACTACGAGGAAAGTGAAGTCTGTGTTGCTTGGCCTTATGACAAATATCACAACCAACAGAAACATTTTTGTTCAGCACAATGAACACAGTCAATAACATCCAAAAACTTTAGCTTATTCGAAGCCATTTGTCCTAATCGCCTGTGCCACAAATCACAATGTTTACATTTTTCTTTATCTAAAGATGAGCTAACAAAGCTGCTACAAGGATCATTGCCATCTACTTTCTTGCAAAGAACTATGTTTTTATCTCCTTCAATACTCTTTTTCTCTGATTGATCGAGAATGTAAAGGCCGTGTGCAGATTTACCAAGAACCAGTGGCCTCCTCAGAGAAGGGCCCTGCAAGGTGCATGTTTCAGGAGTAAAGATAACACTGCATCTTAATTGTTGACTAAGCCTTTTTACTGAGATGAGATTAAAACTAAAATGAGACACCAAAAGCACATGTTTAAGAAAAAGATTATCGTTAAGTCCGTAATCCCCATACTGAGTAACTTGGACTCTATGCTTATTGGGCAAGGTAATAGATATAGGGTTAGGTAAGTCTCTAATATTGCATAGATGCGTAGAGTCAGACACCATATGGTCAGATGCCCCAGAATCAATAATCCAAGTCTGATCATCCAAGACCGAAAGAAAACACAAGTTATCAGGGGTAATTAAGGATGTACCTGCCATATATGCCGATCTTAGCTCGCTGTCCTGCCCCGATTCTTCTTTCTTGGATGTAATGTGAAGATCGCTCATAAATTTGAGCATATGCTTGGTTTGGTCTGCATCCATTCCAGGAAGAGTAAAGACAGGCGTGTCAAGAATTGGTGGAGATTGAGATCGTTGGGCAGCCTGGGCATATCTTCCAAACCCTGCATTTCTTCCTCTTCCTCTTCCAGACTAGGGTCCTCGATCATTTTTATTTGGATATCCAATGATCTTAAAACATTTTTCAATCGGGTGGCCTGGTTTCTTACAATGAGCGCAGACGACCACATCTTTCTTGGGATCTTGATTTCTTTGAGAAGATTGAAAAGCAGCGCTTTCAGAAACAAAATTTGTGGTGTGCCTAACCTGCCTCTGACGCTTTTCTTGGAGAGCCATTGCATTAGACTTGGCTAAGGTTTGGGAAAGGTGACATAATGAGGATGTTGCCGCGGAATGTAGTGTAAGATTCGTTCAACCCCATTAGGAATTGAATTATCTTCTGCTCCTCTCCATACTTCTGAAGGGCGGTATTAATCTTAACATCGCAAGAGCATTTTCCACATGTGCACTGAGGAAGAGCCGCAACCAAAGACACCTCGTCCCAGATCTTCTTGCATCTGTTGAAGTACCTTGAGATATCAAGATTGTCCTGTGCAATTGAACTGACAGATTGTTGCAATTGGAACAACTTTGCTTCGTTTGACTGTCCATACTGCTCAATTAATTCTTACCAGAGAGAGCTTGGGGTTTCGGAGTATAATACGCTTTCCCTGATGTCTTTATGTAGAGAGTTGAGGAGCCAAGAAATGAGCATGTCTTGACACCTTTTCCAGAAGGGAAATTTGGGGGAAGATGCGGAAGGCTGTTCGTAGGATCCATCGACGAAAGTCAATTTGTTCTTTGTGGAAAGGGCTATAGTAACCGACCGTTTCCAATTCTCAAATTCATCCCCATTGAAGGGTTCTGACACGAGCGATTGCCCTGGGTGTCGGATAGGTGGATGTAAAGAGGATCTGAAGGATCGGGAAGGAAGGGAAGGAAGTTTCTGGAGGTAGATGTAGGTTTCGGATCTTCCATGATTTGAATCGAGGAAGAAGAAGAAGAAAGGAAGAAGATACACCAATTTAGAAGAAGGAGTAGACGATGGCAGATGTTTGACGTCGCTCTGATACCATGTGAACTTTCTCACACACTCAAAGAGAAAGCATAACTGGAGAATGAAAACTGGGGAAAGAGCATCGTAAAATTGAATGAATTGAAAAGATGAAGACCAAAGGCTTACAAAAACAAAGGGCATAAACCCCTTAATATAACCCTAAGAAAAGAAAGAAACTAACGGATCAAGAAACAGGCCCAAAACAATAGAGACCTATAAATAAAAGAAAAAGGAGAATAATAAATCCTAACAACACAACCATGCCATCAATTTCCAGATTAGGTGCAAAAATCATTTTTGGGCAGAAAAATAAGTTTTTTGGCCGGTTTTGTTTATTTTCGTTCTGCCTGTATACAAAATATTTTCAAGAGTTTGAACTTGAAAAAGTTCCGTTATGAGTGTAGTTTATCATCATATTTTTAAGTTATTTTTCTCAACTACCGATTAATACAATTTTTAGAAAAGTCGAGATTTTGTCCGGACAGAGGCGAATTTGGGTTATGTCTCTTTTTTGCTCTATAATTCACATCCCTTAAGGGTTTTAATAAAACTAATTTTTGATTGGGTTTCTAGAAATCTTGGCATACATATTTCATGAGAAAGTTTTTGTAAACTATGTTATTATCTTGGTGTTATTGTGAGACCAAAAAGTTCAAAAACTTGGTTGTTTAAAGAATAAAAAACTCTTCCTTGAACATCTATAGTGGCTGATTCTTATGAGACTTTTGATAACTTTTTTCAAGTTTTTAACACTATTTTAATGCCAAAAAAAAGAGTGAAAAGATAAGATTCGAATTTAACGGAAAAGGGTGTCATTTTGAGTCGTTTTAAGCCATTTTTTTGATTTTTTAGAGCAACTCTAGTTCTTGTTTACTTAATCTAACATGAAAGCTGAAACTTTTGAACGGAAATGATACTTTTGAAAGTGACTTGAGTAGATGGAAGAGATTCATTGAATTCTTGGGAAAAAAGCTTAATTTTCTCTTATTTGTTTTATTTTTCTTATGGTTATTCTTTTTGTTTGAGGGAATGTTTGGATGTTGATGTTCTGGTACTAATTTGGAATGAGCAAGGAGTAATATAATAGTATGAAAGAGAGGGGTTGCCGAGTAGAGAGAGGAAGGAGAGGATTTGAATTGATTTGGTGTGTTTAACTAAACAAAATATAATGAAGATTTTGGTAGTTTAGGATGATCCAGGAGATGTAGCAAAATCGAACATCTACAACAAAAAGAGCGAAGATCACACAAATAGATATGAAGAGAACCGCGGGATTATATAGAGAGAAGTAGAAAAGACGAAAAAGGGAGAAGAAACGTTTAGAGAGGGAAGCAAAGGATACAAAAACGAGAGAGAGTAGAGGAAGAGAGAGTTTTGACAACAAAAATGAAGAGTTATTGGTACACTCTCTATTTTATAGCGCATCACAATTAGGGTTTTCATTTGATTCAAAGCGACATCGTTTCACATTTGGTTCTAGGATTTTTAGAACCATCCGGACGGAGACAACGTCGTTTTGTTTCATGGGTTGCGTGTTTTGGTTCCATCGTTTTTGTCTAGGTTCATTAAAAGTAAGCGGGTTGGAGATTTTTTTTGGCTTGGCCACAGATTTTATTTGGGTTGGGATCACATAGATTGGTGGTCCCAACCCCCCAATCTAATTTCTAATTTTTGCCTAATCATGTGGCATGTCTCCCTTTGTTTCCCTTTTTTGTTTAATGTTTTTTTACGTGTTGAATAGCTAATTGTGATGACAAAATGTAAGAGTTACTATGCCTATTCACGTGATGATTGTCATCCCCGCCCTCTCTCTCTCTCTCTCTCTCTCTCTCTCTCTCTCTCTCTCTTTTTCTATCTGAAGGAGAATTTTGATGAGCCCCATGCATGTAATCAAGAATAAGTTTTTTTTTTGCATGTTTTTTTTAACTGTAATGGATTGAAGCTAAGTCATGACTTCTTTTGTGCCCTTGGATTTGCCAATTCTATGCTACAACTCACTAAATTAGAGTAATTCTCATTTTGCTTATTTGCATTGTGTAGATATTCCCATGATCTGTGCTGTTCTGCAAACACCAACTTTTGGACGACTTAGACAGTACAAAGATATTTTTTTGACCACCTTACTCCTTTTCTTTTGTTTTTTTTGTATCATTTGTTTACTTGTTGGGACAAAGCCTAGTTGATAGTCAAATAGCCTTTCGACCGATAAATAGACGCCAACCTTTATTAGGCTCATCTTGAAGACAAATTTAATGATCGGAAGACAACAATGGCTTGTGAGTGTCTCCTCTTAGTCTGGGACATGATTCGGCTCGTATTGAAGACAACTTGATGACCAGAAGACTGAACGATGGCTCATGAGTGTCTCTCCTTAGTTGGGAACATGATCGACCTGTCTCGAAGATAACTTGCTAACTTGGAGGACGAAACCAATTGCCTAGCGCTTGCTCCTTGGCCACCCATGTTCTCCCCTCCTTTTTTAGTTAAGGTGTTCAATCAAGTTGTACTCTTATAATTCCAAGCTTCCATCCTTATTGTCTTTATAGTAGGCTCCTGACAATGATCTATTTTAGAGACGCTGAAATTAATAGTTGGCTATACCTACTCATCAACTTGATCTGGGTTGGTGAAATGAAGAGTAGTCAAAGTTAAAAATTCGTAAATCCACCTCATTAATGGCACAATTGAAAACAATAAGAGGTTCTGCTAACCTTCGTTGCTGGTCCAAAGAGTACTTGAAAACAAGTTAATGTTCATGCTATCAAGTCATCCTAGAGTCCTTATGCTCATACATGCTTACAAACTGTTCCATCATGACATGAGTTCTTGGAAGCGATCCTCGGGTTTGAATCCTTTGCATGGAGAGTTCTCATACATGGATTTTTATCAGGAATGAATTGAAAAAAGACGTGCTTTCTCGTTGTCACAAAGAGCTCTCCAAAATTCACATCTTTGATGCAGTACATGCATCACTCTTTCTTTATGACAAGTGTTCAAACTTGATCTAGGTAGTTTGTGAGTATTGGCGTTCGACAACCAATACCCTTCATACTACCAAAGGCGGGATGTCTATATTACTTTTAGACATCCATCACATGCTTGGGTTGTCATTGTCAGACATCCATCACATACTTGGGCCGACAATTTCCCTTAGGCTTTGGTGAGGTGGTTGACTTGTTGAGTAATTTGAGCTATTTAGGTCTCTAGCATTTTCTGGCTAGATTCCAACATCTTTTGGTGCTAGGACAATTGCTCATTTGTCTTGGTTTGGGTTTGGATGAAACCCTCCATGAGAGTTTCAAGGTTGAATTTTTGTGGACGTGGTGGGAGAGCTAAGGTAGATGGATTGTATGGAGTGGGCGATTATGTGACGATGGTTGAAAACCAGGGGGTTGGGACGAGTTTTGGTGAGGATGAGGGTTACTATTTCGATAAGGGAAATTTGGGTGATTTCTCCAACCAGGGTTGTAGGTTTGGGAGTAAGGGTTATTTAGTGAAGGCTTATGAGGAAAATTCTGAAAGGCATTGGCATGCTCAAATGTGAAGAGGTTAGGGTGACACTCTAAATGAAGGTGAGGACCTCCACATGCCTCACAAGAGTACCCTATCTCTGGGGTGCTGGAGGAGGAAGAAGCAACTGGAGGATTGAGCACAAAATTTTCCATCTGCATGGTCAAAGCCTCGACCTTGTCGGCTAGAAGGGCTACTGCATCAACGTTGTGCTTCCCATGCTCCTTATCATCTCTTCCAACACTCCAGTTGTAGGCGTTGGAAGCCATCTCTTCCAAAAGAACATCGGTTTGCTCTGATGTCTTCTTCATGAAAGTACCCCCTAAAGCATTCTCCATAGATTATCGCACTGGTTCGGAGAGTGCCTCATAAAAAATGTGAACGAGCATCCAAGATTCGATGCTATGGTGAGGGCACTCTCGTTGCATCCCTCAGAAGCACTCCCATGCCTCAAACAAAGACTCTCTAGGATGTTCCTTGAACTGGATGATGTCAAGCCGCAACTTCGATGCCTTGCCAGGTGGGAATAATCAATTGAAAAATGCGTTGCACAATTCATCCCAAGTATTGAAGGAGTTGGGAGTACAGTTCTGAAGCCAACTTTTCGCTCAATGAATGAATTCACATGCTTGATGGGGTTCTCTGCAAGTGAGCCTCTAAATTGGTCCTGCTCGATGAGACTTATGAATTTGGCTTGAAATCAAAATTGGCATTTTTTGGCAAACTAGATAACACGATTGCTGAGCCTCCCGTACCCGTGCTAGGGGCCGAATAGGACCGAAGAGTACATGGTGGTGGTTAGGTAGCCATGGCTTACTTCTTTCTTTTTTTCCGAGTCGCATCGCTCAATTTGTGAGTTGTTGCTTCAATTTTCAGGATCAAAAGGCAATAAGCCATCACCACTATGATCCGTCCTGCGCATACAACACAAGCAACTACACAAAGCATAAGCAGGCTCAAGCAAAGATAAAAACAGAAAAGTAAAAGAAAAGGTTTAAACCAACAATGTCAAATCTCTTAGACTAAGGGAATGACGCTAAGTCCCCGTCAACTGCACTGTTTTGTTGTACTACTAAGGAGAGTACGAATTGTCGATCTCAGGAAGTTAAGTCTCGTAATAGTCCAAGACCAATGTCCTCTTGTTTTAAGCAAGGAAACAGTTTGAATTGTTCGCAAATAACAATGATAGAAACATAAAGAGAAATCATAGTAAGAAAACCTTAGGTAGGAATTTACGAAATTAACATGTTAGAAAATTTGACTAATGCTTCTTTACTAATTACAATGTCAAAGAACTGGGGAATGAGAACAGTTTGGACCGCCTAAGCCTTCTCTAGAAGGTCACTAAGCCAATTCAATTGAATCAATTGTTGTTCTCACAAAATCAAGACAATGAATTACAATTTCATCGATGTCTCCCCTAATTACAGCCTAAAATACTCTCGTACCCTGATTGTATACATCCACCAATCATACTAGAATTAAGCCTCTTCTCTCAAAGTCTACTTAATTTTCAATAAACATAAAGATGAGATTCTCTCAAATCTTACATCAATTCAATCTTGTGGGAAAAGATGGAAATTCATCATACAATTGCGAAAATAGTAAGTAAGACACTAATCACAATTAAACTAACACATTAGAGGAAAATCCCTAACCTAAGTTTCAGATTTAGGCCCACATCTTCATAGTAGTTGATATTGTTCGGTTTGTGTGGCCCATTGGATCCTCGGGGTCCATATTGGTTGAGGGAAGTCGAGTTCCAGTGCTACCAGCGTGAAAAATGGCGCTACCAGCGCCTGATTACGGAGCCGAGAAATTGAGGTGCTACCGTCCTACCTCCCGCCGCTGCCAGCGGCTATTATAGTAGCTGAAAAGTAGAAAACACTGCCAGCGTTTTTAAGGCGCAGCCAGCGCCTCATAATCCCGTTTTGCAACTGCGGCAGAAGTTCTTGTTTTTATTATTTAGGTTATTTAATGTTAACCTAGTTTCCTTCCATCACCAATACTATAAATATGGTATATGTTTCTCTACCAAAACACATCGGTAAACACAAATAACTAGAGAGAGAGAGAAAATATTGAGAGAGAGGGAGTCTCACCAATATTTTCCCCAGTGTATCCTGAGAGGTTGTGAGTTGAGTGTTTAGAGTTTGTTATTGTAATATCCTTTGTGGATCGCATCACACCTTGTGATAGTGATAAGGTTGTACTCCTCCTTTCTCATAGTGGATTATTTTTCTGGCTGTCGCCGTCCGTGGATTTTTCTCCGAGTTCTTCAGTTTCCCACGTAATTCTGGTTTTTGATTTTATCACTTATTTTTCGTTCGTAAATTTTGTCGTAATATCCGTCATCTCAATTCGATTTAATTATTCGCTTTCGCTGTTACCTTGCTACTATTTTTCTCTAACAAGTGGTATCAGAGCAAGGTGGAGATGGCTTCAATCATGAAGTGCGATATTCCAAAATTTGATGGAACAAGGAGCTTTACCATGTGGAGACTGCAGATGAAGGCAGTCCTGATTCAGCATGAGTTACAGGATGTGATCGAGTATGCCGACTCGAAGACTGATGAGACGATGAGCGATGATGATTTCAAGAAACTCCTGAAAGAAATCATGGGCAACGTGACTCCAAGGGAGTGGAAGAAGCTTGAAGATAAGGCTCTGGCAGGAATTCAGTTGTGTTTGGAGGGGCACATTCAGAGAGAGGTGATGCACATCGAGAAACCTCGGGAGCTCTGGACCAAACTGGAAGAGTTGTACATGTCGAAGAGTCTTGCAAACAAGTACCGAATGAAGGAGAAATTCTACAGGCTGAAAATGCTACAAAGTACTTCTATTCAATCACATCTTAGTGAATTTGATTCTATTATTAACCTTAGTGAAGTAAAGGCTAGTTTACTGTCTAAGGAGAAACTTGATATTGATGGCGATGACCAGGGTGGTGATGCTATGATTGTAAGGGGTAGGAATACTGAACATAAGGGAAACGGGTCTAGAGGGAGGTGTAAACACCGTTCAAAGTCTAGGAATCATCACAAGAATAAGAAGTGTAACTACTGTAGTAAGATGGGGCATATAGAGAGAGATTGTTGGACAAAACAGAGAGACCAGAAGCAGGAGAGTAAGGATAACCAAACCAAACCTGGCACCTCAAACTATGTAGAGTCCGAGTCAGATGGTGATGGGTTTGTAGTTACGGATGATGCCTTGGCTTCCACATCGAGTATGAGAGCTAGAGATGAGTGGGTTCTTGACACGGGGTGCACCTATCATATGTATCCTCATAAGGACTGGTTCGAGTCCTATGAGAGTGCTGACATCGGGGTCGTAGTCATGGGTAATGACACAACCTGCAAGGTTGCAGGAATCGTCAGCATCAAAATCAGAACTCATGATGGCATCATTAAAACTCTCAAGGAGGTTCGTCGTATCCCTAACATGACTCGAAATTTAATTTCTTTGGGTACTCTTGAGGCTAACGGCTGCAGGTACAAAGGAGAAGATGATGTTTTGAAAGTGTGCAGGGGTTCCATGGTTCTTATGAAGGGAACCAGGAAGGCCAGTCTGTACATCCTGCAGGGGTCTATAGTGACAGGAACTACATCGACATTCCTAAATCTTGATGAGTCCGACAGTACAAAACTGTGGCACATGAGATTAGGCCACATGGGAGAGAAGAGAACGCCAATGCTGGGCAAGAAGGGATATCTTGATGGCGCAAAGATCGACAAGCTGGAGTTTTGTGATCACTGTGTCTATGGAAAACAAAAGAGGGTTAGCTTTTCAAGGGCTAAACATACAACAACAGGGATCCTTGATTATATTCATTCAGATCTGTGGGGTCCTGCTAGAGTGCCATCACTGGGTGGCAAGTATGTTGACATTCGTGGATGACTTCTCGAGGAAGACTTGGGTTTATTTCCTGCGGCACAAGAATGAGACATTCTCATACTTCAAGAAGTTCAAAGCTTAGGTGGAGAACCAGACAGGCAGGAAAATCAAGAAACTCAGGACTGACAATGGGTTGGAGTTTGCTGATTCTGAATTTACTTAATTCTGCGAGGAGCTTGAGATTGCGAGGCATCGAATCTTGGTGGGTAAGCCTCAGCAAAATGTCGTAGCTGAAAGAATCAACAGGACACTCCAAGAGAAAGCTCGCTGCATGCTTTCTAATGCAGGGCTTTGGAAGAACAAATCGCTCTGGGTAGAGGTGATATCTACTGCCTGCTACCTGCTGAACAGATGACCTCATGCCTCTATCGAATACCAGATTCCAGAGGAAGTATGGATAGGTAATCCAGTTAATTATTTTAATTTGAGAATTTTTGGATGTCCTGTATATGCCCATGTGAATGATGGCAAGTTGTCTCCCAAGGCTGTTAAATGCATGTTTCTAGGTTGTGGGTCTGAGTCTAAGGGATACAGATTGTGGTATCCTGATTTGAAGAAATTTATACAATCTAGAGATGTAACCTTTAATGAAACTTCTATGTTATCTGAAATTGAATCTACCGGTACTTCTGATGATGCAAGAAATCAGGAGAAGGATGCAGGAAGAATGGTGTTCGAGGTGGAGCAGGCTCAAGGTGGAGCTGCTGGAACCTGCAATCAGGAGCAGACTATTGATGATGCTCCTGAACCAACTCAGGTTGATGAGACTGAGATTGAGACGAATGTTCCTTAGGTGGAGGAACAACCGTACATACCAAGAGATCGTCCTAGGAGGGAGATCAGGAGACCAGCGCGATATACTGAAGAAGACGATGCTATAATCGCATATGCGCTGAGTGTTGTAGAGGAGACTTCTGAAGGTGCTGAATCTTCTACCTATCAGGAGGCCATTACCTGTCCGAGTGCCTCAGACTGGATAGGAGCTATGAAAGAGGAGATGGAGAGCCTGCAGAAAAATCATACATAGGAGTTATGTGAGTTGCCTAAAGGGCGATGAGCTCTTACTGCGAAGCGAGTGTACAAGAGAAAGGAAATTATCCCTGGTGTAGAAAGTGCAAGTTGGAAGGCCAGATTAGTGGTAAGGAGTTGCAACCAGAAAGAAGGAATCAACTACAACGAAGTATTCTCGCCAGTCGTGAGGCATACGTCGATCCGTACCTTGCTAGCCTTTGTTGCTCTATTTGATTTGTAGTTGGAGCAACTTGATGTGAAGACAACTTTCCTCAATGGCGAGTTGGAGGAGGAAATATATATGAGGCAACTAGAGGGTTTCATCGTTCCTGGTAAGTAGGAACAGGTGTGCATATTGAGGAAGTTCTTGTATGTACCTAAACAGGCACCTAGGTAGTGGTACAAAAGGTTTGATACCTTTTTGGTAGGGCAAGGGTACACAAGAAGTCACTATGACAATTGTGTGTACTACAGGCAATTTGAAGAAAGGTCTTTCATTTAATTATTATTGTATGTTGATGACATATTGATTGCCTCCAGGGATATGTCACTTATAAAGAAGCTGAAATCTCAACTCAACCACGAGTTTGAGATGAAAGACCTCGGAGCGGCAAAGAAGATTTTGGGTATGGAAATCCAAAGAGATAGAAAGGCAGGGAAGCTGTTCTTGTCTCAGAAGATGTAACACCCAGAGTAAATGGTTAAGTGTGGCTTAAGAGGATTAAAATGACTACTTATATCACCAAGGTGCACCTTCTTTTATGGTAGCTCATCCGTAGGGAGCTCCTCAGTTAAGCATGCTTGGCTGGGAGTAGTCAAAGGATGGGTGACCTCCTGGGAAGTTTTCCCAGGCAGCGTGTGAGCGAGGACGAAACATGCTGGAAAGACTTGTGGTGATTTGTAGGGTCAGTTAGCGATCCTCGAAGCAGTTATCGGTAATGTCCGCGACCCATTTCAAGTTGTCTGGTGAGAACTGTCCTAAAACTGATTTGGAGGTAAGGAGGATGTCTTATACTCCCTATGCTAGTGCAGTTGGTAGTTTGATGTATGCTATGGTGTGCACTAGACCTGACCTGTCCCATGCAGTTAGTGTGGTGAGTAGATATATGCAGAATCCAGGGAAGGAGAATTAGGAAGGAGTGAAGTGGATCCTTCGCTATGTGAAGGGTACTTTAGAGAAGGGCATTCAGTATGATAGAGGTAGTACTACAACGTCTGATGTTGCAGGTTATGTTGATGCTAATTATGGTGGAGACTTGGATAGGAGACGCTTAATTTCAGGGTATGTGTTCGTCATGTGTGGAGGAGCAATATCTTGGAAAGATTCACTTCAATCTATAGCAGCCCTATCTACTATAGAGGCAGAATATATTGCTGCAAAGGAAGGAGTGAAGGAGGCCATCTGGTCGAGGGGATTGGTCATGGAGCTTGGAGTACCACAGGGCGAGACTTTGGTTTATTCAGACAGTCAAAGTGCTATACATTTGACCAAGAATGACACTTATCATTCGAAAACCAAGCATATAAGCGTCAGGTATCAATTCATTAGAGATACAGTTGCTGCGGGAGAGATTGTGGTGAAGAAGGTGCATACTTATGATAATCCTGCAGATATGTTAACCAAGCCTTTATCTATAGCTAAGTTTGAACATTGTTTGGACTTAGTTGGTGTTTTAAGCATGTGAGAGCCCTGCGGGGCCACGCCCTGCGAAGGGGCGTGTTGATGGCGATAGTCAAGGCATTTATCTGGACCGATATCTCGGACCATGGTCCAAGGTGGAAATTGTTGGGTTTGTGTGGCCCATTAGATCCTCAGGGTCCAGATTGGTTGAGGGAAGTCGAGTTCCAGGTGCTACCAGCGTGAAAAACGGCGCTACCAACGCTTGATTATGGAGCCAAGAAATTGAGGCGCTACCGTCCTGCCTCTCGTCGCTGCCAGCGGCTATCACAGTAGCTGAAGAGTAGAAAACGCTGCCAGCGCCTCATAATCCCGTTTTACAGCTGCGACGAAAGTTCTTGTTTTTATTATTTAGGTTATTTAATGTTAACCTAGTTTCCTTCCATCACCAATACTATAAATATGGTATATGCTTCTCCACCAAAACACTTCGGTAAACACAAAGAACTAGAGAGAGAAAATATTGAGAGAGAGGGGGTCTCACCAATATTTTCCCCAGTGTATCCTGAGAGATTGTGAGTTGAGTGTTGAGAGATTGTTATTGTAATCTCCTTTGTGGATTGCATCACACCCTGTGATAGTGATCAGGTTGTACTCCTCCTTTCTCATAGTGGATTATTTTTCTGGTTGTCGTTGTCCGTGGGTTTTTCTTCGAGTTCTTCGGTTTCCCACGTAATTCTGGTGTTTGATTTTATCGCCTATTTTTCGTTCTAAAATTTTTCGTAATATCCGTCATCTCAATTCGATTTTATTATTCGCTTCCGCTGTTACCTTGCTACTACTTTTCTCTAACAAATATCAAACTGATAAATACAAACCCTAAAACAAGAAAAATTAATAAGCTCACGAGAAAGTAAAGGAAGGAATGATAAAACCTTGAATTTGAATTCGATTGCAATCAACAAACTTGAAATCTTGGGTAATTAACAATGGAGGAGTATTGAAAGTTCAAAGAGAAACCATACATAAAAACATAGATAAAAGATAGAATGATAAGAAACCCTAGAATTGGGAATTAAAATGTAGAAAAATCGAAACTGCCATTTAGCACAGGCAGTGCTGACTTTGGCACAGCCTGTGCTGACATGAAAAAAATCAGCTGGAATAATTTCCAAGCAGCAACACAGGCCGTGCTGACTTTGGCACTGCCCGTGCCAAACCTTTTTTCTCTCTTTTCTTTAGCATAGCTTGTGCTAGGGGTTGTGCTAGCTTGCTTTCTCTTGATTTCTTCATTCTTCCACCTTCTCTTTCTCTCCTTGCCCTCTTCCTTATCATCATGAAAGCATCGATCCTTAATTATAAAGGGCAAGAACACCTAAATACACGGGAATTCACACACTTTAGTTACAATGAAGGAAGTAAGTGATTCTAACTTAGAAATTAGGGAAAAAGAGCTTGAAAGGCGAAAACTAGCTTATAAAAGAAGGCCAAAAACTCTTTGAAATCTGGTTTATCAAGATTCAAGTTCTTAATCATTTCTTAGCTTCATAATAAGGGGAAGGAAAATGCATTATTTGAGGAAAGGTATCACCTAAAAGTTTGGTCAAGGATGTGAATGATTCAGCTGACCAATGAAACATGCATTTCATATGGAAGAAATGCAAGAGAAAGGATAATTTAGGGAAGGTTGTAAAAACCTTCATAAAGTGCCTCATTGGCAACGTCCAACAACTTATGATTCTTCGCCTTTTCTTCATCATACAAGAAAGAAGATGATTCACAAAATTGTTGAGATGGAATTTCATCATCATACATATTGGAAGGTTCCACCCCTCAATCAAATGGTTCATCAACCACATCATGTATAATGTCATCATTAGAGTAAGGTATATTGTTTAGACCCAATTTTGTGTCTAAATAACGCCTTAATTCTTAGGCTTTTGACTCGTTTCATGTTTATTTTCGTGGCTTTTTATTATGTTTTGGTTATTTTGTAGGTTTTTGAGGTTTTACACAAAAACAAGGTAAAACAGGCAATTTTAGAGCATTTTTGGTGATTTCCCGAGCCGAGCCAAACCGAGAGTCGAGGCGGAGTTGACCCGAGACCACTTTCCCCACCTTTGGTGTCAATTAGTGAGGTAACACCCACTACGATCCTCGTAGCGGGCGTTACATGCCTTGGAAAGAAGGAAGAAACAAAGGGAAGAAGAGTAGGGTAGCCCCCACCACTCTATTGGTGGCACCCGCTACCCTGAGCGTAGCACCCGCTACCCTCTATGGTAGCGCCCGCGACCTTTGCTCAAAGTCAACCATGAATTGTCAGCTGAAGAAGGTAGCGCCCACGACCTCTTGGTCCAGGAAGTATACCGCACCTGCGGTCTCCAGGACCGTACCTACGGTCTCTCGAAGCTCAAAATCGTCCAGCACTCTTCGCTAAGACTGTACCTACGGTCTCCCTATGTTCTGCGCGTGTTTTCGGCTTCAAGTGCTGCGTTTTACCAACCAATTTTCACTTGTATATATATATCCCTTGTTGACGTTTTCTTGGGGGAGCCCATTCTAGTACTTAGACATTATTTCCAGCTTGTAATTTGGGATTTTAGAGAGAGATTAGAGAGAGATTAGTGAGAGATTTATTTTAGGGTTTGTGGTATTTGAAGATTCGGGGATTCAAACAATTGAGAGATTGTTGGATCATCTTTTTATTGCTTTCTCTTGTTCATCTACAGCATTTTGATAAATTTCCTCTTCCCTTAACTCTTTCATTAATTGCTTGCTAATTACTTTCATTGCTCTTTAATTGCTTTGCTTGTTTTTTTTTTCATTATCTTGCTTGTTTATGGTTGTTTGATGTTAGAAATCATGTTTAGGGTTGGTTTGGATGTTGTTAGCATAGTTGTGATGATTAGTGGCTAGAACCCTAATGGGTTAGGGGGTAATTAATGGTGTGAATGGGTAATTAGGCATGGGTTAGCAATTTTAGTGGGTAGTTAGTTGGGAAATCACTTTTCCCACTCCATTCCTTCCCTCAATTGGGATGTATTTGGGTCCGAAAGTCCCCGAACACATCCAACACTCGAGTTGGAAGGTTGGAATTGGGATAGTTAGCACTCTACTCACGAAAGTGAATAGAGACTAACTAGGGAATTCCGTTTCTTCAACCCTCCGTGTCCGTGGTGGACTTTGGAGAAGTTAATCCGGACTATCCTCGAAAGAGGAAGCCCGGTGGGTATTTTCTAACGGAATTGCCACTTGATTTCACTCCTTGTTGCTCTCTTGTTGCAAAACCTATCTCCTTGTTCCCGTTTGCATGCCGAAAAGCCCTCGAAACCCATTGTTTCACCTTTACTGCCCTTAGATTTGTTTGTTGCTTCGTGACCGTCTCTTTCAACCCATTGCCTTACCTAGCGATCTTAACCCGACCTTAGATCGAGTTTCTTAGCCAAGGCCCCTAGCTCCTCGAGAAGAACGATATAAAAACTGGGGTACAAAAGCTACATTTACACAAAATGGCGCCGTTGCCGGGGAGCAAGCGCCCCTAGCTTAATTTCTTGGTCTTGAGTTGTTTAAGATTGCTTTCATGCTAGAAATTAGTTTGTTCCAAATCCAATGAATTTGATGCTTCTCTATTTCTTGTAGGAGGTTTCGATCTCTGATGGCGGAGGGCCAAGCTGGTTCACTTCGTACCTTTCTATCATATGCCGTTTCATCATTGGGTACGGGAGGTAACCTTATCACTCTACCACCGTTACCACCCGATGACGTATTCGAGTTCAAACCGTACTTACTTGAAGTCTTCTCGAGCAATCAGTTTTATGGAGACAAATCCGAGAGTCCTATTGCACACATCGAGAAATTTGAAGATTGGATTAGTTTTGTGCAAGTTCTCGGTTTATCTTCTGAATTTATGAAATTGAAGTTCTTTCCTCTAACTCTTACGGGGAAAGCGAAGACATGGCTTCAAACGTGCCCTCCCGGCACTTATTCTCTATGGGAGGTACTTAAAAGAGATTTCCTGCACCGATTCTTCCCAGCGGATTGAAATTATTGACTCCGGCAAGTTATTATATCATCCAAGCAAGAACCCGAAGAAGATCTTTTTGAGGCTTGGGGGAGATTTAAAAGCCTTTAACGCCAATGTCCACATCATTATTTACCGGATTGGATGCTACTTCAACACTTTTATTATGGGCTTTGTGATTCATTCAAAGAATCTATTGATCGTGCATCCGGAGGGATGTTCCTAAAGAAGACTGCGGAGGAAGCCAACATTTTTCTTCATGAGCTATCACAAAATGTTCCTAGTTGGGGAGGCGGCCAAAATTCAGGAAACGGGGATCATTCTTTGGAACACAACCCCACTATCAAGCTTCTAATGACTACCGTCCTTGATTTGCAAAAGAAGATGGTGAATGATGAAGTTTCCAACCAGTTGAACTTAGCCCGAGGTATGCAAACCTTTGTATCCACTCCTATTCCCATTGTGCATTCTTGTAAGTTGTGTTTTGGACCACATCTTGAGCATCAATGTACGGAGTATCGTCAAGTAGAACATGTGAATGCCGTTTATTCCAATCAACTTTATTCCCACTCTTATGAGGACTATGATCCTAGTATACCACGTTTGTCAACCTGGCGTTTAACTCTGTTCCTCAACTTTATGACCATCAAGCATATTTTCAAGAAGAGTTTTCTCATCAATCCACCCCACAATCTCAATTTTCTCAACCATCCCAAGATTCTATGATTGAAAAGTTATTGCACAAAATTGTGGCTAATCAAGAAAGTGAAAGAGCTCGTCTTAGAGACCTTGAAACCCAAATGACCCAAGTTGCTCAACAAATATACCTCTCTCAACCCATTCAACCTCAACCTATTCAAGGGGAACAAGTAGATGCTATCACCCTCAAGAGTGGAAGAAAAATTGAAGAACCTATGGTAGTGGGGGAGAATGTGGAAGAGGAGAGATCTTTGGAGGAGAATGAGGGAGTTGAGGTGGATAGCAATGAAGAGGAGAGCTTAGAAGTTGAGCAAAACATAGTTGAGGAGAAGGAGGATGACGTTGTGGTTAATGAGGTCGAGAATGAGGAAAAAGAAAAGTTGGAAAAGAGGGTAGAGATTGAGAAAAGACGAGAGAAAGGGAAAGAAGTCTTGAGGGGAGACAATCATGGGTACCCATTGGAGAAACCTGTTTCATATAGACCACCAGTACCTTTTCCGGGGATATTGATTCAACACAAAAACGAGGCGAAGTTTTCGCGATTTATTGATATATTGAAGAATTTCCAAGTTAATATTCCTTTTCTTGATGCCATAACGGAGGTCCCTTCTTTCAAGAAACATCTTAAAGACCTCTTGACAAACAAAAGAATAATTAAGGAGTCGTCGGCCATTCATCATACAATCAGTTGCAATGCTATTATGGGGAGCAAAACTCCCGAGAAACTTACCGATCCGGGTAGTTTCGCCATACTGTGCTTAATTGGTGATATGAGAATTGATAATGCATTATGTGATTTGGGGGCAAGTGTGAGTGTCATGCCGCACTCAATTTGTAAGAAGTTGAACCTTGATGACTTGACCCCTACAACTATTAGCTTGCAACTTGCGGACCGAACTGTTAGGAAGCCCTTGGGAATATTAGAAGACATCCCAGTTCAAGTCGGGAGTTTCCTTATTCCTTGTGACTTCGTTATTTTCGAGATGGATCCCAGTTCAAGTGGGGAGTTTTCGCTTTGTTTTTGCTTTGTTTCTTGGATCTTGTTGTCGGAATTGAGAAGCCGTTCTTAATTTTCTTTTAAAAGAAACCGATCTGAGCATTTTCGACCCTGTCTCGGGTACTAGTCATGACTTACCTTATTAGATTTCCTTCATTGAGTGTCTAGTGAGATCCCCGATTCCTTTCACGTTCTGGTTGAAACCGGGAGATTCTAGGGGTTTGTGTCCGAGCTTGTTCTTTTTTCCTGTTTAGCAAAAGAAAAAGCAAAGTCAAAAAGAAGAAAAAAAAGAAAAGGAAAGCGAAAGCAAAGTCAAAAAGAAAAAAAAAAGAAAATGAAAAAGCAATTTCGTTGGCAAAGCCAACCAAAAAGAAAAGGAAGTTTGTGCTTCTAAAAGTGTAGGGCGTCTCCTTGCATCACATGTGGCCCTCACCAAACCAAGGGCGACCAAATGCGAGGAAGGGAAACTCTTTCCTTGTTCGTTTCGTTGATGTTGAGCTCGGGCATGAGTCTTTGGAGTCTTTTGGATTCGATTAGAACCCACTTGCACAATTGTACATGGGGTTTTGCTTGGCATGAGGTGTAGGGAGTCGAAAATCTTTAAGACTGACTTTTACTTGGGATAGGTGCTTGTGAGATGCTCATAACGATTCCTTTTGGAGGCTTAATAACGTTTTCTTAATTAAGGTTGCAAGATCCTTTGAATCGAAGCTTTTGTTTCTCTTTCCTTTGTTTTTCTACGGTTTTGTTTTTACTTTCCCTCTCTCCTTTTTCTTTGGCTTTTGTGGGTATAGTCGCTACAAACCCTCACGAGTTCATCTCGTCCACCCGAGCTGCCGGGGGGTTCAAAGGGCTTGGTGCATACGCTAAATGCACTCGTTTCCTCCCACGACAGAGGAGTTGGTGTTTAGTTTTCTTATTTGTTTTTGTTTTGTTTTGCTCGGGACAAGTAAAAGTTTAAGTGTGGGTGGGTGTTTAGACCCTATTTTGTGTCTAAATAACGCCTTAATTCTTAGGCTTTTGACTCGTTTCGTGTTTATTTTCATGGCTTTTTATTATGTTTTGGTTATTTTGTAGGTTTTTGAGGTTTTACACAAAAACGAGGTAAAACGAGCCATTTTAGAGAATTTTTGGTGATTTCCCGAGCTGAGCCGGACCGAGAGTCGAGGCGGAGTTGATCCGGGACCACTTTCCCCACCTTTGGTGTCAATTAGTGAGGTAACACCCACTACGATCCTCGTAGCGGGCGTTACATGCCTTGGAAAGAAGTAAGAAACAAAGGGAAGAAAAGAGTAGGGTAGCCCCCACCACCCTATTGGTGGCACCCGCTACCTCAGCTGGGCCGAGCAGGACCGTACCTACAGTCTAGGACACCGCACCTGCGGTTTTACGAAGGAGAGAATCGCCTGTGGTTTTCGCAGGGTAGTGCCCGCTACCCAGAGCGTAGCACCCGCTGCCCTCTATGGTAGCTCCCACTACCGTGTTGGTAGCGCCCGCGACCTTTGCTCAAAGTCAACCATGAATTGTCAGCTGAAGAAGGTAGCGCCCGCTACCGACTTGGTAGCGCCCGCGACCTCTTGGTCCAGGAAGTATTCCGCACCTACGGTCTCCAGGACCATACCTACGGTCTCTCGAAGCTCGAAATCGCCCAACACTCTTCGCTAAGACCGTACCTACGGCCTCCTAGACCGTACCTACGGTCTCCCTATGTTCTGCGCGTGTTTTCGGCTTGAAGTGCTGCGTTTTGCCAACCAATTTTCACTTGTATATATATCCCTTGTTGACGTTTTCTTGGGGGAGCCCATTCTAGTACTTAGACATTATTTTCAGCTTGTAATTAGGGATTTTAGAGAGAGATTAAAGAGAGATTAGTGAGAGATTTATTTTAGGGTTTGTGGTATTTGAAGATTCGGGGATTCAAACAATTGAGAGATTGTTGGATCATCTTTTTATTGCTTTCTCTTGTTCATCTACAACATTTTGATAAGTTTCCTCTTCCCTTAACTCTTTCATTAATTCCTTGCTAATTACTTTCATTGCTCTTTAATTGCTTTGCTTGTTTTTTTTCATTATCTTGCTTGTTTATGGTTGTTTGATGTTAGAAATCATGTTTAGGGTTGGTTTGGATGTTGTTAGCATAGTTGTGATGATTAGTGGCTAGAACCCTAATGGGTTAGGGGGTAATTAAGGGTGTGAATGGGTAATTAGGCATGGGTTAGCAATTTTAGTGGGTAATTAGTTGGGAAATCACTTTTCCCACTCCATTCCTTCCCTTAAGTGGGATGTATTTGGGTCCGAAAGTCCCCGAACACATCCAACACTCGAGTTGGAAGGTTGGAATTGGGATAGTTAGCACTCTACTCACGAAAGTGAATAGAGACTAACTGGGGAACTCCGTTTCTTTAACCCTCCGGGTCCATGGTGGACTTTGGAGAAGTTAATCCAGACTATCGTCGAAAGAGGAAGCCCGGTGGGTATTTTCTAACGGAATTGCCACTTGATTTCACTCCTTGCTGCTCTCTTGTTGCGAAACCTATCTCCTTGTTCCCATTTGCATCCCGAAAAGCCCCCGAAACCCATTGTTTCACCTTGACTGACCTTAGATTTATTTGTTGCTTCGTGACCGTCTCTTTCAACCCATTGCCTTACCTAGCGATCTTAACCCGACCGTAGACCGAGTTTCTTAGCCAAGGCCTCTAGCTCCTCGAGAAGAACGATATAAAAACTGGGGTATAAAAACCACTTTACATATATCAACTCCAAGCACTGCTCTAAACAACCCATTCACATCATCTTGGCCTAGTAAATCAATTAGTTCCTCATTTATTCCCCAACCTGCACTCTCTCTATTCCATATATGGTCAAGAATATCCCCTTTACCATGATAAATAAAATCCTTATACTACTTATGGAACCCCTTGAATAGATTCTCTACTTTGACAATTAGAAGCCATTTATCCACTTTACATTTCTTACAAGGACATTGAGTTCTTCCTTCTGTATGTTTTTCTCTAGCTAGTTCAATAAACTTAACAACACTAGCATGATAAGTAGGATGAGTATTTGGCAAGTCTCTATCCAACTTGAGTCCATTTCTACAAGTATTTTTTAAAAGATTGTATAACATCTTATGAGTTTAATTCTCACCAAAACGAAATAGAAATTAATGATAACCAAGTAAATATATAAATTAAAACAAAAAGAAATTGTCACTTTTACCACAAGACACAACATATTATATCAAAAGAGTGTCATCCTGAATTACTCTCAAAGATGTTCACACCTTCAAAATCAAACAGACAATAAATTTGAATATTTGAATTAATACATCTAGGAGCGACAACGTACACGATAGCATAATCAATCATTTATAAGGTGTGTACGACCATGGAACTTCATAAAAACTTAAAGAATTTAATATAATACAACATTTTAATAAAAAAATATCTTACAATACAGGTCAAGAAGAACTTATGTTTTATAAGTACAAGTTACAGAACAAAAAAAAAAGGACAAAGTTAAGGTCAAGCTAATACTTATCAATCTTTGTGACATAAGTCACACAAGTCAATCTTGATTCTTGAACAATGAAAAAAATAGCATATAAATTTAATCAATCTTGTCAATACAAGTCAGTTCAAACACTTGGAAAAGAAATTGGCTATTTTCTCAAGTATATATGCTTATAATTACTCTTTGTACATGTCCCGAGGTATGCTTACTCTATGTCCTAATTTGAACAATATATTAAACACTAAATTTAACATATACAAATAAAATGTTTCAAATCTATAATCTTCAAGAAAAACTATAATTAGCGACAAGCCAACAGGTCAACAACATTAGAGCCAGAAAGACTGATAACGCATGTAGTAAATTTTGCAAATTTATTGTATATAGTCAGAGATCCTATCACTTAAGTTTGTTAATGTTTAGATCTGTTTGAATCTCTGACTTACTTTAAGTGTTTAGTCCAAAGAGCTTTTATTGCGACTTAAGACTCGTTATATTGAAATTTTCGCATCTCAATGGAATAAGTAAGAGCTTTGATTTTAATCAAGAGAAGAAACTCTTCGTCATCTTTTACATCTATGCAAATACATTATTTGGAATTTATCTGTTTAAATGGTGTAGTTTCTCCAACTAGGTAAGCTAGACTCTATGCTCATGGATTGGTATGGCATGCAATAATCATAACCTACTGGATTAGTGCAAGGATTTCCTTAACAGACACAAGAAAAGAAAAGTCAAGAAGGTGTTAGCTGCTACATTTGTTGCATATATCTATAATGTTAGATCAAGTTAGAAGATGTCTCGTGATGGTCAAGAATCTTAATCATACCAAATAGTACACAATAGTTGACATAGTTTTAGATAGTGTTTCTTATAATTATGCATAAATTTTGGATTCTTTCTCCTAAATTTGGGGCATGCTAACAATAAAATCTGTGTTTCCATTGTTGCAAAAATATTATTCGAAATTTATTTATGTCCAGTTATTAAAATGTTGTGGTTTATTAAGAATAATGTCATGTACAAAGTTTGTTTGATAAAATATTAATGACAAGAACTATGGGCATATGTAGCTATTTATGACAGGAAGCCCGACCCTATTTTTATATACTGCAATATTTTAATTTTAATTTTAATTCAATATTTTTATATACTGCAATATCAAAAGTTTCGATGACGATAAAATCGTACCCAACAAATAAATAGGAGATTGGTGACCAATCAAATTAAACTTAGACAAGGGGACCATTAATTAAAAAATAAAAAATTGAAAAACAAAACACAATATGTTTTTCTACCATCAACAAAGCAGTGTCCGTTGTCATTTTCATCAATTGAAGTTCGATAACCAAAACCCATTAAAATCTTTAGCATTAGAATATTTCTCTCACAACAAAAATCATGATTTCAACACTTATGTATCACTATCAAGTATAATTCCACCACAAAAATAAACCCAATTCAAATATAATATAAGAAAAATCATAATTTACAAATACATACTGAGGTTTTAAAGTCATAAAAACTTACTTGAAATTGTGATGAACAAGCCCAGTTGAATGCCATTAGACTAATCGGAAATTAAAATGTCGTGTATACCTTCACAATCCTGGTTCCAAGGTCGACAAAGAATTTTAGCAGCTGCGGGACTGAGATCGACGGAGAAGTCAACACACCCAATTTGGGGTTTCGGTCAAACTAGCTTCTAATTAAGCCAGGTTAGACCGATGGAGGGTATGGTCTAGAAAACTAGAAAGAGTTTTAAGAAGTGAAATCAATTAGAAAAAGGAAAAGAAAATCTAATTTCTTGTTTTTCCAATTATGTACTGGAGACCCACGTTCCCAATTAATGACTTGCCACTTAGCTTATTGTAGGCGTATACGTACCCTACTCCCTAGCTCTGCATAATTCCTTTTTTTTACTTATTTAATTAGTCGTTTAGTTTCTTCAACTTTCTAAATCCCTCCAATTTTGGCGCCTAATTTTCATGAATCTCAACATTTTAAAGCGACAACTGCCTTCTTGACTATAACAAGCAATGACCACTTTTAATATGACCGAACAGGCACAAACTTTGGGTTGACGCTATTTAAAAGGGTCAACCACCAAGCGTCTAGATATGCCTATTTTTCTAGTAGTGACTCACCGGGCTGCCAACCCATTCTTCATCATCTCGAAATACACACCTGATCAAAGGCTCCTTGGGTCTTTATATCCCTTCTATGGTAGTCGTTTCAACATAAATAGGGGTGAGCGAAACTGGGTACCCACCTAAAATTTAAGGATTCAGTCCCGGATCCATTGAGTACTAGATCTCGATTTTAGGATCCAGTGCCGAATCCATTTCAAATTGGATCCCAAAATTAGGATCCAGTCCCCGAATCTACCAGGAATGGATCTAGATCCGGGTATCCGGTTTGAAAACGCATTATCACTACCCGAATTTTATACTTATAGTAGCAGCTATTATCTGGAGATTTCAATGACATTTATCCACTCGGTCACTACTTCCAACTAGTTCAAGGTTCATCAAACATTGCAACTCAGCAGCGATAAACTCTAAGGTTGTACGCAACAAACGACA
This sequence comes from Portulaca oleracea, assembly GCA_029582165.1. Taxonomy (NCBI): domain Eukaryota; kingdom Viridiplantae; phylum Streptophyta; class Magnoliopsida; order Caryophyllales; family Portulacaceae; genus Portulaca; species Portulaca oleracea. Next base: position 28,173,971 of record CM055869.1, read on the forward strand.
ATGAAAATTGAGAGGGAAATGGAGCATAAAGTAACGATTGAGAGGTCTCTGTATGTGTTGATGATTGAGATTTGAGAGGGACGGACAATTGAGATTTATAGGGAAAAGGCAGTAACGTGGGGATCAGAAGGTTTAGATGAGAAGGTCTGTGTAGTGAGGATGAGAATGACCGAATGAGGATTGAAGAAGCAGGCGTCTAGGTGATAAATGGTGCAAGTTATAAGCAAAATTTAGGTTTCTCACAACATAGGTTTGGAACATAGGTCCAAGAGTAGACAGTGGGTTGATTAAGCAGTAGTCTTCACTTAATATTAGGACCTAAAGTAGTTTTTGTATTAAATAATTTTATGGATCCTGGATAGCGAGTCCAGTTCTGAATCCAAATGTCAGGATCCAATCTCGAATCCATTTAGAAATGGATCCTAAATTTAGGATCTAAATAACTAAGATCCGGATCTAGATCCACTGGATCCAACCGATTCTGGATCTGGATCCGGGTACTCTATTTTTTTTTCTCACCCCTAAGCACAAAGTAAGCATAGTTGCCTCCTCCACTCTAAGGTCTTGGATCAACACTTTTGTAACAAGCCTACTGAGGACCCACCAAATCATGACTATAATGGAATGTCTCGCTAAATAATCAACTTATAACTACACCTTTTGAATACGGAAGTTGTTCGCCCTCTCACCTTCAAAATATCAACCTAACTGTAGGGCCTATCAAACTTTTATCCAAGGGAGAAGGACAACCTCATTCCCTACAAAGGGACTTAAACTTCCACTCTGTTGACATCCTTAGGGAAATCCTCACAAGCAAGGACGACCCTTACCTTTGCAGGTGGTCCAACACCCCATTGGAGGATAATCCTGCTTCTGCTCTCCTTAAACAAGATAATTACCTTATTAGTCTACACCCAAACTAAGGGCTCGCCACTCCTTAACATAACCTTAGAAGCAACGGTTCCAACATAATCCTGGTGACGTCGAGAAGCGCTTAACCATGTGTCACCTCCAAATCAGGCTTCCTTGTTCTCCAAGAAAGAGAAAAGACGAAGCAAATCATCCAGGCCAGCCACCTCTGTCATCTTATCTTACCTAGTCTTGAAATTGCCCAATAGATCACCTTGACACTAAATCATTGTCTAAAGTCAATAGTCATGCATAATTACATAAGGACATAATTACATTTGTCCTAATACTATATCCTTTACGTCTAAAGTCTAGGGTCTAGCAGACCGATTGCATGCATGCCCGCATGGTATCTTTGGGGTTAACTAATAACCATTGAGAAAAAGAAGAGCAAAAAAATTCCTCGGAGGCATATTGGGGATCACTCAAGCCTAGAATGACATCTGACTCATATAATCAAGCATGACCTCAATTCCATATGAGAAAAATAAGAGTGATCACTAATAGACTAAATCAACGTCCATCGGAAGGATAAGTCTACTACAATTATCCAAGTCTGACATAGTTTCGACAGATCGTCTTCATTAAGCCATCTTGACAAATCGAGCTACAATTGGCAAATTGGTACAGGCGATAGGAGACAAATTATCACCTCCTATTCATCAGGAGACTAATCGCCACTTCCAGTTCATCCGGAGACAAGTCACCACCTCCACTTCATCAGGCGACAAATCACCATCTGCAATTCATTCGATAAATCGCCCCCTTTAGTTCATAATGTGACAAATCGCCACTTCTAGTTTATTAGATGAGAAACCATCACCTTAAGTTCATCAAGCGGAAAATCTCCACCTCAAGCCCTCCATTAGGCTAACATACTATGATGGCGCTCAAGCTTCACATCAAGCAAACATAGTATGATGATGCTCAAGCCGCACATTAGGTTAACACAATATGATGAAATTCAAGCCCCGAGGCTAACATAATATGATGGCGATCAAACCTTACATCAGGCTAATATGGTATGATGACACTCAATCAACATAGCCAGTCCTTGGGCTTACAATATGATGGACTCAACAGCCCGTTAATGGGCTTATAGTACGATGGAATAAACAACACGTCGGTGGGCTTACTGTACGATGGACTCATCATCAAAAGCTAGACATCAGGGTTATAGTACGATGGTGTAGGACTCGGGAAAAAACTTCCAACCGGTGCCCTACGCGATGTTGAGCGAATCGAAAGAGGTGTCTAGTCTTTAAGGGATTTAATTGAATTTTTATTCATTAAAAATGTTCACATGAAATGTTTGAATTTTATTATGAACATTAAAATTTACAATCTGCGTGAAATAAATAATAAAACCAGAAAAGTCAGAAATAATTAGCACGGAAACCGAGGCCGTCAGAGAATTACAGGTCATCACCCAGCGCCATGCTGGTCCGCTGGCGTCTGGTGTGACCACTGGGCCTTCGGGCGCTTGGAGTGCAACCATGGGCTCGGGCCAATAGCCCTGCAGACCCGCACGGGGTGCCGGATGTTGGACCGAGGCCACCAATTTTCGATTTTCGGTATTCACATTATTTCGGGAAATAAATAAATTTTAAAATTCGAATAAAATTTAACATTTAGTGAATCAAATTTAATCAAATTATTTTTTAGGTTTCGCCAATTAATTTTTAAGAGAATTAATAAACTCAAATTTTCTTGACTCTGCGTAACTGCGAACCATGAGATTCGGATCCGGGGGTAAGGTTACGAATTTGAAAGTAAAAACCTTGAATCTGCCCGTTCAAAGAACGGACTCTACTAGATCGGTTTATTAAAGAAAAGAGTAGAAGGGGAGAATTAATTAGATTAATTGATGTTATTTAGACGCATGCGGAATTAAATGCAATAATACAAAGAATGCCATGAATAAATGAAAGCGATAAAAAAAATACATATGAACAAAGAAGAAATTAAAGTTATTCTTTCAAGTAATCAGATTTAGATTAATCATAACCAACATTAATGTCAGCATTACGATATCAAGGGTGATTACAAGAAAATAATAACGAAAATGAAAATGCGAAAACAAAATGCCAGAATGCATGTATGCAAATGAGAGAGGGAGAGAAGAAGAGAAATCCACCTAGTGCCAATACTCCCAGGTGGTTTCGGTGTGAAAAATGAAGTGTGAAGTGGGGGTATTTATAGGGTAAGTGAGTGAGGAAATTAGGTTTAGGAAAGCGCGCTTCCCAAGGCCTGGCTTTCGCAGCACGCGACCCGAGAACGAACGGGTTCGGGTCGTCAACCAACGTGCAGACCTGCCTGGCGCACCGACCTTGCTCGGGTTCTGGGCTACGCCCCGGGCTGCGTGCCATGGCCTATTTTGGGCTTGTTTCTTTTTTGTTGGGCTGTTTTGTGGGGTTATTTTGTGGGGTTTTCTTCTCTCATTTTTGCATTTCAAACATATTTGGCATTTTACCTAAGCTAAAAATAATAAAAATAGAAATAATAAAAATAAAATTACTATTACAATGACACTTTTTGGGTGTCTACAGATGGACTTAATGGCCGATCGTCGGGCTTATAGTACAATAGACTTATCATCAACAACTTGTCATCAGGCTTGTAGTACGATGGATTCAACAGCCTATCGTCGGGCTTACAATACAATAGACTCTTCATCAACAGCCATGGCCACTATTGGATTGGTTGAGGATGTCACTCTTGCATCTTTAGCTGATGAAAGTGGAGCTATGGAAGAGGTCAATAATGAAGGTGCAAATATTGACTTTGACATCGACGAAGAAGAAGGTACTGATGAGGAATCTATCTCGGAAGGGGACTGGGATGACATCGACGAAGAAGAATGTGATATCGAAACATATACAGATGAAGAACATGAGGAAGATGATGATACCAATTTAGATGAGGATGAGGATGAGGATGAGGATGTGGATGAAGAGGATTATGGATATGATGATGATGAGGACGATGATCAGTTTTCTTCATTGTGTATATTGATTTGCACCTTTAAATTTAGGTTTGGTATATATGTCATTAATTATAAAGTTTTAAGATACTTCATTATGGGAACCCTAAACCCTATGTGTAAGTCGTCTGCATGTGTTGCTTAGTTGTGTGTTCGTACTTACTATATGGACATCAACATATTTGTCCGTATGTATGTTTAGTTTTTTACAAATCTTGTTAAGTGTCACCAATTATGTATAATGTCAAATTATTTTGTGGTTTTGGTTACTTTGTATTCTTTCAGGATGAGTTTATCAAACCGAGGACGAGGAAAAGGTACTCAGGGACGAAGCAATAGAGGTGGACGAGGTTCGTCCAACTCTATCGATATTGGGAATAATGGTATGAATGGGAGGAATGTTCGCAGTAATTCCGAGTATATCCCTAGCAATCAACAAACCCCTCGCCCTAATAGCCTTTAAACTCCTCCTTACATGTATATCCCTCCCCCTTACCTGTGGCCACCTGTCTCAAACTCATCATCAGCCGATAATCAATTTCATCCTTTACTATTTAGGAACCAAAATTGTTAGGAAAGTGTCCTAAAATCACCCAGTTTCTTGATGCCACAATTTGTTTTTTCCTAATTGTATTAGGATATTATTTAGGTTTTCTTATCATGTTAGGTTTCCTAATTGTATTAGATTCTAAATCTAATTGGAGTGGAAGTCAAGGTAGGTTTATAAGGAGTTTTCCTTATAAATAGTGGGTCTTGTTCGCCTTGTTTGGTGTGGCCAAGTTTGGGGCACCTCCTGTGGGAGGAGGTGTATTATGATATTCAGAAATTTCATATTCCCAATGGTGAGAGAGGTTTTGTTGAGAGTTTTGTTGACTAAGAGCATGCGTCTCTTTCGGGTGGATCTCTTTAGGTGTTTGAGATCTTTGTAATACTCTCTTTGTTGGATCTCGGGAGGAGATCGTCCGTTGTATTCTCTACCAATAGTGGATTCGTTTGTGCTTGTGTCGCCTGTGGTTTTTTCCCGATTTGGGTTTCCACGTTAAAATCTTGACCCCTTTGATCTTGCATTTATTTTTGTCGTTATCCAGTAGTCATCTTCTTATTTTCGCTTCCGCTGATCAATTCTGCTCTTATTAAAAAACCCTAACAAAAATAGTCAACTATAGTTTACAATGCAAAACAATGTATCGACAGGTTCTGTTAGCAACAATCAGAATGCTCCTACTAACAGCCATCATACCCCTCCGGTGAACAACTTTGAGCAGAATGAGGACGTAGAGGACACCAATGTCGAGGGGATAGAGAAAGGGTGCATTGAGCCCACTGGTGATGGGTAAGTGGATCAATCTTATCCTTATGGGTCTGCTTGGGAGAGGGGTAGAGGCGGGTAAGGAGGGGTTAAGGAGGGTACCTACTCCTCCTTACTCATGCTTGGGAAGAGAGTGAGGAAGGGTAAGGGAGAGTAAGAGGGAGTAGGGTTTACTTCCCTTTACTCCTCTTTACCCTTGTTTTTTTAACACCCCAATTTGGGGTATAAACAAGTGTTCCATATAATTATATCATACATAATATATGAAATGACCATTATACCCCTAATCCTAATGGGTAAATGTATAGGCATTATATTGAATTACATATAATATAAAAGGGTAAATATGTCATTTAACACTTTACTCTTATGAACTTTTCAAAATGCTCTCCAAAGCAGGGGTAAGTTGTTTACCCTTATGAACTCTCCCATACTCTCACCCTCCTTTACTCTTATGAACTCCTACTCCCCATTTTTTACTCTCCTTCCAAGCAGACCCTAAGTTACTGTGGACATTTTTCCTCGCCATTCGGGCTTCCGAACGTCCACGTTTGAATTGGGGTGTGATTCGGTGATTTGTGCTGCGGTTTAACTTTTGAAAAAAACTCTTTAAGGAGATCAACCTTACATTTCATGAATAATATTTTGTAAAATCACTTTCCCTTTACTTATGCATTTTATGAGTCATTGAATTAAAACTTTAAGAGTGAACATCCACTTGTTCCAAACTCTTCTAAATTTAACCCAATTCGCTCATTTAAATGTTAGGCTCGGAAGAGAGTGATTTATGCAACTATTATTTATAAATATAAGAGAGAAAACCCTAAAGTTACATCGATATATTGTAAAACCATGTTAACCATAGTTTATGCAATCCTCGATGTATTTTAGTTCGAAATGGGAGTCACCACCCGACTTTTTAAGGGAAAGCCAAGACAAAACCAAAAGGAAAATAAAGAAAGACTCCGCCTGCGAAACCCAAGAATGGATCCGGGGGTAAAGCTACGAACTCGAAAAGTAAACTTTAAGAGTTCGCCTCTCACAAAAGGAAAGACTCTACTAAAAGTTTAAAATGTGCTTTTGATAAAGTTTGGAAAGGAAAGGAAGGAATACATTATAAAATTACTTCATTGAACATGCAACAAGAATGTAATACGAGATAATAAAAAAGGTACAAATATACACTTATTTACAAGAAAAGATGAACACTTAAGGGCTTACATTGCTACTTTGTGGGAAAAGACCTTGCCTAGCCTTTGAATGCTTGATGAATCCTCTTTGATGCCTTCATCTCCAAGTGCCAAGATGATGATAGAAAATATGGTGAGAAATGATAAGGAAGAGGGTGAAAATAGGGTAGTAAGAAGGCCCTTTTTGTGGTTTTAGGTGTGTTTAGGCTAGGGTTTTTTGTGGAGTTTTGGATGGATAGAGTAGGATGTGTGTCTAGGCTTTTGTGATGGAAGAATGAAGATTATGGTGGTAAGAAAGATGATAGAATAGGATGATGAGAATGTAGGAAGAAGATAATATAGAAGTATGAGAAGAAGTAGGGAGAGTTTAGAGAGAATTGAGAGATGAAGTAGAGAGTGAATGAGTAAAGAGGGAGAAATGATGATTTTATGAGTGAGTTGGTGAGTGAAATGGCTTGGAGAGGAGTAGTATTTATAAGAGGAGGAGGGAGTAGATATACATTTGCATGCATGCACTCACATAGTAATCTCCGAGCTTGTGCAGATTACCAAGGCAGAAGGGGGGTGAACTTGGAGTGGACGGCAACACGTGGTCAATTGACCACTTATGGTCAAGGTGTGTAGGCCGGTCGGCCACTACGCTAGGGGGGAGGGATCCAGCTTCGTCCATGCATGCATGGACGGTGGAGTAGGGAGTCAACCTGCCTAGGGAATAGGATGTTCGCACTGGACGGAGATGGCATGTGCTATTTAGCTTTTGAGAGGTATTTTTGGATGCTTTTGTGAGGGTTCGATCTCGCGACTTCTTGGCACGTGGCTTGCAAGGCTTGGCTTTCCCTTTCTTAATTTTCTAGCTAAAAATATACAAAGAGGAAATAATAAAAATTACATAAAATCTATGCTAAAATCTAGCTTATCGACCGACTTCTTCTTCTTCTTCATTTTTGCCTTGTTATATAGATATGCTATATATTCATGCGCCGAAACCCGGTGTCTACGGATAGCCCCCACTTTGATTGAGTGCGAGGATAGGACGAAGATCAAAGTAGACTTGAATTGATGGACATTGGTTGGGATATGACTTTGTGGTGCAAAGCATGTGGATATGACTTTGGAGTGCAAAGCCTAGGGTGATGCTTGGAAGCTGAGTCCTGCATCGCAAATGTGGGCGGCATGCGCCTATGTTGGGGTTGATCTCGAGCAAGAGTGATGCTCTACTTGAAGTGATCTCGGGCGTTTGGTGACGTCCTACTTGGTATGATCTCGGGCGTTTGATAACGTCCTATTAGAAAAAGTAAGCTGACACTTGGAAGCTAAGTCTTGTGTCGCGGTTGGCGAACTTGCGCTGATAGGTGATCTCAGGCGAGAATGATGCCTTACTTGTTAGCGAGATTTGATCGGACACGATGCCGATGGCTCTTGGATGTTGGTGCTGATTTTCTAGTCTTTCCCATTGTCGTTTCTGGTCTTCCCCGGTGTCGTTTCCAGTCTTTCCCGGTGTCGACGTTGATGATTGTTGGCATGTTCAATGTCGAAGGACTTCATCGATCGCGATGTCGATAGCCTTGGGGTTGAGACTTCACCGAAACTCTGCCGAAGGCTCAGGATTAGGATTGCATCGAAACTCTGCCAATCGCCCTGATTGTTGAGACTTCACCGAAACTATGCCGGTGGCTCTGATGCTGATGGGGACTTACGCCGATTGGTGACCCTGTTTTTGGTCTTTTTGATGATGACGACGGTAATGGTGACAAAATGGACGTGAGGCCAGATGCTGAGACTAACCAGACGCGAGGCTGGAAGCCGTTGATGACGATGATGATGATGATAGTGGTGACAAACTAGACGCAAGGCCAAATGCCGAGACTAACCCAACGCGAGGCTGGAAGCCGTTGATGATGATGATGATGATGATGATGGCAATTCAATGCCGAGGAACTTCACCGATCGTGATGTCGATGGCCCTGGGGGTTGAGACTTCACCGAAACTCTGCCGGTGGCTCAGGATTGGGAGTGCATCGACACTCTGTGATAAGTGAATTTTATATAGATATTTTTAGTACTTTTTAGGTAGTTAACTTGTATATTTTAGTCGGTTTTCTAATATAATTTAGTCTTTTTATATTAAATTCTGTAATATTCTTCACCTGGTCGAGAATTGGTTTGTTTTGCAGATTTTAGTGAAAATTCCCTAAAATCCAAGAAAAATAAAGAAAATAGAGAAGAAATTAAATAGGAGAATTAGAGTTGGAAAAAGAGTAAAAGGAAATTGAAGTTGAAGAGGAGAATTTAAATAAAGAGAAGGAGGCTTGAAGAATTAATAAGAAGAAAAATAAGAAGTGAAGAAAGTCCCAGTTGAAGCCACGACCCATTCATGATCATCAACCTTCAAATCACGTATCACAACAGCAGCACAATGATCATCAATCATCAGCCCAGCTACTCCAACAAACCCTACAGCCCCCTAGTAGCATCGAGCAACAGCAGCAGCAAAAGTTGATCAAAGACATAAACGCAGGCGTCACAATCCATTGGCGGCCACCGAACCGACGTCCGCGAGACACGCTGGCTGCGTTTTCTTCCCGCTGGCTGCGTTTCCTAGCACTGGTCGCGTTTGATTCGATTTCCGTTTCCGTCTCGTTTATAAAATATGTTGGGCGCTTTGATTATTATTATCACCAGTTTAGGGTGTTTGACGATAATTCTCTCCCTTCAGATGAGAATAAATACCCTCCTCTCTATTATTCATGTATCAAATATTCAGTGTCTTATTTTCCTACCGCGGTTTAGATTAGGGTTCTCTAATTTTTCCTCCCTCCGGGGAGCCGTTCTAGTAGATTAGGAACGAAAGAGGAGGAGAAGGAGATCAAATCGAGTGACACGAAGAGATCGAATTCGACGACTCGAGCGTTTGGTTTAATTTCTATTTACTTTATGCTTCGTTATTCAGTTTTTATTATCGCTTTCTTAGTTTTTATTATGAGTAGCTAATTTCCCTTTGTTTGTGCTATAAACTCGACGTCTTTTGATTGAATTTGAATACAGTCTCGGTGTTAGGTTATCCTTTTATTCGTTCAATCTGCGTGCAATGTATGTCATGGTAATTTGACAATAGAACGACAGTTTGAGTCTGTACCTTGTTTTAGATTCTAGACAATAGAACGACAGTTTGAGTCTTGAATCGGATTGCGTAGATTGAATAGGTTAGAAAATAGTTAGACATAATGATTCTTGCCTAGGGTCAATTTATAATTAGTTCTTATCTTTGATTAGGTTAAATAGTTAGAAATATTGTTTAGTCTAATCACTATAACTCACCTAGGATCGAAAGATCGAAGTGATAAGGCCTAGAAAGATTATAGACCCCGAATTATCTTATTACCTGCACCGGGATTGTTGATGATTTGATTGATTGAGTAGAGTAGACTCCCCTGAACACTTTTAATTACTTGGTTAAATCCTTTAATTTCCTGCTTTCGTAGTTAATTATCTGAACTGTTACGACAACCTTTTGATCGACCTAGCATCCTTTGTAGTGAACTAGTTTAGTGCGTAGTTGAACACAAGTCCCTGAGAGAGAACGATATTTTATTACTACACAGACCCGTACACTTGCGGTACATAGACACCTATACGTTTTAGGTCTGTCAAGGCTTTGGTGCCGTTGCCGGGGACTTGTTTCTTCAATTGCCATTAGACGAACGCACTCTGGTTGACTAGGTTTTTATTTCTTACCTTTAAACCCTAAAAAAACAAATAAAAATTAATTTTTTTTAAAAAAATGGCATCTTTTTATTTTCCCTAACTTGAACCTGAATTATACTAGAATTATTATGAGCGTTTATTTGCTTTTTTTGTTGAAAGTGAGAGTATGATTGGAAAAAGTGAAATTCTTGATGTTATTTTTGAAGGTGTGAATACAGAGACACGTAATATTTTGAATCATTTTTGTTTTCGTGAAAAATCCGTTGATGAAGCCTGGAATTTACTTAAATCGCTTGAACGTGATACGTATGCTTATGAAACTTCTAATGATGTAATTGAGTACCTTAATCCTTGTGCCTTTCATGCGAAGTCCTACATCCGATCTCATAATTCAATTTCTAGTGTTTCATATGAACAGGATGATTGCCCTAGTATTACCTTATTTAAATCTTTATTAAGGGCAAAGGTAGAAAGACTGAATGACTCAAATAAATTTCCAGAAAGGTGTGACTTGTTGCAGGACATTGACCATAGTTCTAATCCTTCCAATAAGGTAATATGTGATGATAACAAGTCCGCCGTCCCTTTAGAAGTCAGTTTAGATGATTCTTCTTATCCTAGTTTACCTGAGAACACTACTGATGGTGTTTCTGATTTGCATGATAATTCCTTACCTTTTTCTCAGTCGACAGGGTCTGAGGTGAGTGAAATTTCTGGGTTAAATACTAGGTGTGAAAATAGTATTCATCATGATTCTATTGATATTATTAATGAGGAACTTAGCGAGAAAATTAATATTGATTTGAATTTTTCAAACAAGGATCCTGATAATATTGTAGTCCATGAATCTAGTGATTTATTTCATGCTTCTATTCCTTTTTCACTACCTTCAGTTTCACTAGGAATCCATACCTGATGAAAAGACCTTTGATGTTCAAGTTAATATCTTTGACGAGGTTAATTCTTGTGAAACTAACAGTATTATTGATGAATTGTCCTTAGGTAATTACCCTTCCCTTGATCCATATTGGATACACCTAGAGGACATGCCTAGAAAATTCTTGTGGACCACATATTATGAATCTTTTGATTTTTCTAGAAAATTTGATTTATTACTGAGAACTTTACTAATGTTTTATTTTATAAGTTTTCAGTTGATCTCTAACATTCTAGCTTGCAAACCGCATGAAGAGGAGTTTGACAAGCTTCTAAGGGCTTTGACGTCATCCGAAACGAAGACCCGGATCTTGACCTTTCGATTGAGTTTATTTTTATTAGTTTTAGAACTCTTAATTTTTCTTCAGTTTTTCTCAATTTAATTTTTGATTTTAATTTGAGTATTTGGTTATTTAAATTCTAAGAACCCTAATATTATTAATATTGTTTTTTAAATTTAGGTAAAATAAAAGATTAAGAGAGAGGCGGCTGTCTCAAATTCGCGCCGACCCAGGTCCAAAAACGCTGGCCGCGTCACACCCAGAAAGTTCAAAACTGACGATCCCCACAGACGCTGCTCGCGCTTACTACCGAGGCCAGCGTCGTCCCCTATTTCCACAACGTATTTGCTCAAAAATTCTTTTCTCTTCTCAATAACAATTCTGAATTCCCTATATTTTTCAAATTCTATTTCTTTTTATTTTAATCCTTTTATTTATTTTTATTTTACTTTCCCCGACCCCTTTATTAACTATCTTTATCCCAGACTCCAACCTAAATAATTTCTCAATCTGAAAATTTCTAAATTTCTTTTACCTGCAATTTCTACTCCTACCTGTGTTCTAGCAACTTTAAGGTACGATTCTTAATTAATTCTACAACTTCATTATTACCTGCTAGTATTTGTGGTGTTTTGTTTTTTTTTGCATATTTCATACTTGAATATGTTTCCCAATTCACCATGTTCATGCTCATAGTTTAGTGCACCATACTTGAGTAATTTTTGATACTAGCTAGTATATTTAGGTTGTTTAATTTGAAAAGTTGGTACATTTGTTGTTTTCATACATGATTTAGAGTTGGATTTGTTGAGTATCTGTTTTGGAAATATCTGAAGTTTGTTATACCATGTTCTTGATTAGTTGAGCAGTTAAGGTTGAAATCTTGAATCTTGAATGATAGTTAAGTAATATGCAAGTATGGGGGAGTCCAGTTAGTTTCAATTTAGTTATAAGTTTGTTATGAATTAGTTATACTTTGCTAACAACCTTTCCCCTTTTACCTATGTCCTTTGCATTGAGGACAATGCTAGGTTTAAGCATGGGGGGTGTATATACTATTTTTCTTTATTTTCATATTTTTCTTTCAAATTTTTCTTTTTTTTAGTTTAGTTTTCTTTTTTTCTCTCTTTTGAGAGTTTTAGTTAATTTATGTTTCTTTTTCTTTGTTTTGAGTCTTTGTTTTAGAGTGTTTTGTTTGAATTTTTCTTTCTAGTTTTTAGATTAGGTAAACCTGCATTCACCCAGGTTGCATTAGTTAGATCATTTTAGATTTTCTTTTCTTTTCTTTCTTTTCTTTCTAGTTTTTATTTTCTTAGTTTTGCATCCACCAAAAAAAAAACAATCAGAAAATAGAAAAGACCAAAAAAATTAGGATTAGCCTGTCCGAAACACCTTCGGTGATGATTTGTAAACCAATTAGACTTTTAGTTTATCTTGCTTTACCTAGAGAAGTTTGGTTGAGAACCTAAAAGTTCTTGAAACTGTTTCTTTGATTTTGAGTCAAAGTTATGAAAAGTGTGTTTAACTACTTTGACTATCTTAGTATTTGTAAATATGTGTGCCGCAAATCTTTGGGCTAAGTTTGGTTGATTAAGCTCTATCCCGTGAGTCCACATAGCCTAAAAGTATGGATTGATCATTTTTATCAATTCCTTTATTTCCTGAGAGACTCCACCATTAGTTGCACCTATAGAACTTGTTTTGCATCTTGTTTGAAACTGCATCTTTGCATTGCATATTGTGACAATATGATTGAGATATTATTTTCTATATTAATTAAACTACATAGCCAAATAGCCTTCCTAACAATATTATTACCGTTCTTTAGCCTCGCCTAACCTTTCATTACCTTTCTTTTTGTGATGAAACCCTGACAATACAAGCCTTGGCATGTAATAATTCCTACCCTTTGCCTTGCTTGGATTAGTGAGAGTTCATTATTCCGGGAGCGAAAATTGGTTCGGTGTTGCTGTGAATGGAATTGAGATGTTGGGGTGTGAATTTTAATTTTATTGGGACACATTAAATTTCCCAATTATTTGAATTAGCCATTTGGTTATGATGTTCTTTTGACATATATTGAGGTCAAAGCTATATTATTATATTTCTTCTCCCTTGATCACCCACCAAAAATAGAAGTAGAAAAATAGAACGAAAAAAATGAAAAAAAAGAATTCAAAAGAAAAGGGTGATTAGGGAAATTCAATTGCAATTTGTGAAAGCCTTTGACCCGTTGTAAAGTTGATGAAGTGTTTGATATCAATGAGGGAGAAAAGTGAGTTCCTTGCATACATTAAGCAAGAAGGTGAGTTGAGAGTAATATATTTATCGAAAATCAATTCAAGCATGACTCTTTAACTCCTCATACCCATATATGACCACTCCTTTCCCCTAACCTAAGCCTCATTACAACCCTAAAAGTCCTCTTGATTGTCACTTGTGTATTTGCATATTAGCAGTGGAGAGCGAGATTCTTACCAATCCTATGGTAGGTCGTTTCTTTTGGTATGAGTATGAGAAAAACCCACATACACATTCAAATTTGAGTGTTTGAGCGTTCTATTTTTATCCTAAAGTTAGGTTTACTCTTTTGACTGGCCTACGTCCATAACCAACCGCGCATATTTGCATTTATCTTAAGACTGTTGGCGGTTTTTCGCATCTGAAGTACTTTTTCTCTTTACTTAATTTCGAAAACTTCATTCTTTCTATTTCTCACTGATTTTGTTCCCTTCCTAATTAATCTTGGTATTGCTTGATAGACTGATGTGTTTGATTGGTTAGCCTGAGGGGGTGTTTAATTGTATTTGTAACCCTAACATTAACTTTCTTTGTTTCTTTTTCTTTTTCTTTTTATTTCTTGAGTCTTTTTCTTTTTAATTTTTCTTCTCTCTCTACTGTTCTTAAGTCAGATTTGCTTGAGGACAAGCAAGAGCTAAGCATGGAGGGATTTGATAAGTGAATTTTATATAGATATTTTTAGTACTTTTTAGGTAATTAACTTGTACATTTTAGTCGGTTTTCTAATATAATTTAGTCTTTTTATATTAAATTCTGTAATATTCTTCAGTTGGTCGAGAACTGGTTTGTTTCGCAGATTTTAGTGAAAATTCCCTAAAATCCAAGAAAAATAAAGAAAATAGAGAAGAAATTAAATAGGAGAATTAGAGTTGGAAAAAGAGTAAAAGGAAATTGAAGTTGAAGAGGAGAATTTAAATAAAGAGAAGGAGGCTTGAAGAATTAATAAGAAGAAAAATAAGATGTGAAGAAAGGCCCAGTTGAAGCCACGACCCATTCATGATCATCACAGCCTTCAAATCACGCATCACAACAGCAGCACAATGATCATCAATCATCGGCCCAGCTACTCCAACAAACCCTACAGCCCCACCCAGTAGCGTCGAGCAACAACAACAACAAAAGTTGATCAGAAAATAAGAACCGACGTCCGCGAGACACGCTGGCTGCGTTTTCTTCCCGCTGGCTGCGTTTCCTAGCGCTGGTCGCGTTTGATTCGATTTCCGTTTCCGTCTCGTTTATAAAATATGTTGGCCGCTTTGATTATTATTATCACCAGTTTAGGATTTTTGACGATAATTCTCTCCCTTCGGATGAGAATAAATACCCTCCTCTCTATTATTCATGTATCGAATATTCAGTGTCTTATTTTCCTACCGCCGTTTAGATTAGGGTTCTCTAAATTTTCCTCCCTTCGGGGAGCCGTTCTAGTAGATTAGGAACGAAAGAGGAGGAGAAGGAGATCAAATCGAGTGACACGAAGAGCTCGAATTCAACGACTCGAATGTTCGGTTTAACTTCTATTTACTTTATGCTTCGTTATTCAGTTTTTATTATCGTTTTCATAGTTTTTATTATGAGTAGCTAATTTCCCTTTGTTTGGGGGATAAACTCGATGTCTTTTGATTGAATTCGAATACAGTCTCGGTGTTAGGTTATCCTTTTATTCGTTTAATCTGCGTGCAATGTATGTCATGGTAATTTGACAATAGAACGACAGTTTGAGTCTGTACCTGGTTTTAGATTCTTGACAATAGAACGACAGTTTGAGTCTTGAATCGGATTGCGTAGATTGAATAGGTTAGAAAATAGTTAGACATAATGATTGTTGCCTAGGGTCAATTTATAATCAGTTCTTATCTTTGATTAGGTTAAATAGTTAGAAATAATGTTTAGTCTAATCAGTGTAACTCACCTAGGATCGAAAGATTGAAGTGATAAGGCCTAGAAAGATTATAGACCCCGAATTATCTTGTTACCTGCACCGGGATTGTTGATGATTTGATTGATTGACTAGAGTAGACTCCCCTGAACACTTTTAATTACTTGGTTAAATCTTTTAATTTCCTGCTTTCGTTGTTAATTATCTTAACCGTTACCACAACCTTTTGATCGACCTAGCATCCTTTGTAGTGAACTAGTTTAGTGCGTAGTTGAACACAAGTCCCTGAGAGAGAACGATATTTTATTACTACACAGACCCGTACACTTGCGGTACATAGACATCTATACGTTTTTGGTCTGTCACTCTGCCGATGGCCTTGGTTGTTGAGACTTCACCGAAACTCTGCCGGTGACTCTGATGCTGATGAGGACTTACGCCGATGGGGACCATGTTTTTGGATTTTTGATGATGATGATGACACTTTTGATTCCGACGAGACTTCACAGGTTACCATGACAGTGGCTCTTATTCGTGAGATTTCATCGAACCCGATGTCGACGACTCTTGTTGTTGAGACTACGCTGAACTCTGCCGACGACTCTAGATCTTGATTTTCGGTGATGATGGTGGCATTCAATGCTTGGAGACTTCATCGATCGCGATGTCGTTGGCTCTCAGATTATGTCAGCAAGATCATTGGGAAAATGCTCTTTATTTGGGAACTCGATGCTGTATTCTTGAGAAGACCACCTCTCCTTTTTGGGTATACTTAGCCGTGCTCCTCCTTGAAAATGTACAACCTTGAGCTCTTAGAAACGAGCATGGAGAAAAGACAAAGGCTCCTTCTTTCCCTAGGACGGTCGGACACTAGAGAGAAGAGAGGAATCCTTGCACTCACTCGGGCCTTAGCAACAAGCATGGAGAAAAGACAAAGGCTCCTTTTTTTCCTAGGCCGGCCAGACACTAGAGAGAAGAGAGGAGTCTTTGTATTCGCTCCAGCCTTTCAGGCCATGCATGAGACAAACTTGCTTGCAATTTTTGTAGATAGCCCCAAGGTCGATCAGACTTGAGCCTAGGCAAATGAGGGCATGACCCATGGCTGTGTGAACCGAGCTCTTTTGATCACAAATTGGAGCTTCTTCTTGGCCTTCTTCTTGTTTTTTGGATTTTCTTGTTTTTTGTATATTCAGCTTTTATTGAGAAGTGATGGATTCTTTTGTTCTTATTACTCAATATGCTTGATTTCTTCTACAAGCTTATTTTTATAGCATGTTGTTGTTGAAACAACTTGCATGCTACTGCT
Source organism: Portulaca oleracea (assembly GCA_029582165.1). NCBI lineage: Eukaryota > Viridiplantae > Streptophyta > Magnoliopsida > Caryophyllales > Portulacaceae > Portulaca > Portulaca oleracea. The sequence continues at coordinate 28,190,770 of CM055869.1, forward strand.
TGTTTCAACACTTTAAGTTGAATTCAAAGTAAATGATACTTCAAATTTTGCTTTAAGCGCATAGACGCCAACATCTTCTTTGCTCATGGTTGCATGAGTTTGAAATTCAACTAGGGGAACATGGATTCTTGAATTTCACCCGGTCGCCGATCCGTATCAGTCATGTGAAGAATCTGTCCTTCGTGTTGGACAAGTGCCATTCGTGTTTGGCTGAAGAGGATGTTGTCCTTCGTGTCGGACGATTGCCATTCATGTCTGGCTGATAAAAATTTTGTCCTTCGTGTTGGACAATTGCCATTCATGTCTGGCTGAGAAAGATTTTGTCCTTCGTGTTGTTGGACAATTTCCATTCATGTCTGGCGGATGATGAAGATTCTGTCCTTCATGTCGGACAGCCGCCATTCGTGTATGGTGGTGGAGATGATGCTGTCATTCATGTTTGACAATTGTCCTTCGTGTTGGACAATCAATTTATGACTTGATTGGATGCTAGCTTAACTTGCTAGAGTTGGATTAGAGGTTGCTCCAATCTTGCTCTTAATGATAAGAAAACATGTCAACCGGTCTGAATGAGATGGCCTACGGGCTTAACCAGCCCCTAGTGTTGTGTTCTGGAGCAACGATGTGGCACTTCTTTGCTTTTTTTCTTTTTTTTTTGACACAAATATTTATGCACTTATGCATGACTATGGACTTTATGCATGATAGACTGACTCTATGCATGATAAACTGAACTCAATGTGACTCTGACACAACTGATGGATGCAATGCAAACCTATTATGCTTGGACACAACACACACATGACGCTTTATGATTCTAAACATGCAATTCTATATGCAGGTACTCCCCGATTCTTTATTTAGAAATTGACTTTCTAGGACAATGCTTTCCTTAAGACAACGTTTTTTTAGTTTTTTTTTTTAAACAATGCTTTCCTAAGACAATAACTTCCTAAGGATCAAGGCCACTTGTCGGGAATTTCAAGGAAATTCAGAATGAGGAACATATCTGTTCGTGGGACAAGGAAAAATGACGGAGGTGCTAGGCCTGAAAGATGTGCTTCTTGGACGCTTGTGTCGACGACCTTGATTGCTTGCAAATCTATCCTGATGTACGACAAGCCCCCGATAGACTCTTGACGATACTGTCTTGATTTGGAGAGCAACTTGGGGATTTGCAAGCCCCCAGTTTGGTGAATTGACGATATGATGCATGGAGACCATGGAATGGAAGCAGGCATTGCTTTTGATGCTGCACTGATGGAAGTCTAGTATGTCTTTAGTCGCGAGTCTCGAGTCTCGATCTCTCCTTTTGCCTAACTTGCCCAAAGGGTTTTCAAGTTAGCCTCTCTTTTTTCTTTCTTTTCTTTTCTTTTTCTTTTCTCTTTTTTTTTTCTTTTTTTTTCTTTTTATTTCAAGACCACTATTAGGACATTATTGAGAATGGAGATTCAAGACATTGTAGAATAGGGAGTAAATGTCGCTCTTAGAAGCTATCTTCGAAAAATGTCATGAATGATGTTACAAAGGTAGCGCGAGCCCCCAGTTTAGAGTAACTTGTCTCCTAGTCTGTTCATGATCATGTATGTTGCTGCCAGTTAGCCATTGATCTAATGTGAACGGTTTTTGCTCTTGCTTAAAATTGAGCTACACTCATATGTGCAGAGGGTGAGCATTAAGAATAGGGCCTTATACTTGTAGTAACGAATGAGCTGAAAAGGTCCTCAAAGGGTGAGATGAGATGAAAAGGCTAAAAAGATTTGTCAGAAAGTGTTTAGTGAAAGAGATGATGGGAGAGGTATTATTAATGAATGGGATGTGGAGACGCTTAAGAATGAACGTGCCTTAGAAGGGAATAAGAGATGGTCAAATGGTATAAACATTATCTCTTGGGAAAAGGTTAGAACATGCGGATAAAGAGACACTTAAGGATGATGGTGTCTTGAAAGCGTGAAGAGATGGTCAAATGGGGTAGACATCATCTCTTGGGAAAAGGGTGGAACATGGGTGATGGAATAATGTCCAAGTCTGACAAAAGAAAATGGAAGCTTGATGGTAGCAATAGAATCCCGGGTTTCCTCTCCTTTTGCCTAGCCTGCCCAAGTGGGTTTTCGGACTAGCTTTTTATTCTCTCTTTTTTTTATTCTCTCAAGGACCAATTTATTAAACGACGAACGCTCTCTAAAGTGAAAAGGTATTGGGCCGGGCCTCGAAGAGGTTTTCCTACGTATCCAAGGTGGAATCAAGCCTGTCATAGTTCTTTAAGCGCAACTTTGATGAGTTGTGCCTCGAGGAAGGCATAATGGCTCAAAAGATGGTTTTGAAGGGTTGAAGGTTCAAATATGGGTTATGGATAGTCATTGAAAGATGGGGAAGGTTATTGAAGGTTGAAAGGCTTGCTGAAGTGTATGGATGGTTATGAAGGCTGAAAGGTATATTGAGGTGAAGGTTTTGGGATTAAAGGGATTTTCTCCGGTGTGCATGACTTTTTATTTCTACCTTCTAATTTTTTATTCTTCCCCTTTTTTTGCTTCTCTTCTCTTTTTTTTTTTTTTTTTTTTTTTGCTATCTCTCTCTATATTTTTTTTCTTTTTTTCTTCTTGCTTTCACCCTCTTTTTTTGCTTTCACTTTTTTTTTCGAACTTAATCTTCATGGATTGCCTCCTATTCTCCTTGGTCATGGCACACCTTTTTGGGACAGGTTTAATGGATGATAGGGTTTTGAAAAGGTTGAGGTTTCACGGAAAAGGCTAGCAATGTAAATGATAGGTAGTAAGTGGTAGGTCGAGATTGGATGAAAAGATGAGGGTAATGTGGTTGGTGAAAGGAAGGCTGGGCGAAAGCCCCCTGTCCTCGGCACATTTGGTTAAGCTAAGACATTTTCATCACAAATGATGATCACTTTAGAGAGGTTTATTGGACTTGGTCTTTCCTGACAACACTTTCTCCTTTTTCTCAGCCTGTTGGATGGGAGGTGCAAGCTGACTTTTCTCATCAGTTTTATTCTCTCCTTTTGCCTGGTTTGCCTCAATGAGGTTTTCAAACCGGCCACTCTATAGTTTTTCACTCTCTTTTTTTTATCCCCTTTTTTTCTTTTTGAATTCTTTTCTCTATCTCTCTAACCCTGGATTCAAGAAATGAAGGGATTAGAATGAGGTATATGACAAAGATGGAAAGATAAGAGAAGATGAATTTGTCAAACTTGGTTTGTGAGGATGGCAGATGGATAAGAGAACTTTTTCAACTCAAGTCAGAAATACAAGCACGAAATTCTATTTGAACAAATATCAACAAGAGCAATTGAATTCAAGAAATGAATTAAGAACGGACTCTCAACTCTAACAGACTCCGAAATGAATGCTTGACAATCAGGAATGTAGATAACTATAAAACTCCTTTGATGATGTGCCCTCCTTGTCTTCATATGAGGAATCCATGTTCTATCTGGCCCTTTGTGGTGCTTTTGGCAGAATAAGTTTCTCCCTGAATGGATCATGTCCTCAATCTTGTTCTTCAAAGTCCAACAATTCTCTGTATCGTGTCCCCGGACCCATTGTAATTGCAGAATTTCACGTCATCCTGAAAATTCCCTTTATTGTTGGCTTAAGCCTTGATCTTGACACTAGATAAAGAAGAAAAACCACTCCCAATGCATGCATGTCCTAAATGACCTATATGAACGTCCTAAAAATGAAAAAATGCTTATATGCTGACTCGAGAGAGACTCACCCAGGACATGGGTTTGAGTATGCTAATTGACCTACATGGGACATCCTAGGATGCAAGACTTCTATATGTTGACTTAAGGAAAAGACTTACCCACGACATGGGTATATATGTCCTAAAATCTATATAAGACTTCTTAAAATGCAAATGCATATATGTTGACCCTTAAAGACTAACCTATGACACAGGTTTACATTAGACTTCTTAAAAAAGAAAGACACTTGCATGATATGCCAGCACGAGAAAAGACTCACCCATGACATGGGTGCACGCTGGACTTCCTAAACAAAAGACAGGTATCTACATGATGACTCTAGACACATACTTACCAATGACTTAGACCCTATACTAGAATTTCTACAAAAAGAAAAACATTTATATGTTAACTCTAGACAAAGACACACCCATGACATGGGTTTGCAATTGACAACCTTAAAGTGAAAGACACATGCTGACTTAGGAAAGAACCTACCCATGACTTAGACCCTATTGAGACTTTCTAAGGAATGAAGACACTTACCTGTTGACTCAAGAAATGACTTAACGACTTACCCATGGCATGGGTTTTACTTTGGACTTTCTAAAAATGATGAAAAGACTCATATTGACTTAAGAAAGGATTCACCTATGACACGGTCCTTACATGCGACTCTTTAACGACTTAAAGACTCTTACGTGCTAACCCGAGAAATGACTCAACGACTCACTTATGATTTCCATAACCTAAACCCTATATGCGGCTTCTTAAAGAATGAAAGATACTTACACAATAACTCAAGGACTTACCCATGATCTGGGTTTACATTGAACTTTCTAAAAATGACATATGCATATTGACTTAAGAAAAGACTCGCCTATGACCTAGACCCTAAAAATAAACACTTACATGGTGACTCTAAAACAAAGACTTTCATATGACATGGGTTTGCAAACCCTATACACCTAGATAAGACCCCTTAAAGAATGCAAGACACTTACATACAGACTCTAAAACAATGTCTTACCCATAACCTGGGTTTACTAGACCATACATGATATCTCCTAGCGTGTAAGACACCTATATACTGACTCAGGAAACAACTCAACTATGATACTGGTTCGCCGGTCCTAACCTCTATGAGACGTCCTAAAGAATGAAAGACACTTATTTACTTACTCAGGAACGCCTAACCTCTATGACTCTGAGACAAACAACTCTTTTTTACAACAAGAGCATTATAAATGGCCGGATAAAGTCAAATATAGCGAGTCGACATAAGTTGGAAAGCGCAAGTGAGTGTTTCTCAATTCAGATGGGCTTATCCACAAGCCGACCGTTTTAAGGAGAATTCGTCACTTGAACTAACAAACTTGTGTTAACTCAAGCTAAGTTGGCTATTATGCGGACTAGAATAATGCTCGACGGACTGCCAAGGTTACCTCTAGACTTCTATTTACACACACTTTTTTTTTATTTAAGACTCGACAAATTTATTTATTTACACTCATGGAAAGTGGATGTTGTAAAGGACCGAATAAAACCATCAAAAGGTGAGTTAAAATAGACTTATGAACTCAATTATTAAATCCAACATGGATGGGCGTACCAACGGGCCGACCAAGGATTTTGTTTTAGACTTAATAATCGAATCTATAAATTTATTTTCTCTAACCTTGAGACTATTACACAGGCTAGAACATCACACACTAACTTTGTTTTATTATTAATCATTTTCTTTGGACCCAAAATAAGAGAATACTGAGAAGGGCCGAATAAAACCATCAAAGGTGAGTTAAAATGAATCGATAAACAAGGCTAATTAACCTTTAAAACGGATGGGCCTTACAACCAGCCGACCATAAAATATAAGGTTAATTAATTGAGATTATAAATTCATTTCTTTTCGAACCCAATGATTACTACGCGGACTAAAACAGTATCTCAAAATTAGTTTCGACTCTAATGAAGACTCAACAAACACGAACACAAACACATATTTACACTTAACAAAGACTCAAAACACGTGTTAACAAAACCCTAAGAAAGACTTAAACACGTATTTACACTTAACAAAGACTCAAAACACGTATTAATAAAAACCTAACAAAGACTCAAACACGTATTTACACTTAACAAAGACCCAACAATCTCAAAAACGTGGCAAAGACTCAACACTCTCAAACACGTGGCACACAAACACATGCACACACATACACATACACATGCACAGACATGCACAAACACATGCACGTGGCACACAAACACATGCACACACACACACATAAGCATGCTCAGACACATAAGCATGCTCAGACACATACACATGCACATACACAGACGCATACACATGCACACACGTGCACAGGTACGAACACATAAACTACAACACTACCTTACAAACCTAACTCTATATGGACCCTAAGGACAACTGATCATTATAAAGGGCCGAATAAAGCCAAGCATGGCGAATCAGGACTGAATAAGGAATCACGAGTTAGTGTTTCTCAATTCGGATGGGCCCCATCCACAGGCCAACAATTTTAAGGAGAATCCGAAACTCGAAAAAAAAATTATCAGTCCAACTCAAGCCATACTGACTATTACGCGGGCTAGAATAATGATCAATAGGACTGACAGTCTACTCTTTCTACACATTTTTTTATTCTATTTGTTTAAGAAAGTGGATATCGTAAATGACTGGATAAAACCAACAACAGGTGAGTTGTAATCAGTTTATGGACTTAATTGCCAAATCTGATATGGTTGGGCCTAACCACGGGTCGGCCATCAATGTGATAGATTGGACAATTAATTCGATAAATTAATTTACTCAAGCCCGGTGGTTATTACGCAGTCTAAAACTTTATCCACCAACTTGGTTTGGACTTTTAATCAAGTTTATTAGACCTAAGGCCAATTAATCATTACAAGAGGCCGAATAAAGTCAAGCATGACGAATCAAGCATAAGTCAAGGAGCACAAATCAGTGTTTCTCAATTCGGTTGGGCCCCATCCATAGGCCGACCGTTTTAAGGAGAATCCGTAATTTGGGCTACCGACTCAGACTTAATTCGAGCCATGTTGACTGCCATGCGGACTTAAATAATGATTAACAGGACCGACGACCCATTCTTTCTACTTCATTATTTATTTATTTAATTAATTATCGGAAAGCGGGCGAGTTATAATTGATTTATGGACTTAATTGCCAAATCTGATATGGTTGGGCCTAACCACAGGCCGGCCATAAGTGTGACAGATTCGACAATTAACTCGATAAATTAATTTACTCTAGCCTAGTGATTATTATGCAGTCTAAGATTTTACCCACTAGCTTTGTCTTGACTTTTAATCAGGTTTATTGGACCTTCGTTAAGAAAATGTCGTAAAGGGTCATATAGAATCATCAAAGGCGAGTTGAGTTTACTTTGTGGACCAAGATAATTAACCCATATAGATAAATAGGCCCAACCACTGGGTCAACCATAATTTTTGAGGTTAATTAACTTAGTTGGTAAACATGACTCTTCTCAGCCCAATGACTACCATGTGGACTAGAACAACATTCCTAAACTTGGGTCGACTCTTTACAAATAATTTAAACACATAGCACATAGCATACATATGAAAAAAGGGGTATCCTAAACCAAGGCTCTATGTACAAAAGAGTTTATTGGCTGGATAAGGCTTAGCGGCTCATGTACTCGCCCTGGTGCATTCTTGTTGTAAAGGCAACTTGAATGTGTAGGGTGTTGCTCTTGGAGGCTCGAGTGGAGACCTCGTAGAGTGATGCATGAGTGGATGTGGTGACCAATGCTCTCTCTGTGTAAGTGCACCAATTGAGTATGGCCGGTTCGGCATCCCATGGGTTATTTTTGTGGTTTAAAGAGAAAAAGTCTAATACCGCCAATTTACGTGCTCCTACGACATATTACATGTCAAGGGAGTGCCCCGGTATATGCAATGCATTATGCATAAAAGAATGACTTAATAATATAAAGTAAAGTTCATTTTCCTTCCAAAAATTTTAAAGCACACAAACTTTTTTCAAGTTTTACCTACTTTAGAAAAACTCCCCAGTGGAGTCGCCAAAAATCCCGTGGACATTTTTCCTCGCTGTTCGGGCTTCCGAACGTCCACGTTTGGATTGGGGTGTGATTCGGTGATTTGTGCTGGGGTTTAACCTTTGAAAAAACCTCTTTAAGGAGATCAACCTTACATTTCATGAATAATATTTTGTAAAATCACTTTCCCTTTACTTATGCATTTTATGAGTCATTGAATTAAAACTTTAAGAGTGAACATCCACTTGTTCCAAACTCTTCTAAATTTAACCCAATTTGCTCATTTAAATGTTAGGCTCGGAAGAGAGTGATTTATGCAACTATTATTTATAAATATAAGAGAGAAAACCCTAAAGTTGCATCGATATATTGTAAAACCATGTTAACCATAGTTTATGCAATCCTCGATGTATTTTAGTTTGAAATGGGAGTCGCCACCCGACTTTTTAAGGGAAAGCCAAGACAAAACCAAAAGGAAAATAAAGAAAGACTCCGCCTGCGAAACCCAAGAATGGATCCGGGGGTAAAGCTACGAACTCGAAAAGTAAACTTTAAGAGTTCGCCTCTCACAAAAGGAAAGACTCGACTAAAAGTTTAAAATGTGCTTTTGATAAAGTTTGGAAGGGAATGGAAGGAATACATTATAAAATTAATTCATTGAACATGCAACAAGAATGTAATACGAGATAATAAAAAAGGTACAAATATACACTTATTTACAAGAAAAGATGAACACTTAAGGGCTTACGTTGCTACTTTGTGGGAAAAGACCTTGCCTAGCCTTTGAATGCTTGATGAATCCTCTTTGATGCCTTCATCTCCAAGTGCCAAGATGATGATAGAAAAGATGGTGAGAAATGATAAGGAAGAGGGTGAAAATAGGGTAGTAAGAAGGCCCTTTTTGTGGTTTTGGGTGTGTTTAGGCTAGGGTTTTTTGTGGAGTTTTGGATGGATAGAGTAGGATGTGTGTCTAGGCTTTTGTGATGGAAGAATGAAGATTATGGTGGTAAGAAAGATGATAGAATAGGATGATGAGAATGTAGGAAGAAGATAATATAGAAGTATGAGAAGAAGTAGGGAGAGTTTAGAGAGAATTGAGAGATGAAGTAGAGAGTGAATGAGTAAAGAGGGAGAAAGGATGATTTTATGAGTGAGTTGGTGAGTGAAATGGCTTGGAGAGGAGTAGTATTTATAAGAGGAGGAGGGAGTAGATATACATATGCATGCATGCACTCACATAGTAATCTCCGAGCTTGTGCAGATTACCAAGGCAGAAGGGGGGTGAACTTGGAGTGGACGGCAACACGTGGTCAATTGACCACTTATGGTCAAGGTGTGTAGGCCGGTCGGCCACTACGCTAGGGGGGAGGTATCCAGCTTCGTCCATGCATGCATGGACGGTGGAGTAGGGAGTCAACCTGCCTAGGGAATAGGAGGTTCGCACTGGACGGAGATGGCATGTGCTATTTAGCTTTTGAGAGGTATTTTTGGATGCTTTTGTGAGGGTTCGATCTCGCGACTTCTTGGCACGTGGCTTGCATGGCTTGGCTTTCCCTTTCCTAATTTTCTACCTAAAAATATACAAAGATGAAATAATAAAAATTACATTAAAATTACATAAAATCTATGCTAAAATCTAGCTTATCGACCGACTTCTTCTTCTTCTTCTTCTTCTTTTTTGCCTTGTTATATAGCTATATATTCATGCGCCATAACCCGATGTCTATAGTTCCACATGTCTTTATATCATTTAGTTACGTGACTTCTTTTTTTTTTTTTTGTAGCTTTCATCCATTTACTGCTCGGAATAAGGTCACATCAATTTTCACGAGAAAGTTTGAAGGGGCTTGGGCGCTTGGCCTATTTGGAAATCCATCCCTAAGGATGTAAGAGACATGTGGTTCAAAGAATTTAAGGTAAATAGTCATTGTTATAATTACGTAAATGTTGTATTACTAATTATTTATTTTAATAGCAAAAATAACTATTTTTAATTGTATGATTTCTTGTAGATGTATTTCTACTAGGATGCTAAACATGAAAAGGTCATCCGAAAGAACTTTGACAACAGGGGCAGTGCCTATTTGAGAGATTTCATGAGCAAAGCTAGAAAAGCTGGAAAGAAACCTGAAGGGATAAACCTAGCCAATTGGGCCAAATTTTTAGAAATGTGGGGTGAAAAGACATACAAAGAGAGGTGCAAAACCGCCTAACAATTCAGATCCGAGCTACGGTATTGTGAAACATGGGTGTGGTGCCATACCTATGCATGAAAGGCTAGAGTCTTGGTAAGCTCTAACGTTATTTCTTATTTAGTTGATTGTCTAAGTAAAAAGACAATTTTTAAAAGAGTTTGACCACTTTCTTTGTTTGTGTCACTAACTTGTAGGGTGAAAAACTTGATCGAGAACTTACACTGGATGAGGTCTACAAAGATTCACACATGCATGGTGGTACTTGGATTGATGAAAAATCAAAAGTAACTTGCGTAACTTGCAATTTCTTATTTATTTATTAACTATGACTTGTGGCCGTTGAGTGAATGATTGTTTTGTTGTGTCTTTTGACAGAGTAAATTACATTTACCCTACCTGACATTTGTGGTAATAATTTTTACACACCCGACATTTGTGAAATAATTTTCACCTTACCTGACATTAAGTGAAAGTGATTTTTAGTGACAAAATCCGGTCACTTCTCATCGGAAGTAAAACGATGAAAGGATCATTTAAGTCATTTCCTTCTCAATATTAATGGACAACATGATACATTCACATAGTCATATAGGGACATTATTGTATTTCCTCATTTCCGATGAGAAGTGACAAGATTTTACCACTAAAAATCACTTTCACTTAATGTCAGGTAAGGTGAAAATTATTTCACAAATGTTGGGTATACAAAAATTATTACCACAAATGTCAGGTAGGGTAAATGTAATGTACTCTTTTTGACAAATGTACAAGGCAATTAACCTAGAAAATGTTGATATTTCAGGGGAGACTCTACCGAATTTGCTTGAGAAATATAACATATTGTGGGTTTTCATGCCATAAAAGAAAGAAGGGAATGCATGATTTTGCATAGTTAGGCTTAGAGACGGAAGGTTTTGTAGTTTGTTACAGATTGGACATTTATAGTTAGGCTTTTGAGTTGAGTGGGGAGGAGAACTATAGTAGCATTGATGAAACAAACAAAAGTCATGAATGATGGTAATTGGATTGATGAAAAATTGAAAGAAGCCTTTTTTTGTAAGTTGCAATTTTTTATTTATATATTCAAAATTTATGAATTGAATGTGTTTATGCATGTTGGATTCGAATTCGAGCGTATGGCTCGTGAATGCTCCGACGTGTGCCCATTGTTTGAATGCTTTTTTTGTTGTGTTTTTTGGCAAATGTAAAAGGAAATTAGCTTGGAAAATGTTGATATTTAAGGGGAGACTCTGTTGAATTTACTTGAGGAACTCAAACACAATTTTATGTTTTCATGCCATAAAAGGAAGATGTGTCGTATCCATAATGTTGCATAATTGTTGTCTCTTAGTTTTATGTTTACAACTATTTTTGTTTTATGTTTAGGCTTCATGCCTCTAGTTGTTTTCAGTGGTGGATCCAGGATTCAGAACCAGTGGTGTCAGAAATAATTTAGAAATAGTAGAGAAATATATGGTAGGGTGACTCACACAAATTACAATTCAATGATGAAGCTAAGGTTAGAGAGATTGAAAGGCCTTAATGTGGGTGTCTGGGTAGCGACCGGTGACAGATTGCGCCGCCACATGGTGGCCGACGAGGGTTGGTGGCGGGTGGAGGTGGCCTGGACCGGCTGGTGCTTGACGAGCAAACGAACAGTGACGAAAGTCGTCGTATGGAATCTGGAGGCCACATAATTGATAATATAGTTGTGTTGTTTACTTGTTTAACTGTTGCATTGTTTAAGTAAGAAAAGAAAAAAGAGGAAAAAAAATCAAAAAGTGTTGTGTGGGATTTGAATCCGTGTCCATTGGCTTCTGGTTATGTTTCAGTACCACATGACGAAGCTACCCACAAGGTAGATGGATTTTTGTAATGCTAAGTAGTGTCCACAAGAATATATTCAAATATTTGTTATTTTTTTCCTAAACATATTTTTTTCCTTAAATTATAGTGGTGTCAATTGACACCACACCCACCAACATGGATCCGCCCCTAGTTGTTTTATGTTATGTATATTAGGTCATTTATTTGGCTAACTTTTATGATTGCTGTTAGGAAAAGTAAGAGGCGACACTTAACAAGGAAAAGAGTAGGATCCAAATGTGGTGTGGCTGAAACAAAATTCAAACAAGAAGGGTCGTATCTATGGAGTTGGAGATTATGCTTCCACTCTGAAAAAGAAACTAGACAACATTTCCCATGACCAGCCGGATCTCCTCGGCAAGAGAAAGGAAGTTCAAAAATTGGGCGTTGATGTTGCCAAAATTGCTGAGATTAGCAAGATCATGTTTAAGAATGTTGAACGACATGATCAACAACTTTTAAAAGTTGAGAAATTCTCGCAATCTCAGGCCGCATCAGGCTTAGGTGCAACTAAAGAAAATAATTTAGTTGTTTTAGTGTACTGAATGTTACAAAGACTTATGCTTCTTGTTTTTTTGATCTAGGCTAATTAAGTGAATATATACATGATTTATACGTGCATTTTTATTTAATTATTTAAGTACGATAATTTCAAATTAATGTATAAGTTTATATATATATATATATATATATATATATATATATATATATATATATATATATATATTGCAACTTTTATATTTAAAAACAACAAAAAAACAATACTATGATTACAAATTTGGAGGAGGCTGCCAAAAATAAAATTGCTTGCGAATTTTCCGTCGCAACGTCCGTCGCAAGTAATTTGTTTTCTGAATTTTAGGAGACGTATTGCGATGGAACCGAATTTCGTTGCAAGGTCTGTTGCAAAGGTCCTGTGACAGGGCAAATTACGGTGGAAAAAATTCCGTTGCAATGTCCGTCGATCGATCTGCAAATCCTGTCGTTGCTTTGACAAATTCCGTCATAATTTTCATCGCAATATGATAAGGTTTTAGTAGTGTTAATATTTAAATTAAAATTGATCAAATTTCTATGTAGAGAGCCTTATCGATTGAACAACTTTTACCATGTCACGATCCACCTTATTTTGTGTCTATTTCTTGTCGTATTGTTACTTATTGTGTCGATTGATCAAATTTCTTTCAGTAGATAGTAGAAATTTGATTGCAGATATAAAACTATCAAGTATTACTGTTCAGATCAACCATAAAAATAAAAAGTCCAACAAATAAATATCGACCCATAAAATACTCAAACATAACACCAAGTAATCCAAACTCCGACGACAATACTTAATTTGTAATTCTGGGACCACAATCTAAGAAGTGCAATAGAAGAATTTTAAATCCACCATGAAATTTGTACTTAAAGAAAGTTCAGAGTAAATTATATTTACCTACCTGACATTTGTGGTAATAATATTTACATATCTGACATTTGTGAAATAATTTTTACCTTACCTGACAAGTGTTCATATATTTAAAACTCTTAAGATATTGTATATTTAATTTTTGTTGGACTTTCCGGTGAACATTAAAAAGATAAATATGAATTGACTTTTTTTACCGTTGACATTAATTCATATGACTTTCAATTAAGCATGAATTGACATCATATGGCATTTAAACCCCAACATTTTCTCTACTTTATTTCTTCGAAAACCCAGTCCCTCCTCATTATGAAAATGAAAACCCAATTATAAAGTATCTTATAAAATATCAAGGGTGAAAAATCAATTATAATGGAAGAAATATCTTATGATGAAAATGAAAAATGAAAATGAATTAATATCAATGGTAAACACTAAATGTCAATTTATATTTATCTTTTTAATGTTCGCCGGAAAATCCAACAAAAATAAAATATAAAATATCTTAGGAGATTTAAATGCATGAACACTTAATATTAGGTAAAGTAAAACTTATTTCAAAAATATCAGATATATAAAAGTTATTACCACAAATGTCAGGTAGGGTAAATATAATTTAGTCAGAAAGTTTATAAGTCACAAATGTCGTTCTACAATCCTACAGTATTATTTTATTTCTACTTTGCCATCACTTTCAATCAATTATGTTTCAAATTCGTCTTTTTCTATGTAAACGTATGCATGCATACATGTTCTATATTGTGTTACTCGATCTTCTTTTGCCAGCTGCGTACAGCCGTCTTCGTTTGCTCAGTCTCACCATATCAATCATCTTCTCTTTTTTCATTTTTCTTTTGCAGGTAGAGAATGTTGAAGATGGGAGGAGACAGATGCATAAACTTGATAAGCATCAAAGCTAGCATGCAATGATATTTAATCGTAGCAATAATAAAAGTCAAATTAGTAGCACTGATGATATATGCCACAATTTCATTCTACTCTAATCAATATAAATAACAGCCAACTCTTTCATTTTATAAGAGAAGTATGAATTTGAATCGCATGCATCTTAGGGATTTCAACTAGCTTTCATTTTATACTACTACCTCCGTCCCTAAAGAATTGTACGTCCATTTGACTAAATTTTGACCATTGGTTACTCACAAATTACAATGAGTTACAATATGAAATTATCACCATTAGAAAGATATTGCACTAAAAATTACAATGATGTCAATTTTATATTATAACTCCTTGTGATTTGTGAGTAATCAACTGTCAAAGTTTAGTCAAATGGATAATTATTAAGGGACGGAGGTAGTATTTGTCATTTTTTGAAATTGTGTAGTCAAACTTACAAAATTTTAATAATAAGTTTCTTAATATATATAATGATTTGTTAAATAAAATTACCACCATTAAATTCGTAACAAAAATTATTGTCATAAAAGTATAATTTTGTAATTATTAATAAAATATCATATAAGAAATTATCAATCAAATAATGACATTGAAAAGCCATGATATGAAACAAACGGAGTATCTGATTAATCTTCTTCATAGATGATATCCTTTTCCGTCTTCATCAAAATTGTCTTATTTAATTAATTAAATGGACAATGATACACATCTTGACTCAAGATGGTTAACAACCATATTGAATTGTTCACATTTCACATTTTTATAACTTTCAATAATATTTTTTCTAATAATTATATATGTTTATTAACTATAAGAGTATGATACTTATTAGCTAGGTAAAAAATATAAATAATAATCTAATTTTATCAATCATAGTAGAAAATGCACATTTTATGCATAGTTTTATATTTATGAAAAAATATAAATAAATAATTATTTTTATATTGTTTATAAGTTGTAAAAAACCTCCAAGTAATGAAACAAACCTTTATAATAATGTAAATATAATTATATTTAACTTTATGAGTGATTTAGGTGAAATGCAAGATGGTTATTAATCATCTTGCATCAAGATGTTTACTTATAGTGGTTGTCAACCATGACAACCACCACAATGAAAACGATATTTATCCATACATGTGTCAACTTTTATCTTCGCCATTCATTTTTTTTTAAATTAGTACAACATTATAAATTTATTTTCTTAATTAAAATAAATTTTCCAAAATTTTTTAAAATTTAAATATATTAAATCTAAATTTTTTCCCAGTAAATAAGCATATTTTGAAAAATATTTATTTTAAATTTTTTTAAAATAAACTAAAATTTAAAAAAATAGATTTTACAATTTATATTAAATAAAAAAAAGCTAATGGTCAAGATAAAACTTGACACATGTACAAATAAGATTTATTTTACTTACGCTGGTTGTCATGGTTGACAGATGACAACCACTGTAAGTGCATCCTTTGCTTAATATATATTGAAACTTGTTAAAAGTGATAGATGAAGCTAGGGAAAGATTTTCAAATAAAAAATATAGTTCTTAAAAAAGAATATATAATCTACTCTTTCCTTCTTAGTACTATTTTATTTGTCACCTACATTAATGTATCAATCAATTTTTAAAATTTTGACCGTTAGTTTATCAAAATGCACAATTAATGTTCTAATATATGAAACTATTATAATTATATTTGTAACAAAAAATTATTAACATATGTGTATCATGTTGTATCGTTTTGATAAAATGGTATGAGATATAAGACACAATATATCTTAAACTGTCCTGACTTGGTATAAAACTCATGTATTTCAAATATTAAATTGAAAAATAAATGATCAGATTGACTTTTATAACTATAATATTGTAGATAAATTGTGTGAAATTATATTTTTACTCAAAATTTTTAAAATTTACAAAAAAAGTCTAAAATATAACTATGGATGAGCTTCATTCTATTATAGTCTCATTTATAATTGTTGGTGTAGTTAACAACACATTTCGAGTTTTTCATAATTGATAATTAATGATATCTATAAAAAAAATTACCAAAATTACCAAATTACCAAAGTTAAAAAAATAAATTTTTTTAATACACTAAAGTAAATTTAACAAAAATTATCAAAAATTACCCAAATAACTTTTATCCAATTATTTTTTACCTATAAACTTGACACACGCCTGTTTAACAATAAATCTCATCCCCTCCAACACCAAGTCTTTGTATATCTCATTAGATTACAAGTCCGCCAATCAAATAAACCCCCAAGTTTATAAGTTTATATTTGCAGATCCAGCGCCAAGTCTTTGTATATCTCATTAGATTACAAGTCCGCCAATCAAATAAACCCCCAAGTTTATGAGTGTATATTTACAAATCGACGTACAAAAAGAATTAGTTAATAATTGCAACTCCAAGTGGTGATTAGTCTGACAAGCTACTTGCAGGGTCACTTCATCAAAGAGCTCGTGTCTCAAAAAAGGGAAGAAAAAAATGCTCTAAAAGACTAGAGTCCATCTGTGAAGATGATTTAGAGATCAGCGAGGAGGCTTTGAAGGTCCCCGTGGAAATTTGTTTGGATAAATTGGACAACGAGGCGTGCAGAGCGGCTAAGGTTGGGTGTAAATTAGGTTTCATTCATGATGATGAAGACATTGCTGCAAAGAAATTTAGAGAGAGTTCGCTGGAAAAAAGAAGGCAAAAGTGAAGTTTTAATTGTGATTTTTGTTTTTTTTATTCGTGGGCTAGTCACTTTTGTATTGTTGTTGTGTTTCCTATGCTGTTTCTATCGTCTTGTTTGACAATAGTTGTCTTGAAACTCTTGCCCTCTGCGGGCTCTAAATAATCGAAAAAAAGAATGAGTTAATAATTAAATATGATCACCTCCTCTGATTAGAAGCCTTGAATTGAATCAAGTAAGCCCTAAATTTACAAGTATATATCGATCTGTTGGTCAATAATCAACTCTGGTCTCCTCCATCCACAGAAATTTGGATTGCACTTCATTAGATTATAAGCCTATCGATCAATCACATAAACCTAAACACATGGGTATAACCACAGAGACAGATAAATAATTTGTTTAAAAAAAAAAACAGATGAAGAAAGCTTGACCACACTGACATGTATTACATCATCAATTTACATACCTCCAAAATTCGTCGTCCAAAAGGACTCAGAATTTAGCCGTTACAGAAGATTAATATAATATTCTATCATAATTTAAATTTTTTTCTATTGTGATAGTTAAAAACTATATTGTGTGTTATTTTTAAGAGGTCAATATTGATCAAAGTGATTTATTTTAATAAGTAATGTCAATCATTCAGAATCTGTCACATAAAGTTTTCAAAAAATCAGAGATTAATCTTAATTAATTGTTTTTTTAACTATCAATAACAACTAAAAAGTAAGAATTTTAGTCAGGACAAAATTTTCCAATAGAGAATTAGTATACATACAAATTAATATTATTGAGCTTGACTAAAGTCAGTGAGAAGCTAGCGAGGTTGCAGTGAATCCTTGCCGTTGATAAATCAATCATCTTGGCTCATGCATGCTACTTAGAATTCTATACAAGCATGCGGTGGCCTTTTATTGACCTTTATAACATTAACGTTATTTAAATCCCAAGCCCACCTTGAAATTTTCCACTTCGACAGTAGACTTTCAATTAATGGGCTCATTTCTGTTGAAACTATTGCCACTTATCAAAGTTCATCAACTTCTTAGTTGTTACACTACTTGCCAATTAATTCCATAATTACTATTTCCGTCCTAAAATGTTTGTCCGTTGACTAAATTTTGACCGTTAATTACTCACAAATTATAATAAGTTACAATATAAATTATTGTCATTGTAATCTTTAGCAAATTATCTTTCTAATGGTAGTGATTTCATATTTTAATTCATTATAATTTGTGAGTAATTAACAGTCAAAATTTAGTCAACGGACAAATATTTTGGGACAGACGTAATATAAGTTAGTACGATGACAAAAAGAATGTTTTTTTATGGCTTGTTTCTAGCTAGCTTGATAGTTCTCTCGTCTCAAAATGTATATTTCCTTTCATTTTTGTGTTCTTCAATTTAATATCTTAAACATCAGTTTTCCGCATTGTATTTCAGTAAGTCTTTCAATTTAATATTTATGAGAAGTTATTTATTACAAATATTTAACAGTGACACACTTATATGATACGTACACCATATAAAATTTTATAAAATCAAACAAAAACATTTAATGAATTTATTTTGAGAACAAACACATGACATATATATTTATTGTTTGCATCAGGTTTTTGTATAAAGTTGTTTGTATCCATTGTTTAACAAAAACATTTAATGAATTAAAATTACTTATTTATGAACTAGTTATGAGACAACATTTTGCGACACAGTTTTAATATGTTAACGAAGCTTTTAAAGAATTAGTTGTTTAGACACGAAAAAACTAATTCAAAAGGCTATTCTGCAAGACATTTATCACCAAGAGAGCTGCAGTTTATTAATCTCTTGGCAATTTATATTCATCTCTACAAAATTAAAATTTATCCCTACTAATGAAAACTTCTAAATTGAAAAAAAACTGTATTGCAATTGTATATTGATTGAAGAAAAGAAGAAGGAACACAACAATTTATACAAAAACTGGAAACCTCAAACGGAGGAAACCAGAAGAACGAAAAGAAAAGAAAGAACAGGAAGAAGGAAAGAAAGAAAGGAAGAAAGAAAGAAAAGGAAAGAAAGAAAAAAAAAACGAACCAAAAAATAAACAAAACCGGCGGCCCTGAACCGCGGTCCACGAAACTAGCGAGGCCAGGCAGCAAGCCCATCAAGCAGAATGGGCCTGAACAAAAATGTGTAATGGGCCTTAAATCTTCACACCCCCCCTCAAATTGGCGGAGGAAATGTCCCAATTTGCCCAAAATTTCTTGATGCTGGACGCCTGGCAATGCTTTGGTCATCACATCAGCAAGCTGAGACCTCGTCGGAACATATTTGAGTGAAATTAACCCGTCCGCAACCTTCTCTCTCACAAAATGACAATCAATCTCGACGTGCTTCGTTCGTTCATGAAAAACAGGATTCCGAGCTATATAAATTGCCGCTTGACTATCAGATTTGACAGGAATTGGCGTTATGGATTGTACCTGAAATTCATCAAGTAAACGACTCAGCCAAGCTAACTCTGCAACCAGTCTCCTGAGACTCCTATACTCAGCCTCAGCAGAAGAAAGAGAAACTACCGGTTGTTTTTTAGATTTCCACGATATCAAGGTTTTCCCAAGGAAAATAACAAAACCACTAACAGATCGTCTACTGTTTTTACAAGCACCCCAGTCAGAATCGCTATACCCTTGTAATTCAAAAGCATTATCTTTATGTAACAATATCCCCAAATCTGGATTTCCCTTCAAATATTTTAAAACATGTATAGCTGCATTCCAATGTAAATCCGTTGGGTTTTTCAAAAATTGGCTTAAATGTTGGACAGAAAAAGCTATGTCAGGCCTAGTATTGACCAAAAAATTCAATTTTCCTATTAACCTTCTAAACAAAGATGGATTAGATATCGGCGTTCCAGTATCGATAGAAAGTTTAACATTTAAATCCATAGGAGAAACAACCGTTTTTAAATCATTAACTCCAAATTCTTGAATCATTTCTTTGGTAAACTTTTTCTGAGTTAAAACCAAACCATCTGAAATTTTAATAATCTCCATCCCAAGAAAGAATTTTGCAATACCAAGATCTTTAATTTTAAAAGTCTTATCCAAATATTTTTTCAAAGATTCCATTTCTTCAATATCATTACCTGTCATCAAAATGTCATCAACATAAACTGCTAAAAATATCACTTTATCTTTGGTCTTTTTATAAAAAAGAGAATAATCATTTTCAGAATGCTTATAACCTCTTTTGTAAAGAACTTCCGTTAATTTTGCATACCATTGTCTTGATGCTTGTTTTAAACCATACAAAGACTTTTTCAACTTACAAACCGCATCAGGAACATTGGTATGAACTCCCTTGGGTACCTTCATAAAGATATCTTCATGAAGATCCCCATGAAGAAAAGCATTGTTTATGTCTAATTGAAAGAGATCCCAACCCCTTTTTACAGCTACCGACATTAAGGTTCTTATTGTGGTCATTCTTACCACAGGAGAGAATGTCTCATCATAATCAATTCCAGCCTTTTGAGTAAATCCCCTAACAACAAGTCTAGCTTTCAACCTTTCGATACTACCATCGGCATTATGTTTTACCTTATAAACCCACTTGCTATCAATTGGTTTTCTACCTTTTGGAAGACTTACTACCTCCCAAGTATCAGTATCATAAAGAGCTTTAAGCTCTTGTTCCATAGCCTTCCTCCATCCTGGATGATCATTAGCTTCCTCATAAGAAAGAGGTTCATGCGTGTCTAAATATGTTCTTATACCTGCATCACTGTTAGCACCAAGAGAAAACACTTCGGGCATATGATAAAGATTAGTCACACAAGAAAAACATGTTTCATAATCTTTCAAATAATCAGGTGGTTTGTGAGTTCTCGTTGATCTTCTAATTTCGACATTATCAAGAGTGTTATTTTTAGGATCAAGATTCCTTTCTTCAGTCTCATTTCCATTATCAAAAAGATTACCTTGGTCATAAAAACTGAAATCATCATATGTAGCATCATCCTTTATACATGTAGTAGAATCCGTGTTGGATTTCTCCTTGAAAGGAAATATATCTTCTTGGAAGACAACATCTCTTGAAATGATAATTCTATTAGTTTCTAAAGAAAACAACTTGTAGGCTTTCTTGCCTTGAGGATATCCCACAAAAACACATTTTTCCGCCCTTTCTTGAAATTTATTTCTCCCTTGTTTAAGGGTGCTAACATAACATTGACACCCAAAAATTCTCAAATGATCATAGATGGGTTTCTTCCCAAAAAGCCTTTCAAAAGGGGTTCTATTATTGAGCAAAGGTGAAGGCATTCTATTAATGAGATAAGTTGCTGTTAACACACTTTCACCCCAAAAATTTAAAGGCATACCAGACTGAAACATTAGAGCCCTAGCCACTTCTAGCAGATGTCGATGTTTCCTTTCCACAACCCCATTTTGTTGAGGTTTCTGAACACAAGTAGTTTCATGTAAGATGCGCTTTTTTCTATAGTATTCAATTGCTAGATTGTTTTTTCCTATTTCGAGGGCATTGTCAGATCTAATTCTTTTGACTTTTGCATCAAATTGATTTTCTACAAGACTTATAAAACTTTCTATTAGACCAAAAGTCTCATGGTTTGTAGACATAAGATGAGTCCAAGTACTTCTAGAAAAATCATCGACAATAGTAAGAAAATACTTATGGCCGGAAGGAGTAGCAACATGATATGGACCCCAAGTATCAACATGTATAAGTTCAAAACATTTAGAAGTAGTGATAGAACTTCTATGAAAGGGAATACATGTCTGTTTTGCTTTGTAGCAAGCATCACAATCTTCCAAATTCAATACATAAATGCCCAAGGGCAACAATTTTAACTTGTCTCTTGATACATGACCCAATCGTTTGTGCCACTCATTACCACTTACAGAAGCAAGAATTACATCACTATCTATCAAAACACTATTATTCACGTTATCACAATCATTGTTCAACTTTGTTTCATTCAAGAAATACAGCCCGTTGTTCTCCCTACCAAGAACCATTTGCTTCTTGGATGAATGGCCCTGCAGGAAACATTCATTTTTACTGAAAGTAATCTTGCAACCAAGTTGATCGCACAAGGCATTAACGGATATCAAATTGAACTTAAAACCAGGAACAAACAGAACATTATTCAAAGTAATATTTCCGGTTAACTTTATCTTTCCTTTCTTCCTAACAAAAAGATTTTCTCCATTTGGCAGTAGAACCTTAACAGGTATGACCAAATTTTCAACAGAACACATCAACTCCAGGTTTCCACACATATGATTATTAGCACCAGAATCCAAAATCCAATCAGTTTTAACAGGTGAATTGCAGGCAGTGACTGTGGAAATAAAAGGAGATGAAAGACTCATACCTGAAGCTTCTGTTTCAGAAGCTATGCTTGCGTTGGTGGAAGATGAAGGAAACCGGTCCAAAAATTGCTCCAAGATCTCCTCACTTTGTTCTTTGCTTACGTTAGAAATGCTCTTGGTTTGAATGTCGAACCCATTCCACTTGAATTCTTCCCTTTTTCCTCCCAAACGGAATTAACACTCCTCCAGTTCCCTTCTTTGTGTACTGGTTTGGTTTTGTGCCCGTTGTTCTTGATTTCTGGCACGATTCTTGGGAGGGTAACCAATAATCTTCCAACAATGCTCAATTGAATGCCCATTCCTTTTACAATGGGTACAAAATAAATCCCCCCTTTTTCCTTCGGTTTTCTTTTCCATTCTCTGGGCATTAGTTTCTGCTTTCTGTTGAATTTTATTGGCAAGGAAGGATGAAGAGGAAGACTCACCCAGATCGAAAGAATCTTTGATCTGTCTTTGTCTTTCTTCTTGGGTTAAAATCGAATAGATTTGATTTAGGGAGGGTAAGTTGCTCATCATAAGAATGTTACCTCTTACGTTTGTGTAGCTCGGATTTAATCCCATGAGAAATTGAAGTATCTTCTGTTCTTCGGAATGTAATTCGAGTTGCTTGTTGATTTGGGGATCGCAAGTGCATTTACCACATTTGCATGACGGAAAGTTACTCACAGCACCGATTTCTTCCCAAAGCTTTTGGCTCGAGTGTAATATGTGGCGATATCCATTGTATCTTGACTGAGTCTGGCCACCCTTTGTTGAACAGAGAAGAGCTTTGCTTTGTTGGCTTGGGAAAATCGTTCTTCAAGCTCCAACCATAGTTCACGAACAACGTTTGAATACAGAACGCTGTCCTTGATGTCTTTCTTCAGTGAATTCAGTACCCATGAAAGAACCATGTCGTTTCCCCTCTTCCAGTAGGGAAATCGTGGGTTGGAATCTTTCGGCTTTTCTAGGGTTCCATCGACGAACCCCAGCTTGTTCTTCGCTGATAGGGCCACACATGCGCTTCTCCTCCATGTATCGAAATCTTCGCCGGAAAAGAGCTCGGCGACCAAACTCATCCCTGGTTGATCTGAGGGATGAATATACAGAGGATCGCAAGGTTCTGGGACAAAAACCCCCTTCGATTGATCTGCCATGGCAGCTTGAATTTGAAGGTCGGATCGCCCCTTAGGGCTCTGATACCATGAAAACTTCTAAATTGAAAAAAAACTGTATTGCAATTGTATATTGATTGAAGAAAAGAAGAAGGAACACAACAATTTATACAAAAACTGGAAACCTCAAACGGAGGAAACCAGAAGAACGAAAAGAAAAGAAAGAACAGGAAGAAGGAAAGAAAGAAAGGAAGAAAGAAAGAAAAAGGAAAGAAAGAAAAAAAAACCGAACCAAAAAAATAAACAAAACCGGCGGCCCTGAACCGCGGTCCACGAAACTAGCGAGGCCAGGCAGCAAGCCCATCAAGCAGAATGGGCCTGAACAAAAATGTGTAATGGGCCTTAAATCTTCACAACTAATAATAAGATAACTAAATAGTTAACAATTGTTTGGAATATAGAAATTTGGAAGTCAAGTTTAGTGTGTGTTAGTCTCTGTTTGATTCCAAAGACTAAAATGCTTCGTGATCTTGTTCAAAGAAGATGAGCCCAATCCAAGGCAATAATCTTGAATTTTGACTAAGAGAATCATATGCCAGCTGATACTATGTCTTGGTATATTTGTCTATCGATTCTATTTCTATTGGATCATCGAGTACATCTATGACTTCTTTTTTGTTTACTCTTCTTCTAACAGTTGTGTGGCTATCACAAGACATGGTAATTATTTTTCTCTAGACTAGAAGTATGCATATATGGTTTTTGATTCAAAATAATCCGAAGTCAGAGGTCATTAGCTGAAAAATAATCCAACTCACTTTTTGGCTGAAAATAATCCAAACTTGTAACCTATTTAATCGGACTAAACCGAAATCAATTTTTGGCGTCGGAATGGTGACTGCGCAGCCTAAACATGTGTTTCTTTAATTGATTTTGGTTTTGAATTTTGTTTTTAAACTTATTTACACCCCAACTCACTTAGACATATAATGGCATGACAATGGATTAAAAATAAAAACACTTTAATATAATAAAAGTGTTATCATTTTAATGGATGAAAAATTTATAATACATGTATAAAATTATTATTGCATAGAAAATAGTAGTATGGCAATTCTTTTCTAGAGGGTATAATTAATTATGTTTACTTTTAAAGGTAATCATCGTAACAATATATAGGTCGGGTAGAAGTTAAATAGTACATGGAGTAGTGGAGTACCAATAAAATAAGTATAATTAATTTAGTAAAATGCGTGATGATAAGTGTCTTGCCCCAATACACTGCTTAAATATCTTCTCTCTTATAAAATCAATATTTATTATCATTTTTAACATCAATTTTGTTTACAAATACTATTAATTATCAATTATAAGAAGCTTGGAACACGTTGGCTACGCCAACAATTATAATTGACACCCTAACGAATGAACCCCATCCGTTGGGCATATTTTGTACGCATTTTCATAAATTTTAAAAAATATAGATAAAAATGTGATTTTATAACATATATATATATATGTATATATATATTATAGTTGTAGAAGTCAATCATGTCATTTTTTTGTAATTTAAATTACAAATATATAGGTTTTGTAGCATCAAAGACACTTAACAAGTGTCGTGTTCAAGACATTTATCATTTCTCTAGTGAAATATTTAAATTTTTTGAATTTATATTATCATCTCGAATGATTGGATAAAATTGTCACTCAACTTTTTTAAATACTACTTCCATCCCATTATATTTATCCATTTACCTAATTTGAGAAGACCAATGTATATTGGGAATTGAGGTAAAAAGTTTATAATTTACCCAAAATACCCCTACTTTAATTGAAGATAATAGTTGTTGGAATTGTAAAAAGTAAAAAATGAATTTATTAATTAGGGGTAGAAAAGTAATTACAGTTGTTGAAATTATAAATAGGACAAATATTTTAAGACAAAGAAGTTAGATAAAAAAAAATATTTTGAGACGGAGGTAGTAATAAAAAAATGACATCAAATTTAATAATGTCTATTAATTATCACTAAACTTTCCTAAATAGTAAAAAAAAAAAGAAGTTATTTTTACATGTTGGAGTAGGTTTAAAGGTAAAATTTAAAACTTACATATAACAAATTAAACAAAGAAAAGTTCAACATTACAATAAAATCTTAACCAAAAAATAGAATTTATGTATTAGTAACTTTCAAAGAAAATACTCGATTTTCTAACAAACCTTTATTTATAACTTGAATATTTTATTTATAAATTTAAATCAGTAAAAAGTGATGATATTCTTATTATTTTAATTATGAGACGCATATATTATGCACGAGACAAATAAAAGTGTCCATTCACAGTTTCATGGCAAACACAAGCTAGTTGAACTGACCCATATTTTCAAAAATTTGCTGGGAGGTGTCATACATTCTTAACAACTGACTCCTGGGGGACCACATTTTTTTAATGCACTCAAAGGGGACCAAGTTGTCAAACAAATGGCTTCTAGGTGCCTTTCCGGCCATTTTTCACCGGAATCCGGTGACAGTTGAGTTAAGTGAGAATTTTTTTGAAAATGCTTTGTGGAATTCCGATACTACCCTCCATTGCCAAGGTTTGAGAGGTCAAGATCGAGGGTCCTTTCATCTTCTCATTCTTCCCATCTTCGCCTTCTTCATCTTC
Source organism: Portulaca oleracea (assembly GCA_029582165.1). NCBI lineage: Eukaryota > Viridiplantae > Streptophyta > Magnoliopsida > Caryophyllales > Portulacaceae > Portulaca > Portulaca oleracea. The sequence goes on from CM055869.1 coordinate 28,216,771, forward strand.
TTCGTTTCGTTTCCCCTGTTTCAATTCCGTTTCCATCCTCTTCATCTTCCCACCATGTCTCACTCATCTGCTTACTCTCACGGATTGAATGGGAATCCCCAAAGCTGTAACTCCAACCCGAACATTCATTGTGAATGTGGCAGAAACCCCTTGATATTGACCTCTCAAACCATGCCAACCCAATCAGGAGGTTTGCACTGGGTGGGTGTCTGTGTTGGCACTGGGTTGATGTTTCTCTGAAGCTAATTGTGATGGATATGCTAAGTGAGATGAAATTGGCTGAGAAAACCCTGAAGGATCTCAACGATCAAGTTGAAGAGCAGGAGGAGGAGTTGAAGGCACTGAGGGTTGAGTTGCAAAAGGACTGAAAATTAATGATGATTTTGGTGGTGCTGCTCGTGGTGCTAATGATGATGGTGGGTTTCAAGGTTGCTGTCCGCCATTGAAGATCTGACATTGTGGGGGTTGGATGTTTTTGGTGGTTTGGTGGTCAAAACTAGGTATTAATGTAGGTTAAGGTAGAAATTGAGTTGTATTTTGTGGCTGTCAATTTGTGGGTGACATGTTTAGAATCTGACAATGTTGGGGGATGAAGTATGTAATTTTTTGCTCAAAAAATGGGGTCTGATCACTAATGATGGTTTATGTTGGTTTTGATGATCTTTATGTATGATCATTGTAAATAGGATGGCTAAGTAAGGCAGTTGGATGTCATGGGATGCAATGGATATCATGTAAATCTGCTCAAGTATCAGAATGTAAGGAGCTAACTTTTGTAATTGAATGAATATGAAATAAGGGCAGCATGGTCTTTTCACAATCATCCCCAAGGGCATTTTAGTCTTTTCATGGATTCCGGTGAAAAATGGCCGGAAAGGCAGATGAGAGCCATTTGTTTGACAACTTGGTCACATTTGAGTGCATTAAAAAAAATATGATCCCACATAAGTCAATTGTTAAAAATGTATGACACCTCCCTTTATCCATATTTCTACGTACATTATTTTTATCCACAACATCAATTCTGGAAGAAGAGTTGGTTCAGGTAGACTATTCAGTGCAATCTTATTGGATTGATTCAGAAATAATGTGTACTTGACCAAGACGACTGCCATTCTTTTTTACTAGTAAACTAGTTCTGTTGAACAGGGCATCTAATTTTACTAGTTAGCACGTACTACTACAAATACCACTATTATTTATATTTTTTTCCTGAAAGGTGGGCTAATTCTGAGTTGTCCCTTTCTCCATTGCTGGATTTAAATACTCACCAACCGCAGTCCATTGGATTTCAATTCACTCGTACACAACCACATAACGTTTAATGAATTAACTCCCTCTTCCTTGGTAAGCTGTACTAGTAAAATAAACAATAGCCAAGTATGGGGAACTGGGCAGATCTTCCACCAGAGCTCCTTGATGTGATTGCCCAGGGCTTGGATTTCCCGGCTGACACTCGCGTTTTCCGGTCGGTGTGCGAGTGGTGGAGGTGGGCTGTCCCTCTCCCACGATCCATCCACTTGGACATTCCTCCCATGAAGTTCTTCAACCATCAATGCCACCTTCGCCTTGCTAAACACATCATCTTCCATATTTCTCACCCCTCATCCTCATCCGGCTGGCTCATCAAGACTGAGGAGCACAAGCCTGGTGCTTTTCACTTGTTCAGCCCCTTCTCAAGGCTCAAAGCCAGCCCCTTGCCTTCCAATTCAAACCTGGATTTACGGGATTTGAATATCCAGGAGCTGGGTCACGAGTATGCGCTTTATAGTACGTGCCATACGGATCATGATCTTTGTAACATGAACCAAGAGAAGGTGGCGTTTAAGTTGATTTCCTCTTGTAATCACACTCATGATTATGCAGTTTTGTCCACCCATACCACTGGCAAACTACTCCTCTACTGTTCCCAAAATGATGAAAATGGTATTAAGGATGATGGTGGTTGCAATAGAGCCGGAGAATGGGAATTCTTGGATGATTTCAACTTGGGTTACGATGAGCGTAGCATATTCGTCAATGACTGGTCCTTGCATTACGTGGACGTGGCTGAGTATCAAGGCACTTTCTATGCGGTTACCAATTCAGGGAGGACAGTTGCCATCAGGTTGAGCATGGAGGAAGAGGGGTTGTCTTCTTCCAGCGTCACGGTAACATTGTTGACAAAGTCGATCATCGGTGGAGATAGAAAGTGTTTGGTGAAATCAGAGGATGATCTCTTGATGGTTGATCTCTACACATGTCCCACCCCCGGGGCAGTCAAAGTACATGCAGTAGAGATATACAAGCTTCACAAGGGAGAACAGAGATGGGTTTTGCTTGAGAGTTTAGAAGACCGTGCGCTTTTTCTCAGCAATTATTCCTGTTTTTCTGCCACAGCATTTCCAGGGTGCCAAGGGAATTCCATATACTTTCACTTGAAGAATCTGGACTTTGACAAAGATGGAATGGAGGATCAGAATCAGAGAAGAAAACAGGACAGTGCTGGGGGTGATCAGTTCACTGCATGGAAACAGGATGAAATCGATGTTTTTGACTATGGCAAAGGAACTGTTGGATCTTTACATGAATACTTGCAAGATTCACAGCTTTTCTCATGGCCACCACCCGAATGGGTTACGTTGTCAACATAAAAGTTAATCACATTCCCCTCTTCAGATATATGAGGGTTGTTTTATAAAGTTAAATGCTTTATTGTTAATTAAATTAGTATTTTTATATAATTTTTTATATTACTTTTTAGTAGTAAAGTATTAGACTGTGGATACATTGCTGGTTAATGAACTAATAATATTATCATAATTGAATTAACATCATCTTTTAAATATATTTTTTAAAAGGATAATATACACATCTTTATTTAAGATGGTTAACTAATAACCATCTTGAATTGTCTATATTTCATATTATGTTAATTTTTAATAATATTTCTCTAATAATTATGTATATTTATCAACTATAAGAGTATAATACTTATTAGTTAGGTCAAAAAAATATACTTCCTCCATCTCAAATAATTTGTCCTATATGATTTTACGCGGTCTTCAATGCAATGGTTTGACCATTAATTTTTTGCATTTTATCTCATCAAGGCTTGTAATGTTGTATGCAAGTATAAGTATTTTGTATCACAAATCTAATAATGATAATTTTATACACTAAGTCAGGGTTTTTTGCATTTTGGACCCTGAATTTTAGGGGTATTTATATTTTGAACCCTTGGTTTTCAACATTAACTTTTTAGACCCTAAAGTTTGTATGCTGAATAAAAAAAAGACCTTAAAGTTTGTGGGCTGAAAAAAAAGGTCTCTGTCTCATTCTTAATTTCCTCCCATGTTTGAATTTATCTCCCGATTGACGTCAAATTTCAGGACTATGGTTAAAACTAATATTGAAGCTATAATACACTTCTCTTATTCATGTCGGGGCTACTTAGACCCCTGAGTACATGGTTTTAAGTAACTCCAACATGAATAAAAGAGTTTTATTATAACTTTAATATCAATTTTAACCTTAGTTTTGAAGTTAGATGCCAATAGGGAGAGAAATTCAAACATGGAAAGAAAAAGAAAAACGGGAAACATGTTTTTTTTTTCACCTCACAAACTTTAGGGTCCTTTTTTTCGGCCTACAAACTTTAGGGTCCAAAAAGTTAAAGTTGAAAACCAAGTGTTCAGAATATAAATACCCCTAAAAATCGGGGTCCAAAATGCATTTATTTGGGATGGGAGGGAGTAAATAATAGCTAATTTTATCAATCATAGTAGAAAATATACATTTTATGCATAGTTTTATATTTATGAAAAAATATAAATAAATAAATAATTCTATATTGTTTATACGTTCTAATAACCCTCAAAGTAATGAAATATACATTTAAAATGATTTAAATATACTTACATTTGAATTTATGAGTGATTTCGATGAGATGCAAGATGGTTAAAAACCAATCAATAAAAATATAATTTTATGTAATTTATATATGATTATAGCTATAGAATTGAATCATATCATTTTATTTTCGTGTATACAAAAAAAGGAAGGTACTAATAGTTGGTATATGACTTTTAGTTGATTCAATTTAGGCTTTGTTCGGCAAAAGTAGTGAATTTAGTAGTGGATGGTTGTTTAAATAGCATATAGCTGCTACATTTTAGGGAATAGCTGATAGCGGTTCATGTATCTATTTATAAAAAATACGTGTTCGGTGAAATTAGCGGATAGATTAATGAATTGATGTAAAATTACCAAAAAGGATATGATTATCATTATATTAAGTTTTCTACTACTACTATTATAATTATTAACATTTTTTATAAGAGGTATTGGATGACAATATACCGACCTTTAAGGGTATTGGATTGCAATATATCAACATTTATTATTGGACAACAATATCCCTGACTTTTACACTAGGTGGGACTATTATACCAAAAATTACTAAGGGGGTGGTGACTGACGAACTAGTCTCCGTGCTGACGGGGTAAGAGCAAGGTTGTCAGGATCGGGATTCTAAGCAGGATCGATGAGGGCTTCTGAGGATCGGATCGTAGGATCGGATCGAGGATCGTAAGAGTCTACATACAAGGCTATTTTACCATCTGTAAATTCATTTTCACCTATTAAAAGGACTAAATCAACATAATTCAAGTAGATTCATCAATATATGACCATTCATTGAGCATCATAAGTATCGATCTCTTACGTTGGGTACTCCTGAAAGTCATGATCGTTACATGATACTTAGTTTACCAAACTACATTAATTAATGTTTCTAATTAGATAACAATGTCCCAAACACAAACTAAAATATGTCTTAATTACTTAAACACCATGTAGAGATGACCATAATACTACATTTCTATGCCACGTGACCCAAAGCATTTTTACTCTTTGTTTTAGTCTTCTTAGAACCATAATCTGGAGCCGTATCCTATATAACCAAACACAAATACACAACTACACTTCACAATTCACAAAGCAAGTGAATAGAAAATCAACGAACATGGAAAAGATTAAAGAAAAAATAGCAAGCTGTTAACACTAAACATAAATACTAATTCACATTTCACATTATTAACTAGCTAAATAATCTAAGACAAACCCACTATCTAACAAATCTATACTCAATCCAACTTGTACAAATTACACTTCACAGCACAATAACAGCGTTTTGATTTTCTTTTTTATTAGCAAGTGCCAAACAGCGTTTTGATTTTCTTTTTTTATTTATTTTGTAAAATCATAAGTGTGGGTGTGGAGTGTTGAGCATGGGTTATTGGCCTATTGGGCCACTGAAGTTGCTGGGTTATTTTCTTTGTAACCCAAAATCCCAAATTAGCCCAAATACTCACTCAAGTAACAATTTTTACAAGGCAAAAACAGGATCGGTAGGATCGTACGATCCTACGAGTCTATACGATCCTACACCGATCTTGGTACGAGTCTACTCACTGATTGATCCTGATGCGATCCAGATCGTTAGGGTAAAGTTGGATCGTAGGATCGTACGATCCTACGAGTCAACTCGCGATTTTGACAACATTGGGTAAGAGAAGGGAAAATAATTTGCTCTTGCCCAATAGCTCCATTAACCCCTCCAGTTTTCTCATTAGCCAATGTTAAAAAAGAATCGGCCCCATCACAGTGACTGAGGGGGTGGTGAACTAGTAACCGTACTAACATGGCACACAGCCAACCTATGTCTTATAATGTGGGTTATTGAGAAAAACGGATGGATTAACAGGTTTATTGGGTTGGGGCAAGTTTTTTCCCTCAGCCAGCCAAGTCAGCATGGAGACTGGTTTACCACCCCCTTAGTTACTATTGGTATAATAATGTCACCTAAGTATAAACGTTCGGGATGATGTTGTTCAATAGTAAAGATCGATATATTACAATTCAATATCCCCAAAAATCAGTATATTATCATCTAAAAATCCTTTATATAATTATCGTTATTGTTATTTTTATGAAATTATTATTATTATTATTATTATTATTATTAATTATTATTAGTCACAAATAAAGATAAAATACTCCTCTCCCAACATCCTCTTTCAAACCAAACTTAATAGTCTTAAATTAATCATATTTCTAAGTTCATCTTTTATTAATCAAATATAATAATAAAATTGTTTTTGCTCTCCTATGTAGTGTTTTTGAGGTTTTGTAACTAATGGCCTTTTTGTCAAATGTCAATCATGAATGGCTAACAAACGTAAGTAGTGTACTGTAAATGCAGGACATTTAAATATTTGCAATCAATATATAGGAGGGTAACTTTGGATGCTTAATCCCCCAAACACTAATTATTCTCTTGACCTTAGTGTGGGTAATGTCGATAATTGTTTATCTCAAACGATATTCGCTAGTCTAAAAAGTTATTTAATCGAACACTTAAAAATTTGGTAAAATAGAGTTTTCACCAGTCAAAACACCAAAAGCTACTCCAAATATTGTTGCCGAACAGGGCCTTACCTTTATCATACATTAAATTATAAGGCCATATTAGTCCATCAGATTAAAAAAACAAATAAATTAACCCTCAATCTATCAAGTTTACATGAATAGGTTTTGGGATCCAACCATCATTAATTAACAAAATTGTTATTGTTATGCATTGCCCCCTTTTTACTAACGTCGCCCCCTAGACCATTTTGCCGCTTTTCAATTTCTCTCAAAATTCTCTCCTCTCTCCTCTCTCCTCTCTCATCGTCTCATCACTCCCTATCTATCATCTCTTTTAATTTCTCAAATCTATCTATCTAAATTAACTATGGTAATTGAAATTAATCAAGTTAGAGACACAATGTAAGACGGTAGATCATCAGACGAAGAAGATGTTAGTTTTATAATTTGATTTTTAAAACTCGAACGAAAAACCAAAAAATTATGATCGTCGAAGCCTATGCCACACGGTGATTGTGGTCAAGCCCCAACAAAGCCTCGCGCCATGTGCAGCTTCGCCATGGCTCAACCGCGATCGACATGCGATCGTGCCACTGCTGGCCGTGATCGACATGTGGCTACGTTGTGGCGGCGTCGCAAGCTAGGCACGGTTGTGCCATGACATGACCTCGTACTGGGTGCAGTCATCGACTGGTTGACTGTGTTTTAAATTTTTTTTAAATTAATATTGTTATTTTTATTAATTACTAAGTGATTAATATTATGATTATATTATACATTAATGCTTAATTAAATTATTAATTACATTAGTGATTAATATTAATTGTTATTATTATTATTATTATTATTATTGCTATTATTATTTTAGTTGTTGTTGTTGTTGTTCATGATGACAGTAAAAGTTTTTGAATATCATCGATAAAACCAATTTTTAGCCCTCATATCAAGACACATTTCTTGCATAGGCATTACCTCAAATTTGGTGCTAATATTTCTAGATATCGAAAGTAATCTGATCAATATATTAGAGTCAAATAGTATCTAGTAGTTAAGAGTCTTCAGCTTAGACATGGATGCTCAAGATTATGTGAACAAAGAAAAACATAATTTAAGAGCGATGGATCGAGATAAATTGTTTGAAAAAGAATGGCATGGCTACATAGAGTCATCAAATCATACACTAATACAAGAAATCAATATGCCCTTGGAGAAAGACGAAGGTGAGCCCGGGACTACATTGCATGGTGAGCCCAAGGCCCATCATCATTTCTCTTTTTTTTATATTTTTTATTTTTTATGTAATATTATATTTTAAAATAGTTTTATGTGTCATGCTTTTTTTATTTTTTTTACTACAATATTTATAAATCATTATATGAATATTCATAAAGCTAAATTATAATGCTTATAAACCAATATATGACTGCTCATAAATCAATAGATGAATGTTTATAATTAATAATAGTCTTGCTCATAATCTCTAATGGTCTTGCTCATAACATATCCCATACAATGTTCATAATTGATAATATAGATGCTCATAAATACATATTAGAGTACTCATAAACTAGTACATGAATGCTCATAAACCTAAACTACTAGAGTGCTCATAAACCTGTATATGAATGCTCATAAACCTAAACTACAATGCTCATAAATCAATACTAGAGTGTTCATAAACCAGTACATGAATGTTCATAAACCTAAACTATAATGCTCATAAGTCAATACTAGAGTGCTCATAAACAAGTACATGAATGCTCATAAACCTAAACTACAATGCTCATAAATCTATACTTGAGTGCTCATAAAACAATACATGAATGCTCATAAAACATATACTACAATGCTCATAAATCTATACTAGAGTGCTCATAAAACAATACATGAATGCTCATTAACATATACTACAATGCTCATAAATCCATACTATAGTGCTCATAAATTCGTACATGAATGCTCATAAACCTAAATTACAATGCTTATAAATATATAATAGAGTGCTCATAAACCTGTACATGAATGCTTATAAACCTAAACTACAATGCTCATAAATCTATACTAGAATGCTCATAAACCTAAACTACAATGCTCATAAATCTATTAGAGTGTTCATAAATTCGTACATGAATGCTCATAAACCTAAATTATAATGCTCATAAATCTATATTAGAGTGCTCATAAATTCGTACATGAACGCTCATAAACCAAAAGTACAATACTCATAAACCAGTGGATAAATGTTGAGAAATATATACAATAATATTCATAATTTTTAAAATGAATATTGTGAATTGAAGGCACCTATTATGCTTGAGAAAAGAAATTTAAAAAAATGACTCAAAAATATTTCCTCTGTTCCATATTAATAGTCTGTTATCATCATTAATTTCTCGACGTATACAATATTTTATTATATAAAAGTACTATCATTAGATTAATAATGAAAAATATTATTTTAAAGACATGAAGTTATATTTTTTTGATAGAATATGCTATGAAAAATTTTTAATTAAAAAAAGACATTTTCACAATTAATATTAAACGGAGGAAGTACATATATTATAGCCAAACTAAAAACAAAAAAAAAACTAAAACAAATGTAAAGATTGATTTCTAGTCTCGCAATTCATGGTTAGAAGACCAATAAGCTAAAATTTGCAAGGGAGCACACATGTGTTTAGAAAGAAGTTGATGTATTACCGGATCAAGAAGGTTTCTTGATTTCAATAATACATGAAACACGTGTAACAAAACAACAGAAGGGGGGGATGGTTCACGAGATTAGGGAGAGAGAAGGCGAAGGTTCTCGTGAATTAGGGTTCTTTGTGGAGGATGTTTTGCCGAGAGGGCTTTTGTGGTTTCAAGATTCAAGAAAGATTGAATCTTGAACAGGAAGGGGATGAATGAGAGGAATCTTGTATGGAGGTTAGGAGGGGATTGACGTTGGGATGGGGAAGAGAGAGGGAGGTTGACGTGAGATAAGAAGAGGGGAGAGAGAGAAAGTTGGCGTTTGATGTGAGAGAGAGTGTGAGGTTGTTAGGTTGTTGGAGGAGAGCAGGTTGTTATGGAGAGAGAGGGCAAAGCGGGGTGGCGTGGGCGAGCGGGGAAGGGTGCCGATTTGTGGGGGGGTTTTGAGGCGGTGGAGGTGGCGTTGGGATGAGGGGGGAGGATAGAGGGTTGAATGTGACTTAACTGTATTGTGAAAGCTCACAATGTAATTACCTTAACTATATTGATAGAAAGGTAAGAACGGATAAATCTAGGTTTCTAATTGAATCCACAAAAGGACAACCTAGGGCTAACTTGATCTAGACCGCAACCTAGGATCAAGCTCTTCCTAACCACTGGGTGCGGATCAAGATACAATAGAAGAAAAGGGGTGAGAGTTTATCCAAACACTCGACGGAAAGCTAAAAGCTTAAGGGGTTTCATATTTCTGAATTGAATTGAATTAATGCCTTGAGAGGCTACATCCCTATTTATACTATGAGAGTCCTAAAGGGACTAGAACTCTCCAACTTGGCGTGCAAGCTAAAGAGTTCTACTACTAGTGGTCTAATCTATTCTACTCCTCCTTGGATTAGAATTCCTTATCCTAAGGGGAGTTGGTTTGTAACAAACCTTATCCTAATCATCTTGGCTTTCCTAATCCGGATTGGATTAGTTACAAAATTAGCCAAATCCTAACTATGAATTAAATCATACGACTATTCTAACCTAATTAAAATAAACACACCAAAAACTAATTAAGCAAAAATAATTAAATTACATCCAAAAATCAAGATCATAAAATTGGGCTTGTAAACTTGACTTGGACGTGTGGTACTCTTGGGCTTGGTGTGAGGTTGAGCCCAACTCTAGGATGTTTGGACATCCTCTTGAAATACTAGGCACACCATGTGGATGGGCCTTTGCAATTCCACTTTGTATCCTCCTTCTTTAATCCATCTTTTATAAATGATTCGATTCTTCCTTATCGCACTGACCGACAAAGTCCTTTGATGAAGGACCCTATATGTATGATGGATCTTCAACTGGTCCTTCATGATTGGGCCTAGGGTAATAAGAGTTGGATTATTTCCATAATTCCCAACTATTTTATAGAAGTTTGTCATCAAACTTGGAGGATCAATTTTAAAGACTTCAAATTGCCCAATTAGAATCTTCACGTTGATCAGACCTCCACATGAACTATAGTTGTGTCATAGTCTCCACGTGAATCGGACCTTCACGTGTACCTCTATGTGGTGAAAGATTCGATCTTTCACGCCTTGTGTAGGAACGTGCCATGGACACACTGGCGATGAAGGGACTTAGAACCCGATTCATAAGCCTCATAATAGTATAAAGAACATAGATCGATCACAAGGTGTGACTAACCATACAGGAGGCTTTTTGGGATTTGTGCAAGAATAATCCCTAACGATTAACTTCCTTTGCGATCACTAGGAACTTGGAAGAACAGCTTTCCTCTTTGACCATACCTTCGCGTGACCATCACCGTATTTGAACCCTCGGGGCAAGATTAGGTTCACGTGATCTTCCACAGATTGAAGCTCACGTTGACTGGACTCCTTTGAGGCTTGCACCACAGAATTCTCATGATCAGCGTCAATAGGAGAATTCTTTTCAATTTTTGCGTGGTCAAGACGTGACAGAACAATTTCCTTTTGTTCACTGATCTCAGGGCGTTCAGTGACCATGAAAGATATGATCTTTGAGTCGTTCTTAGGAGCCGTTGGTGATGTCTTTAGAGGAGCTAACGTGACCTTCTTGTTTTTCACCATTAATGTCTAGGTGTTAGCTCTACCGTCATGTGTTACACTCCTGTCAAATAACCAGGGTCTTCCAAGCAGAATATGACAGGCTTCCATAGGTAATACATCACACTAGATAGAATCCTGATAAGACTTTCCAATAGAAAAGCTTACCAAACAGCGCTGAGTTACCTTTAAGCCTTTACCCGAGCTGATCCATTGGACTGTGTATGGCGTTGGGTGTGGGCTTGTAGGTAGTCAAGTTTGTTCACCATAGTAGTTGAAGCGCATTAGTACGACTTCCACCATCGATCAAAGAACAAACTTTCCCTTGCACAAGATCTGTGGGAATGGAAGATAGCTTCCCGTTGTTGCAGTCTTCGTGGGTGGAGAAGCGCCAAGATTCTCCTTACAACCAGCATCTCTCCTTGATCTGGTTCTTCCATGACCTCTTCTTCAGAATCGTTGTGGCAGGCGTGGGTTTCCTCATCGACATCCGTCGGTTCGGGTTTAAACAGAGCATTCTGAAATTCTAACAATGTGATTGCCCTCTTGTTTGGACATTCTGAAGCAAAATGACCGAGCCCTTGACACCTAAAACACCTCTTTTTGTCCGTGGGTGGAGTGGGACGGATCTAGGGCGGTTTGAGGGGTAGGAGTGGGCGTTTTGTGGCGGACGGATAGGAGTGGGTTTGGCTTTTTGTGGAGTGTATGTTCGAGGCGAGTAGTTGACCCTTTGAGAGTTGGCGCCTCTTTGCCTCTTCTTTTCTTTGCTCCACTTTGTTAGCCAAAGTACTCAATTCATCAAGAGTTTCATAAGGTTGAAGTTCCACCACATACCTTATGTTTTCGCTCAAGCCAAGATACCTCACAAGAGTTTGAGGTTCATCTTCTTTCAGTTACACCTCGAGTAGGTGTTCGAACTCCTTAGTATATTCTTCAATGATTTAGATCCCTGGGATAGTTGTTGTAGACGGAAGTAGTTGTCTTTGAAGTAGCTTGCAGGTAGAAACTTTGAATGAAGTTTCTTTCTCATCTTTTCCCAAGTACCGATCTTTTCTTTCCCGACATGCTGTCTCTTTTTCTGTAAATTAGTCCACCATATACTAGCATGCTTTCGAAGTTTTAAAGCAATATACTTAACCTTCTTGTCATCAGCGACATCTTTCAAATCAAAGACTCGTTCGACAGTTTGGATCCAATCGAGAAAGATTTCAGGATCAAGATTACCGTCAGTCGGGGATGTCAACTTTGAAGTCGAGTCTTTCTTCCTCGAGAGGGTCTAGGCGACGTGACCTCCCGCCGAGCGAGAGTACTCGGTTCGCTAGGGCCACCGGGACGGCTTCTTCCTCGTCTTGCCCCCGTAGTATCCTGAATTGCAGGTCCATGTATCGCTTTAGTTGATCAGAAAGATAAGCGATTCTTGCTTCCATTACTGCCTTTTCTTGTTTCCATTGCTCCGTAGGATTTCCATCTTCTTATTGGCCGCCGATGCCATGGAAGGGTTTGGAACGCCCGATTGACGCGTTGGGTAGGGAGGGTAATATGTCCGAACATTTGTGGAGCTTTGGGTTGCGGTTAGTCGAAGGTTTGAAGGTTACGTGTTTGCAATGCGAGTTAAACTTGTGGACTTGCGAGTTAAGCTTTGGACTTGCGAGTTAAGCTTTAGACTTGCGAGTTAAGCCTTTGGATTTGAAGGTTACGTGTTTGGTTTACACTCAACACTAACCTAGAGCTCGATACCACTTTTGACGACACGATCAAGAAGGGTTCTTGATTTCAATAATACATGAAACACGTGTAACCAAACAACGAAGTGGGATGGTTCACGAGATTAGGAGAGAGAAGGCGAAGGTTCTCGTGAATTAGGGTTCTTTGTGGAGGATGTTTCACGAGAGGGCTTTTGTGGTTTCAAGATTCAAGAAAGATTGAATCTTGAGCAGGAAGGGATGAATGAGAGGAATCTTGTATGGAGGTTAGGGGATTGACGTTGGGATGGGGAAGAGAGAGGAGGTTGACGTGAGATAAGAAGAGGAGAGAGAGAAAGTTGGCGTTTGATGTGAGAGAGTGTGAGGTTGGTAGGTTGTTGGAGGCGAGAGAAGGTTGTTATGGCGAGCGAGGGAAAAGAGGGGGCGCGTTGGAGAGAGGGGACGGGTGACGATGTGTGGGGGGGTTTTGAGGAGGTGGAGGTGGCGTTGGGATAAGGGGGGAGGATAGAGTGTTGAATGTGACTTAAGCGTATTGTGAGAAAGCTCGATGTAATTACCTTAACTATATTGATAGAAAGGTAAGAACGGATAAATCTAGGTTTCCTAATTGAATCCACAAAAAGGACAACCTAGGGCTAACTTGATCTAGACCGCAACCTAGGATCAAGCTCTTCCTAACCACTTGGGTGCCAGACCAAGATACAATAGAAGAAAAGGGGTGAGAGTTTATCCAAACACTCGACGGAAAGCTAAAAGCTTAAGGGGTTTCATATTTCTGAATTGAATTGAATTAATGCCTTGAGAGGCTACATCCCTATTTATACTATGAGAGTCCTAAAGGGACTAGAACTCTCCAACTTGGCGTGCAAGCTAAAGAGTTCTACTACTAGTGGTCTAATCTATTCTACTCCTCCTTGGATTAGAATTCCTTATCCTAGGGGGAGTTGGTTTGTAACAAACCTTATCCTAATCATCTTGGCTTTCCTAATCCGGATTGGATTAGTTACAAAATTAGCCAATTCCTAACTATGAATTAAATCATACGACTATTCTAGCCTAATTAAAATAAACACACCAAAAACTAATTAAGCAAAAATAATTAAATTACATCCAAAAATCAAGATCATAAAATTGGGCTTGTAAACTTGACTTGGACGTGTGGTACTCTTGGGCTTGGTGTGAGGTTGAGCCCAACTCTAGGATGTTTGGACATCCTCTTGAAATACTAGGCACACCATGTGGATGGGCCTTTGCAATTCCACTTTGTATCCTCCTTCTTTAATCCATCTTTTATAAATGATTCGATTCTTCCTTATCATACCGAATTGGACAAAGTCCTTTGATGAAGGACCCTATATGTATGATGGATCTTCAACTGGGCCTTCTTGATTGGGCCTAGGGGAATAAGCGTGGGCTGATTTCCATCAAAAGTGACAAATAAATATAGTTTTGAGAAATTTGAATTTAAAAAAAATTGATAATCAAACTGACATTAAAGAGTTGGATGTGTTTGTAGAGGATGAGATTGATGATCAAACTGATGACCATGAGGGAGATAATCTGGACGAGAGGAAGCTGATTATGACATCAGTGATGATAGTGACTATGTGGACGGTGGGAGTGACGGGGAGAGTGATGGAGAGAGTGATGGTGTTTCATTTGAATATGAGGACAAGGAGGCCATAGTGTGAGGGTTTAGATGACATTGACCTTGATATGAACACCAAGGAGGGGATGACTCTAAGTCATCAATTACTTGATGATGTGGGGAATGGGGGGACTTGGTTGTGAACAAGATGTCAAGACTTTACAACAAGGGCAAGATTTGGAGTAGGGGCAGAGATGGCAAGGCAACATTTTCTGGGTATGAATTGGTTAAATCAAATTAAAACTATGTTTTTGGATTACCATTTTAATAAAGTTGCCTGTGTATGAATGCTTGGATGGTTGAATGTATGTTTTTAGGCAACATTTTTCTGGTTTATGCAAGATCATATATGTTGATGCTGAATCCAGTTTTTTCTACTATATGAAAAGGGCATGAAATCCAACCACAAAAAGAAAAGAAAAAGAGAGAGATGGGGAGGGGGAGGGAGAGGGAGAGGGGGAAGTAAAGGAAAAAGAGAGTCGTATGAGTTGATTTTGTTAAATATGTTTAGACTCCAAGTTTTATTGTAATTTTCTGCCCTTATAGTATCTAACACAATCCTTAAAGCATTTGAAAAAGTCCTTACATAATTATAATTCTATTGATAGGTATGACATATTTAAATGCAAGGAACACTACAACAAAACATGGCTATAGTAAAACTCATTTAGGCAACATTTTTCATAAGTATTACAATAGATACCCTATAGTAACACTTTTGAAAATCGTTACCTTAAATTGATACATGTTGTATCAGTTAAATGTTTGTGTTACAATAGCCATCTTATGTAACGCTTGTGAAAGACTCAAAAAAAAAAAAATTTCTAGATTGTAAGTGTTGCGCTAGGGTATAATGTCACTCCCTCTTCTACTTTTAGCCAAACAAAAAATTCAGTCACCAATTCACCCTCCCTTGCACGCTCAACTATCTCAAGCATCTCTAGGCCTAGTCTGCCCTTGCCTAGCACACTCACCGGCGACTCCTGCTATCGACTAGCCCACCACCGTCGCCTAGACACCGACAATCACTGCCAACTACCCACCTTAGTAAACCTCGATCCATATTTCTTTCATAGTCAGCGCCAATAGCCATGGAAACGTAGGGTTTTTTTGCCTAAAAACCAGCACGAAAACACCTTATCACCACCTCAACACCACCATGAGCTACACCCAACCATCGGACACTCCGTCACCTCCAAATCCAATGTTCTCTTTACTAATTAAAATCTTAGGTAATCTCCTGAACCTAAATTTAATGTTGATACTTTATAGTTTCATGTTTAATGGGTGCTTTTAGGCTTGATTACATATCTAAGGGCTCTTTCCTGGAGCTTGTGAAGGGTAATATGAGTGTGCTTGAAAGTTCACTATTGAAGGAGATAGATAGATAGTGGTAGAGACAACATACTGTAGAATTGGAAGTTTATTTGAGAAGGATTGATCTGCTTTATGAGCAAACCAGAATGGTGCTAGATGTAATGAAGTCAAGTATTAGGTTCGTCTTACTAATTTTGAACTTATCTTGTACAATACATATTGTTTATAATTGGCATGATATAATGTTAGTGAATTAGTTGTGATTTGGGCTTTGAATTTCAGAATGGATTGTTGTAGTCTTGCTTTTTATAATTAATCCCATTATGCTATCTTGCAAGAAGGTGTTCTATTTGTTAATACTATCTAATACTACTTTATTTTGTTTACGTATCAGATGTTAATACTATCTAATACTACTTTAAACCCTAAACCCTAAAAAGTAGCAATTAACAAGGTAAATGTAACAAAAGACAATAAGTTAACTAAATCCACCGCCTCTAATTGTATATTTTAAAATGAATCTATATAGTATATAAACCATGGCAAGAGAGACGCATAAAGTTGATAATAAAAATGTCAAATCAAAATAACATTTGAAAAATGACTGCTCACATGGAAGCTATATACAATTTACATAGTAAGCAAAGATCAAGCTTTTGTTGTAAGAAAAACAACAATGAACTAAGATTAAAATAATAAAAAAGGCCAAATTGAAGACATCTCTTCCAATTGAACTGAATTAGTCGTCAAAGTTGGCCCTGTTGGAAATATTTCAAGAGTATAAGACAATTATATAGCCTAAAGAATAAAGTATATCAAGTATAAGGATCATATATAAGTGAAACAATAAGAATATGATCAACACGGGTGAAACAGGAAGCAACACGGGTCGTGTTGCCTTCCAGAGAGCAAGGAAACAATTTCAGGGCTCAACACGGGTCGTGTTGGATCAACTGGGTCGTGTTGAGCCAACACGGACCGTGTTGATTCAACACGGGTCGCGTTGAAGGCCAGGATTGTTTTAATTGCTAACGGCTATATGATTTTGTGTAATTAGTGCTTGATATCGTTATTAAGCACGATTATTATGAGATTGCAACAGCTATATGACTTGACTTGGTCAAGGTCATATTAAGGACATAATCTCATCATTAAGGCTCTTGATTACCCTTTGACTAGGGTATCCTAAAGTGGGTGGTAATCTCCTATAAATAGGAGACATCCTAAGCTATTTGAGACACACCATTCTAAGCTAATCACAACCTCATTCTTGTCTAGATTGCAGCTATACTAGAGTGATTCAAGTGAGAATCTATTTCTTGAGTGTTACAAGTGCTAAGTTTTATCCCTCGGAACATTTACGGTATAGTAAATAGTTCTTAAGGAAAATGAGTTCGAAGCCATGACTCTTAGCAATATCCAAACAAGTTAACCATTTGGTTATTAAGTCATATCTCCATCTTGTCATACATACCGCAAGAAGATCAAGAAGTCAAGCCAAGAGAAGATGATGAAGATTCAAGCCGTTGTCAAACATCATTTTCCAACATTCTTAAGAACTATTTAACGAGACAAGATTAGAGGAGGCTAAGAGTACATTGGACATCCAAGATTCAAGAGGGATTACAAAGATAAGTTTATATTTTATAAGTTTATTAGTATCAATTTTCATACAAGTTAATTAAGTTTTATTGAGTAAGTTTAATGGTTAAAAGTTTATTAATCATTTGTTTATCTATATGCGTTTGGTATAGATGAGAAATTGATACACAAGAATGACAATACAAGTACAAGATCTTGATGTTCATGATGGGAATTGTTGCTTGGTTATGCAATAATGTTTACATGGATTAAGGGCAAGGTAACAACAAGGCATTTACAAGGAGGTCAAAGGTAATTAAGTTGTTGTTATTATTTGGTGGTTATATGCATATACATTGACCATGTTTAAGTTGCCTCTTAATATTATCAAGTTAATACCAATGAATATGTTTTATTACCTTTGACATGTTTAATTGGTTTATAAGAATTGCCATCAAGGATAAGTGTATTGAAATTCCATGATAAAGTAGTTGTTGTAGGATGGTGCAAAGAAAAAGTCAAAATAAGTATTTATTTATTTATTTATATTATTAAGTGCACCATTAAACACCTACATAAGTTACAAGTTTATTTAGCCATATGTTTTAAGTTGGCTATGATATTAAGTTACATGGAAGCTTCATACTAGTAATAAGGATGAGGTTATTGCTATTAAAATATTCCTTGGTTGAATGTTTTAAGTTACAAGGTTTTTAAGGTGTTCAATGTGAAAATTCATTGTGGCAAGATTATATTTTGCTTCTTATAAGCTGAATTTTTC
This sequence comes from Portulaca oleracea, assembly GCA_029582165.1. Lineage (NCBI taxonomy): Eukaryota > Viridiplantae > Streptophyta > Magnoliopsida > Caryophyllales > Portulacaceae > Portulaca > Portulaca oleracea. The sequence goes on from CM055869.1 coordinate 28,234,978, forward strand.
CATGTTTATTCACATGTTCAAAGTATCATCAAGTTTATTCCGCCTATTGTTTTGATATTAATATGAAGGATGAGTACAAGTTGATTATACCTTTTATTAATATCATGTTTGGAAATCTTGTTCCATGTTTATAAGTGATTGGTATGAGTAATTTCATGCTTAAAGTTTTACCTATTGTTATTCAAGTATTGTTTAATAGCATGATTAAAAAGTTAATTTTATGTTAGTTTGAAGCATGAAAATAGAATATAAGTATTGACATAAGTATTATGTTTCTAATTTATAAGGTGCCATGAAATTCTATTTGGTTATCTCAAGTTTATGATTCTATTCTTGATTATTACAATGAGTTTATGCAATTGAAAGTCAAATATGAATTTGTTATTAAGATAAGCTTTGCATATAAGTATAATTTTTATGAGAATTATTTGAATGCATACAAGTGGCTTGTTTATTGTTTTAAGAAATCCACTATAAATTATGTGTGCATTAAGGTTCAAATTTTTATTATTATCATGAGTATATTTTTATTATGCTTATAAGTATTGTAATAAGAAAAGCATAATAATAATTATTATTTTACAAGTACATATATATGTGATTATATATGTTGATAAAGTATTGGCAACATTATATGGTTATTAAGATGAAATAGCAAGTTTGTGTACAAGAAGCCATATAAGAAATTATATATGAGCAATCATATGTAATTTATTTTGTACAAGTTTGTAAATGGCTAATATAATTTCCTAGCTATTGGAAATATAAGAGTACACAAGTTAATAAGAAAGACAAAGGATTAATCATGTTAATATGATTAATGGTATGTATAAATATAAGGTACATATATACAAGTTGTCTAGCCTATTTCAAAATATTATTAAGTATACATAATATGGATTCAAGTATGTGAATTCATGATATGTATAAATTTGATAAGAAAGCTTTCTATGCTTATAAGATGTTGCATAAGTAAAGACTCATGATTATTTCTAACAAGTTGAACCTACAAGATTATTTGGCTAATTTTCTTAGCTAATTATGCAAAGGAAATTTCATATGTTTTGTTAAGTCTTTTTTACTAAGTTTAAGTCAAGTATGAAATTTATATAAGTATTGACTTTCATGCATATTTACAAGTATCTTGTCATGTGATTCATGTTTATGAATGTTTATAGAGTTTTATGATTTATTCAAGCATGCCAAGAGGATTTAAGTTTTGGTTGTTTGATTAAAATAAGTATTTGACTCTATGTTGTTTATGGCATGATAAGTTTAAGAATAATCACTTGTTCCTACAAGTGTTTAAGGCAATTTTGCTTGTTTTTCCTAAGTGCAAAATTGATTCATGTGATTATATGAGTATGTAGAATCATAAGTTGTTAATTTCCTTTCATTCATGGAAATATAAGTAGACAAGAACATGCTTTATTCCAGACATATGAGTGGAGTTTTATTCACTTAATATTTTGCCTATAAGTTTGATCATGCTAGTAAGCTTAAGTATGACCTATTTTACTACATGTTAATTTAAGTACTTGTAAGTCATGTACTTGCAACTATGTTCTTAGGCAATTCAAGTTATTATAAGTGACATGGACATAAGTTTATCTACATGTTTGATTGTTATAAGCTTCTCATGTTATTCAATCATATTTTAATATGATAAGAGTTTATTAAGATTTTATGCAAGTTCACTATAAGAAGAATTTCATTATGAAATAAGTGAATGGATTGCATAAGACATATGAGAAGATTTCATACTTTTGTATGGTTCATATGCCAATATGTTTATGTTTACATATATATGTATTCTATGAATAATGACATATAAAGCACCAAACATGATTAGATAAGTATAAGATTGAACATGATTACTCATGTGTTTTGTATATTCATAAATATAAGTTGAATACATGTTTGTCCTGTTAATTTTTCAAGTTTATAAGAGCATGTAGTAGAATACAAGGAAGTATTTTTATACATAAGGAATTATGCATACTTGCGATAGACTATAGTTCATGATTATGGAAATGGTTATTCTTTGAGGTTTTACAAGTTCATAAAGTTTAATTTATGAGGTTTCCGGATAATCATGATTGAGAATGGTCTATGTTGTTTGCATAAGTTGAGTATGCATATATCAAGTTTATTTGCTACATAAGAGGTGTATAGTTTTTGTACATTTGATTATTCTAAATTCATGATGATATATATATTTATCAATGGATTTGGAAATGATAAAGTTTAAGCATTATGTTTAAGTCTTCATAGCTATATGCTTTGAAGAGTGGGATTAAATATAAAAGGAGAGAATACAACCAAGGTAATGTGATGGTTTAATCATATACTTGGTAGTATACTCTACAATATAATCATTCATGATTATGAACCATTTATTATTCAATGAGTTAAAGTTATAAGTTCAAGTATGTAGCAAAGGATATAGATGTAATGGTTTAATTACATATAAGTTGGAAATTTAATTTCCATAGAAGGATTGAGATGTAATGATTTAGTTACATATAAGTTGGAAATTCGATTTATATATAAATCAAAGGTTAAGTGATTTATCAAGTGCAAGGTTATTTTATTCACAAATTTGTATCCATGGTTTTTTGGATGATAAGCATATAAGAGGATCAATATCAAGTTTACACACGGTATAGTGTGATTGTATCTGAAAAATAATATGATGGTTTGTTCATATTATGGTGAAGATATTCTTATTAAGGCCATGGTAAAGATATAATAATATATCTAGTGGACCTTGTTATTAGAGATGGGTTAAGTAGCCCAAATCTCTACTACTTCACAACAATGACTCAACTTTACGAATTGGAATACCACCAATTTCTAAAGTTCAAATGAGTACGGAGTTGTCTAAAGTAGTAGGAAGCATCGATTTTATACATCTCAGGTTGAGTGATGCTTAATATCTGTAATGGCAAGAGGTTGAGTAGTAATACTCTTAATGGACTTTGTGGAAAACCTAATTACAGGGGTGGTATAATTACAAAGTCTACCTATGTAAGTGTAATGTGTGGCCGCATAAAGGAACTATGGGTTAAAGTTCCAAAACACTTACTAAGGATAAGGACACAAGGCCGGATAATAGTGTCTAGGTATTTACACTCAAGATTTAAAAATATATGTGTGTTATGAGTATAGTTGGTCAAAATAAATCCAAAGTTCAAAGCTATGTCTACTTTGTGATTTGGACACAATTTTGGCTCATATATACTAATTGAAAAGTTCAAAGAGTAATCTACAAGGGAAGCTATCTTTGGGAGGGGCATTGGAGTAACGCTGCTGGAAGAGCTGGAAGAGGAGGCTGAAACTTGGGTGACAACCATTGAGAAAAGCGAAAGGAAGAATAGAATCAAGAGAGGAGTTGACGGGAAAACAAAAAATAAAACCAAGAATCGAAGAGGGAGGCACTAAGATGAAAGTTGGAGCATGGAACATTCGGGGAATTGGATTGAATGATAAAAAGAAATATGTCAGGAGTCTAGTAAAAAAGGAAAGACTTAATGTCATCGGGCTGGTGGAGACAAAGCATGAAATTTTTAACCATTGGAGTGCAAGAAGATGTTGGGGCAATGAAGACATAGAATGGGTGGATGTTCCAGCACAAGGGCGTTCAGGAGGATTAGTGGTAATATGGAGCAGAGAGGAGTTTCGATGTGATAATGCAATTAAAGGACAGAGATGGATCTGTCTGGAAGGAAAAATTGAAGAAGACAGTATAGAGTGTGCATTATGCTATGTGTATGCACCGTGTGAACACTCACAGAGAATGGAAGTGTGGAATCAACTAAGGCAAGTAAAGTCTCAGATACAGTATCCGCTAATACTGTTAGGAGACTTTAATGAAGTCTTAGTTCCTGAGGAGAGAAGAGGAAGCAGAGAAATAACCAGAGGAATGGTAGAACTGATGGAATTAGTGCAAGATTTGGGAGTGCAAGACTTACCAGTAGAGCAGAGGTATACATATATGAGGGCCAATGCTGCAAGTCGTATCGATAGACTAATGGTGGACAGCAGACTGCTCACAACGTTCCAGCACTTGAAGACATTTTGTAGGGGGAGACAATTATCAGACCACTTCCCTGTGATACTGAAGTCAGCAGAAATCAAATGGGGCCCGACTTCTTTTAGGGTGTTGGATGTATGGCTGGATGTTCCTGCCTTTAAGGAACTTTTCGAGAAAGAGTGGATGCAACTGGCTCATTTGCCGCTGCACAGAAGACTGAAAGCAATTAAGGAGCAGTTGAAAAGATGGAACAGAGAAGTCTATGGCAACATCGACACAAAAATAGCAGCTTTGGAGGGGGTATTTAAGAGAATAGATGAGGCTTCCCTGAAGAATGAATTGAACCAGTGTGATGAAGCACGACGGGAGGCTGTTAGAGGCCAGTTGGAGATATGGCTAATAAGAAAAGAAAGACTATGGAGGCAGATGTCAAGAAGTCAAATAATCAAGGAAGGTGATAGAAACACAAAATTTTTCCACACTCTAGCAACTATGAGAAGAAGAATGAAGTTGATTGAAAAAATAGAAATAAATGGTGTGCAATATGAAGATCCAGCGGAGATTAGGAGGGAAGTGAGAAAGCACTTTAGATTGCACTTCCAAAAAGATAGTCGTATAAGGAAGGCAAACATTTCAGAGTTGGGTCTGAAGAAGCTATCAAGGGCAGATAGGGAGTGGCTGGAGAAGCAAGTATCAGAAGAAGAGATCCTGGAAGCTGTCAGACATTGTAACCCTGACAAATCACCGGGTTATGATGGGTTTAACATGAAATTTATTCAAAGTTTATGGCCCATCATCGGTGCAGATTTCAGCAAGATAATAATGGATTTTTTCGACCATGGGTACTTCCCTAAAGTATTGAATACAACTTGGGTAACCCTAATACCCAAAAAAGAGAGAGCAGTGAACATAAAAGACTTTAGGCCGATTAGTATGGTCGGCAGTGTGTATAAGATCATATCAAAGATCTTAAGTAGCCGGATGAGAAGAGTATTACCAAGCCTAGTGGGGGAGACACAGACTGCCTTCGTTGCTGGAAGACAAATTCTTGATGGAGCGCTTATTGCATTTGAGGTTGTGGGCTGGTTAAAGAGAAAGAAAAAATCGGGGGTACTGATGAAGTTAGACTTTGAAAAGGCTTATGATTCCGTAGACTGGGATGCATTGGAATACATAATGGAACAAATGCGATTTAGAGAAAGATGGATTAAGTGGATTATGAATTGTGTAAGAAGTGCTACTATCTCAATCATTGTGAAAGGTGCGCCAACAAAACCATTCCAAATGGAGAGAGGGTTAAGGCAGGGTGACCCATTATCTCCCTTTCTTTTTGTCCTAGTAGGTGAAGTACTTAATACTATGATGCAAAGGGCAGTGGAGAAACAATATATATCAGGATTGCAGATTGGGAGAATGGGAGTCAGGGTGACACATATGCAATTTGCGGATGACACAATCATATTTGCTGAAGAAGAAGAGGATCAGCTAATAAGCACGAAGGCGATTCTGCAACGTTTTGCAAAGGTCACTGGATTGGTTATTAATTTTGAAAAATCTAATATGGTGGTTTTTGGCAGGGAAAACGAATGGAGTTGGGAGATGGCGGAATTGCTGAAGTGCAAGTTAGCGGAACTGTCATTGACATATTTGGGCTTCCCCCTCGGAGCAAATATGCGAAGAATAGAAGCTTGGAAACCAGTGCTTCAAAAGGTTCAGACACGACTCAGGAGTTGGAAGGCTCATTGTCTTTCAGAAGCTGGAAGACTGGTGATTATTAAGGCAGTTCTCAACAGTTTGCCAAACTACTACCTGTCGCTGTTCAAGATGCCCAAGTCTGTTGCAAGAGAGCTGATAAGTATGCAAAGGAGATTTTTTTGGGCTGGGAAGGAAGGATCAAAAGTCTATACTCCAGTGAGTTAGGAGGTCATACAAAAGCCTAAATCCCTAGGGGGATTAGGTGTGGGTGATATGTTGATAAAGAATACAGCAATGTTATTTAAATGGTGGTGGAGATACGGGTCGGAAGAAGGAGTGTTATGGAGAAGGGTTGTCAATTCAATCCATGAAATAGATGATGCAAATATGCCTAATCCATATAGATTGAATGAACCAGGGGTGTGGAGAGACATAAAAAAAATTAGGGGAGGATGGTCCGGTGCAGTAACAAGTTAGACAGTGTATGAGGCTTAAAATAGGGAAGGGGAACACAATTAGATTCTGGGATGATGTATGGTCAGGACAGCGACCATTAAGAGACGCATATCCTGCCCTATATAGAGTATCAGCACAAAAAAAGAATATGATAAGTGACATGGGATGGTTTGAAGGAAGGTTTTGGAGATGGTGTTTAGCTTGGAGCAGGAATCTCACATTACAGGAGATTGAAATGGAACAAGCTATTATAAGAGAGTTACAGGAGCACTATCCAAATGCAGATGAAGAGGATAGGTTATAATGGGAGGAGAGGAGAGAATACAGTGTGAAAGAGATAGTTATGAGGGTTGAAAAGGTGGCTAGAGGCAATGTACAGGTTGACTCAATTGTTAGCAAGGCTTGGAAAAAGCTTGCCCCTCCAAGAGTAGAAGTAATGGTATGGATGACATTGTTGGGAAAAATTAGCACGAGATCGAATCTGATAAGAAAAGGTATGCTGCCACAGGAGATGAATCACTGTCCAATGTGTAGAAGTGAGGGGGAAGAGGTAGATCATATCATGCTCACATGTGAATTTGCAAATCAGATTTGGGGTCGAATAATGCAAGCCTTGGGATGTGAGGTCCAACACACAACGACCATTAGAATGTGGTTTAAGAAGTGGATGGAGGTATCAATTAGCAACAGAACGAGGAGGAAGCTCTGGATGGTAACTTGCTTCGCAACACTATGGACGCTGTGGAAACACAGGAATGAGGTAGCATTGGAAGATAAGAATCCAGATCTAGAGATGGTGGAACAGTTGATTCAATGGAGGGTTGCTTTATGGGCATCAGCATGGAAGGAAGGCATACCATACCCTGCACATACTCTGGCCAGGAAATTCAAAGAAATACCAACACTTTTCAATTAGATGGAATGACAGAGGCACATAGCATAATGGAAGAAAGGAGGATGGAGGAAAAAGAAGTTGTACGGCGGACTGGGATGGAGAAGCAGATAAGCAGAACATGGATTAGAATATATTGAATTGGAAGATGCATATAATTGTTTTAATTGTAATTTGTGTAGATGTGTGATTGTGGGCTGTAGAGAAATTGTCAATGATGTATGATTGTGTTGTTAAAGAGCTATAGGCCTTGTGGGACTTAGTGGGCTTGTTGGCCACACGTGGCCCATTATAGCATGATAGTGCTGAGTGCACTTGTGTCTTGTGACACCCTTTAAGATTGAATAAATTTGGGCTACTGCCCCACTTATCAAAAAGGATATAAGTTAAGGTATATCTCAAATAGCAGGGGTTTAAGCTCTTTAAGTAAAGTTATTTCAAGGGTTTTACATACTTTTAAGGATTCTCTGGTGATTATAAGTTAAGGTATATCTCAAATAGCAGGGGTTTAAGCTCTTTAAGTAAAGTTATTTCAAGGGTTTTACATACTCTTGAAATAGCGGGGGATTGTTGGAAATATTGCAAGAGTATAAGACAATTATATAGCCTAAAGAATAAAGTATATCAAGTATAAGGATCATATATAAGTGAAACAATAAGAATATGATCAACACGGGTGAAACAGGAAGCAACACGGGTCGTGTTGCCTTCCAGAGAGCAAGGAAACAATTTCGGGGCTCAACACGGGTCGTGTTGAGCCAACACGGACCATATTGATTCAACACGGGTCGTGTTGAAGGCCAGGATTGTTTTAATTGCTAACGGCTATATGATTTTGTGTAATTAGTGCTTGATATCGTTATTAAGCACGATTATTATGAGATTGCAACAGCTATATGACTTGACTTGGTCAAGGTCATATTAAGGACATAATCTCATCATTAAGGCTCTTGATTACCCTTTGACTAGGGTATCCTAAAGTGGGTTGTAATCTCCTATAAATAGGAGACATCCTAAGCTATTTGAGACACACCATTCTAAGCTAATCACAACCTCATTCTTGTCTAGACTGCAGCTATACTAGAGTGATTCAAGTGAGAATCTATTTCTTGAGTGTTACAAGTGCTAAGTTTTATCCCTCGGAACATTTACGGTATAGTAAATAGTTCTTAAGGAAAATGAGTTCAAAGCCATGACTCTTAGCAATATCCAAACAAGTTAACCATTTAGTTATTAAGTCATATCTCCATCTTGTCATACATACCGCAAGAAGATCAAGAAGCCAAGCCAAGAGAAGATTATGAAGATTCAAGCCGTTGTCAAACATCATTTTCCAGGCCCTATTCTTGGGATTGGATAAAATGAAATTTGGATGAACTTGGTTGGATTGAATAACATATGATACTTTTTTGGGGAATTGTGTTTTTAGAGAGAAATTTCTTTTGGGGGGAATTGTGTAAGGTTGAATTGGATTGGATTGGAATGGAATGGATTGGATTGGATTGGATTAAATTGAAAAGAGTTACCAATCCAAAGAATAGAGCTAAGTCCCATTGATAAATTAATCTCCTCAATATTCTACTGACCAGTCATTATTGCCTAATTTTTGTTTAGTTAGGACATAGTATTGAGAATAGTTTTGGGAGTGAAAATGATCATTCAAAGGTGAAAGAAAACGAATTTTCGCACATTTAAGTTTATCCTCTTATTTCTCAGGGCTATTAAATTTATTTTTTTTGTGCGTGAGCAATAATCACCATTTCTCGTATTTCTTAAATTATTGATATCATTTTTTTTTGAAACCAAATTATTGGTATCATTATCTCTTGCTGCCGCAGAGATTTGGCTCTCAAATGTTTCTGGTAACGTCTAGATTTTTACACTACAATTGAGAAGAAAATGTTTGAGAGTCAAATAAAGAGCAACCTTTTCCTTTCCCCTTTCCTTCTCCTTTCCTTGCATTATCTCACAAGCGGTTCTCCAAAAATGTTTGACGAGGAAGCTGAATATATTACATTAAATTGAGAAGAAAATGCATACAAGAAGATATGAAATTATTTGGAAGCAGTTATGGGGAAAAAATTTGACATAGTACTAACCAGAGTTTGATAGACTAACCTATGAAATGTTAATGGCAACCTGAATATGTTAATTAATTCTCTTCTTCCTCCTTATTTGAGACATAGAGAGCCAATAAGACGAAAAGAGTGGGATGTGATAGTAAAGAGCTGAAGTTGGAAACTTCAATTAAATTAATCCTAAACTCAATTAAAGAAGAAGAAGAGGGGGGCAGAAAATTGAGGAAAACGGGCCTTGGCCCTCCTTTTCAACCCAAAAAAAAAAAGTGAGGAAAACGGTGAGGAAGAGAGGTGGGCCTTGAGCCCATATAAATATAGATAGTATGGTGATATATGGTCGGGGGGTGAGTGAGGCCCCTGAAAACCAAGGCAATATTTTGACAAAAACGCTGGGCCTTGGGCGATCACCCCTTGGGCCTACCCCCAGGGCCGGGCCTGACTTTCATGGAGTCAAGATACTCTAGCAAACATATCTTGATGACAATGAATGGGATTTAAGTGATTTTGTTGACTTAATATTAAATCAAACACAAGTTGACACTTTTAGTAAGATAAAGGATGATGACGGTGATGCATTATATGCTTTTCTCCCAATTTTGAATGTAGGAAGATACAAGGTTAATAAAAAGATTTCTTGTAGCTTCTACCTTTGTTACAACTATACCATATATGATTTTAATGTTTCTGTTGCATTTTGTTTGACTAACCGGTTGAATGGGCACCAATAGGGTGTTTGAAACTTGAAATTGTTTTACAATATATTACCCAAATATATTCTCACAAGTTTTGTGTCAAAAATGAAACCCGATTCTAATCTATTCAAAGAAACGCTCGTGTTTACTTTGAAGATAGACTGTGGCGAAGCCAGGATTTAAAGGCATAGGTGTTAAGATAAAATTTAATAAAAATGTCAAATTCTATTGGAACAAATTCTGAAAACTTAACATACTCAAATAACATAAAGTGTAATTTCATAGTATTGAAAATAAATTTACATACCTTAAATTTAAAGTTGTCCTCGACGACTAGTCATATTTTGATAGTAAAGCATGATTTCTTCATTGGTCACTATATCAAAAAAAAATCACCTTGAAAATTAGTGATAACACTGTCACATAAAACCAAGGACTCTAATCGTTCAATTCAATAGATTACTATTTCATCATAAAATACTCAAGTTTATTAATATTTCAATGCAAATTTAATTATTAAAATCAACAATAAACAATAACAAAATCACCATCTCACAAGAATATTTTAATTTGTCACCAATGAATCAAACAAATAAACTACATAGTTTGAATTATGAATATTTGAACAAAATAAAACCAATAACTCTATTCATTCTATTTGAAGATTGCTGTCTCATCATAAAATTCGATTGCTATTTCATCACAAATTCGCAAATATATTAATTGTTCAATACAAATTTAACTATAATTAATAAATTAAACATAATAACTTAAAAAATAACATACCTCAATTCAATTATTTGATCAATTTGCACATAAAAGGGGCAAATTGAAGTAGTGGCACTCGCAGAAAACTAGCGGCGTGGTAGAAGTATTAATAATTAGGGTTAAATGTCACTTCAAGAAAAAATATTAGGGTTAAATGAAAAATTCTAAAATTGGGATTTAGGGGGCGTCGAACCCCTGACTCCAGCGTGCAGGCGCGCGACATCACATAGAAATAAAATGTTAATGGCAACCAGAGTTTGATAGACTAACCTATGAAATGTTAATGGCAACTTGAATATGTTGATTAATTCTCTTCATCCTCCTTATTTGAGACATAGAGAGCCAGAAAGACGAAATGAGTGGGATGTGATAGTAAAGAGGTGAAGTTAGAAACTTCAATGAAATTAATCCTAAACTCAATTAAGGAAGAAGAAAAGGGGGCAAGAAAATTGAGGAAAACGGACCTTGGTCCTCCTTTTCAACCAAAAAAAAATGAGGAAAACGGTGAGGAAGAGAGGTGGGCCTTGAGCCCATATAAATATAGATAGTATGGTGATATATGGTGGGGGGGTGGGGGTGAGTGAGGTCCTTTAATGATTTTGATTGGGTCGTTGGGGCCCTTAAAACCAAGGCAAATCTTTTGGCCCTGGGCGGTCACCCGTTGGGCCTACCCCAGGGTCGGGCTTGACTTTCATGGAGTCAAGATACTCTAGCAAACATATCTTGATGACAATGAATTGGATTTAAGTGGTTTTGTTGACTTAATATTAAATCAAACACAAGTTGACACTTTTGGTAAGATAAAGGATGATGATGATGATGATGCATTATATGCTTTTCTCCCAATTTTGAATGTGGGAAGATACAAGGTTAAAAAAAAGATTTCTTGTAGCTTCTCCCTTTGTTACAACTATATCATATATGATTTTAATGTTTCTGTTGCGTTTTGTTTGACTAATCGGTTGAAAGGGCACAAATAAGGTGTTTGAAATTGAAATTGTTTTGCAACATATTACTCAAATATATTCTCACAAGTGTTGTGTCAAAAATGAAACCCGGTTCTAATCTATTTAAAGAAAGGCTTGAGTTTACTTTGAAGATAGTTTGTGGCGAAGCCATGATTCAAAGGCAGAGGTGTCAAGATAAAATATAATAAAAATGTCAAATTATATTGAAACAAATTCTGAAAACTTAACATACTCAAATAGCATAAAGTGTAATTTCATAGTATTGAAAATAAATTTACATACCTTAAATTAAAGTTGTCCTCGACGACTAGTCATATTTTGATAGTAAAGCATGATTTCTTCATTGATCACTATATCAAAAAAAAAACACCTTCAAAATAAGTGATAACACTGTGACTTAAAACCAAGAACTCTAATCGTTCTATTCAGTAGATCGCTATTTCATCATAAAATACTCAAGTTTATTAATATTTCAATGCAAATTTAATTATTAAAATCAACAATAAACAATAACAAAATCACCATCTCACAAGAATATTTTAATTTGTCACCAATGAATCAAACAAATAAACTACATAGTTTGAATTATGAATATTTGAACAAAATAAAACCAATAACTCTATTCATTATATTTGAAGATTGCTATTTCATCACAAAATTTGATTGCTATTTCATCACAAATTCGCAAATATATTAATTGTTCAATACAAATTTAACTATAATTAATAAATTAAACATAATAACCTATAAAATAACATACCTCAATTCAATTATTTGATCAATTTGCACATAAAAGGGACAAATTGAAGTAGTGGCACTAGCAAAAAACTAGCGGCGTGGTAGAAGTATTAATAATTAGGGTTAAATGTCTCTTCAAAAAAAAATATTAGGGTTAAATGAAAATTTCTAAAATTGGGGTTTAGGGGGCGTCGAACCTTTGACTCCAGCGTACAGGCGCGCGACATCACACAGAAATAAAATGTTAATGGCAACCTGAGTTTGATAGACTAACCTATGAACTGTTAATGGCAACTTGAATATGTTAATTAATTCTCTTCTTCCTCCTTATTTGAGACATAGAGAGCCAATAAGACGAAAAGAGTGGGATGTGATAGTAAAGAGGTGAAGTTGGAAACTTCAATGAAATTAATCCTAAACTCAATTAAGGAAGAAGAAGAGGGGGCCAGAAAATTGAGGAAAACAGTCCTTGGCCCTCCTTTTCAACCAAAAAATAAAAAGAGGAAAACGGTGAGGAAGAGAGGTGGGCCTTGAGCCCACATAAATATAGATAGTATGGTGATATATGTTGGGGCCCCTGAAAGCCAAGGCATATTTTGACAAAACGCTGGGCCCTGGGCGGTCACCCCTTGGGCCTACCCCCAAGGCCGAGCTTGACTTTCATGGAGTAAAGATACTCTAGCAAACATATCATATATCATATATCATATATCATCATATATATAAAACTGGGTACAAAAGGCGTGGATGGAAATATGTAAACTTTAACAGGGGTATTTGTGGAAAGCTATTACAAATTACTTTTTCTTTTTTTAAATGTTTAATTTGGAACACATTAATTCATAAAGTGGGGGTTACTACTAATTAACAATAACCGAACATTACTTAATTGATGAAAAAAGTAAAAAATTATAATAATCCAACAATACATATATGAACAACCTTTAACATTATTGAGAAAAAATAGACTTCAGTTTTTTTATATATAAAAAAATCGAAATAGTCTTAAGTTTAGTACATTACATGGGGTTGTGTAAATTTGCTCAATATATATTTAAAATTTTAACGAAATATGATTTTTTTCAGTAAGAAATATAAATCCTTGAAGAAATTTTTACTACAACATTTAGTCAAAGTTCATATTTAAAATTTAGAGTATCTATTAATAGACAAAAGTGAGAAAAATTTTTGTTTTTGTTTTATTCCTAAAAATATTTCTACTTTTAAGGTATTTATTCTAAATTGAAGCCCTCATTTAAGATTCATGGACTCTAACCTCCAATAAGTGAATTTTTTTTATTTGATGGAATCCAATAAGTGATTATCATAAGTTATAAGTTGTAACGGTAAAACATCCATTAAACATATGGATAATTATCTTTTTAAACAATTCATTTGTTTATTGGATTTCTTTTTGGCACTTTAAAATTGCTTAAAGACAAATAATGATAATGATAATATATTATAATTATGGTTTTTCTTTCCGTTATGAAATATTAGTATTGAACATTTAGTGCTATTTATGATCTTTGAATTTTTTTTTATTGACGGTTTAGTAAGCAATATTTATTTTCTCATAAATACTTCATCCTAATAATATCCCATTGTCCTTAGAGTTCTCACTAGCTTTCGACATGTCAAAACTAAATCTACAATATGATCTTGATATTGGCTTCATTTGGTTATTTCAAGAGAGCGAACTTTCATTCGTTTACATGAAATCAAAAGTCTCGCTTAAATTTTAATTGTATTTCGACATGGCGGTTGCTTCCACCCACTCTAGAGAAAAGTGTAATACGCGGAAAAGAAATTGGAGTAAGTATGGTTAAGTTGTCTTTTTTAACTTTTTTACATAATTTTGTATGATTTGTTTTTGTTTAATGATTAATACATAATAATTTTTTAAACAGTGTGAAACTAATGGTTTTGACAAAAATATCTATACATTTTTTGTTTGGATCGAACAAGACCTATATTACTAATGCATATGTGGAAATCAATAGATCATTGATTTTTTGATTACTTATAACCTTTTTATTAGTAGATTAGAAATAAATACTTTGAGTTTATCTTTCGAAATGTCCTTGACATTTTTTTTAAAATTCTAAGATTGAACAATTGTAATTCAATAATTTTGTTTAGGATAATTTTTTATGGGGTTGTCTTTTTTAAATGACAACTTTACTAACTACAAAGAAATATTATTTAATTAGGGGACGAGAGGGGAGAGAGAAGAAGAGGAAGAAGGATAAATCGTATTTAAAATTTTAATAAGAAAAGAAAAACAATAAGAAATGCATATAAGTGTAGTACATTTTTTATTTTTTTAATTTATAAGTATGAAGTGAAAATTTGGTTTGAGATTCTCTGTAATGTAGAGGTCGATAATAAGTAATTCTCAATTTTTTGGAGAATTGCCTAGCCTTTTTCTTTTGATACTTCTATTCATGTATTTGAGTATTTCCCCTTTTCCTATTTGTGTAATTTAATTTCTCATTTATTTGAATAATTTATATTTAATTTTGCTAATTTTGTTTTTTTTAACTTCAATGCATAGTTTTATATGTTTGTTCAATGCAATAGTTTTTGTCATTTCATAGCATATAGTTACCTGTATTTATGTTAAGGAGGATATTTATTTTATCTAATTTTTTATGATATTTTTTAATTTAAGATATTTAATTGGGAAATCTTAACTCTTAAAACAAATGTATGAGTTACAAATTATAACTTCATTTTTTTTTATTTGGATGAAATGATGAGAAAACTATACATATATTAATTTCATTGTATGATATAAGTAAGGTTTTCAACAACATACATAGTTTAATTTTCTACTAACAATATGTGTAGTTTAAATCAACATCATATTAGACATAAGATTGGCTTCTAGGAGT
Organism: Portulaca oleracea; assembly: GCA_029582165.1. Lineage (NCBI taxonomy): Eukaryota > Viridiplantae > Streptophyta > Magnoliopsida > Caryophyllales > Portulacaceae > Portulaca > Portulaca oleracea. Next base: position 28,250,198 of record CM055869.1, read on the forward strand.
ATAATAAACATATATGATAAAATAAATTCATGAAAAATTCTATATATGATAATATCTGATAAAAAAATCATGAAAAATAGAATTTATGAATATAGAATTTTGGAAAATATATAATATATGATATAGGATATACGATTTCTTTACGATAAATGTTAAAATAATATTAAAACTATAAATGCAATCTAATAATTTGCTAAAAAAGAAAAAAAAAGAATGCACACTCCTAAAAATTTTAAATATAAATAATTAAAGTGTCAAACCTTTGAGAATGTAATTAGTTAGCCGTTATCTACCCATGAGGCCATGATTCATTGTATCATATTTATTGTCTTTAATTCTTTTCATATTAATTTTGTAACCTATAGTTCCATTTGTAACGCCCCAGCCCCCCGGTTGCAGACATTACCAATAATCACTTCAAGGATCGTTGACTGGCCCCACAAATCACCATGAGTCTTTCCAGCGTGCTTCGTCATCGCTCACACGCTGCCCGGGAAAACTTATCAGGAGGTCACCCATCCTTGGACTACTCCCAGCCAAGCACGCTTAACTGAGGAGTTCCCAACGGATGAGCTACCATAAAAGAAGGTGCACTTTGGTGATATAAGTAGTCATTTCAATCATTTTAAGCCACACTTTAACCACATACCCGGGGTGTTACACCATTACCCATTTTGCTATACTTCCCCTTTTATATATGACTCAATAGTCGATACATGCATATGTTCTTATTTTGCCAATTTATAATCCAACTCACAAAACCTTTGAGTAAGACATGGTGTCAAAAATAGTGTTTGCACATATTTTACTCATGCATTTGCATAAATATCTTATACTTCTTTTTTCTTATAATTTGAGTAATACCTTATTTATTTTATACTTCTTTTTTTTATAATTTGAGTTTTGGTTCGTACAGGTACAAAATTTTGGTTGACACTTTCAGAGAAATTATCAAGAATTGTTGTATAATACAAGATGATTGCATTTATAATATCTTATATATCCAACTTATTTTTTATTTTACATTTCTAAAATATTGTTATCCTATATTATGTTAATAGTTTTTCTTTATTTGCGTAATTGGGATTCTAACTATTTTTTAAAGTTTCTGAATAATACAGGTGGAGTATGAAGATTTCATCGTAAGTTCTTTTTCAAAAAACCAAAATCACGGCAAGTTGAAATATATATAAATACCGTAATTTATCGTACAAAATAATATTCTTTATTCTCTCAATTGTCTCTTGAGATTATTTACATTTTATGTACATTACTACGTTACATACAAGAGAAAAACTTGGTATAGATTCATAATATTTGATACATTTTATAAAAATTCTATGAAACATTAATTGTAACTGAATCTACATTAATATTGATATCTCTTTTTATTTAGGGTAAATTAATTTATAATAGTTATTAATTTAGAAATTTTAATTATATTTATAATTGACATAATTGTTATGTTATAAAAGTTTAATAAATTTTTGTCAACAAACATTTTCTCTCTTGCTTAAGAAAAATAATAAATCACATTATACATATGTACCATTAACATTTTTATTAGATAATGCCCTCGGGTTCATACATTTGACACAAAAAATACTAAACTCTTTTTTAATTGAAGAATACTAAGTTTTATTTAACCATACACAATCAAAATTAAATTTAACAAATTTTATTACTCTACTATTATTACAAAAAAGAACTATGTAATAATTCAGTAATAGTTAGCTTTTGAATGTATATAATATTATTTGGCCATTTTAATAAATTAATAAAAAAAGTTTATCATAATAAGACATTAAATGAGAGCGTGAAGATGAACATAAATATTAAATAGAGAAATATTGTGGCCATTTAACATAGAAATACATTTTTGTCATACTCACTTATTATTCAAAATCTCTAACGCTACCTTAATCATCTTTTATTTTTTAGTTTAGAATTCCAATTTCTAAATAATACAAATTTGTGCATATAGTTATTATTTCATTGAGTCTCTTATTGTATGAATCTATTTTTAGATTTTTCAAACATAGTTTTATTCCTCTTTCTATGTGAGCAAATTAATTAGTGAATGAATCTTTTAGATTCTATAAACATTTTAGAAGTGTAGTAAAAATACACATGTTTTTGGCCTTTTGCATTGCTATTAACAATTTTAATGTTGCTAATTCTAAGGCATCAACCTATACTAATTCAATACATAGATAAATAATCAAAAATGATTAGTTTTTTTGTGATATGATTTTTTTAAAGCATAACTAACACACTCATTTACCGATTTACGTATATTGCAAATTAGATCATTATATTTTTGAAAATCATTAAAAAAATTTATATATACGGTCATTGTAGCTATATATGCTTTTATAAGTTATGCTCTTAACAATGTGTGTTTTATTCTTGCCCCGTGCAACACACGTGTGTCAGAAATCTTTTTAATGTCTTTGAATAGATATGAGTAACAAAACATTCAATAGAAGAACTAGATTTATAAATAATAAATTGCTAAATATTTCATAAAAGGTAAATAAGTCATTTGTTTTATAAAGTATGTACTTTGATTGCGTCCCATGCAACGCACGGGTCGAAAGGCTAGTCATGATGACAATAAATGGGATTTAAGTGGTTTTGTTGACTTAATAATAAATCAAACACAAGTTGACACTTTTGGTAAGATAAAGGATAATGACGATGATGCATTATATGCTTTTCTCCCAATTTTAAATGTGGGAAGATACAAGGTTAAAAAAAATAAAATTCTTGTAGTTTCTACCTTTGTTACAACTATATCATATATGATTTTAATGTTTCTGTTGCATTTTGTTTGACTAACCGGTTGAAAGGGCACCAATAGGGTGTTTGGAACTTGAAATTGTTTTACAACATATTCCTCAAATATATTCTCACAAGTGTTGTGTCAAAAATGAAACCCGGTTCTAATCTATTCAAAGAAACGCTTGAGTTTACTTTGAAGATAAACAGTGGCGAAACCAGGATTCAAAGGTAGGGGATTCAAGATAAAATTCAATAAAAATGTCAAATTATATTGGAACAAATTCTGAAAACTTAACATACTCAAATAACATAAAGTGTAATTTCATAGTATTGAAAATAATTTACATACCTTAAATTGAAAGTTGTCCTCGATAACTAGTCATATTTTGATAGTAAAGCATGAGTTCTTCATTGGTCACTATATCAAAAAAATCACCTTCAAAATAAGTGATAACACTGTCACTTAAAACTAAGAACTCTAATTGTTCTATTCAATAGATTGCTATTTCATCATAAAATGCTCAAGTTTATTAATATTTCAATGCAAATTTAATTATTTAAATCAACAATAAACAATAACAAAATCACCATCTCACAAGAATATTTTAATTTGTCACAAATGAATCAAACAAATAAATTAAATAGTTTGAATTATGAATATTTGAACAAAATAAAACCAATAACTCTATTCATTCTATTTGAAGATTGCTATTTCATCACAAAATTCGATTGCTATTTCATCACTAATTCGTAAATATATTAATTGTTCAATACAAATTTAACTATAATTAATAAATTAAACATAATAACCTATAAAATAATATACATCAATTCAATTATTTGATCAATTTGCACATAAAAGGGGCAAATTGAAGTAGTGGCACTCGCAGAAAACTAGCGGCATGGTACAAGTATTAATAATTAGGGTTAAATGTCTCTTACAGAAAAAATATTAGGGTTGAATGAATATTTCTAAAATTTGGATTTAAGGGGCGTCGAACCCCCGGATCCAGCGTACAGGCTCGCGACATCACACATAAATAAAATGTTAATGGCAACTATAGTTTGATAGACTAACCTATGAAATGTTATTGGCAACTTGAATATGTTAATTAATTCTCTTCTTCCTCCTTATTTTAGACATAGAGAGCCAGAAAGACGAAATGAGTGGGATGTGATAATAAAGTGGTGAGGTTGGAAACTTCAATGAAATTAATCCTAAACTCAATTAAGGAAGAAGAAGAGGGGCCCAACAAATTGAGGAAAACGGGCCTTGGCCCTCCTTTTCACAAAAAAAAAAAAGAAGAGGAAAACGGTGAGGAAGAGAGGTGGGCCTTGAGGCCATATAAATATAGATGGTACGGTGATATATGGTGGGGGGGTGGGGGGTGAGTGAGGCCCTTTAATGATTTTGATTGGGTCGTTGGGGCCCCTGAAAACCAAGACAATATTTTGACAAAATGCTGGGCCCTGGACGGTCACCCCTTGAGCCTACCCCAGGGCTGGGTCTGACTTTCATGGAGTCGAGATACTCTAGCAAACATATCTTGATGACAATGAATTGGATTTAAGTGGTTTTGTTGACTTAATATTAACTCAAACACAAGTTAACACTTTTGGTAAGATAAAGGATGATGATGATGATGATGCATCATTTGCTTTTCTCCCAATTTTGAATGTGGGAAGATACAAGGTTAAAAAAAAGATTTCTTGTAACTTCTGCCTTTGTTACAACTATATCATATATGATTTTAATGTTTCTGTTGCATTTTGTTTGACTAACCGGTTGAAAGGGCACCAATAGGGTGTTTGGAACTTGAAATTGTTTTACAACATATTACTCAAATATATTCTCACAAGTGTTGTGTCAAAAATGAAACCCGGTTCTAATATATTCAAAGAAAGGCTTGAGTTTACTTTGACGATAGACTGTGGCGAAGCCAGGATTCAAAGGCAGAGGTGTCAAGATAAAATTTAATAAAAATGTCAAATTATATTGGAACAAATTTTGAGAACTTAACATACTCAAATAACATAAACTGTAATTTCATAATATTAAAAATAAATATACATACCTTAAATTTAAAGTTGTCCTCGACGACTAGTCATATTTTAATAGTAAAGCATGATTTCTTCATTGGTCACTATATAAAAAAAAATCACCTTCAAAATAAGTGATAACACTGTCACTTAAAACCAAGAACTCTAATTGTTCTATTCAATAGATTGCTATTTCATCATAAAATACTCAAGTTTATTAATATTTCAATGGAAATTTAATTATTAAAATCAACAATAAACAATAACAAAATCACCATCTCACAAGAATATTTTAATTTGTCACCATTGAATCAAACAAATAAACTACATAGTTTGAATTATGAATATTTGAACAAAATAAAACCAATAACTCTATTCATTCTATTTGAAGATTGCTAGTTCATCACATAATTCGATTGCTATTTCATCACAAATTCGCAAATATATTAACTGTTCAATACAAATTTAACTAAAATTAAAGTTATTAAACATAATAACTTATAAATAACATACCTAAATTCAATTATTTGATCAAGTTGCACATAAAAGGGGCAAATTGAAGTAGTGGCACTAGCAGAAAACTAGCGACGTGGTAGAAATATTAATAATTAGGGTTAAATGTCTCTTCAAAAAAAAAATATTAGGGTTAAATGAAAATTTCTAAAATTGGGGTTTAGGGGGCGTCGAACCCCTGACTCCAGCGTACAGGCGCGCGACATCACACAGAAATAAAATGCTAATGGCAACCAATGTTTGATAGACTAACCTATGAAATGTTAATGGCAACTAGAATATGTTAATTAATTCTCTTCTTCCTCCTTATTTGAGACATAGAGAGCCAGAAAGACGAAATGAGTGGGATGTGATAGTAAAGAGGTGAGGTTGGAAACTTCAATGAAATTAATCCTAAACTCAATTAAGGAAGAAGAAGATGGGGGCTAGAAAATTGTGGAAAACAGGCCTTGGCCCTCCTTTCCAACCAAAAAAAAAAAAAGGAAAACGGCGAGGAAGAGAGGTGGGCCTTGAGCCCATATAAATATAGATAGTATGGTGATATATGGTGTGGGGGGGGGGTGAGTGAGTCCCTTTTATGATTTTGATTGGGTCGTTAGGGCCCCTGAAAACCAAGGCAATATTTTCACAGAACGCTGGGGCCTGGGCGGTCACCCCTTTGGACTACCCCCAGGGTCGTGCCTCACTTTCATGGTGTCAAGATACTCTAGGAAACATATTTTGATGACAATGAATGAGATTTAGGTGGTTTCGTTGACTTAATATTAAATCAAACACAACTTAACACTTTTAGTAAGATAAAAGATGATGACGGTGATACATTATATGCTTTTCTCCCAATTTTGAATGTGGGAAGATACAATGTTAAAAAAAAGATTTCTTGTAGCTTCTGCCTTTGTTACAACTATACCAAATATGATTTTATGTTATCTGTTGCATTTTGTTTGACTAACCGGTTGAAAGGGCACCAATAGGGTGTTTGGAACTTGAAATTGTTTTACAACATACTACTCAAATATATTCTCACAAGTGTTGTGTCAAAAATGAAACCATGTTCTAATCTATTCAAAGAAAGGCTTGAGTTTACTTTGAAGATAGACTGTTGTGAAGCCAGGATTCAAAGGCAGAAGTGTCAAGATAAAATTTAATAAAAATGTCAAATTATATTGGAACAAATTCTGAAAACTTAACATACTCAAATAACATAAAGTGTAATTTCAGAGTATGGAAAATAAATTTATATACCTTAAATTTAAAGTTGTCCTCGACGACTAGTCATATTTTGATAGTAAAGCATGATTTCTTCATTGGTCACTATATCAAAAAAAAAAATCACCTTCAAAATAAGTGATAACACTGTCATTTAAAACCAAGAACTCTAATCGTTATATTCAATAGATTGCTATTTCTTCATAAAATACTCAAGTTTATTAATATTTCAATGCAAATTTAATTATTAAATTCAACAATAAACAATAACAAAATCACCATCTCACAGGAATATTTTAATTTATCACCAATGAATCAAACAAATAAACTACATAGTTTGAATTATGAATAGTTGAACAAAATAAAACCGATAACTCTATTCATTCTATTTGAAGATTGCTATTTCATCACAAAATTCGATTGCTATTTCATCACAAATTCGCAAATATATTAACTGTTCAATACAAATTTAACTAAAATTAATAAATTAAACATAATAACTTATAAAATAACATACCTCAATTAAATTATTTGATCAATTTGCACATAAAAGGGGCAAACTGAAGTAGTGGCACTAGCAGAAAACTAGCGGCGTGGTAGAAGTATTAATAATTAGGGTTAAATGTCTCTTCAAAAAAAAATATTAAGGTTAAATGAAAAATTCTAAAATTGGGGTTTAGGGGGCGTCGAACCGCTGACTCCAACGTACAGGCGCGCGACATCACACAGAAATAAAATGTTAATGGCAACTAGAGTTTGATAGAATAACTTATGAAATGTTAATAGCAACATGAATATGTTAATTAATTCTCTTCTTCCTCCTTATTTGAGACATAGAGAGCCAGAAAGACGAAATGAGTGGGATGTGATAGTAGAGAGGTGGTCCTTGAGCCGATATAAATATAGATAGTATGGTGATATATGGTGGGGGGGGGGGTGAGTGAGGCCCTTTAATGATTTTGATTGGGTCGTTGGGGACCCTGAAAACCAAGGCAATATTTTGACGAAACGCTTGGCCCTGGGCGGTCACCTCTTGAACCTACCCCCTAGGGTCGAGCCTGACTTTCATGGAGTCAAGATACTCTAGCAAACATATCTTGATGACAATGAATGGGATTTAAGTGGTTTTGTTGACTTAATATTAAATCAAACACAAGTTGACACTTTTGGTAAGATAAAGGATGATGACGATAATTAATTATATGTATTTCTCCCAATTTTGAATGTAGGAAGACACAAGGTTAAATAAAGATTTATTGTAGCTTCTGCCTTTGTTACAACTATGTCATATATGATTTTAATGTTTCTGTTGCATTTTGTTTGACTAACCGGTTGAAAGGGCACCAATAAGGTGTTTGGAACTTGAAATTGTTGTACAACATATTATTCAAATATATTTTCACAAGTGTTGTCTCAAAAATGAAACCCGGTTCTAATCTATTCAAAGAAAGACATGAGTTTACTTTGAAGATATACTGTGGCGAAGCAATGATTCAAAGGCAGGGGTGTCAAGATAAAATTTAATAAAAATGTTAAATTATATTGGAACAAATTCTGAAAACTTAACATACTCAAATAACATAAAGTGTAATTTCATAGTATTGAAAATAAATTTACATATCTTAAATTTAAAGTTGTCCTCGACGACTAGTCATATTTTGATAGTAAAGCTTGATTTCTTCATTGGTCACTATATCAAAAAAATCACCTTCAAAATAAGTGATAACACTGTCACTTAAAACCAAGAACTCTAATCGTTCTATTCAATAGATTGCTATTTCATCATAAAATACTCAAGTTTATTAATATTTCAATGCAAATTTAATTAATAAAATCAATAATAAACAATAACAAAATCACGATCTCACAAGAATATTTTAATTTGTCACCAATGAATCAAACAAATAAACTACATAGTTTGAATTATGAATATTTGAACAAAATAAAACCAATAACTCTATTCATTCTATTTGAAGATTGCTATTCCATCACAAATTCGCAAATATATTAATTGTTCAATACAAATTTAACTAAAATTAATAAATTAAACATAAAACTTATAAAATAACATACCTCAATTCAATTATTTGATCAATTTGCACATAAAAGGGGCAAATGGAAGTAGTGGCGCTAGCAGAAAAATAGCGTCATGGTAGAAGTATTAATAATTAGGGTTAAATGTCTCTTCAAAAAAAATATTAGGGTTAAATGAAAATTTCTAAAATTGGGATTTAGGGGGCGTCGAACCCCTGACTCCACCGTACAGGCGCACGACATCACACAGAAATAAAATGTTAATGGCAACCAGAGTTTGATAGACTAACCTATGAAATGTCAATGGCAACTTGAATATGTTAATTAATTCTCCTCTTCCTCCTTATTTGAGACATAGAGAGCCAAAAAGACGAAATGAGTGGGATGTGATAGTAAAGACGTGAGGTTGGAAACTTCAATGAAAGTAATCCTAAACTCAATTAAGGAACAAGAAGAAGGGGCCAGAAAATTGAGGAAAACGGGCCTTGACCCTCCTTTTCAACCCAAAAAAAAAAATGAGAATGCGGTGAGGAAGAGAGGTGGGCCTTGAGCCCATATAAATATAGATAGTATGGTGATATATGGTTTGAGGGGGTGAGTGAGGCTCTTTTATGATTTTGATTGGGTCGTTGGGGCCCCTGAAAACCAAGTCAATATTTTGACAAAACGCTAGGCCCTGGGCGGTCACCCCTTTGGCCTACCCCTAGGGTCGGGCCTGACTTTCATGGAGTCAAGATACTCTAGCTATCATATCTTGATGACAATGAATGGGATTTAAGTGGTTTTGTTGACTTAATATTAAATCAAACACAAGTTGACACTTTTGGTAAGATAAATGATGATGACGATGATGCATAATATGCTTTTCTCCAAATTTTGAATGTGGGAAGATACAAGGTTAAAAAAAAAAAAGATTTCTTGTAGCCTCTCACTTTGTTACAACTATATCATATATGATTTTAAGGTTTTTGTTGCATTTTGTTTGACTAACCGGTTGAAAGGGCACCAGTAGGGTGTTTGGAACTTGAAATTGTTGTACAACATATTACTCAAATATATTCTCACAAGTGTTGTGTCAAAAATGAAACTCGGTTCTTATCGATTCAAAGAAAGGCTTGAGTTTACTTTGTAGATAGACTGTGGCGAAGCCATGATTCAAAGGCTGGGGTGTCAAGATAAAATTTAATAAAAATGTCAAATTATATTGGAACAAATTCTGAAAACTTAACATACTCAAATAACATAAAGTGTAATTTCATAGTATTGAAAATAAATTTACATACCTTAAATTTAAAGTTGTCCTCGACGACTAGTCATATTTTGATAGTAAAGCATGATTTCTTCATTGGTCACTATATCAAAAAATCACCTTCAAAATAAGTGATAACACTATCACTTAAAATCAAAAACTATAATCGTTCTATTCAATACATTTCTATTTCATCATAAAATACTCAAGTTTATTAATATTTCAATGCAATTTTAATTATTAAAATCAACAATAAACAATAACAAAATCACCATCTCACAAGAATATTTTAATTTGTCACCAATAAATCAAACAAATAAACTACATAGTTTGAATTATGAATATTTGAACAAAATAAAACCAATAACTCTATTCATTCTATTTGAAGATTGCTATTTCATAACAAAATTCGATTGCTATTTCCTCACAAATTCGCAAATATATTAATTGTTCAACACAAATTTAACTAAAATTATTAAATTAACCAAAATAACTTATAAAATAACATACCTCAATTCAATTATTTGATCAATTTGCACATAAAAGGGGCAAATTGAAGTAGTGGCCCTAGCAGAAAACTAGCGGCGTGGTAGAAGTATTAATAATTAGGGTTAAATGTCTCTTCAAAAAAAAATATATATATTAGGGTTAAATGAAAATTTCTAAAATTGGGATTTAGGGGGCGTCGAACCCCTGAATCCAGCGTACAGGCGCGCGACATTACACAGAAATAAAATGTTAATGGCAACTAGAGTTTGATAGACTAACCTATGAAATGTTAATGGCAACATGAATATGCTAATTAATTCTCTTCTTCCTCCTTATTTGAGACATAGAGAGTCAGAAAGACGAAAAGAGTGGGATGTGATGGTAAAGAGGTGAGGTTGGAAACTTCAATGAAATTAATCCTAAACACAATTAAGGAAGAAGAAGAGGGGGCAGAAAATTGAGGAAAACGGGCCTTCACCCTCCTTTTCAACCAAAAAAAAAAAGAGGAAATCGGTTAGGAAGAGAGGTGGGCCTTGAGCCCATATATATATAGATAGTATAGTGATATATGGTGGGGGGTGAGTGACGCCCTTTAATGATTTTGATTGGGTCGTTGGGGCCCCTGAAAACCAAGACAATATTTTGACAAAACGTTGGGCCCTGGGCGGTCACCCCTTGGGCCTATCCCCAGGGCCGGATCTGACTTTCAACAAGTCAAGATACTCTAGCAAACATATCTTGATGACAATGAATGGGATTTAAGTGGTTTTGTTGACTTAATATTAAATCAAGCACAAGTTGACACTTTTGGTAAGATAAAGGATGATGACGGTGATGCATTATATGCTTTTCTCCCAATTTTGTATGTGGGAAGATACAAGGTTAAAAAAAAGATTTCTTGTAGCTTTTGCCTTTGTTACAACTATATCATATATGATTTTAATGTTTCTGTTGCATTTTGTTTGACTAACCAATTGAAAGGGCACCAATAGGGTGTTTAGAACTTGACATTGTTGTACAACATATCCCTAAAATATATTCTCACAAGTGTTGTGTCAAAAATGAAACCCGGTTCTAATCTATTCAAAGAAAGGCTTCAATTTACTTTGAAGATAGACAGTGGGGAAGCCAGGATTCAATGAAAAGGGTGTCAAGATAAAATTTAATAAAATTGTCAAATTATATTGGAACAAATTCTGAAAACTTAACATACTCAAATAACATAAAGTATAATTACATAGTATTGAAAATAAATTTACATACCTTAAATTTAAAGTTGTCATCGACGACTAGTCATATTTTGATAGTAAAACATGATTTCTTCATTGGTCACTATGTCAAAAAAATCACTTTCAAAATAACTAATAACACTATCACTTAAAACCAAGAACTCTAATAGTTCTATTCAATATATTGCTATTTCATCATAAAATACTTAAGTTTATTAATATTTCAATGCAAATTTAATTATTAAAATCAACAATAAACAATAACAAAATCACCATCTCACAAGAATATTTTAATTTGTCACCAATGAATCAGACAAATAAACTACATAGTTTGAATTATTAATATTTGAACAAAATAAAACCAATAACTCTATTCATTCTATTTGAAGATTGCTATTTCATCACAAATTTCGATTGCTATTTCATAACAAATTCGCAAATATATTAATTATTCAATACCTTTAACTAAAATTAATAAATTAAACATAATAACTTATGAAATAACATACCTCAATTCCATTATTTGATCAATTTGCACATAAAAGGGGCAAATTGAAGTAGTGGCACAAGCAGAAAACTAGCCGCGTGGTAGAAGTATTAATAATCAGGGTGAAATGTCTCTTCAAAAAAAATATTAGGGTTAAATGAAAATTTCTAAAATTGGGGTTTAGGGGGCGTCGAACCCGTGACTCCAGCGTACAGGCGCGCGACATCACATAGAAATAAAATGTTAATGGCAACCAGAGTTTGATAGACTAACCTATGAAATGTTAATGGCAACTTGAATATGTTAATTAATTCTCTTCTCCCTCCTTATTTGAGACATAGAGAGCCAAAAAGACGAAATGAGTGGGATGTGATAGTAAAGAGGGGAGGTTGGAAACTTCAATGAAATTAATCCTAAACTCAATTAAGGAACAAGAAGAAGGGGCCAGAAAATTGAGGAAAACGGGCCTTGGCCCTCCTTTTTAACCCAAAAAAAGTGAGGAAAACGGTAAGGAAAAGAGGTGGGCCTTGAGCCGATATAAATATAGATAGTATGGTGATATATGGTGGGGATGAGTGAGGCCTTTTAATGATTTTGATTGGGTCATATGGGCCCTTGAAAACCAAGGCAATATTTTGACAAAACGCTGGGCCCTTGGCGGTAACCCTTGGGCCTACCCCCAGGGCCAAGCCTGACTTTCATGGAGTCAAGATACTGTAACAAATATATCTTGATGACAATGAATGGGATTTAAGTGGTTTTGTTGACTTAAGATTAAATCAAACACAAGTTGACACTTTTGGTAAGATAAAGGATGATGACGATGATGCATTATATGCTTTTCTCCAAATTTTGAATGTGGGAAGATAAAAGGTTTAAAAAAAAATTTCTTGTAACTTCTGCCTTTGTTACAACTATATCATATATGATTTTAATGTTTCTATTGCATTTTGTTTGACTAACCGGTTGAAAGGGCACCAATAGGGTGTTTGGAACTTGAAATTGTTTTACAACATATTCCTCAAATATATTCTCAGAAGTGTTGTGTTAAAAATGAAACCCGGTTCTAATCTATTCAAAGAAAGGCTTGAGTTTACTTTGAAGATAGACAGTGGGGAAGTCAAGATTCAAAGGTAGGGGTGTCAAAATAAAATTTAATAAAAATGTCAAATTATAAGAGAACAAATTCTGAAAACTTAACATACTCAAATAACATAAAGTGTAGTTACATAGTATTGAAAATAAATTTACATACCTTAAATTTAAAGTTGTCCTCGACGACTTGTCATATTTTGATAGTAAAGCATGATTTCTTCATTGGTCGCTATATCAAAAAAATCACCATCAAAATAAGTGATAACACTGTCACTTAAAACCAAGAACTCTAATAGTTCTATCCAATAGATTGCTATTTCACCGTAAAATACTCAAGTTTATTAATGTTTCAATGCAAATTTAATTATTAAAATCAACAATAAACAATAACAAAATCACCATCTCACAAGAATAGTTTAATTTGTCACCAATGAATCAAACAAATAAACTACATAGTTTGAATTATGAATATTTGAACAAAATAAAACCAATAACTCTATTCATTCTATTTGAAGATTGCTATTTCATCACAAAATTCGATTGCTATTTCATCACAAATTGGCAAATATATTAATTGTTCAATACAAATTTTACTAAAATTAATAAATTAAACTTAATAACTTATAAAATAACATACCTCAATTCAATTATTTCATCAATTTGCGCATAAAAGGGGCAAATTGAAGTAGTGGTACTAGCAGAAAACTAGCGGCGTGGTAGAAGTATTAATAATTAGGGTTAAATGTCTCTTCAGAAAAATAATATTAGGGTTAAATGAAAATTTCTGAAATTGGGATTTAGGGGGCGTCGAACCCCTGTCAACAGCGTACTGGCGCGCGACATCACACAGAAATAAAATGTCCAAATCTGCAATCCAGCAACCTCGAACTCTTAACCTTAGTCAGGGGGATAGAGGCACACTCAATTTCCGTCAACAAACCATCCGGCTACTTCAACACCATTACTTCGTATTCACACAAATAAGTATCTATATTATTTTTAACTATAAAATAGCTATAACTGTTTTTTTTTCCCTCAAAAAGTTGGGGGGTCAATTGACCACCATTGACCCTTAATAGCTTCGCCCCTGAAGATAGACCATACCCAGAGTAAGTGGCCACTGCTTTACTTTTCATTGTAATGCCTTCTATGATTGTTATTCCTTTTCTTCTGAGGAAATATTGCTCCATGTTAGGTTGACTGGCAGGTACACAAGAATGAGATAGACGTTGGTGAGAATTCCTTGCTTTTAACTGTAATTTTGGCTCTTCATAATTGATACCTATTTTTTTTATTACTTTCGCTTTTGAAACTTACTGTTTTTGCAAATAGATAAAGCTGTTGGAGTGAAGTAGACTCTGCTAGTGGGGTCAATAGAGGGACAAACCCTAACTATCCTTTGAACAATCTAGGAAATGGAAATATATTTTTAAGTTCCATTCTTTACTTGCAGTCAACCTTTTTGTTTCTCATTTTTGAAGTTTGATTTCTGGATATATATCAAGTGCGTTTGAAGAGTTGTACTAGGACTTAATATCAGCTCATGGAGCCAACATCATTGTGATTGGGATGATCAAAGGATTTTGCTACTACTATACTCTGGTTTTAGGCAGGAAATTTAGAAATTATTTATCAATTTGGTCACCTTATTCATCTTGATTGTTGTTTTCTCGTGTTTAGATTTGGGTTTCCTCCAATCCAAGAGGAACAAAGAGGCTTCGACTAGTCATTGTGGCATTAAAATCGGACTTCTATGTTCATAGATTTTGAGGCGGCATTCCAAATGAGGTATTAGAAGTTGGAAGATGCTTCAAATATATTGTCGTTAATCTTTAAACTAGAAACTTGATTTATAACCTTTACAGTTTGATATGATAAAAGGCACAAGATTGATGCAACAGTTAAAAAGGTTTCCTTTCAAACCATTACCTGTCAACATATTTCTCATTTTTGTGCCTTTCGTAGACTGACATGTTTGTATTTATTCATCATTTTACAGTCCTCGCGTTATGCTCCTCTTTCATTATAATGGAAAGACAAGTGAATAGGACCAACATGATTGGTCAAAGTAGGCAATCCATGTCAGTGCTCAAAAACATACCAAATGGTGAATATAGAGCTGACAAAATTTTGTTCGACCCAAATTACTCGAATTGTTCCACCCGGAAAAACCGGGTTTGGACATAGATTTTTCGTCCGAATTTTGATATTGACCGAATATTCGGACACAAACTTTCTCTTTTTCTATTGTTTGAACCCGATTTTAGATTCGTCCGAATTGTCCGACCTGGTTCGACCCGAAATAAAAATTGGTTCGAACATGAATTTCTCGTCCGAGTTTTGATATTGTCTGAATTTGTCCGACCTGAATTTACCCGGATCCGAATTTTCGCCAGCACTAGGTGAATACAATACTTTTGTAATTAGTGCACAGTTTTTGATATATTTTTGAGTTAGGAAGTACAAATTATTTAAGTTTAAAGGCTAACTATATTTTGTCTTTTGGGAATGTTGAGAATGTTGCATAGTGAATCCCTTAGATCTGTAATTGTAATTATACTCTATTTCAATGTTATGTAATGAAATTTATTTTTATATGTCAATTATGATTTATTATCGGGAAATTGGATTCTAATAATACGAACTTTTGGTCATAGTAGACTAAATAATATGAACTTTTGATTTGTTTCTAATTAATACGAATTTTTACCCCATGTTAGTCTGAATAGTACGCCACCAAGTTAAGTTGAACTTAACTCGACGGCGGGATGACGTGGCGGCGAATGGATGTCCCAGTCAGCTTTATTTTGTCAACATCAGCCTCTCTCTCTCTCTCTCTCTCTCTCTTTCTCTTTCTCTCTCCTCTCTCTCTCTCTCTCTCTCTTCCTCTTCATCATTCCCCCATTTCTTTTCGAGCTCCACAACCAATTAATCTCCCTCGTCCTCCTCCTTCTTCTTCTCCTCTCATCACTGTAGACGCTGAATTTTGTATCTATTTTATTTTCTTTTTTTAGTGTCAGTTTTAGAAAATAGGCTAACCGATAAATGGCACGCAAGCCTCTTTCCACCGAAAACTCCAAAAAAATATACAAAGCCCAAATGCCGGGAACCTGGGTTCAGTGGGCCGGAGCTCAGCTCCAACACCACAGGAACCCGTCTGGGTTCGATGCCGAGCTCGCCCACAGAACCCGTCTGGGTTCGATGGGCGAGTTCGACTCGCCACAGGAACCCGTCTGGGTTCCTGGGCCCGAGGCCCGTTTTCCTTCCAGGAACCCGTCTGGGTTTCCTGTTGATTCCCACGGCGCCGCGGCTTAACCTAGCCTCCAAACCCTAAACCTAAACCTAATTCCCCCCCTATAAATACCCACCATTCATCACCCACAAAAAACACACGGGAATATACTGGGAGTATTGACACTAGTATATTCCTCTTCTCTTCTCCCTCCATTGCGTGCTTTATTTTAAGGTTAGCGTAGCTTTTTTTTATTATTGTAACGTAATCTTATTAGCTTTCTTTGTACTTTCTTTGTTTTTCGTTTCTTGCATGACATTAATGATAAATCTATGAAATTTATTCAATTCCTCCCCCTTTTCAAATCTGTCACTTTAATTTAATTCTAGTAGAGTCTATTCGTTTGAATAGGCGGGTTTGATGATTTTTATTGTCAAATCCGTAACCTTACCCCCGAATCCGTCTTTGGGTTCGTAGGCCGGAGTCTTAATTTTTCATTGGTTTGTTGTTTTATCCTTAAATTCAACTGGCGACTCTAACCCTTCAATTTATTTTTCCCCGAAAACTTTTTTTTCATTTTTTTCTCCTTCTCGTGACAGAGAACCCAGACGGGTTTCCCCGTCTTGTATTCCCCCCGAGCCAGAGGCAGGAACCCAGACGGGTTCCTAGCCTTTTTTCTTCCCTTGTTTGGCCTGTTGGACCCAGACGGGTTCCTGGGTGTTTTGCTTCCCCTTGCTTTATTGCTGGAACCTGCACGGGTTCCTAGCTTATTTTTCTTTTTTTTGGGTTTTTCTCTCTTTGAACCCAGCCGGGTTCCTTCTTTTCTTTTTTTTCTTCTTTTTCTTTCTCTTTTTGTCTTTTTTAAGAAAATTGAGTTTCGGGGTAAATTAACTTGTTAACCAAGCATCCTTAAAAGTTCAACCTTAATTAAGGATAAGCAATCCTAGTCGGCTCCCAATTTAAAAAGAGAACATCCTCTCTTTTAAGTAGCGCCGCGAAGAGGTCCTTCGGATTTTTTCGGGGTCTACAGATTGGCGACTCCACTGGGGACTTAAACTTAAAAGAGGGTAAAACTTGAAAGGGTTGAATTTTAGTGTTTTTGTAAAAAAGGGAGGAATTAATTTATTTCATATTTTTTATCATTTTTTTTTAGGCACATTGCATCCAGGCTACTCTTGGGCCTTATGGCTGGGGAGCACAAAAGCGTTGGTAGGTTCTAAAACTAGGATTACCCTCTGAGAGCGGTCAGTCACTACTTGTGGGATGCACTTACATACCCAAGCCTTTGACTCATCCTCTCCCCGTGTTACACTCTAAGGGTTTCTGAAATCCCAAGAGCAACACCCCACACATCGCTTCCTACGACGTAGGGGAATGCACCGAGAACATGCGGTACGTTATCTCCTATACCTAAAAATCCCTAAAGACCTAGAGTCATGGTTAGGTTAATCCCGCATTTGTGTGCTATGTGATTTTATTTTAGAATCCATGTATAGGTTGTAAAGTTTTATTTTTGTATATGCTGTAAAATTTTAGTTTGTAAAGAGTTTCGAGTCCATGTATATGTTGTATAGTTTTATTTCGTAAAGAGTTTCAAGTCTATGTATGTTATGTAGTTTCATCTTGTAAAAAGGTTTAAGAGTCTGGTTATAAAGAGTCTTCGGGCCCGAGTATTCAAACTTTTTCATGAGTCGGGAGTCGTTCTAGTTCGCGTAGGAACACGCAAGAGCAGACTAGACACCAGGAACCCAGACGGGTTTCTGGCATGCCAAGTCCGGCCCATCTGTATTGGTGACCGTCGGTCTGGGCCCATTCTTGAAGAGAGAACCCAGACGGGTTCCTAAACCCTGTCTGGCCTTCTTTTTCTTCTTCGAACTGTTGCTTCACCCACGATGACCCAATGCGCTTGCTGATGATCCTATTCGGCCCTTTATGACATTCCCTAAGTCTAATCCCTATTGCGTCTGTTACTCGAATCTAAGCCCGAAACCAAAAGCAATCGTGACTCGATCCGAGTAAGGACCCAATAGACGACTAATGTTGTCAGTCCCCATGCTAGGTCCATGTAGAGTTAAGACATGCACTCCCGCGAAGTGGGTGAGTCGCCCCACGCCAAAGATATAGGCATCGTGTCCGTGTCCTAGGTCCATGTAGGTCCACTAAGTCATGCATACATTGGGTGGTTAGCATAAAAAGTTCTTTCGATCACTGAATTAGTTTCCATACAGGCAAGATAGCATACCATCTCCGAGCCCGCATCCGCGACCCGCACACCGGTAGGCTCGTCCACAATCCCAGCTACAGACCACCAACCCAGTCCAGTGAATCCAGTGAATCCATCATGTCGGGATCTCCTAACAACAACCTTTCCGGGGAAAGTTCTGGTGACAAGCTACCTGATGGGCTATATGAGAGGATACAGGAAGCAATAGCCTTTTACATATCAGATTTGGAGGATAGGACTAATGAAAAGTTGGAAAAAAGGTTCAACGAAAGCCAACAGACCATGAATGGCATGCTGGAGGCCATTAGGCAGCTCAATAAAAAGCTAGGTGTTGAAGTCAAAGAAGAGGAAAACTATTATGAGTCTGAGTCTGAGGCCGAGGATGATGACGGGGATAGAAGGCAACGCCTCAAAACCAAAACTGAAGGCCTACAAATTAAATCATTTGGTGAGGTCAGGTCCAAATCTGTACTGAATAACTCCAGAACTTCGGAGGACCCTCACGTCAAGAAAGTTGAGGAGAAAGTTGATATGCTCACTAGAAGGATGATGAAAACTGATCCGACCTTCACCGACCCCTGTATGGATTTTGCCATCCCCAAACATTGTGTATCGAGAATAAGGGACAAGGTTGAGGTGCCAAACATGAAATTTAGACCCTCCAAAATCCATCGCATCACTTGGAGGAATTCACGAGGTGGCTCCTCCATAAGGTAGATGAAGGTCTCTACACGCCTTCTTCCCTTCCACTCTAGAAGGTAAGGCCAAGGTATGGTACCAAAATCTACCCCAGAAGTTAAGACCAACGCAGATGAGTTATTGAGCCTTCATAAGCCATTTCGCTGCCGCAGAAAAGGAGGTCATGTGGATGATTTAACTTCTCCAAACAAAAGGAGGATGAATCGTTCCTCTCTTATTACGAGCGATGGCACTCCATGTTATCCGAAATCGACGAGTCCGTCCCCTTTAGAATGCAACTAAGCACTTTGACAAGGAATCCATCCCCGCATCACTCGGCATTTTGGTTTCCAATCCATCAAAGACTTTGAGACTTTAAAGGACTTGTGTGTTCAAATTGTCGCTAACAATGAAAAAGCACACAACATTCGGATCTAGCTCCAACGGGAGGGCCACTAGCGCGCCTAGCCCCCTCGTAAAAGCTGTTGAGACTAATTCCATCCAACGAAGGCAATACACTCAGAGGTTCGACTCTTACCACCATTGGATATGTCCTATGCGGGGCATTAGAAAGGCGGTGAAAAAGGGTATCATTCAATTGCCCCGACTTCGAACACGAGGTTAAGCCTCCGAAGTGGGATGGGAACAAATACTGCAATTTCCATCGCAGTCGAGGTCACGACACCGAAACATGTTGGTCTTTGAAAAATAAGATCGAAGGGCTAATCCGAGACGGTGTTATTCCTCCACCAAACCCGTCTCGAAAACCCAACAACAAGGAGAACCCATTGCCCAATCACACCAGTGCCGTCTTCTTGGAGGAAAACATTTTTGATCCGTCCACTCTCATCACCGAAATGGGACAATTTGTCCCAGTTCTTCTCCCCCTTACGGAGGATTCTAACCCGAGCTTTAATCCAAGTCTGCTGATCGGAGAAGATGGCGGCCACCATGAGATCACCTATGAAGAGAATAAATTCACTGTCATCAGAGGATAGTGCATCCCAAAGGTCATAGAGTCAGGTTCTAGTAGTCCGGGTAAACCCAGAGTCTGTTGATGTACCCATTTCTGCATTTAATAAGATGAACATTTCTGCTTACTCGAGCTATTGTGCCCTTAAAAGAACAATCGACTGGTTAGGCCAAGCAACTAGAATGCCTCTCTCTAGACACTTGGCTTTAACCCAGATGAGTTTAATGTGGAATATGGATGAAGAAAGAGCGACGACAGTTTGAGAGTGTTTCGTGGCAAAGTTAGAATGCGAAGATCACATGCGTAGACGGCATCGCAAGGAAGCGAAACCCAGACGGGTTCCACCGACCTAACACCACCACCAGACGGATTCTTGGGCTCAAATCGATCTGTTAAACCAGAACCTGAGACGGGTTTCGGCCTGTTACACCGATCGATCCCTGCCAGGAACCCAGACGGGTTTTTGGGCCCTTCTGTCACAATTTCCAAGCCGGGAACCTAGATGGGTTCGTGGGCCATTGTACTCCCTTCCTCGGCCCATCTGCTGTAGGCCAAAACTCCTTTCGGGCTCTCAACTCGGGCAGTTTTCCATTGGGCCCGATTATGGTCGCGATGCGGGTCCACGAGCTAATTATGCGTCTTCGCTAGCCCTGAAACTGTAGTTCGAATTTACTTAATCATCTTTTTTGTTTGGGGAAGTGGGAATGATCCCACCATGTAGGTCGCACATTGCATTACATAAGTTCCACGTCTCCCATCATGTAGGTCACATATTGCGTTGCATAAGTTCCATGTCTCCCATCATGTAGGTCGCATATTGCATTGCATGAGCATCATATCAGTTTTAGTCATAAGGTTAAAAAAAAAAAAAAAAAAGTCCATGACCTTTTTCTAAAATTGACCTTTTCCGCTTAACTTGCTTCACTTAGGAAAATCTAGATGAGATCTCAAAAGTTTTCAAAACCTTTTCTTCAAGCTCCTGATTTTGAGACAAGTTATAGAAGACGATCCGTCGCTTTGACTATCTTAGAAGGTATAAATGTGCGTGCCGCAAATCTTTGGGCTAAGCTTAGTTGATTGAGCCCGTCCCGTGAGTCCACATTGCCTAAAACTTGAATTGATCATTTTCATCAATTCCATGATCCCCTGAGTGACTCACCCATTAGTTGCATCTCTAGAACTTGTTTTGCATCTTGCTTGAGACTACATGTTTGCATAGCACGCTGTGACAAAGTGATTAAGGCATTCAATTTTCTTAAGCTACATAGCCAAATAGCCTTCCCTGCATTGTATTTACCGTTCTTTTTGCCCCGCCTAGCCTTTGTTCACCCCTTTTTTTATGATTGAACCCTGACAGTACAAGCCTTAGCCTATGATATCCAATACCCCTTGAGCCTTGCTTGGTTGGAAGAGAGTCTGTCATTTCTGGAAAGAACGCTGGGTTGGAAGAGAGTCTGTCATTTTTGGAAGGAACAACTGCTTTCGTGTGAGCGAAATATGAAGCTTGGGAGAATCTGAAAGTCCCATATCTTGAGCCAATGTGGCTATGCTATTCAAAGTTCTTAATAGAAATTTCTTCTCCCCGATCACCCAAAAACAAAAAAAAATCAAAAAAAATAATAAAAATTTTCATAAAATAAAAGGGCGGTTAGGGAGACTCAACTTAAAGTCCAGAAAACTTTGACTCGGTTGTATTTGGTTGAGATGTTTTAGGATGGAAGATGAAACGCTTTGCATACATTAAGTGAGAAGGAGAGTTCAGAGGATTTCATTGAAAATCAATCCAAGCATGGCTTTTTAACTCCTCATTCCCAAATTTTTACCACTCCTTACCCTAGCCTAAGCCCCGTTACAACCCGAAAAGTCCTTTTGATTGTCACTTGTACATTGCATACAGTAGTGGAGAGCGAGGTTCTTACCAAGCTTATGGTAGTTTGCTTCTATTGGTTTGGGCATGAGAGAAACTCACATACATATTCAAAATCGAGTGTTTGAGTGTTCATTCTTTCCTATGAGAGTTTTGCTCTTTCTGGCTAGCTTACGTCCATAACCAACCGCGCATATTTGCATCATTCTTCGAACTGTTGGCAGACTTATGCCTCTGAGTTACTTGTTCTCTCCCTTAAGATTCGAAAACTTCTTCCTATCTCTTTCGAACTGAGTTTTGATCTTGTCCAGATTAATCTTTGTGTTTGCTTGTTAGCCTTGGCTTCGTGTTAATAAGAAAATTTCTTTGCCCCAGTTTGTTTCAGTAGTATATAGAAAGTCATAGTCACATTACATAACATCATCTTTGCATAAACATTGCATCAGTCTGCATTAGTACATAAGTGCATCTAGTACATCATTACATAGCATGGTCCTAAGTGCATGGTAAAAGAGTCGTGCATATCATAGTGTCGGAATTCTGCAGGCACATCATCTTCAGCAGTCATCACGTGCCACCACCGCCGCTAGCACTATCAACTCCATGAGCTCCATTGCCGCCCGAACCGAAGTAAGTGTCCCACTGGTAGTAAGAGGAGTCTACCATCTCTGTATCGCTACCTGAGCCAGATAGGTGCAGCACTTCGGCACCGCCTGCATTTTCGAGTGACGCCGGCTTAGAAAAAATTCAATCGAGTTTCCATTAAGCCGGGGGCTGTTTGAATCCATAAAAGGAAGCAAGTCACTACAGCAACCATCAATTGACTCACAGTTTAGCAAGAGTTAGATCAAATCGCTAAACTAAGCTATTCAAGCAAGGGACAAATCGGCCGAAATACCGCCTAGATCCACAAAGTCCACCATGGAAAAATTCAAGAAGGGGCAAGTCACTACGACAACTATCAATTGACTCCCAGTTTAGCAAGAACTGCCACTAAACTGGGGGCTGTGCAGCCCAAGCAAAGGGATCGAATCAGCCTAAAAGCCGTGAGAAAGGCAGTGTGGGCCTTCTTTATTCCATCCGGCCGGGCCTTTTCACCTCACCCGACTCACGAAAACAGGAGAAGAGCCTAACACTTGACCAAACCCAGACGGTTTCTTGGTCGAAAATAAGCAATCGAGGCCGCTGAGCCCAATACAAGCTTATGCTCATGCGATTATGCTCAACTCGAGCCCGCTGAGACACAAACCGAGTAAATTCTCGACCCATTTTGAATTTCAAATAAATCGATGCCTTCTCTCTTTTATTTCTTGCAGAACAACGCGAAATACACGGCCGCCATCGGGCCCTAACAATACATGACATCACCGCCGCCGCTAATACGCGACACTTCACATCACCGCCGTCGTCGCTAATACGCGACATTCCCATCACCGCCGCTAATACGCGACACTTCATCACCAGCCGGCCATCGCCCTAACAATACATGACACCATCACCGCCGCCGCTAATACGCGACACCTCATCAACAACGGCGCCATCGCCCAACAATACATGACATCACCGTCACGCTAATACGCGACACTTCATCACCGTGGCCGTCATCGCCCTAACAATACATGACACCATCACCGCCGCCGCTAGTACGCGACATTTCACCAATGGCCGCCATCGCCTTAACAATACATGACATCACCGCCGCTAATACGCGACACTTCATCAACAACGGCCATCATCGGGCTTCGATGCGATGGCGGCCATCGTCGCCTTCACGCGACGACGGCGCCATCGTCAGCCCTTCACAATACGACGAGGCCAGATCGCCTTCACACGCGATAGCGGCCATCATCGCCTTCACAATGAGATGGCGGCCATCATCGGCCTTCACAATGCGATGGCGGCCATCGTCGCCTTCACACGCGACGAGGGCCATTGTCCGGGCCTTCACAATGCGACAAGGGCCATCATCGGCCTTCACAATGCGATGAACATCACATCTACATCGGCGAGACCCGGCCTTCCAAGCGTCAGCGGCCATCGTCGGGCCTTCACAATACGACGAGGCCATTGTCGCGCCTTCACAATGCGACAAGGGCCATCATCGCCTTCACAATGCGATGAACATCACATCTACATCGGCAGACCCGGCTTCCAAGCGCCAACAACGCCATCGTCGGGCCTTCACACGCGACAAGGGCCATTGTCGGCCTTCACAATGCGACAAGGGCCATCATCGGGCCTTCACAATGCGATGAACATCACATCTACACGGCGCAGGACCACCCGCCAGCGTCAGCGCCATCGTCGGGCCTTCACAGCGGCGAGGCCATTGTCGCCTTCACAACGACAAGGGCCATCATCGGCCTTCACAATGCGATGAGCATCACATCTACATCGACGCAGACCTAGCTTCCAAGCCGCCAACCAGCGTAATGCATCGATTCATATCCAAGATCATCAAGACTACTTTGATCATCGCTTTACTCAAACTCGATCAAAGTGGGGCTATCTGTAGATGCTGAATTTTGTATCTATTTTATTTTCTTTTTAGTGTCGCTTTAGAAAATAGGCTAACCGATAAATGGCACGCAAGCCTCTTTCCACCAAAACTCCAAAAATATACAAAGCCCAAATGCCGAACACAGGTTCATGGGCCGAGCTCAGCTCAACACCACAGAACCGTCTGGGTTCGATGGCCGAGCTCGGCTCCGCACCACAGAACCCGTCTGGTTCCCGCCCGAGGCCTGCTTTCCTTCCAGAACCCGTCTGGTTTCTGTTGATTCCCACGCGCCGCGGCAACCTAGCCTCCAAACCCTAAACCTAAACCTAATTCCCCTATAAATACCCACCATTCATCACCCACAAAAACACGGAATATCTGGGAGTATTGACACTAGTATATTCCTCTTCTCTTCTCCTCCATCGTGCTTTATTTTAAGGTTAGCGTAGCTTTTTTATTATTGTAACGTAATCTTATTAGCTTTCTTTGTACTTTCTTTGTTTTTCGTTTCTTGCATGACATTAATGATAAATCTATTAAATTTATTCAATTCCTCCCCCTTATCAAATCTGTCACTTTAATTTAATTCTAGTAGAGTCTATTCGTTTGAATAGGCGGGTTTGATGATTTTTATTGTCAACCAGTAACCTTACCCCGAATCCGTCTTTGGGTTCAGAGGTGAGTCTTAATTTTTATTGGTTTGTTGTTTTATCCTTAAATTCAACTGGCGACTCTAACCCTTCAATTTATTTTTCCCCGAAAACTTATTTTCATTTTTTCTCCTTCTCGTGAGAGAACCTGCAGGTTTCCCGCCTTGTATTCCCTGTTGAGGCAGAACCCAGACGGTTCCTAGCCTTTTCTTCCCTTGTTTGGCTGTTGGACCTGCACGGGTTCGGGTGTTTTGCTTCCTTGCTTGCTTCGTTGGAACCCAGACGGGTTCCTAGCTTATTTTTCTTTTTTTTTTGGGTTTTTCTCTCTTTGAACCCAGCCGGGTTCCTTCTTTTCTTTTTTTTCTTCTTTTTCTTTCTCTTTTTGTCTTTTTTAAGAAAATTGAGTTTCGGGGTAAATTAACTTGTTAACCAAGCATCCTTAAAAGTTCAACCTTAATTAAGGATAAGCAATCCTAGTCGGCTCCCAATTTAAAAAGAGAACATCCTCTCTTTTAAGTAGCGCCGCGAAGAGGTCCTTCGGATTTTTTCGGGGTCTACAATCACCATTAGCACCAGCTCCACAACCAATCAATCTTCCTCCTCCTCCTTCTTCTTTTCATCTCATCACCATTAGCAATCTCACATTCTCCCTCCTCACTTCACAGTTTCTCTCTCTCTTCACCGTAGGTATTCACGCATGAAGTTTGGGCCATTGATGTTTGCTTCCCAAGCTTTGGACACACACTTTTTTTTGCCAACATAGTCGTGTTAACGAATTTAGCTAAAAAATAATTAAAGTTCTATTTTTACATTATTGTTTAGCTAAGTTGGTTAATGTTATTTTGTTGGCCTAAAAATGTGGTTGTTAATGTTTTTTCAACTTGCTCTAACCTCTAGCTCAGACAATTAGGCGATACATCATCTTTCTATTAAGTCAAACACATACCAAATTAGGTGATGTACTATTGCTGGAAAATAGGTTCATAGTTACTACTACTAATGTCCAACAAAATTGTTGGTATTATTATTGGCCAATACCCCCAAAGTTCATATTATTGCTATCCAATAATCCTTTATTATATTATAGGTGAAAACAACAATTGTTATCATAGGGCAAGAAAATTGCCTTTGGTAATATCTAAGGCAACATTTTGTTTGTATGTGTTGCAATAGCCTAAATATCTAAGGTAACATTTCTTTTTGCAAGCGTTCCAATAGTCTAAATACCTATGGTAATGTTTTTTAACAAGTGTTGCAATAGGCTAAAAAGTGTTACAATAACCTATTGTAACACATGTCTAATGTAACACTTTGCAAAATGTTACCTTAGATCTAAGGTAACGTTATTTGAGTATTTAGTAACACTTTTTGCGTGTTGCTAAAGCCACATTGCGTTGTAGTGAAAAGAGATGCTCGATGCAATGAAGTATTATTGTGTTCAAGAAGGGTTCAATTTGAAAAAAAAATAAGAAACGTCGGCAATAGATACACACAAAGGTTCTCAAATCCTAAATGCACTTTCAGAATCCATGTCAAGAAGATGTCGGACCGTGTCACATGGAAGATTGGGAAGATTGAAGGAAGTCAATGTTGTACATTTGACCAAGATAACATAGTTGCTGGGTGCAGATGAGTAGCGAAGCATATGCTACCTCAGTTTAGGTCGAATCCAAACATTGATGCAGTTGGTATCCAAGCTTCGTTGTTGGCTGAGTTTGGTATTCTTATCCCAAAGCACACTTGTTGGAGGGCTATATGGGTTATGAAAGACGTGGTCGAGGGTAAACATGAGGAGGGCTGCAAGGTTCTTCCACAATATATGGAGATGTTCAAAGAGAGCAATCCGAGCTCATTGTGCTTTGTGAGATGGAAAAGTGAAGGTCCAATGAATAACCCCACCTTCAAGAGATGCAACATAGTTGTTGGAAGTGTAGTTGAAATATTCAAGGAGAATTGTATACCATTGATAGGCATTAATGTGTGCTTCCTTAGGGGACCTTAAAAAGGCGTGCTCATGACCGCCATGAGACTTGATGGAAAGAACAACTGGTTTTTAAATATATACTACTGTCTATATACTGAAATCCAAATGAAAATGGCTAATTGTCAAACCCAATTTTTATTACATGATTATATACTCACTTTCTATGTATTGCCTAAACTCTAAATTAAGTATATTTTTAGGTCCAAAAGGCTATTATAGCGGCACTTGGAGATGTTGTACCCCAAGCAAGTCGAAGAATTTGTACCATACATTACTAAAAGAACTTCGCTTCAAACTTTCCAGGTAAGATAGTGTTACATCATACTTTTTGCATTACGACAACAATTTATCTCTTACATCACTACAAGACTTTCTTGACGGAGACTATCCATCATCAGCCACAACAGCAACATAAGAGGGATCAACACAGCAGGGAGAGATAGGAGATGCTTCAACAACACCAACACCAACAGCAAAGCCATCAAGCTTTTGAGCATCTTCTACATCATCTTCATCACCATCACCTTCACCAAAGACTTTCAAAGAAGAAGACCAGGAGCAAAGAAGCCTTGGCGACTTACAAAACTCAAGAAGAAAAGAAAGCCAAGGGCTTCCAAGCATCTTGATCAAATCCAAGGAGTCTACATCAGCTTCACCACCCACCAGTCCATCAACATCATCCATCGAAGCTTGTTATAGATTGGTAAAACTAGTCTTGGCATTCACAACCATCCATCCTACCAGCATTGGTCAATTGGGCCAAGTTCAGTTCCCAGCAGAATCAGTCCAAGCAACACCCTTTTTTAATTCAATATCTCTAGATTGAGGAAGATTTAGCAAAGCTAGCCTAGGAGAATTTTGTTCCTTGTCATGCATTTTTCAAGACCAAGCCAAGTTCCAGTATGATCAAGTTTGATAGCATCGAGTTACAAGCATCGGAACATGACATCCTACAATATCTGTTTTGTAGAACCCCAATTCTGTGCTAAGTGTTTTTACTACAGTCAGAACTGTGTGTGTGTGATTATGTGGCGTCTGTGAGGTCAATACTCTGATCTTTGTGACCTTTGCATACATCATCTTGGTATCAGAGTTGTGCTCTTTCTTGGAGGGAGTTTGTTTGTGAATTTTTAGGATGTCGAGTACCAGTAAAATACCTCAGGAGATAATAGAGTTGGCTTTGAAGGAAAAGTATGAGCTTGAAAGGCAAGTGAAGTATCCGAGGGATCAGTTACAGAGTTATATGTATCTGAAGCATAAACAAATTCAAGAAGATGAGATTGAGAGAGATCAAGGATATGAACTCGAGGAAGAGGAAGAAGATTTTGAAGAGGAGGAGGAGAATCCATTTGGTGATTCAGGTTTTATAGGAGAAGTTGGTAGAGGATCTCCAGCAAACAAGAGATTTATTAGGAGAACCTACAGAGGGGGAAGTAGAAGAGGGAATTATCAGCAAAGAAGGGGAAGTGATGGAGAAGAGAGGGAGGAAAGGAGAATAGAGAAGTTAGACTTTAAGGTGGAGATACCTGAGTTTATGGGGGTAAGGATGCCTACATTACGATCCCCCAGACCGTGCTCAAACGTGCTACCTGGGAGGTTGTTTATGTTTATACCTGAGTTTAAGGGAGACATAGATGTAGAAGTGTTTTTAGATTGGTTACAGACCATTGAGAGGGTCTTTAATCTAAAGGAGGTTTCTGAGGAGAACAAAGTGAAGCTTGTTGCTCTTAAACTGAGAGGGCATGCTTCTACTTGGTGGAGTAACCTGATAAAGAGAAGAGTAGAGAAGCCAAAGAAGGATAAGGTGAGAACTTGGGAGAAAATGAAAAAGAAGCTTAAGGAGAATTAAATTCTTGCCTGAGAATTATATGCAGGACAATTACTCAAAATTGCAGCATTTAGTTTAAGGAGGGAAATGTGTTGAGGAATACACCAAAGAATTTGAACATTTGTTATGGAGATGCGATCTTAAAGAGAATGATGTGCAGACTTTGTTGAGATATCTGGCAGGTCTTAATGATAGCATAAGAAATGCGGTAGAGTTGCAGACTTATTCTACCTTGGAAGAATTGAGCTTTAAGGCTCATAAGGTGGAGCAGCAAAAGAAGAATAGGTCCAAGGAGTACTCAGCCAAACCCCAGCCCAAAGCCTACCCACAAAAACAACCTTATTCATACCAAAAACCAGCTTATAATCCACCACCTAGACCACAACCATCCCAACCACCACAAAACAGATTCCCACCCCCAAAACCACCTCAAACACAGCCCCAAACCTATCCTCAAAGACCACCAGCCCCTGGAGGAAGATCATTTAATGAGAGATGATGTTTCAGGTGTCAAGGCCTGGGGCACATTGCCTCAAAATGCCCCAATAAGAGGGTAGTGACTCTTGTTGAATATCAAGCAGCCCTTTTTATTGAATCTGAGTGTGTGTAGGAGGAAGAACAGAGCCTAAGCATGATCCAATCTATGATGATGCCATAGTGGAAGGTCTTGATGAGGGAGTAATGTTGGTGATCAGGAGAGTATTGAGCAGTATAGTAGTGGAGGAGGCAGAGGAGAAGAGGGATAACATTTTCCATACAAGGTGCACAGTTGGAGACAAAGTTTGCTCGATGATCATTGACAATGGTAGTTGTACCAATGTAGCTTCATCCACTATGGTGAAGAAGTTAAACCTAGCTACCAAGCCCCATCCAGCCCCTTACACTATCCAGTGGTTAAACCAAAGGAAAGGTATCAAAATTTCTTCTAGATGCCTTGTTAATTTTTCCATTGGTCATTCATATAAAGATGAAGTTTGGTGTGATGTATTGCCAATGAATGCCTGTCATTTGTTATTGGGAAGACCTTGGTTGTATGACAGATCTGTAAGCTACCGTGGGAGAGCCAATCTCTATAGCCTTACCCTGAACCACAAGAAAGTTACCCTTACCCCCATGAAACTATCCCATTTAGCCAAAAAGGTCAAAACCTTGAACATTGAACCTAGTCTTGATGTGCTACTGATGTTTAATCATCATGAATTCAGTGCAGATAAGGACTTGATCCTTTTAGACCTTGATGAACCCTCACCCCCACAAAATGACGATCCTTTATTCTAGCCCTTACTCCAGCAGTACTAGCATGTATTCCCAGAGGAGGTGCCACCTGGTTTGCCACCAAAGAGGGACATCCAGCACAAAATTGACCTCGTGCCTAGTTCTATGCTACCTAATAAACCAGCTTATAGGATGACCCCAACTGATACAGCAGAGATACAAAGGCTGGTGGATGAATTATTGGAGAAAGGCATGATTAGGGAGAACTTGACCCCATGTACAATTTCAACCTTGTTATTGCCTAAGAAAGATGGAAGTCAGAGGATTTGTATAGATTGTGGGGCCATTAACAAGATCACAATCAAGTATAGGTATCCTATAACTAGGCTTGAAGACATGTTGGATGAGTTACATGGCTCATGAGTCGTTTCCAAGATTGATCTGAGGAGTGGATATTATCAGATCAGGATCTATGAGGGAGATGAGTGGAAGACAACCTTTAAGACTAAAGGAGGCTTGTTTGAATGGTTGGTTATGCCTTTTGGCCTAACCAATGCCCCATCAACATTCATGAGGCTTATGAATCATGTCTTAAAGCCACTCATAAGCAAGTGTGTTGTGGTTTACTTTGATGACATTCTTGTCTATAGCAGGTATGAGTAGGAGCATGTGAGACATTTGCAGGAAGTTTTGGAGATCTTAAGCAGAGAGAAGTTGTATGGTTACCTTAAGAAGTGTTACTTTTTCACTTCTCAAGTGACCTTCCTGGGTTATATTGTTACAGCTGAAGGGATCTAGGTTGATGAAGAGAAGATCAAAGCCATAAGGAAGTGGCCTGTTCCTACTTCAATTCAGCAAGTTAGGAGCTTTCATGGCTTGGCTTCTTTTTACAGGAGATTTGTCAAGAATTTCAGCACCATCCTTGCACCAATGACCGAAGTGGTGAAAGGAAAGGCATTTAACTGGACAGCAGCAACCCATCAAGCTTTTGAAGAGATCAAGAAGAGGCTTACTACATCACCAGTACTAGCATTGCCAAGTTTCAATAAGGTTTTTGAGGTAGAGTGTGATACATCTGGTGCGGGAATAGAAGCAGTTATATCACAGGAAGGGAGACCAGTAGCCTACTTCAGTGAGAAATTAAATGATGCCAAGAAGAAGTACAATGTCTATGATAAGGAGTTCTATGCAATTATCAGAGCACTACAACATTGGAACCACTACCTGATTGGAGGAGAATTCATTCTACACAGTGATTATGAGGCATTGAAATTCACTCAAGGCCAGCATAAACTCAACCCTAGACATGCTACTTGGGTAGAGTACATGCAGTAGTATCATTTCATGATCCATCACATGTCAAGAGTTTTGAACAAGGGAGTAGATGCATTAAGCAGGAGGTATTTGTTATTGCATATACTTGATTCTAGAGTACTTGGTTTTGAGTAACTAAAAGCCTTGTATCAGGAAGATGAGGATTACCAGGAGTTGTTCAGGAAGTGTCAAAAGCAACCCTAGGGTCTACACCATGTAGATCAGGGATTCTTGTTCAAGGGTAGTAGATTATGCATCCCTAAGAGCAGCATCAGGGAGCTATTAATTTCAGAGGTCCATGGAGGAAGTTTTGCAGGACATTTTGGAGTGGAGAAGACATTATCCATGCTGAAAGAGCATTACAGTTGGCAAAAGATGAGAAAAGATGTTGAGCACTTGTTGAAAAGTTGAAAGTGTGTCAGCTAGCAAAGAGCCATAACCTACCCCAAGGGCTATACACCCCATTACCAGTCCCAACAAGTCCATGGGAGGATATCAGTCTTGATTTCATTGTTGGTTTGCCAAGGATACAGAGGGGAAAAGATTCTGTCAGGGTAGTTGCGGACAGATTCAGCAAGATGGCCCATTTCATAGCATGTCATACTACTTATGATGTTGTGAGAGTGGCAGAATTGTACTTCCAGGAGATTGTGAGGCTTTATGGAGTTCCAAAGAGCATGGTTTCAGATAGAGATGTGAAATTTTTGAGTCATTTTTGGGTGGCTCTATGGAAAAAGATGGGAACTAAGTTGAAGTACAACACAGCTTGTCATCCTCAGACAGATGGGCAAACATAGGTAACTAACAGAACACTTGGGACTCTATGGAGATCACTGATAAACACAAACAAACCAGGACGAGACACTCTCTTGCCCCATGTTGAATTTGCTTTTAATAGAGCACCATTAAAGGCAACTGATCTTTCCCCATTCCAGGTTGTTTATGGAAAGAATCCTATTACTCCTTTGGATTTATCTCCACTAACAAATTCTGTAAAGTTCAGTTATGATGCAAGTACACATGTAGAGAAGATCAAGCAGCTTCACCAACAAGTTAGGGAGAAAATTCTCAAGTATTATGTGCAAGCAACAACATCAGCAAATAAGAATAGGAGGAGAGTAGTTTTCCAGCCAGGGCACTTAGTGTGGATCCATCTCAAGAAAAACAGGTTTCCAGCCAAGAGGAAAGAAAGTTAGTGCTAAGAGCAGATGGTCCCTTTGAAGTTCTAGAGAAGATAAGGGATAATGCATACAAGTTGGACCTATCTAATGACTATGGAGGGGGTGTCACTTTCAACATAGCAGACCTAAGGCCTTATTTTCCAGAGAATGAAGACCTTCCAAGTTTGAGGACAAACTTTCCTCAACCTGGGGAGGATGATGGAGACCATCCAGCATCAGGCACAACAGCAACATAGGAGGGATCAACACAGGAGGGAGAGACAGGAGATGCTTCAGCAACACCAACAGCAACAGCAAAGCCACCGGGCTTCCGAGCATCTTCTACATCATCTTCATCACCATGGTCAGCTTCACCAGCACTTTCAGCAGCAACACCAGGAGCAGCAAGCCTTGATGACTTACAAAACTCAGCAGCTGTAGCAAAGCCAGCAGGCTTCCAAGCATCTTGATAAAATCCAAGGAGTCTACATCAGCTTCACCACCCACCAGTCCATCAATAGCATCCATCGAAGCTTGTTATAGATTGGAAAAGCAAGTCTTGGCATTCACAGCCATCCATCCCACCAGCATTGGTCAATTGGGCCATGTTCAGTTCCCAGCAGAATCAGTCCAGGCAACACCCTTTCTCAATTCAATATCTCTGTATTGAGGAAGATTCAGCAAAGCTTCCCTAGGAGAATTTTGTTCCTTGCCATACATTTTTCAAGACCAAGCTAAGTTCCAACATGATCAAGTTTGATAGCAACGAGTTACAAGCATCAGAACATGGCATCCTACAATATCAGTTTTGCAGAACCCCAAATCTGTGCTAAGTGTTTTTACTACAGCTTTTATGAAGGTTATTTTGGTCTTTTCCCACCTTCATCGAATTTTTGAGATTACATCCAGCTTGGAAGAGCCAGGAGTTACCATAGTAACTTAAGTTTTACCCTCTTAGCTAGGAAAGCTTCTGATTGGTCCATTTCTCACTTTTGTAATTTTGGTCCAATCAGAATGCAACTTGTATTTCTTTTATTTTCAAATGTATCAGGTTAGTTTAGTTAGCCTAAGATGTAATATAATGTATTAGATCAGTTTAAGTATGCTTAGGCGTAGCTAAGGTAGATTAGGAGGTTTCTTCATACTTAGGAACCCTCTAATCAAACTGTTTAGGCATGTAGTATATAAGCTGTGTTTTCAGCTACTTAATACAATCAATCAGTGATATTCAATAGCATTTCGAGTGTCTTAGAACCTCTGTGAGTTTGTGAGTGTCCTATAACTCTTAAAGTTTGGTTAAATAAGCTCTTGTCACTGAATTTCGGCAAGATTCAGCAAGTGTTAGCTGTGCTTGATCATCCAGCCTTTGGTGTGTCTATACGAGGTTGAATGAGATAGTCCTTTTCCCTTGTTTTGAGCTGTGGTGTGTCTGTATCAGTTGTAAGCAAGCCTATCCTTTTATTTCCTTATTGATTTGTCATCCATTCCAGTTAATTGCATTCAATTAACTTTGTTTTAAACAGTCAGAAGTGTGTGTGTG
Organism: Portulaca oleracea; assembly: GCA_029582165.1. NCBI lineage: Eukaryota > Viridiplantae > Streptophyta > Magnoliopsida > Caryophyllales > Portulacaceae > Portulaca > Portulaca oleracea. Next base: position 28,284,492 of record CM055869.1, read on the forward strand.
TGATTGTGTAGTGTCTATAAGGTCAATACTTCGATCTTTGTGACCTTGCGTACATCATTTCTTATTGGCAATGTTGTCAACTGTAGGGGCATGGTTTCATCTTCTTTTTTTTTCTATGTGGCAACAAATGCATATTGTGCTTATGTGTTCAACAAGGCTATAAAAAAGATAACGATGATGGAACTATTTGCATATCATTGGCTAAGGGGTAATGTGCTGTTAGAAAACTGGGCGAGGTTTAAGTTCGACCAAAGCCTCAAGTGTGACGAGAACACCAACAATTTCGTTCAAAGCTTCAACTATCAATAGTGAAGCATAAGGGGAAGTCTGCATTCACCAATATGCTCGAGGAGATCAGGAAGCTTGTGGGTAGTAGGTTTGATAAAGACTCAATAATGCATCAACCTGACAATTGAAAGTGACACCATACGTAGCAAAGAAGTTGAAGTTGATTGAGGTTGAAGCCAGAAACTGTTACGACGTTATTCTAGTTGGAAGACTTCGGTTTGATGTTAATAATGGGAGTACCAAATTCACGGTCAGTTTGAATGACCATTTTTAATTGTGATTGTCAATGATGATAAATATTAGGGCTGCTATGCAAACATTTAACCAACTGCATTCTAAGGATGAATCTCAAATTGGAGGACTACTGCTCTGAGTGGTTTTTAACTGAGAAATACAAGAAGCTTTATGATACAGTAATCAACCCAATCTCTAATCCTTGCATGTGGGAGGAGACAACATTACCATTCTTTCACCAACCAACTATAACGAAGAAGAAATGGAGGCCATCGAAGAACAAAAGGAAAGACTCAGCCTATGGTATTGATGCACTGCCTGCTAGGGCAAAAAGGTGCAAAGGATGCAATAAACTAAGGCATAACAAGAGAACTTGTGGAAAACCTCGTGATAAGAATGGCGATTGGTAAAAAACACCAAGAGGAAGGCTAAGAACACTAAGTACAGTAAGCCGGGAAGGCTTTCTAAGAGATAGAGAGTGACAAGTGATGCATTGGGGACTCAGTCAAGCCAAGCATCCTAGTCCTTGAGCAGTGTTCTACTTAGTCTACTAATTATTATGCTGACCCGGTCTAAGTGCTGGCATGTGTAAAACACATCGAGGGTTGTGGGTTTTCGGTTGATTTTTGGTTGCTAGACATTTGTTTAATTTCATTGCTTGTACGTGTTAGTTGGTGATGCTAGGAAGTATACTAATATTTTGTTGTCAACTTTACTGTCTGCACTTAGACTCACTAACATGACCTTTTGGTACATTTGTAAAGTTTTGCTAAAACATTTATTCCATGAAAAGATTTGCAAGGGAAGTTCACTGATTTTTTTCCCTATTTGTTGTAATGTATATCATTGAGCTACTTATATTAAGATCGCAAATCCCTCAATCTTGAAGGATTTTTTCTTGCTCCAAGAAGATTTTGCTCCTCTGATGTCATTTCTATTTCAGTCTCATGTTCACCAAACATTTGCTTGTATCATAGACACACAACAAAAAGAGAATTGAAGAGTAAGATTTTTAAAAAAAAATGTTTTACTTAACAATCTTCAATATTACTTTCCATTGCAAAGGTACAGTACATATCGTTCACTACTGCCACCAATTACATTACATAGTTGTTAGCCTCCTACAGCTAATTAGTACTAAGCTTGAATCAACCATCAACAATGCACCATAAAGAGTTACATTTTGGAACAAATCACAAACACCACTACCAACAAAGCAATTATTAACCAATGTGAAACACTGCCATTTCTCCAACAACTTCATAATAGTTTTCAATTCTTTCACATCTTCCTTCACATCTTAAATCTCCTTCAAAGTCCTTGTCTCTGTATTTGTTGGAAAATTTGTAACAGCATTTGCATTCAACTCATCCAACCATTCAATAAATTTCTCACATCTCATACACTTCAATACTCCTTTCTCAAATTCAATTGTGAATTTTAAATTCTTATTACACCTTCAACATTGCTTCTTGGACAAAACCTTTTATAACTAGGGATTGAGGAAGAGGAGAGTTCCATCCTTCAAAACAAATAATCATATAATCAAAATTAGGCAAAATAAGAACACTCCTAAATTGATGAAATTATATCCAAAACCCTAATTGTAATAGCCTGTAATAACTCAGGGTTAGCTAGACTCTAATATCGTTTAATTAAGTTAATTAATCAAGTTAATTAACCAAATTTTTAGTATTGAAATTTCTCATAGATGAGTCTCGGGAGAATTCTTTTATTCGGGAACCCAAGTTAATGGTAACGGGTAAAGGGAACAATAAGTATAAGGAAGGGAGATAAATTGAGTAATAGATTAAGCCTTATAAAGAAGTTGAGCCCATAACCCTTTTCCTTGTGATAACAATTACGTTTGTTAACATTCTTCACCTCCCTCTCTTTTTTATTATTTCGCTAAAGGAAGATCAAACCCTCTTCTCTTTCTTCACTCCCACGCTCTGCCTATCTTTGTGCCTCTCTGCCCTCGCCGCCCCTCTCTCCCCACCGTCGGACGACGACCGCCGGCGCCCAGCAGCAGTCCTCCCCCTCTGCTTCTCTTGTTTCCCCCTCTTCTTGTTTTGGTAATCTCTAAACTCTAATGTCTCAAATCAATTAATTGAGTTGAATGATACTTGATTATGAAATTTTTTAGTAGAATCATTTGTTTTAGAAAGTAATAAGAGTGTACATTAGAATCTTGGGTTTTTTTGTTGAATTTTAGTGAGTAAATTATGTTGAGATTAACATGAACCAAGTAAGGAATTATGAAATTATGTTTGATTGTTGAAATTTGATTGTTCATGTTATTTTCAATGGTAATCCGAGGTTCAAGAATGTTGTGCATATTCTTTAAGTGGAAATAGGGAAAGTTAGGAATGACTTTTGAGAAGATAAATGTTAGGAATGTGGTGAGATTATACTTAATTATGGTGATTCATGAATAATGTATGTCAAGAATTGAAGATTTCCATGAGTATGTGAATGGAATTACGTGTTCCAAGTGTTGCATTTATTATGAATGTGTTGGAATGTTGAAGAGATCCAAATTTTATGTTTGATAGTGAATTTAATTAATTGCATGTTCGGTTTATGAGAAATTATAAGTAGGCCTTGTGTGTGTGATTTATGTGACTTTATGAAAGGAAAATTTAGTAAAGCGGGTTGCTGTGTTAAGAAGTTTAACAATGAAAGGCACACTTGGGAGGTGCATTAGGGTATAAAATCAAGAGAAATATCAAGGGAAAACTCAAAATTTGTCGGTTATTAAGTAAATCTTGTATTCTGAATTTTCTGGAGACAACCGAGCCTTTCATAACAAAAAACATTATAAAATTTAGTAGCGTTAAATATTAGCTTGCACCCTGTTTTGGAATTTTGGGATTTCGTTATGTATAACTTAAAGTTATGGCAAAATTAATGTAGGGGTTCCATTATAAAATTAATGTATAACTTAAAGTTTTGGTTGGGCAGTAGGCTTGTGAGTAATTTCAAGGGATAAATAGATTTTATTAGCTTACGAGTTCAAAATGAGAGTTGTAGTATGTTCTGCAAGCTTTCAGAAATGAGGTTTTTGGCGTTCATTGGACATCGAGGAGAGAAAGTTATATGAGTAATTCTTTTCAGCTATGTATATGATTCTGCCCAGAAAATGTTGGTGAGTATGACATATACTAGACACTTTTAGGACCTTTTCTAGGGCTTATTTAAGGTTGTGACCAACATAAGAGTTGTAGCATGCAATCCAAGCTTTCCATAGACTACTCGTATGCGCTCAACTGACACTTGAAGCTTGATTTATCGGTTCTAGAAATACCCCTCCCGACTATGTTTATTTTCCGAGACAGCTTTGCTATATTTTTAAGTTTCACCCTTTATTCATTGTTTTTTTTTAGCTTGAACTCTTAATTAGGAGGTTGTAGGACTTAATTTCAGCTTTCCAAAAAGTCCTCTTGCAAGGTTTTTCGAGACTTATAGAAAGAGTTATGCATTTCCAAGTATTATGAAAATTCCCGAAATCTTCCAAATTTATTGGGTTTTTATCTTACTGATTTATTTAGGAAACTCCTCCCTTATTAAGAGCCCAACTTAAGTCTTTTCTTTACTCTTATCTCAAGTATCTTTCAAGGGGTCGTTGCTACTATTCGCTCAAGTCCGCTCAAGTTCAAGTGGTTCTTCAGGCAGTTCAGTTTCAAGGTACGCATATTGCCTGTACTCTTCTTAAACTCTTTTATTTGAGTTTAATAAGCAAATGTAATAAGTATAATGAGAATGAGTACGGTTTACTTGTTTTGTCATGTAATTATGGCCCCGACCCATGTTGTCCCATAGAGCACTACCAAAGTTAATATCTGGCCAGTGTACACCCATCCGGACCTCCCGATCGGTCTGGGTATGCACATACGGAGGTTTTGACCGATGATCGCAAGTAGGGGACCATCAAAGATAATAAAATGGCAAGCAAGTTTTGTTGTTGTTTTTATTGTTTTATTGTTTGCAAAATGAATTGAAATGCGTGCAATAAAATGAGTTGCTAAATGTTTGACAGTAGAGGGGTATGCGTATTGAGTTTATCTCATTTGCAAAAGTTTTGTGTTTTTGTTTTTAGGCGGCTCGACTATCAAAAGAGAGAAAGGCAAAACTCCGAAGAAGTGGTATCCCTTAGTTTTTGGATTCACAAGGTAGGTATATGAAGAATGAAAGACTTTTGGGCATTGTGTTGATAATGGTTTACTGGATGGAAATCAAGAAAGTGAAGTAAAATGAGGGTTGATGTGTTCTTTACATGTTTTTGTAGGGACTTGATGTATGGAAACTGTGTATGTGATTGTGGTGGATTTTAATGTAAACTAAGTATGTATGGGATGGTTGTGTCAGGTGTTGCATTGGATGTTATGTTGGTGGTGCTTTTGTGTTTGGTTAGCCTTGTCTACGAAAGTGGACGGCGGTAATACCTCGAGTGATGTTTCCGTTGCGCTAATCTCGGGGTTACTTACTATTCAGTGAGTGATATTGAGATTACATAACTTGGGGCGTTACACTAATTCATGGATGTTTCATACAACAAAATCGAGAAGGAAAATACCTGGTTCAACAAGAAGGAGGGAAACAGGTGTAAGGTGAAACGTTCAGAGAGGAAATCCGGGGCACTGGAGAGGAGGAGGAAGGAGGTGCAAGGTTGTCAAGGATGCTCACCATTCATCAATGGAGCTCGTCCAAGTTGCTCTGTCTCGCGTGCTGGAAGACAGAGGAGGTCTTCTCTCTCTCCTCTGATTAGGGTTTTCAAATGGTGTTGTCCAAGCTTTTAATTAGGTTTATTTTTGTTTTTTGTTTTCCTTTTGTTTGCCCCTTTTAAATGGGGTTGGTCAAACTCACCAAACCCTTAATCCACATTAAATACATCATAAAATGCATCGCGCCATTTTTTGTCAGAACTGTGTCTGAATGTCCCTCCTAAATTTTACATCAAATATAATGTCACTTCACAGTTATTTATCAAAGTATAGGGCCCTTATTATTACACCAAAATATGATGTCCTGTCATTCATTTTTTGGTGAAATAAATAAAAGCAAAATGATAAACATCTTGATGTAAGATGGTTCTTAACCATCTTGCATCTTACTTAAATCACTTATAAATTTAAATGTAAGTATATTTAAATTATTTTAAAGATTTGTTTCATTACTTTGAGGATTATTATAACCTATCAACAATATAAAAATATTTATTTATTTAAATTTTTTCATAAATATAAAACTATGCATAAGATATGTAGTTTCTACTGTGATTAATAAAATTAGCTATTATTTATATTTTTTTTACCTAACTAATAAGTATTATACTCTTCTAGTTGATAAATATACATAATTATTAGAAAAAATATTATCAAAAATTAATAAAATGTGAAAAATGAATAATTCAAGGTGGTTAATGATGATTGCCCCAAGTAAAAAGGGGTAATTTTATCCTGAACAAAAAAAGGCAAGCGACAGATAATGGAAACGAAAATGACTTGTGAGTCCTCACTCCTCAAGATCCCAGTGGGAGACTCCATTGTCCAGTACGGGCGCACTATCCTCCCATTCCGTTTGATTTTTGAGTAGCACTGCCACAGACATACACAGCCTGAGCCACCCGTCAAAATGATAGCAGCCACCGCAACATCATCCTTCGGCCTTCTTCTGCCGCGCAAGTCGTCTTCCCCGGCACCTCTAATTGGTCCAAGTGTTAATCTGCGCTCCAGTTTTGGCGTCCGAATAAGCTGTTCGGCCATGAACACATCATCATATTCATTCGACCTTCGTAGCTACTGGACTGACTTGATCCAAGACATCAATCAGAAGTTGGATGAATCAATCCCCGTGTCATACCCTCAGGGTATCTATGAGGCCATGCGTTACTCTGTACTCGCCCATGGTGCCAAGCGGGCCCCACCTGTCATGTGTATCACCGCATGTGAGCTCTTTGGAGGTCACCGCCTTGCCGCCTTCCCCACCGCCTGTGCCCTCGAAATGGTATGCCTTACTAATTCATTCTTCACTCTTCTGTTGCCCCAATTTCCATTCTCTGTAATTGGCCATACATAGATTGTTGTTGATTATCCAACTTGGGTTGGGTGGTTTCATGTGTTTTGTCACGTCTTTCCTTGAGAATGAGACCCATTATTTATTGGGTAGAATCTCAAGTAGGCGTTTTGAAGCTAAGTAACCAGTTGGATTCATGGCCTTTTTTGGTGATAAATAGGCGGAACCCTTAGATTACAATTTTGGTAAAAAATCTAAGTTATGTATGAAGCATAGGGTTAATTGAGCCGGGACAGATTTGCTAGGGGGATTATCCTGACGAAGCCATGGAGATGGTGTTCTTCTGACTGACGGGTATATTGGCTATGGTGGCTGCTGAATAATACCCTCTATTCTTTCTGAAGAAAAAGATACATAAGGTGGGCAAATGGAGAAGTAAGCCATCATAGCATGTCCCATGAAGTGGACATTTCCGTATGTTGTGCACAGCTGATCTCTGTTGGACAAAAAATTTGCCCCATCTTCACTAGTAGAATTCATGTGGTATGATCATATATCATATATGGAAGCTATTGGCCATTGAGGTAGCATACTGGTTATATATGGAAGCTATTGATCATTGTTAACTATGGGAACATGATATATAGAAGACTAGACGTAGCATAATATGGAAGCTATTGGCTATTGTGAAGTGTGAACTATTGGGACAGTATATATAGAAGCAGCATATTCATTTGCGAAGGCCGACGGTAGTCAATCAATATAGCTGTTGTGTATTTAACACTATATAGGTCATTGATTTTGTTTATTTAACTTGATAGGCTGTTGATTATGGACAGTTTAATTATAATCATTGATTTTGTTCATGTAACATGGTAGGCCATTCATTATGGGCAGTTCAATTATAATCATTGATTTTGTTTGTTTAACATGATATAGGTGATAAATGCAATTTAGTAATTGTTGTTAAGGTATTATATTATTCCTCAAATTTCTTTCTATTTTATGTTTCAAAAAGAAAAAGCATCGATTGTTTCATTTGGATTTATATAAATGTTAGTCACTAATAGAAGCAATAAGAAAGAGTAGCAAGTGGCGGTGAACTTTATCAATATAGGTCTTGTATGCTCACTATAGTTACTTTTTTTTTTTCCAAAAAAAAAAATGATATTTGTTCCCCTTTAATGCTCAATTGAGCAATTTCAGTCTTTCACAACTGACTAGCAGGGGTACTGTTGAAATTCAGTTATTGTTAATTATCTCTTGACGAGTTTGCTATGCTCCTATGTTCATCATTTTAGTGATTGAAGGTTGAATTATGGGATAAGTGTGTTTTTGTTTCGTATCAAGTATTGTATTCATAGTCATTGCTAGTCGTGTTGTAGTTAGATGAATTGGTGGGAGTCTAGTTTCAAGACCTCTTCTTCAAGCTTAAAGGAAGACAATTATCCATCTAAGTGGTCATCGTTTACTAGTTGGCTCCTCAAATTACTGGCTAGAGGATGAAAGATGAGCTAGTTGAGTTGATTATGAATTTACGTGTAGAGAACAGGAAAGAGATAGAAGAAAGCAAAAGAGAGAACCCTTCTTTCACTGATATAGTCTTGAGTGAGATATGTATGCCCCCACCTTCCAATCTGACAAAGTGATCTTATTTACTGTTGGAAACTATGAACTTCCCTTACTTCATAGGAAAATGGACCAATTAACCAGATAAGCAATAAATCTAAACTATGAAGTTTCCTTACTTCACCAACTATTGAAGCAAACATGTGATAAGGGCCAAAGGTGATGTATATGGGCATCATGGATTTGACATGCATGGAAGATATCTTGCTGAGAGGAGAGGGTCAATTTCTGTATTCAATCAGCACCCCCTATAATGGCGAATTCTTCTCCCGACCTCCAATCTACATGACAATTTTTGGCCCATTGGCTGTGCTCAGATCATTTGGGTCCTCGATGGTGGGCTATTATGGTTACCTGCGTTTCGTATAAGTGGTCGTCTGATTCACAAGGTCTGTAAGGTCACTTGCCTTTGAAGAGAGAGGGAGGAGCAATATTTGGGAGGATATTGAAAAGACTTCATATTAAAAGTAGTATATTAGCTAAAATATTCTGTTATAGTGTTATGTAGTTAACCTCTTTAACAGGTTACATGTAAAAAAAAAAAAAAAAAAAATTAAGCAGTTCATATCTATTCGTGATGATTTATTATAAATCAACAGTTGATATTAATCAATTACATTATAGTTAAAAGAGTTGATCGCCATAGAAGTTTTCTATCCATTTGTTGGCCCAGAATCTTTTATTAAAGAGATCTGTCTCAATAAGTGTTAGTATTGAAACCCTTAGTCTTTGGATAACGATTGCCTAGCTCAATACCAGTACGAATGTCACTAAATTGTCCCTACTTCCTATTGCCGTGGAAATAGTGTCATCCACTGACTGTCTTCTATTCAGTGGCCCACTGGTGTATCAAAATTGTTCTTCTAACACTGTCCAATACAGAAGCTTTGTGAAAATAATTTGTAAATCTTCAACTTTGCAATGCAACATATCAGGAAACACCTGCTTTCTGGAGTAAAATCAAAACTGTGGAAACTATAAACTGAAAGTTCTGGACAGTATGAATTGAGTTTTACTAAGGTGCTGCGTGCCTGTGTAGATGATCCAAAAGGCCTTCCAAAAAAATAAGATTTGACAGGAGTTATACTTGCAATTACTTGATTGAATGCTGTAGTATGCCTTTTATCATGGTTAAAGGTGGCAGCTGATGTGTTACTGATAATTCCTAGTCTCTTACTGTTAGTCCAATTACTTCATTTCTTAACACCTGAATTTTGGTGTAAAGAGGGGTAAGATTATTCTTAAATATGAAGAAGCATCATTTTTCTAAAATAATTTTTGTAACCCTTTCTCTTACTTATCCATATGTAAGCATATATATGTTAATTGTTTTTGATTCATTAGTTTTTTATACTATTTTGAATGTATGTGGATTATGTGTACTCTTGTCTACTCTCCATCTCCCTAAGATGAGTAGGTTATGAACTGTTATTTATTGCCTCTTATACTCTTATTTACTTTTATGAACCCTTATACTCCCCTATCTACCTGCCTTCTGAAGCAGACCATTAAAGAGTGAATTTTCTCTCTTTTCACAGTAATCTGGTTCTGATTAGTCTCTTTCCTGGAAGTAGATGACTAAACACCTCCACTCTCTGTTTTGTTGTTGTTGTTGTTTTGCAAGTAGGTACATTCCGCTTCCCTAGTCCATGATGACCTACCGTACATGGACAATGATCAAGTACGACGAGGACAACCTGCTAACCATGTTGTTTATGGAGAAGACATGGCAATTCTTGCAGGAGATGCACTTTTTCCTCTTGGCTTCCGCCATATTGTGTCACATACTCCACGTGAACTTGTCCCGGAGGCACGACTTCTACAAGTCATTGCTGAAATAGCTCGAACTGTGGGGTCGACAGGTATGGCTGCTGGTCAGTTTTTAGATCTTGAAGGTGGACCAAATGCAGTGGAATTTATACAAGAAAAGAAATTCGGAGAGTTAGCTGAGTGCTCGGCTGTGTGTGGAGGACTTCTTGGTGGGGCAAACGATGATGAGATCCTCCGGCTGAGAAGATACGGAAAAGCTGTTGGGATCCTGTACCAGGTGGTAGATGATATCTTGGCAGAAAAGATGAAGAATGAAAACAAGGGAGTGAATGCAAGGAAAGGGAAGAGCTACGTCAGCGTATATGGTGTCGACAAGGCTGTGGAAATGGCCAAGGATTTGCAAGCTCGAGCAAAGAAAGAGTTGGATGGATTTGAGAAGTACGGAGAGAAGGTAGCCCCACTTTACAGCTTTGTGGATTATGCTGCAGATAGAGGGTTCAGCATTGGCGGGTAAGCTGGATGATTAGCTGTTCTAACTTCTCCATTGTTTCGGGTAGGGGCGGGGGCAATTTGGTGTTTGTGACTTGTGAGGGGGTTGCCATTCAATCTTCAGTTGAGCTTGTGGAAATCACTGGTTCACTTTCACCGTAGTATAAGTATTCTTAAGTGGCTTTTGTTTATGTTTAGAGGGTGGTTCAGTTTTCAGCAAGGCTTATGAATAAAATGGTATGATACGTATGTAGAGCATGGTCTCAAAGTGGGAATGATACTAGATACAAATTGCACTTTGCCGAATGGTTATCAGTACTGATGTGTACATATATCCGAGCTGCTCTTTAAGGCCTTTGTTCTACATTAGTTAACATTTTTGCTCGTCACAAGCACTCTTGACCACCGGACCACAATCCTCGTTCATGGTCCACATAATCTCGAATCTCTTCCTTTTATACTTCCCTTTTGAGAGTAAGCCTCGACGTACTTTAGGACAATTGAAAGGTGATAAAATATGTCATCATCAATATGAAACACTCTTGCATTGGAGAAATAGTCGTCCAACTTGTTTGAGCACAAAAGCGATCTAGAATTTCCTCTACCGATCCTTTGCCATCTTAGTCGTTACACCATGTAAATTTGTTACCCGCCATAACCCATATCAAAGATTCCATAGGTTTCAAGGGCCTGTTGAAAAGTATCAAGGACATGGTCTGACTTCATTGGGTCACCTTTTGGTACAAGATCTTGTTTAGATCCCCCCCCCCCCCAACCACCAACACCTAACCATGAAAGGTCTAAATGTGTATTCACATCAAGCAATAATTAGACCTATCAATTTGGGCGGGTGGCTTAAATATGGGTGATGCATATCATACTTCAATACATCAAGAGGAAGCTCTTAAAGACCTCACAAACCTATTACAACTCATTTCAAGTGGTTTCTCACATGACATCACGGGTATCTCCAACACTAAGGGATTTTTGAGCTCCTTAACTCAAGAGTCTTGAAGCTCTCATTCAGCTATATGATAGAGCTATTCTTTATGTACATTTTGGCTTTTGAATCTTTAGTATTGGAGTTGTATTTTAGGAGATATTGTATTTTCTTTAAAGTGATGTAATATGTGAGTAGGATGATGTAAGCCCTTAAGGGGCCAAATCTTGGTGGGAGATGACGCCTAAAGGGAGGGGTTTTCCTATAAATAGACCCCCTTGGGTCCTTTGTAAACTCAATTCATTCATATTGATAATAAACACAAATCTCTCTAAAGTTGCTATGCTTTAGTTTCTTTCTAGTTTTAGCTAGATTGGTCGAATACCTTGAGGGGTTTTTCGAATCAAATCTTCTCTTCTAGTCCAAGAGGGAGCAATCTTGGATGGTGCAAAGGAGGAGTTGGGAATCGAGTTGATTGTGGTGTGTCTATATCAATCAAGGAGGTTTCCATTGCCATTCTATCTTGTTCTACATCAAACGTTTGGTTCTTCTTTGAATTCGTACGTTTTTGGCTTAGTCTTTTGAATTCTCTTGATTGTCATGCATGCTTAATCATTAGAACTCTCGTGTAAGCCTTCCATAATCGTCCCTTTCATTCTCATTCCATTCGTTTCATTCGTTGTTTGAGGTTTCAACAATCACAAGTTCTATCTTGTGAATGATCGTTTTCTTTCATTTCGTGTATAATGGATTAGTTTTGATTCATTATGCATCAATGGGTCAGGTAAATATGGGTTGGGTGTATTTAGGGTTCGGGTAAATACAAGTTGAGTGTCGGTTTCCAGGGGTTCGGGTCGGGTTTTCAGGGCCATGTAAATTTCTTACCCTACATAACCCATATCAAAGAGTCCATAGATTTCTAAGGGCTTGTTGAAAAGTATCAAGGACATGGTTTGACTTCATTCGGTCGCCTTTTGGTACAAGATCTTGTTTAGATCCCCTCCCCCCACCAACACCTAGCCATGAAAGGTCTAAATGTGTATTCAGATCAAAGCAATAATAAGACCTATCAATTTGGACGAGTGGTTTAAATATGGGTCAGGTAAATATGGGTTGGGTGTATTTGGGGTTCGGGTAAATACATGTTGAGTGTCGGTTTCCAAGGGTTCGGGTCGGGTTTTCGGGGCTTGGGCGCCATTTTTTCCTTTTTTCTAAGAAAAATAGAATTATCTAAGAACACTTTAATATAATCTAATTAATATGTATACCAAAATCAAATACTTCATTACATTCTCATGAAAAAATTTAAAAATATTTACACGTAATTTTGGGAAATAATATATTAGAATTGCATTTGTGGCGTAATGATAAATTATTATCCCACAATTTCTAATAAAATTACATGGAATTTTAATTTATTTTATTGGTTTTAAAGATTGCAATCGACATATTTAGTTTCTTAATATTTATGCTAACTAATGCATGAGCATGAGTTATATTTTTAAGATGGATTGGTTAATTTGCTTTGTAATAATGTAAATCGATATTTTAAATAAAATACCCAAAATAATTAAAATCAATGTACAACGTGTATTTTCGATATCCTACCAATGCATCATCTACTATATTTGCTTGAAGTTCTAATTCATGAGTAGATCTACTTATAGTCGCCGCAATATCACTTATAGTATGTTTGGTTATTAGAGGGGGAGAGGAGGGTATTAGAGGGGAGCAGGGGCGGATCTGATGTATAGCTAGTTGAGTCAACTGACTCCACTGAAATTTTGAAAAAAAAAATTGTGTTTGAAAAAAGCACAAGTATATACTTATACATATTGAATAAATTAAAACTCAGAAAATGAAAGTAGCTCAGTGGTTGGACGCACGTGAAGGCATTGCTTGGCCATGAAGTGGGTGAGTTAGAAGATGCTCAACAATAGTTTTTGTTTGAAAAAAAGAGTATAATACTTATACATTATGCAAACAATAAGAATTAGAAAATGAAAGTAGCTTAGTGGTCAAGTGCGCTTGAAGGTATTACTTGTACAAAGAGTGCGCAAGTTTGAAGGTGCCCAACTACAAGTTCCATTTTTTTCCCAAAAATTTTCCCCTCCTATTTTTTTAACTGTTACCGAACACTCATTTCTGGGCAGACCTTGCATCCGACTTTTTTAACTGTTATCGTCCGACTGGGTATTTATTTCTATTTAATACCATTTTCATGATTAATATTAAATTCGTTATTTTATTTGCATTTATGCTTTAATATCATATGGGAGTTTTTGTTTTTGTTTTTCTTTTCCTTTTTCTTTTTCTTTTTGATTTTTTTTTTTTCAAATTTGGCTTCATTATTGAACTAATGTTACTATTTTGGTTCATGGGATCTTCACTGCCGGTTTGGATCACCAAAAAAAACAAAAAAAAACTTCATCATCGTCAGCGCAATCCTCCTTCTCTCCTATGACCAAAACATTAAAAAAAATTCTAAAATTTTAAGGAAAACAAGATACACGAATGCACTCATCTATCCACCGTTTTCTTTGGTCCTCCAAACTTAAACGAATATATTTTTTTTAAAAATGGCCAGGAAAATAATGCGTAAGTTTTTCAGTGCCATTAAATTTTTTTTTTAGCCAATTATTTTTTATTCTACTGACTCTGTATCCTAGATCCGCCACTGGAGGGGAGGGAAGGGAAGGGGAAGGAAGGGGAGGGGAGGGGAGGGGATCTATTTTTATCTAGTTTGAATTATAGGTGGAGGGGAATGATAGGTAAGAAGGGTTCATTGTTGTGTTTGGATTAGAATAGAAAAGGGAGGGAAGGAGGGGGAGGAAAAATTAAGTAGTATTATATTAATAAAGTTATTTTTTTTTTAATATATAATGCACCGTTCTTTTGTACGTTAACGCACCCAAATGCAACGCAAAATCAATAAAACCTAACGCATGGCAAACGCAAGATAACGCAACTTATCACAATCTACTATTCACCTCTACTCACCTTTTTATTATTTCCTACCGCAACCCAACGCAATCCAACGCAACCCAAACGCAACTTATCGAAACGCAAACGCAACGCAACGCAAACGCAACGCACAAAAGAACGGTGCCCAAGTGTTGAAGATAGGTTCAAGGTCTTTCACCTGCGGATCCACGAAGGACCTTAGGTTTTAATGAAAGCCAAAATCCAAAAAAGGGAAATTTTCTTATATTATATATTCTGATTATATAATATATATTCTGATATATTCTGATTGTGTGATTTATTTGTAGATACAAATCATAAGGAAAGCATAAAGAAAACAAATCAGGAGGATTGTGCAATCAAATACAAGACCAAAAGGAAATAATCTGTTGGATGATTGATGATTAAGGAAGCATCAACACAAAAGGGAAGAATCAACAATGAAGGCAAGTTACCATTAGAATGACTCAAGTTCAAGCATCCAAAGCCCTCTATAAAAAGGACGATTGAAGAATTGAGAACTTAGGCGATTCCACGGAAGTAATTGGAGGGTAAGAAATCGTGAGGATTTCTGAATGTGTAGCCAATGGCTCCAAGGTGAAGATAGCCAGTAAAGGACCTTTGGTGAAGGTATAGCCGAGGACCTTGGTGAGTGTTTAAACATGTGGTTGAGCTGATGTGTAGCAGAGTCTTGACGGACTAAGACTTTGTGAGTTTGTGCTTCAAGTAATCCATCATGTTCCAAATCGTCGTTAGGATTTTTCCTATGACGATCTTTATCTGTAGCTAACTCAAGGACCTTCAATCTTGGTTAGTGAATCTATCAGTAACTGCCTTCAGGCTGTTACTTCTTGTTTTGTTTTCTAAGTGCAACTTGTTTTTTTATTGATATAAATATAATGAGGTATTTCAGTTACACTGTGTTTTGATCCTTGGTTTGAAACCAAGGAAGTTTGCTCTAACGTCCTTACCTAATGTGTAGAGTTTATTTGTCAAATTCACCCCCTTCTTGGGTTCCTACAATAAGCTCCCCTCTCCTCCGTTAACCCTCATATTGGGGGTTAATTAAAAATGGGTTAATGGAGGGAATTAGACGTGGTAGAAATGAACCCGACCCGATAACTCGACCCGAACCCGCCCGAAAATTTAGGGTTTTGAACAAGTTTTTTTTTTGAAAAACCGAAACAAACCCAAACCCGAAGACCCGGAAAATTCCGGGTCGGGTTCGGGTCGACCCGTCGGGTCAGAAAAGCCCCCACGCTGGGCTGAAGAATTTGGGCCTATTTTAGCCAAAAAAGGCGGTCATACACCAAAAACCAAACTTAGATAAGAAACCCTAATTTTCTCTCTCTTCCCACGCGGTATTCTCCTCTTCTCACTTCCCTGTTCCTGCTGGTTGCTTCACTTTCTCTCCTCTCTACTCTCTACAATCTGCTACTTCAAATTAAGATGCAACAATGGAGGTTTAACTTTTACTCAGCCTTTGTCTCTGCCTACGCTGGAAACACGTCGCCCCTGTCTTCGTTTCTCTTTGTGCGCAAAGGCAAAAAACCTTCTTCCAAGTAGCTCAGTGCTCCAACTTGAATCTTGAGGTTGAAAGTTCAAACACTTCTTTTCCTTCACCCTTGTCAAGTTAATCTCTTATTTTCTTCTTTGATTCTCAATTTTTCCTTTCTCTGTTCGTGCTTGAGTCATTCTCCCTCTGTTTTTCTGATGTTTTGTTGCCCTTTTCCTTCACCCTTGTCAAGTTAATCTCTTATTAAATGACGATGATCAAGAAGAAGAAGAAGAAGAAGAAGAAGAAGAAGAAGAAGAGGATGAATGGGAGATTTTAGGGTCAGAATGTCTTATGGAGCAAGGAGGATCTAGCGCTAATTAGCTTATGTATAATTATGGATGTAATGATTTGAACTTTAAACTATGATTTATTTTCTATATGTTTGTAGACTTTGCACATTAACTTTGTGGTGTGTTAAAATTTTACAAATCAAGTGATGACAATCACTTATACCTTGACTGTAGCGCTTGTTAGATGTCACAGTGATGGTATGCATGTTTGATGTTTCTTTGATAATGTGCTTGTGCAAGTGTTCATTGATTATAATCAATCATCATCATCATATTTGATTATATAACAACTTAGTTTTTGTTCAAATCAAAGTGCTTATGTAACTTATCTCGCAAACATACTGATACTATTGTATTGAAGCATCGAGTCTTGTTTGTTTTAAATTGTTGATTTTTGACTTTGAACTTTGGAAGTAGGCCTTGAGGCATCATTGACATCTTTTATAAAATAGAAAGTTGTATTTGGGAGGTAATTTGAACGTATGGACTTGGATATTTTTGCTCCAGGAAACAGCTAAATAAATGTCGGTCACAACCCGAAAATCCGACCCAAACCGCCCGAAATTGGAATACACCGACCCGTATTTACCCGAACCCGAAATACACCGAACTCGTATTTACCCGAACCCGAAACACACCGACCTCATACTGACCCGCCCGTCCGAATTGACAGGTCTAGAGGGAACGGAGGTAAATGGTTACTCTCCCCTCCTATTTATTTTTCCAAACAAGGGTAAATGAGGTTATTTAATATTCCTCCCCTCCTTTCCCCTCCCTTCCCCTCCTATAACCTCAATCCAAACATAGTGTTATGGTCTTCTTGGGAGGAGGGTAAAGGGGGGGGGGGGGTTAAGGAGGGTGTTTACCCTTCCTTACCCCTGCTTGGGAAGGGAGTGAGAGAGGATAAGGGAGCATAAAGGGGAGTGGGATTTTTTCCCCCTTTACCCCCTCTAACTCTTAATTTTTCTTACACCCCAATTTGGGGTGTAAGGAAGAGTTCAATCAAATTATAACATACATAAAATAAAAAATGACCATATTACCCTTAACCCTAATTGAATTATATCACACACATCCATCTCTCTCTCGCACACACACTCACATCACTCTCTCTCACATTCTCTCTCTTACAAACACACATCTTTCTCTTTCTCTTTCTTACACACACACACACATCTCTCTCTCTCTCTCTCTCTCATTAGAGAGAGAGAGAGAGAGAGAGAGAGAGAGAGAGAGAGAGAGAGTAGACTGAGAGGGTGGACAGAGAGAGAAAAAAAGGGTAGAAGAGAGAGTATAGAGAGAGAAAAGTGTTGTTTAGAGAGTAGAGAGAGAGGGGGGAAGGGGGGTAGAAAGAGAATGGGTATTAGAGCAAATGTATGGGTATTATATTGAATTATATATAATATAAAAGGACAAATATGTCAATTAACATTTTACTCTTATGAACTCTCCAAATTTTTTCTTCCAAGTAGGGGTGAGTAGTTTACCCTTATGAACCCTCCCATACCCTCACCATCCATTACTCCTATGAACCCCTACTCTCCATTTTAACTTTCCTCCCAAGCAGAGTTTAAAGTTACTCGACATATATTCGCATTTTTAACCATTCTGCTACTCTTTGCCCTTTTTGTTGTTCAAATTATTTTTACCTTGTTATTCATCACTATTTTAAGAAGAGTAAAGACGGCAAGCATATAATGTCTCTAATATGATATATTTTGGTGGAAATAATACGAACTTTGACCCCATGTTGCTCTGAACAGTACACCACCGAGTTAAATTGAACAGTACGCCATCGAGTTAAATTATTTTTACTTGGGAGTTTGTTTTTATTGTTGTTGTTGTTCCTTGATAACCAATCCTTTGGGTGGTTTCCATAGATTTTGAAAAGTAGCTTTCATGGTGCCAATAATAATGGAGTTTTTTTTTTTGTGTATAGATGTCTGATCAGGCTCAATATAATATGTTTCGCCTTCTCAACATATTCCTCGTCTTCCAACCCTACAACCTCTTTTCCTCCACCATCAACTGCGACAAACCCGATGCCTTCTCAACCTCCTTCTTAGTCAGTCTCAGAGGCAATGTCACTTACTTGTGAGACTTGCAAGGAGCTATTATAGGATCGTCAGAGAACTGCCTGATACCCTTCTCCTCAGTGGCTAAGGGTTACCGTTCTTAGAAGAGAACTATAAAAATGAGTCACATATTTGATTCATTCGTATCATCGTATGTAACAAGTGAGATTAATGGAGAGGATGAGTTCGCAAAATTACCATAAAATCATCAGAATAAATTTAGGCTAATGGATGAAATTTTGTTTTAGACAAGCTAATGGCTTTTAATAAATTTAGTTTTTATCGACAAGTTATATTTTTAATTTGAAAAAAATGTCAATTAAGCTAATAGTTTGAATTATTGAAATGAAAATTAGTATAATTTTAGGAATGTCTAAACATTGACATTTATTAAACTAATTATTTCTTTTTCTTTACAAATCAATTAGTTGGAAGTAAAGATGAACATAAATAGGCATAGATCAATGTAGGTAAGTGTAGTTGGACCAAATATTTTTGTAATTGGATAAATACGGTAACTAGTAATTGGTAGAACACATGAGAATGTCACTATTGGTTTCATGTTTCAAAGTAGAAGTATCTACTTACCACGGATATAATCCTTTAATTAGCCTTTGTCCATGATAAATTGGGCAGAATTACAAGCTTCAACCTCAATTCAAGAGATAATATGAGAAATGTCTAGCAAGAGAATATAATAAGAGAGTGATTTTCGTTCATGTTACAATGCTCAAATGAAATGTGAATGTGAATGTGATAATCACAAATATTGTAAACTGAACAACTAATTGACAAACTTCATTTAAGAGTTTTTGATTGGTGGTAATCACACGTTAAACACATGACATAGTACGTATGTGACAATTCCCTCTTCACTTACTCTTCTTGAGCTACTTCACTAATTCTCCTCAAGTCGAAATGTTGAAATGTGCACACACTCAATTTAATATTATTTTTGTTACATAGGTAAGTAAGGGACACTTGTTTCAACGTTTAAAATTAACGATTTGTCATTATTTATCTACAATTACTTGTGCTTTAGAAATAACGGTAACTAAAATTCAACAACATTAAATAGTGGTTACTGATGCGTCACACTTTCTAAATCAAAAAATTACTCGGAGGTACCGTAACTTTTGGTGAAATGTTTTTCAGGTACTCTAACTTTTCAAAACTCATTTTGGGGTACTCTTAATTTTTGGTTAGAAATTATTAGGTGTTTTTCCGGTCATCAATTTGGTTAAGTAACCGAAATACCTTTGTTCTTCCATTTTTGAAGAAATACCCTTGAAGAAGAAAAACAAGGGTATTTCGGTCACTTAATAAAATTGATGGCCGGAAAAGTACCAAATAATTACTAACCCAAAAATTAAGGGTACCTCAAAATGAGTTTTGAAAAGTTGGGGTACCGAAAAATAGTTTCTTCAAATATTGGGGTACCTCCAAGTAATTTTTATTTTTAAATAATGAAACAAATAAAGGTTGAATTATCATCCCTTCCTTTCAAGTACTTGGGGTTTCCATCACTCCCTCATACCTAGGTAAAAGTAATTGCTCTTAATATGAAGTATGTAAGTTCCTAACCAATTAAAGAAAAAGGGAGTACATACTTTTCCATTTTTTATCAGGTTATGTTGAGGTAGTTATGGAGAGAAGGGTAAAAGTAGATGTCTCTCTCTTGGTTTATATGTGTCTATTACTAGCGTGACATGAGACTGCATATTTCGTGAATATGGACAATAAGGGCACTTTCTGATTGAGTCATTTCTCTAATCATGTGGGCCTCCTAATATATTCTTTGCACAAATTTAAAAGAGCAAGGTAGACCAAAGGGAATAAGAAACAAGGGAGCGTCAACTCTTTAAGGGGAGCAAGGAATCCAATAGTATGAGTTGAGACAAACAACAAACGCAACATAAAGGAGAATTATGAGTATGGACCAAAGCTCAAAACAAAAGGGTAAACCCTAGGTGGCTAGGTGGCAATAAAACAAAAGCTAAGCTTCAATTTATCTCTACGATTAAATTAATATAACTGTATAGATTTGATTATATTTGGTCTCAATCTTTTATAAAAACGAAAATGTGTCTAAATGTTGCATGACACTATTTTGATTGAAGTGGAATAAATAAATGGGCTTGAGTCCACTGATTATCGAAAAAAGGTCATACTCAATCATCTATATTATCATTTAATTCCATCATTAATTAGCTTCTAGAAGGACCATAAGTGGTAACAATGTGAGAAAATAAGGTCGGATGAACTTGGCACAAAAAATTAAAAACAAAATTTAGCCTTTTATCACTTTGAGAGCAGATAAAGAAACAAGGTGTGGAGAGAGGCGAAATCACAAATGTGTAAATGATCTAATGAGTGTGATCAATAGAATAACTAAGGTTATAGATTATACAATTGTTTTTTTTATCAAGATAAATTAAACAATTGATTGACACTCTTTTAACAACCTTTACCTAACACTCTGAGGGCCTGTTTGGTGAACAAAACATGAATGAAATTGAGTAGAAATGGGTTCTAGTTCCTGTTTTTTCTATTTGGAGAACAGTTTCTGGAATGGAATTGCAATCCCTAGGGATTTGCTATCTCTCCCAAAAAGAGGGATTAGAAACCTCCCAAATGTGGGGGGAATAAGCTATCACTTTTCTTTCACAACAATTAAACCAATAATAATAATAATAATAATAATAATAATAATAATAATAATAATAATGAGTCACTCCTAGTCAAACTCTAGCATAGATTACATAGAATAACTAGTACACATCACATATATTAATTAACAAGAATTACTAACTTAACTTACAAACTGTAGCACTTAACACTCAGATTGAACATGAAGTATATAAACCATTAACATGGAAAATCTCATATTACACCACTAATAGGATGATTAATAATGAAACAAACAGTGCCAAAGCAAGAATGAAAACAAAATGTGTTAGGGTTTACGTGAGGGAACTGCTGGGCAGAATGGATGGCAGAGAGGGCGGTCGTCGGACGGTGGGGTCAGAGTCAGCGAGGGTCGGTGGAGTCGCGGTGGTGGTCGGAGTCATCAGGATCGGGACAGAACGAAGGCAACGGCGGCGACGGTCACACAGCAGCTGTACAATCACAACAGTGGCGGCTCCTCGCATCTAGGCGGCGTCGCGGCGATTCGCCCGTGGTCGGGAGGTGGCGACGATGGACACGGAGCCCCTTGGTGGCGGCGAACGACGGTGCTCGGTGGCCGTGGGTGGAGCGGCAATGGTCTGCGATGGCCTCGGTGACGGTGGTGTCACACATCAACATTCAATAGAGGGTGGGAGAGTGAGGTGAAAACAGAGGGAGAAGAGAGGCGTGGTGGATTTACGGTGGTGGTGGTGTGTGACGGTGGTGCTCCGACGACGAAGGGCGGCGGTTTGCAGGTGGTGGGGGACGACGGTTAGCAGCACGCACGACATAGAAGAATAGAGGGGGAGGAAATAGATTAGGGTTTGAGTGATTTAGCTTAACTGACTAATTAAGGGTATTTAATCCTAATTTAGCTAAAAAAAACTTTACTTGGAGAAGAAGCACCATTTAACAGTCCACTAAAAAAGTCATAGGAAAAATATAAATTTTTTTTCTTAAAATAATAAAAAAAATGCTAATACTAAAAATAGTCACATAATTAACTAGATAAAATTAACACATATTCATCAATTATTAACATAGAATTTACCAAAATACCCCTATTCCCATGCATACCATGCGCGTAGAAAAGACTATATTACTCTTGATATCCCCTCGACGGTCCTACGAGCTCAAGTGTTAACAATTTAAACACAAAATAATTAACAGAACGTAAAATAACACTAACGACGTAACGACAATTATAATCGAATTTTCTGGGATTTACCATCATTACCCCCTTAAAAGAAGTTTCGTCCTCGAAACTTAAAATCAAAACCCACAATCTGCCAGACGGAACTAACTGTAGCCTTAACCAAAACTCAGGGATTTACATCATTACCCTCTTCTAAAAGAGTTTCGTCCTCGAAACTCAACGTACCTTGTGCGTTGAATAGTTTGTGGATACCTCTATCCGATCTCTTCCTCGGCTTCATAAATGGTTTCGACTGTGGCATGGTTCTCCCATCATAGTTTTACTAGAGGTACGATATTTCTTTAACGTTACTTCTCTTCATAGTCTAGAATCCCTAGCAGCTACTCCTCGTACGTAAAGTCTTCTCTCAGCCCCCGAATCCTCGTCGGGGTCTTCTTCTGGTTCCAAACCCTCCTCGAGGCTGTATTCCATATCCTCCTCGGGGTTTAGATCTTCTAGAGATGATAGAGATGGGTACTCATAGCAAAGGTGGCAATATGCCATTCGATAAATGAAAATAACCAAGCATGCACATACCACATAAGGAACCAAAGAAAGAGACACACATCCCATTCCCCCATCCTACACTCATCCCTCCGAACGTAGCTTCCTAAGATTTAACTAAAACCTAATAGACACTTAGGAGCTACCAGGTCGTAACCCAGAACTCTGATATCATTCTGTAACGCCCTGAAAATTCGATTTTAAAAATTTAACGGTCAAACCTTACGTTGACCAACGAAACAGGGGAAAAGTCAATGAAGAGACGAGCGTCACTGTCGTACCTCTGAAGAAGTACAAGGCAAGAATAGAGATTAACTAAACAAATCAAACTTTGAATTAAACTTAGCAACAATCTGATTTCGAAACATAACAAAACTAGTGAAAGACTTCAAATCTGAACAACACAACTAAACTCTTTATTCAAAACAATAAACTCTAACAAACGTCCTCACTTGCTAATTCCCATTCCCAGCATAGAATCCTTCACCTGAAAACAAAACATTTAAAAATATGAGGAGGACTCAATAATGTCTACCCCTAACCGTTAAAACAATTTAAAATTCATTTCAATTCATTTTTGGGGGAGAAGTGAACAAGTCAAACATTTTCAAAAACACTTTCTTTCCCGACCAACCATAACCATCTTTCTGATTTATTAAGCGGGCGGACTTTGCTTATTTGGCCCTTAAAGTCCAAGACTTCACAATAATCATATCACAATCTCATCACAATCCCAATCTCAATATCAATCTCAATCAATCACAATCTCATCACAATCTCAATCTCAATATCAATCTCAATCAATCACAATCTCAATCATACAGATGACCATCCATTTCACACACTGTAGACACCGGATTTTGTACCGGTATTAATTTTAGCTGTTTGTAAAAATAAGCTAGCCGAATAGTTTAGTAGCATGCAAACCCATCTCTTTTCCAGTCCGACAACGAGCATAATGGCCCAAATGTTACGGGCCTAAGCATAATAGCCGAAAATGAGCAGGAACCCGTCTGGGTTCCTTGGGCCTGAGCATGGCTCAGCTCAGCAGGAACCCGTCTGGGTTGCTGGGCTAAGTTTTGTCGCCACGGCTAA
Organism: Portulaca oleracea; assembly: GCA_029582165.1. Lineage (NCBI taxonomy): Eukaryota > Viridiplantae > Streptophyta > Magnoliopsida > Caryophyllales > Portulacaceae > Portulaca > Portulaca oleracea. The sequence goes on from CM055869.1 coordinate 28,308,205, forward strand.
ACCTAAACCCTAGAACACACCCCTTGCTTCCCCCATTCCACTATAAATTAAACCCTTTCTTCCCTTCCATAAACACACCATGATATGCTAGAGTATTGACACTAGCATATTCTCTCCACCTCTTCTCTCCCATTGCATGCTGTTTCACTAAAGGTTGGCATAGTTGATGTAAAACATGTAGTAATCTATTGAATTCTTTTGTTTTTATTTTCAATATTTTGCATGATTTCAATGATGAATTTGTGAAATTTATGTCTAATTCCTCCCTCTTAACTTTTGTTTTGCTTTAATTTAATTCTAGTAGAGTCTATTCATTGAATAGGCGGATTTGATGATTTTAATTGTCAAATTCGTAACCTTACCCCCGAATCCATCTCTGGATTCGCAGGCCGGAGTCTATGTTTAATGGTTTGTTGTTTTTTCTCCTAAAATTCAACTGGCGACTCTATTTCTGCACTTTGTTTTCTTTTTTCTTTTTATGGGTTTTATGACCTATTTTACGTTTAGCGCAAGTGGTAATCCGGCTTGGTTCAATTCATGAACCCAGACGGGTTCCTCACCTTTTTTCTTTGTTTCTTTTTTCTTTGTTTTCTTTTTCGTGGGGTTTTACAGCTACAAACCCGTCTGGGTTCCGCAGTGAACTCAGACGGGTTCCTTTGTGTTTTCCCTTCCTTTTTTTTGTGTCTCTTTCTTTCTTCTTTCCTTAAAGGTGAATCTCGGGCGCATAAATCGTTTTTAATTTGTTAGCAAAATCATTCTTAAAAGTTCAACCTTATTTAAGGTTAAGCAATCCTAGTCGGCTCCCAATCACTCTTTAAGTAGCGCCGCGAAAAAGGTCATCGATCAATTTTTCGGGGTCTACAGATTAAGCGACTAATGGGACTTAAACTTAAAAAGAGGGTAAAACTTGAAAAAAATTAAATTTTAGTGTTTTTTGTAAAAGAGGAGGAATTAATTTATTTCACATTTTAATCATTGTTTTAGGCATATTGCATACCAGGCTACTCTTGGGCCTTTATGGCTGGGGAGCACAAAAGCGTTGGTTTAGGTTTTAAAACTAGGAATCAATCCCGAGAGCGGGAGGTCACTACTTGTGGGATGCACTTACATCGCCAAGCATTTGATCTCTCCTCTCCCCGTGTTACACTCTAAATGTTTCCTTGAAACCCAAAGAGCAACACCCCACACATTTTTCCTATGAATTCCATAAGGAAAATGCACCGGGGCGAGAACATGTGGTACCCTATTCATCTCCCTAAACCTAGAAAAACCCTGAATCTAAAGCCATGGTTAGGCTCATCCCACATCTGTATGTCATGTGATTTAATCCTGTAAACGTTGAGTCCAAGTGTCTAGCCCAATCATGAGTGGGACGTCATTCTAGCCCGCGTAGGATCAAATGAGAGATGGACTGGCCCAAACCTGCACAGGTTTCTTTGTGCACAACCTAGTTGGACTCACCGTGGAATCCTGTCTGTGCCTATTTGAAAGGGAGGAATTACAGTTCAAACCCAGACGGGTTTGAGCCTGTTTTTCTTCTCCTTCCACATTGGGCCAAACTGTTCGATACTGCAGTTAGCCCAATCCACTTACTATTGATCCTATTCGGTCCTTTATGACGCCCCTTGAGTCAGTGTCAGTCCTGTCAGTCATCATGCTAGGTCCATATAGAGTTAGGACATGCACTCCCATAAAAGTGGGTGAGTCATCCTTGTGTCGGCATATAGGCGTCATGTCCGTATCCTAGGTTCATATAGGTCCAGTAAGTCATGCATGCATCGGGCGGGTGGCGTAAAAGTTCTTTCGAGCACTAGTCAGTTTCCATGCAGGCAAGATAACAGACCATCTCCGAGCCCGCATCTGTGACCCGCGAACCGGCAGGCTCATTCACAATCCCAACTACAGACCGCCTGCCCAATCCAGTGAATCCAGTGAATCCACCATGGCCACTAGCGTGCCTAGCCCCCCTCAGAAAACTGTTGAGACTAATTCCATCCAACGAAGGCCGTAAACCTTTCTTACTTTCAGTTTGACTTGCTTCACTTAGAAAAATCTGGACGAGATCTCAAAAGTTTTTGAAACTTTTTTCTTCAAACCTTCTGATTTTGAGACAAGTTATGAAAGTCGTATCTGACTGCTTTGACTATCTTAGAAAGTATAAATGTGCGTGCCGCAAATCTTTGGGCTAAGTTTAGTTGATTGAGCCCCATCCCGTGAGTCCACATTGCCTAAATTTTGAATTGATCACTTTTATCAATTCCATGATCCCTTGAGTGACTCACCCATTAGTTGCATCTCTAGAACTTGTTTTGCATCTTGCTTGAGACTACAGATTTGCATTGCACGCTGTGACAAAGTGATTAAGGCATTCGATTTTATTTTGATAAGCTACATAGCTAAATAGCCTTCCTTACATTATATTTACCGTTCTTTTTGCCCCGCCTAGCCTTTGTTTATCCTTTTTTCATGATTGAACCCTGACAATACGAGCCTTGGCCTCTGATATCCAGTATTCCTTTGCCTTGCTTGGTTGAATGAGAGTTTGTCTTTTTTTTTTGGAAGTTTGGGAGAATCTGAAAGTCCCATATCTTGAGCGATTGGTATTTGGTTATGTTGTTCATATATTATATCAAAGTCGAAGATTCCATAGATATTCTTCTCCCCGATCACCCACAAAAAAAAATAAAAAAAAGCAAAAAAAAAGTAAAAAAAAAAAAGAAAAGAGTTTCAAAAATAAAAGGGTGATTAGGGAGATTCAATTTAAAGTTCAGAAAACTTTGACCTGGTTGTATTCAGTTGAGATGTTTCAGGGTGAAAGGTGAAATGTCTTGCACACATTAAGCAAGAAGGAGAGTTCAGAGTGTTTTATTCGTTGAAAATCAATTCAAGCATGGCTCTTAACTCCTCATTCCCAAATTTTACCGCTCCTTACCCTAACCTAAGCCCCGTTGCAACCCGAAAAAGTCTTTTTGATTGTCACTTGTGCATTGCATACCAGTAGTAGAGAGTGAGGTTCTTACCAAGCTTATGGTAGTTTGTTTCTATTGGTTTGAGTATGAGAAAACACACATACATTTTCAAAATTGAGTGTTTGAGTGTTTGTTCTTTCCTATGTGAGGTTTGCTCTTTTTAACTGACCTACGTCCATAACTAACCGCGCACTTGCATTATTCTTAGAATCTTGGCGGTTATGCCTCAAGTACTTGTTCTCTCCTTTGGGATTCGAAAATTTCTTCCTATCTCTTTCGAACTGAGTTTTGATCTTGTCCATATTAATCTTTGTGCTTGCTTGTTGAACTGATTTTGTTTCGACCGAAAATTCCTTATCCCAGAATGTTTCAGCAGCACATAGAAAATCCCAATATCAAATGTCTTCGCCGGCCCCGAAACTGTAGCTCGAACTTACTTGTAGCGTTTAATTCTCGTTTTTTTTTTGTTTTTTGGTCTTTTTTCGTTTGGGGAAGTGGGAGTAATCCCACCATGTAGATTGCATATCACATTACACATTTTTGTTACTTTATGCATAAGGGTACATGAAAATAAAAAAGTGCATTACATAGCATCGTTATTGCATAAGCGTCACATCAGTAGTTCGCACTAAAAAAAAAAAGCATTATTCCATCATTGCATTGCATCGTCCTAAGTGCATGATAAAAGTCATACATAGCATTACATAGGTTCGTTGCATAGAGACCCTGCATCTTTCTCAATCCTCATCAACCACCACCACTGGCGCTATCAGCCCCATGGGCTCCGCTTCCACCAGCTCCGAAGTAAGTGTCCCATTGATAGTAGGAGGAGTCTACCACCTCTGTATCACCACCTGAGCTGCATAAGTGCAACACTTCAGATCGCTGCATTAAGCCAAGAGTGTTCGAACTCGCCACTCTTGATTACCTCGTGCCACCCCTGGAGCGAGCCAAGAAGTTCTTACTACAAGCTCGGGACAGCCATCCCGACCATTCCCGAGTTTGCGTTCCCATCCAGACGTTCGAGGTCGCTCTCCAAACCTTGCGAAGGAGTAACGGGAACAACGGGTTGAGACGGAAGCACTGTTGAGGCGTCATCCGCGAGGGCACGGTTATACCCCGCAGATGCACCCGAATCACTGCGAAGCACCACAGTAGGATCGACCGCCGCAAAGGAAGTGCCATAGCCTAAATCCACGGTCGGTGCAGGAGACGCAGGAACATACCCAGGCATTCCATAAGGGTACTGGGGCAAAGGATGAGAGGGTTGACGCCTAGACCCCGAATGATGAGACTCTGAAGGAGTACCTAAATGCAGTGAAATGCCTTCTTGCTCGCCACACGCAGCTCCACCAACAGCGCTAGACTCGGAGCATGTCTCCACCACGAAGCTGGGGGTGCCACGCCGAGAGCCGCGGCTCCGGCGAGAACTCCCATGATCATGAGACCTCACCTGATGCTCGTGCTCACCTAAAGACATGGAGGATATGCTGTTCTCCACAGAACGCTGATAGTCGTGGCCGAAACCCGTGTCTCCATAGTGGGAGCTGGTTGAATGACTATCTTCGAGCAAAATACCTTTCCCACGGTCATCGCGAGCCGGCGTGCCCGTGTTCCGCCTGCTCCTCTCCCCGTGCCTTCGGAGAGCAGCTTCACCCCCGTAAGACCGCCTCGCGTCGGCCATGAAGGAAGAATGTCGAGGAGGGTCCCTGTACTCCGACCGGCCACGAGGCACGTGCGCATCTGAATAGCGAGGGGGATCCACAGGACGAGACTGTGCATCATCATCCACGTTTGCGTCCCCAGCCACAGAACCTGCAAGGTCTTTCTCGCGAGCCCATTTAAGTGTGAAGTAATTTTTGAGAAAGCCTTTTGCTTGCTTCCATCGCCACTGCACAGAATGAGGAAAATCGGTCAAAGTTTGAGCAAATTTCAAGTAAGCAAGAAAAAGGAGAATCACCTACCGGCTTTCCCAGGATCTTCTCTAATTCCGGTTTGATGTCTTCACTAGTCGCCTCGGTAGCATGCAAGTGTCCCCAGAGTTGCTCGACTCTCTCGTCGTCCTTGCAATAGGGCCCCAACTACAACAAACAAGGAATTGGTCATATTAGGCAGTAATAGAAAGAACATGAAAAGGGTAAATAGAGGTCTTCTTCCCTACCTTTCTGAAGGCTAGGCGGTCCCGATATTGTTCCCATTCCTCCCAGAATTGGTCGGGCGATGTCACCGATGCATGGTTAGTATACCAGGAACCTCCCTTAGCTGCTACGAACGCCTCGGCATTCAAGGCTCGCGGATCATTCATGGTCTTGGGAGGGTCCGATGGTATTATCCACCTCTCATGGCCCAGGGTTTGCCTCGTAAACCTCTCACCAAGACTCCAGACCCAACCGGACGGGCTCTCCATCACCAAGCGTAGGGTACTATCCCTATGCGCCGCATTTCGCGAGGGAATAAAGTCTTGCGGAATATTGAAGCCAACCCAGGCATTCCAATTGACATCATCCTGCACAAGTAAAGGAAACATGAGCACCAAAGAAATGCAAGAGAGATTACATGAAAAATGTACCTCTTCAAGGTGATCCAAAATGCGGCGCAATTCATCTAAGCTCCCAAATGGTTTCTTCTTTTGCTCGAGGTAGTTTTTGTGCCACCGTTCTGCTGCTGGCACTGTCTGGGCGTGTCGGGTAGGGATAGTGAATCCCTTAATATACTCGTACCCCCATACCTGCAAGTACGTATACCAAGACTCACGATATAGGAAAAGAGAGAAAAGCATGTAAAAGAGAAGCGTCTCGAAGATTACCTCGAGCACCTTCCACATGCTCGGGCCGCTCATCTCCCGCGGACTCTCTGGCGCGAAGAATGGGTCCACATCAGTACCAGGCCGTACACCAATGCGAAGCCAGCGAATGAAGTTAGCATAAGCAGCTTTAGCCCAGTTCCGATGAATGACCTGCTCTAGATCAAGGAGGTTTTTCATCCAGGTCAAGTAAACATCGTCTCCTCGGTTGGCAAACATTGTGGCAGAGATGAAGTATGCCAGGAAAATGAAGCGACGTTAAAACTCATCCATATGAGTGAAGTCGGCGGAAGTGATGACAGCCTCGAAGGAACCATAAGAAAGCTTCATCTTTCGACCAAATCGGCGCCGTTCGAGCACAGGCTCTAATAATTCCATCACCTGGTCCGGCACAACAGGGTCGAATTCGACATCTTGACCACCCCAACAGAACCGTAATCATCACAAAGTCGGCAGGGTTATGGTCATTTCTCCTACCGGAGGTGGAAGGTGTTGGTGGAATCCTGCAATCTCTCCGCGCACGCCCATCACCCGTGGTGTGCAGGTTCCTGTGCCTTAACACATTTCCAGAAGAGGTCGAGTCCGGACTCTTCTAAAAGTGTAAGCGCCCAATTATCTTCTGCAAAATGCTCCACCACCTTGATCGGTTTTCGCATATTGCCACCAGTTCTAAGGGAGTCCTCCTGAGGATCCACCACAAAAATTCAAAAAGAGACAAGTCCCTACGGCAACCTATCAGGTGATCCCTAATTTAGCAAAAGCTAAATTGAGCTTCCACTAAATTAGGGGGCTAAAAAAATAAAAAAATCATCATTCGGCCCACTCGAGAAGAACTCACACGGGTTCCTGGGAAAAAGAACGGAGGCTGGGCCTTATTTTCCTTCGGCCCACCCAAGAAAAGTGGGTTGGGCCTCGCTGTTTCCGGCCCAACCAAAGGGAAACGCAGTCGGGTTCTTCTTCAAAGGGGCTGGGCCCTATTTTCTTTCGGCCCACCCAAGAAAAGTGGATTGGGCCTCGCTGTTTCCGGCCCAACCAATAGGAAACGCAGACGGGTTCTCCTACAAGGGGGCTGGGCCCTATTTTCTTTCGGCCCACCCAAGAAAAATGGGTTGGGCCTCGCCATTTTCGGCCCAACCAATAGGAAACGCAGACGGGTTCTCCTACAAGGGGGCTGGGCCTTGTTTTCTTTCGACCCATCCAAGAGAAGTGGGTTGGGCCTCGCTGTTTTCGGCCCAACCAAAAGCAAACACAGACGGGTTCTCGCTTTTGGCCCACCCAAAGGAATGCAGATGGTTGCGCCTCACTTTGGGCCAATCCAAAAACGCAGACGAGTTTTAATAGGGTTGGGCTGAGCCGTAGGTTGGGCCGCATCAGCCCAACACAGTCAAAAAGAAAATAGGCTGCAACGCAGACGGGTTTTGCGCCGAGACCTTGGGCTGCATCAGCCCAACCAAAAAAGAGGGGGGTTGTACAAAAAAGGCTGGGCCTCGTTTTTTCGGCCCACCCTAAGAACGCAGACGGGTTCTACAAAAAAGGGGATTGGGCTGCTCACTTTCAGGAACTCAGACGGGTTCTCCTAATTGCAGCCTATCATCTAATTAAGGGATGGATTCGGACCAACTCAAACGGGCTCACTATGTGTTCCATTCTAAAATCGGCCTATCATCCTCAGTTCTCTAAAGCTCGATTTGAACAATACGGGTAATTGATATAAATTACTTCATTACTTGTAGCTAAATCAACAAGCTAGAATTAAAACATTTCTACTTGCAAATTTATGCTATAATTAAAGAGCAGAGTCAGGAAAAAGACATTACCCGAACATGTGAATGCTTGTGCCATACATGATTCCACGATTCAGGCACCAATATCGACGGTTCCCAACCCGGCCTGGGAGTCCATGCTCGCCGGGAGGACATTTCATGTGCCGGTTCTTTGCATGGGGTTGAACGGGCGGATCTCTAACTTTCCTAACCATTGCTTCCTAATTAGTGAATGAAGGATTTCTTTGAGTAAGAAATGGAAGTGAAGAGTGAGATGTGTGATTGAAAGCATGAAGAGGCACTCCTTTTTATAAGGGAATTGGATGCATGCGCACCACACAAGTGGCGCCAAGCGGGTCCCAAAGAAGAAGATAATGGAGAGCATGCATTGGTAGAATCTATCCTAAAATCTATCCATGCATTGGCAAAAAAAGAGAAAGAAAAAGAAAGAGTCACGCCCAAGATAAGAAGAAGAGAGCCCAGACGGGTTCTCTGCGCCAACTAACGGCCCAAGAACCAGGCCCAGTGTAAAGAGAGAAACGCAGACGGGTTCGTATTGAGCCCAACTTACTGACCCAAGACACGTCGCAAAATTGGGCCTTGCATTTGCAGTCCAGTGGAACTTGGACGGGTTCCTTGCCCAAAGCCCAAAGCAACGGCAAACTTAAGCTCATTTCTGAGAACTAAAGCACAACTGACAGGTAAATTCGCTGACTCGTTCTGATTTTCATATAAACTGATGCCCTCCTCCTCTGTCTTGCAGGACAATGCAAGAGATACGGTCGTCAGTGATTCAAAAGACGACACTCATCTTCAGCGCCATCATCGGGCCTCCTCAATACGATGACACCGTCTTGGCCGCCATCATCGGGCCCTCACAATACGATGACACCCATCTTCAGCGGCCATCATCGGGCCCTCACAATACGATGACACCCGTCTTGGCCCGCCATCATCGCCCTCACAATCTGATGACACCCATCTTGGCCATCATCGGGCCCCTCACAATACGATGACACCGTCTTGGCCGCCATCATCGGGCCCTCACAATCTGATGACACCCGTCTTCAGCGGCCATCATCGGGCCCTCACAATACGATGACACCCGTCTTGGCCCGCCATCATCGGCCTCAATCTGATGACACCCGTCTTGGCGCCATCATCGGGCCCTCACAATACGATGACACCCGTCTTCAGCGGCCATCATCGGGCCCTCACAATACGATGACACCCGTCTTCAGCGGCCATCATCGGGCCCTCACAATACGATGACACCCATCTTCAGCGGCCATCATCGGGCCCTCACAATACGATGACACCCGTCTTCAGCGGCCATCATCGGGCCCTCACAATACGATGACACCCATCTTCAGCGGCCATCATCGGGCCCTCACAATACGATGACACCCGTCTTCAGCGGCCATCATCGGGCCCTCACAATACGATGACACCCATCTTCAGCGGCCATCATCGGACCCTCACAATACGATGACACTCATCTTCAGCGGCCATCATCGGGCCCTCACAATACGATGACACCCATCTTCAGCGGCCATCATCGGGCCCTCACAATACGATGACACTCATCTTCAGCGGCCATCATCGGGCCCTCACAATACGATGACACCCATCTTCAGCGGCCGTCATCGGGCCCTCACAATGCGATGACACCCCCCGGTCAGCTTTACGGAAGAAACTAAGCAGACCAACCAACATTGGCGCAGGACCAAGCTTCCAAGCGTCACCTCGGTCCGCCTCACGGCGAAATGAAGCGGACCAACCCCGACCGGCTTTACGGAAGAAACTAAGCAGGTCAACTCATCTTCAGCGGCCGTCATCGGGCCCTCACAATGCGATGACACCCTTTTCAACCCATTCGGTCAGCTTTACGGAAGAAACTAAGCAGGCCAACCAACATCGGCGCCGGACCAAGCTTCCAAGCGTCAACCAGCGGGCTTCTGATTCATATCCAAGATCATCAAGACTACTTTGATCATCGTTTTACTCAAACTCGATCAAAGTGGGGGCTATCTGTAGACACCGGATTTTGTACCGGTATTAATTTTAGCTGTTTGTAAAAATAAGCTAGCCGAATAGTTTAGTAGCATGCAAACCCATCTCTTTTCCAGCCCGACAACGAGCATAATGGCCCAAATGTTACGGGCCTAAGCATAATAGCCGAAAATGAGCAGGAACCCGTCTGGGTTCCTTGGGCCTGAGCATGGCTCAGCTCAGCAGGAACCCGTCTGGGTTGCTGGGCTAAGTTTTGTCGCCGCGGCTAAACCTAAACCTTAGAACACACCCCTTGCTTCCCCCATTCCACTATAAATTAAACCCTTTCTTCCCTTCCATAAACACACCATGATATGCTAGAGTATTGACACTAGCATATTCTCTCCACCTCTTCTCTCCCTTTGCATGCTGCTTCACTAAAGGTTGGCATAGTTGATGTAAAATATGTAGTAATCTATTGAATTCTTTTGTTTTTATTTTCAATATTTTGCATGATTTCAATGATGAATTTGTGAAATTTATGTCTAATTCCTCCCTCTTAACTTTTGTTTTGCTTTAATTTAATTCTAGTAGAGTCTATTCATTGAATAGGCGGATTTGATGATTTTAATTGTCAAATTCGTAACCTTACCCCCGAATCCATCTCTGGATTCGCAGGCCGGAGTCTATGTTTAATGGTTTGTTGTTTTTTCTCCTAAAATTCAACTGGCGACTCTATTTCTGCACTTTGTTTTCTTTTTTCTTTTTATGGGTTTTATGACCTATTTTACGTTTAGCGCAAGTGGTAATCCGGCTTGGTTCAATTCATGAACCCAGACGGGTTCCTCACCTTTTTTCTTTGTTTCTTTTTTCTTTGTTTTCTTTTTCGTGGGGTTTTACAGCTACGAACCCGTCTGGGTTCCGCAGTGAACTCAGACGGGTTCCTTTGTGTTTTCCCTTCCTTTTTTTTGTGTCTCTTTCTTTCTTCTTTCCTTAAAGGTGAATCTCGGGCGCATAAATCGTTTTTAATTTGTTAGAAAAATCATTCTTAAAAGTTCAACCTTATTTAAGGTTAAGCAATCCTAGTCGGCTCCCAATCACTCTTTAAGTAGCGCCGCGAAAAAGGTCATCGATCAATTTTTCGGGGTCTACAGATTGGCGACTCCACTGGGGACTTAAACTTAAAAAGAGGGTAAAACTTGAAAAAAATTAAATTTTAGTGTTTTTTGTAAAAGAGGAGGAATTAATTTATTTCACATTTTTATCATTGTTTTAGGCATATTGCATACCAGGCTACTCTTGGGCCTTTATGGCTGGGGAGCACAAAAGCGTTGGTTTAGGTTTTAAAACTAGGAATCAATCCCGAGCGGAGGTCACTACTTGTGGGATGCACTTACATCGCCAAGCATTTGATCTCTCCTCTCCCCGTGTTACACTCTAAAGGTTTCCTTGAAACCCAAAGAGCAACACCCCACACATTTTTCCTATGAATTCCATAAGGAAAATGCACCGGGGCGAGAACATGTGGTACCCTATTCATCTCCCTAAACCTAGAAAAACCCTGAATCTAAAGCCATGGTTAGGCTCATCCCGCATCTGTATGTCATGTGATTTAATCCTGTAAACGTTGAGTCCAAGTGTCTAGCCCGATCATGAGTGGGACGTCATTCTAGCCCGCGTAGGATCAAATGAGAGATGGACTGGCCCAAACCCAGACGGGTTTGCTGTGCCTGGCCTAGTTGGACTCAATGTGGAATCCTGTCTGTGCCTATTTGAAAGGGAGGAATTACAGTTCAAACCCAGACGGGTTTGAGCCTGTTTTTCTTCTCCTTCCACATTGGGCCAAACTGTTCGATACTGCAGTTAGCCCAATCCACTTACTATTGATCCTATTCGGTCCTTTATGACGCCCCTTGAGTCAGTGTCAGTCCTGTCAGTCATCATGCTAGGTCCATCTAGAGTTAGGACATGCACTCCCATAAAAGTGGGTGAGTCATCCTTGTGTCGGCATATAGGCGTCATGTCCGTATCCTAGGTTCATATAGGTCCAGTAAGTCATGCATGCATCGGGCGGGTGGCGTAAAAGTTCTTTCGAGCACTAGTCAGTTTCCATGCAGGCAAGATAACAGACCATCTCCGAGCCCGCATCTGTGACCCGCGAACCGGCAGGCTCATTCACAATCCCAACTACAGACCGCCTGCCCAATCCAGTGAATCCAGTGAATCCACCATGGCCACTAGCGTGCCTAGCCCCCCTCAGAAAACTGTTGAGACTAATTCCATCCAACGAAGGCCGTAAACCTTTCTTACTTTCAGTTTGACTTGCTTCACTTAGAAAAATCTGGACGAGATCTCAAAAGTTTTTGAAACTTTTTTCTTCAAACCTTCTGATTTTGAGACAAGTTATGAAAGTCGATTCGATCGCTTGACTATCTTAGAAAGTATAAATGTGCGTGCCGCAAATCTTTGGGCTAAGTTTAGTTGATTGAGCCCCATCCCGTGAGTCCACATTGCCTAAATTTTGAATTGATCACTTTTATCAATTCCATGATCCCTTGAGTGACTCACCCATTAGTTGCATCTCTAGAACTTGTTTTGCATCTTGCTTGAGACTACAGATTTGCATTGCACGCTGTGACAAAGTGATTAAGGCATTCGATTTTATTTTGATAAGCTACATAGCTAAATAGCCTTCCTTACATTATATTTACTGCTCTTTTGCCCCTAGCCTTTGTTTATCCTTTTTCATGATTGAACCACGACAATACGAGCCTTGGCCTCGATATCCAAAGATTCCTTTGCCTTGCTTGGTTGAATGAGAGTTTGTCTTTTTTTTTTTGGAAGTTTGGGAGAATCTGAAAGTCCCATATCTTGAGCGATTGGTATTTGGTTATGTTGTTCATATATTATATCAAAGTCGAAGATTCCATAGATATTCTTCTCCCCGATCACCCACAAAAAAAAAATAAAAAAAGCAAAAAAAAGTAAAAAAAAAAAGAAAAGAGTTTCAAAAATAAAAGGGTGATTAGGGAGATTCAATTTAAAGTTCAGAAAACTTTGACCTGGTTGTATTCAGTTGAGATGTTTCAGGGTGAAAGGTGAAATGTCTTGCACACATTAAGCAAGAAGGAGAGTTCAGAGTGTTTTATTCGTTGAAAATCAATTCAAGCATGGCTCTTAACTCCTCATTCCCAAATTTTACCGCTCCTTACTCTAACCTAAGCCCCGTTGCAACCCGAAAAAGTCTTTTTGATTGTCACTTGTGCATTGCATACCAGTAGTGGAGAGTGAGGTTCTTACCAAGCTTATGGTAGTTTGTTTCTATTGGTTTGAGTATGAGAAAACACACATACATTTTCAAAATTGAGTGTTTGAGTGTTTGTTCTTTCCTATGTGAGGTTTGCTCTTTTTAACTGACCTACGTCCATAACTAACCGCGCACATTTGCATTATTCTTAGAATCATGGATTTATGCCTCTGAAGTACTTGTTCTCTCCTTTGGGATTCGAAAATTTCTTCCTATCTCTTTCGAACTGAGTTTTGATCTTGTCCATATTAATCTTTGTGCTTGCTTGTTGAACTGATTTTGTTTCGACCGAAAATTCCTTATCCCAGAATGTTTCAGCAGCACATAGAAAATCTCAATATCAAATGTCTTCGCCGGCCCCGAAACTGTAGCTCGAACTTACTTGTAGCGTTTAATTCTCGTTTTTTTTTTGTTTTTTGGTCTTTTTTCGTTTGGGGAAGTGGGAGTAATCCCACCATGTAGATTGCATATCACATTACACATTTTTGTTACTTTATGCATAAGGGTACATGAAAATAAAAAAGTGCATTACATAGCATCGTTATTGCATAAGCGTCACATCAGTAGTTCGCACTAAAAAAAAAAAAAAGCATTGTTCCATCATTGCATTGCATCGTCCTAAGTGCATGATAAAAGTCATACATAGCATTACATAGGTTCGTTGCATAGAGACCCTGCATCTTTCTCAATCCTCATCAACCACCACCACTGGCGCTATCAGCCCCATGGGCTCCGCTTCCACCAGCTCCGAAGTAAGTGTCCCATTGATAGTAGGAGGAGTCTACCACCTCTGTATCACCACCTGAGCCAGACAAGTGCAACACTTCGGTACTGCCTGCATTAAGCCAAGAGTGTTCTGGAACCTGCCACTCTTGATTACCTCCAGGCCACCCCTGTGGAGCAGGCCAAGAAGTTCTTACTACAAGCTCTGGGACAGGCCATCCCGACCATTCCTGAGTTTGCGTTCCCCATCCAGACGTTCGAGGCTGCTCCAAACCCCCTTGCGAAGGAGTAACGGGAACAACGGGTTGAGACGGAAGCACTGATGAGGCGTCATCCGCGAGGGCACGGTTATACCCCGCAGATGCACCCGAATCACTGCGAAGCACCACAGTAGGATCGACCGCCGCAAAGGAAGTGCCATAACCTAAATCCACGGTCGGTGCAGGAGACGCAGGAACATACCCAGGTTAGCAAAATCGTTTTTAATTTGTTAGCAAAATCATTCTTAAAAGTTCAACCTTATTTAAGGTTAAGAAATCCTAGTCGGCTCCCAATCACTCTTTAAGTAGCGCCGCGAAAAAGGTCATCAATTTTTCGGGGTCTACACACACGTCCATAAAACAAACCCCTAGGGAAGTAGCACTTATCAGGCATCCCTGATCTCTTGACAACCTCCCTGCAGGAATAGATCCTTGTCTATGGGACATGGCCCGAACACACAACCATATCAGGGCATCCCCTGATCTCTTGACAACCTCCCTGCAAGAACAGATCCTAGTCTATGGGACATTGCCCGAACCCGCATTTACATCTCATTTGAATTATTAGTTCGGTTTAATATCACACCATTCCAAACTCAATCAATCCATTCCCAATTTCCAAAACCATTTCCAAATCACACATAAACGACTGTCCATATTTTACCAACTCAAAAGAACATAAACCACATCCAAAAATAGACAGTCAAATTTTACCATAAAATCCCTTAGGGATGCAAAATGCAAAATAACTTAAAATCAATCAAAACAATTAAAGTACACCCCAGCAGGATTTAGGACATAGACATTACCTGACAATTCTTCTCCTTACTTCAGAACACGTTTGAGCTCACTAGATCAAACGGTTTAGAACGCGCCTAAAAATAATGAAATTTCTAAAATTAAAACGTGTCGTACGGAGTTAACGCAATCTATCTTCCACCTAACCCACCCCTAGGAACACTATAAGGTTCCCATCATTCATAAATTAACATTTTAAACATAACTCACACCTTTTAAACCATCACATGTTACCAACACTTAACATATTACAATCAAATAATTAATTCACACATAACCACACATTTATTCAAAAGAATAAACTGGACTGATTGCAACGCCCGGATAAAACAAACCATAACTTGACTTCCCGACATCCTATGGGAATGGTTTTGAACTTTCTGGAAACCTCGGGATGTCTACTAAAACTTTTATGTTGACCTTGACCAAAAACACACCATAAGGTCCTCAAAAAAAGGCAACTATATAACATGTCCAGTTCTGACCTAGGTCTGGTAATTGGGTCATAACTCGAACTATACACCTCAAAAACTCGATCCGCAAAATTTCTATGAAAGCTAACACACTAAGGTATTTCTAGACCAAACGGTAGGGCTAAATATTAACTGCATGAATTATGGTGATCAATATCGTACGACTCATAAATTCTGTCCATACAGACCCGTTTCTATTTTGGATTTTTCGATCCTAATTCCAATCAAACCATTCCGGGACTCTAACTTGAGTCTCTAAACAGTCCACTTAAGGTCAAATACCTTCCCCTTCACCCTCTAACACAACCAAGGCCAAACTATACTCAAACTAACACCAAATTCTCACATAAACAATTAAATTTCTAAAATAAACATTTTCTTTAAAAACCAACCATAAAGGTCACAATAAAACTCAAATTTTCGGCATCGAACCTTATGGAAATAAACCACAGACAACAAGGGTACTAAACCTTCACTCATAACAAAAATTTAAATCATTTCTGAGTAAGAGAAAAATCGATAAAACTCATAATAAAATATAACACATGAAATCAATAATAGTTACGATTATAACATCAAGATCAAAACTTTACAAACCACAACGTAATTTACTTTGCAAAAACGACAAGGGAGGTTTAGGAACACCCTTTTTAAGAAGTACAAGATAATAATAATTATAAACTAAAGCTTTAGCTCAAATTTCCTAAAATTCACTCACCTTTGTGAAATACTTTATTTTAGAAATAGAACACAACTACATTTAAAACTTAATCACATACCTCGTTAATCAATTATTACACATAAAATCAGATTCATAACTCAATTCAAACTTAATCCATACATAATTTACTAATAACACAAACTTACACATAATTTGTCAAGACCCACTACATTATTCCTATTATTTTGCAAACTAATGCATAAATTGCAAATAATCAAGTAATAAACAGAAACCTAAACATGCATGTTACTTGCAATTTATCACCTACAGTACTCCTATGAGTCACTCCTAGTCAAACTCTAGGATAGATTACATAGAATAACTAGTACACATCACATATATTAATTAGCAAGAATTACTAACTTAACTTACAAACTGTAGCACTTAACACTCAGATTGAACATGAAGTATATAAACCATTAACATGAGAAAATCTCAGATTACACCACTAAGAGAATGATTAATAACGAAACAAACAGTGCCAAAGCAAGAATGAAAACATAATGTGTTAGGGTTTAAGTAAGGGAGCTGCTGGGCAGAATGGATGGCAGAGAGGGCGGTCGTCGGGCGGTGGGTCTGAGTCAGCGAGGGTCGGTGGAGTCGCGGTGGTGGTCGGAGTCGTCAGGGTCAGGACAGAACGAAGGCAACGGCGGCGACGGTCACACAGCAGCTGTACAATCACAACAGTGGCGGCTCCTCGCATCTAGGCGGCGTGCAGCGTTCGTCTGGTGGTCGGGAGGTGGCGACGATGGACACGGAGCCCCTTGGTGGCGGCGAACGACGGTGCTCGGTGGCCGTGGGTGGAGCGGCAATGGTCTGCGATGGCCTCGGTGACGGTGGTGTCGCACATCAACATTCAATAGAGGGTGGGAGAGTGAGGTTAAAATAGAGGGAGAAGAGAGAGGCGGTGGATTTACGGTGGTGATGGTGTGTGACGGTGGTGCTCCGGCGACGAAGGGCGGCGGTTTGCAGGTGGTGGGGGACGACGGTTAAAAGCACGCACGGCACAGAAGAAGAGAGGGGGAGGAAATAGATTAGGGTTTGAGTGATTTAGCTTAACTGACTAATTAAGGGTATTTAATCCTAATTTAGCTAAAAAAACTTTACTTGGAGAAGAAGCACCATTTAACCGTCCACTAAAAAGAAAGTCATAGGAAAAATATAAAATTTTTTTTTTGAAAATAATAATAAAAATGCTAATACTAAAATTAGTCACATAATTAACTAGATAAAATTAACACATATTCATCAATTATTAACATAGAGTTTACCAAAATACCCCTGTTCCCATGCATACCATGCGCGTAAAAAAGAATATATTACCCTTGATATCCCCTCGACGGTCCTACCAGCTCAAGTGTTAACAATTTAAACACAAAATAATAAACAGAACGTAAAATAACACTAACGACGTAACTACAATTATAACAGATTTTTCTGGGATTTTACAATTGTAAAACCCCGGAAAAATTTAAAGGTGTTGACTGTGACGCCGTCAGTAAATTAAGTTTGACTTCGTTAACTGTTTATCAAGTTTCGTTTGTGATTATTCTTGCTAACACTTGAACTCGTAGGAGCGCGTAGTATCTAACGAAGGGTAGAATAGTAATTTTATGCATAGGAAGGTTGCATGTGAGTGTGGGTATTTTAGTAATTTTTGTGTGTGACCCTAAGTGCTATTACTACTATTATTCATGTGGGTTTTTTATTTTAGTACTTATGTGCTATTTTAGAGATTTTGGAAAATCTAGTATTATAAATAATTAATTACTTTCATCTATATTAATTTTCTATTTTATTTGTTTTTTTTTCTCTTGAAATAATTATGGGTATAAATACCCCTATTATATTAAACCCTAGTCGAATACACCAATATACTTCTTTTCGCCGTTCACCTTTCACGTGCTTTCAACACAGTAAAGTCCCGAGCCTATACAATGAAAAACCCTCTTCCCACCCCCTCTTTTCCCTCTCCTCCGCCAGCGACCACCAGCTCTTTGACCCACCCGAGGCTTCCGGGCAGAAGTATGCATGACCCTCATTAACCGCCACACGTCAACTGAGTCGCCGGAGCCGCCGTTGCCACTGTCAGAGCCGCCGAAGTTATGCTGTTGCTGCGGTACTACGGTGTTGTTGCTACTGCAGTGCTTCGATCACCACCCATCACGACCACTGACGCCGCCGCTAACAGTCCCTGCGGCCACCGAGGACGCTAACACCGCCCTTCCCGCCACCGTCCGATAACTGCCCCTGTTGCCGCCAGCCACCATTGTAATAGTATAAACCCTATACCTTTTGTTTGTTTTTCTATAGTTTCTTTGATGCGAATGAAAGACTTCATATATGACTATATGTATAGTTTACGTGGGTAGGATGATGCTAAGGTTGAGATGCTGCTGGGTAGAACAAACTAATGGTAAGTGTTTGTGAGTAGCCTTTAGGTGTGGTTTTGTTGGTACGTACGTAGGTTGATTATATCTAAGTATCATTTCATTATTAGTATTATGTGTTGTTCTTTTGGAGTACTGTTATAGGTAGTACTAAACTTATTTTATTAAATTGTGTTTAATTGTTTTAAGCCCCTAAAAGTGTATTTTAGCGGTTTAAATACTAGAAAAAAAAAGAGAGAGAGTTTTAAACCATAGAATAGATAGTATTGCATGTGGTTAATAATTATTTCATATAAAAAGTATGGTTTTTGGGAGTGTTTTATGAATATATTTGAGTTACTAGTTTGCTAAAGTTATGTCCAAAATTATGTCTGAAGTAATCCAAGTAGTGTTTTACAATTCCTTTTACTAAGGTTTTAGCCGTTAAATTAAGTTTTACACTTTACTTTTTTTTAGTTTTATTATTATGTTAATTATCAGCTTGTTATGTAAAAAGTTCTACTTTTGATAGTGTTAAAATTGTAACTAGAACCTCGTTGTTTTGTCACATTCCTCATCCAGTTTGGATGTTGAAAATTTAGTCTTTTATTTAATTGTTAGTTTATGTGTTTAATGGCTTGGTTGGGTTATAGTTAATGCGGTTAATTTGGGGATTTTGTGTTAGCTTTAGTTAGGGTTGACTTTGGTTCTGTTAGGAGGTGAAGTGGGGTGTATTTGACTTTAGTTCAATGTTTTAGACCCAAGTTAGGACCCCGAGATCGAATGGTGAAAGTTAGAACCGAAATTACAAATTTATTAATAACCGTTAACGGGACAGTTTCGTTAGTGTCTAAAGATCGAGTCACCACGGCTAGTGTAGTTACCTTTTGATCGAACCCTTTGGACTGGAGGTTCCCTTAGATGTTAGGAACCATAGGAATTTTACGGATCGTACGTTTGATTTGTATAGCCCGAGTTATAACCGTTTTACCAGAACCTGTCAGAACTGGACCAATTGGGAAGATGGGTGTTTTTAGAGTCCTTGGGGACTGAGCCATCAACATAGAAGTTTTAGTAGACGTCCTGAGGTTTCCAAAAAGTTCAGAACCAGACCCGTAGGATGTCGGGAAGTCGAGTTGTGACCCGTTTTATGTGAACGTTATAATCTGTCCTCTGTTTGCTTTTATTTATGAAAATTGTTGAGTAAATTTTATGTGTGAACTTGTTCCTTGAATGTGTTAAATATAAACCATAAATGATAGGAACCTAAGTGTTCCTAGGGGATGGGTTAGGTAGTTGATAGTTAATACTAACTTCGTTAGAACGCGTTTTGATTAGATAATTATTCTTATTCTAGGCCCGAGTTAGTGCGTGACGATAGTGAGCTCAAGTGTGTTCTCCTTATTCTTTGTGGCTTTCAGGTAATTGTCTATGCTCTAATCCCCACCGGGATGGTCTTTAAATGTGTTTTAATGTTTTCTAATCTGTTTTGATAATTGCATCCCGAAAGGGGACTTTTGTGGATTTATGACCGTCTGTTTTGGATAACTGTTTGTAATTGTTGTACCTTGTTTTTTTGAGTTGAGAAAATTGGATGGTCTTTTATTCGAAGTTTTGTTAATGGTTTTGATAACTTGGGATGGTTTGACTTGAGAGTTGTGAGATGAGTTGGAATAATGAATTAATAATTCAAAGTGGAAACATTAAGCGGGTTGTTGTTTTGATGCCTTTGACAGGCTAATATTCATGCGGGTGATAACCCCGAGACCAAGATTCGATGCCTGTATGGGTTATGTGCCAGGAGATCAGGGTTTCATCCCTGATATAGGATAAATGTTATGATACCCTTGGTGGGCGACTGTTTGATGCCTTTGAGAGGCTAATATTCATGCGGGTGATAACCCTGAGACCAGGATTCGATGCCTGTATGGTTTATGTGCCAGGAGATCAGGGTTTCATCCCTGATATAGGATAGTTGTTATGATGCCTTTGGTAGGCGATGTTCTTTTTGGGATTTGATATCCCGCCTGCAAATTAAAATATGGATTGGATGGGTTGAGGAAAACAGTTAAGGGTTAAAGGTTTGTAAAACGTTTGATTTGATCCCTCTCCCTAAAATGAATTGAAATGAACTTAAACTGTTTTAAACGTTAGGGATAGACATTATTGAGATTTCCCCCTCATTTTTGAAATGTTTTGTTTTCAGGTGAAGATCTAAATGCTGGGGACGGGAATTAGAAGTGAGGACGACGAGTCTAGAAGTCCTTGAATCTTTTTATTTTGTTTTCGTTATGATGTCTTAAAGTTCTGTTTTGAGTTGTTAGTAGTTACCGTTAGCAGACAATTGTGTTTTCCTTTCTCGCCTTGTGTTCCTTCGGGGATACGGCAGTGACGCCCAAACTGAATTTGAAGTCTTCCGCTAAGTTTTGTCTGTTAACGTTAGTTTGACTTTGACTTTCTATAATTGAATTTCCGGGGCGTTACAACAATAGTTAATAATGAACATATATATTAATAATTAATAATTAATTATTATAATTAGTTAATAATAATCGAATTATTAATAATTAATAAATAATTATAATTATTAATAATTAATATAATAAAATTACTAATTGATAAAAATGTCAACAATTAAAAATAATTAATAAATATTATAGTTAATTATTTGCCATTGATAATAATTATTAATTAATAAAAAATAATGTTTTATAATTTATAGTAATAATATTATTAATTTATATGTAATAATAACTAATTAATAATTGATAATTATTAATTATTTATATTTTATTATTGTCATAATAATAATAATAACAATAATAATAATAATAATAATAATAATAATTATAACAAATACTATAATTATAGCTTTGATTTCATTCCACTGCTCACCAAACACTTTCATTTCATGGTTGTAATTTCATACACAACCCCCTAGGATTTTAATTTCATACCCGACCCATTTCACTTTTTTCTCCAAACAAGCCCTGAGTAGTTTGAAACGGTACTTAACTTGTAAGGTGCTGTTTATTTCAATATTTAGTAATAAATGATCGCTCTCAAACACTGCTAATACCTAACACTAATCTAGTAGTTGATCAAACAAATGGATCATCATAATTACTATTGGCCTCTAAGAAAATGGTAACCATTAATAAACCATGTTAATTACTAATTATATTATAGTCCTAAACACTCAAACGAATAGCTCAAATATTCCTATATCTATAATGATCCATTTGATGATTTATATATGGGGCCCTATTCATTGCAAGGATAAACCGCTCACAACATTTTTCTACATATTTATTTCTATGTTTACATAAATTACCTAAATTTAGATAATTTTTCTACTTTTAAAATAACACATCATCTACTTCTACTTAACTTAGTCAAATATGCTCAAATATATCCAACCTTGTTCAACTTCTACATACCAACTAAAAGAATATGATCAATTGTTAATACAAGTACTCCATAATAATAAGGGAGGAATGCATTTTTATTGAAACTAAATCTTACATTTGGTAATATGTCAAAATAGTTGTGAATCAAGACCCAATTAATTAATAAATTGGTATAGTATATAATTATGACATTTGATTATCAAACAGCGAGAGAGTGTTGGGGAAGACATGAGTATCAACATATGGATGTGCCACAAAAGGAAAGATTGTTAGTTATTATCTTGATGTGGGGAAGAATTTAAGTGTAAGAAGGGACACAAGGGGCAAAGATGAGTTACATTGAGATCCAGATGGTGGAACTCATCAGCACAATTAAATGGTGAACTGTATTATGGTGCTCAATAGGAAATGAAGCACTACCATACCCACCAGAGATAATTGTAGCAAAGTTTGAAACAATCTCTGACATATTTTAGTAAGACATACAAAAAAAGGCTATAAAGGGGCATGTCAAACAATGGAAAATATAGCATGTGTGTAGACTGGAAGTTGGGCATTGATATGCTTTTGTGCTTTTATAAAACTAAGTGGGAATTGCCTTTATTTTCACTACTGTATTGATATCTTTAATAGTGGAGCTATGGACTGTAAGTCATCTGTGTTATGGAAGCATTGTTTGGTAATAAATACAGTCTCATATAGTACAGAAGGCTTGGTAAGGAATTTAGAGGCTATTCTCTGCATTTTCCAGTAAGGCATGTTGAAGTTGACAATTCAAGGATTAATGGTAGATATGTGGATAGACTCTAAGACATGTAACGTTAGACATTGACTTTTGTCTCCTTGTGTCTCAGCTATACCATATTATGAGATGCCCTCATTTTCATTCGACTTTCGTTGGGGTAATATAGATGTAATCTAGTACTCTAGTGGGGTCTATTTTTTCAGATGTTAAATAATAAAGGCTATCGCCCACAATTATAGAAAAATGATTGATCATCAATCTCTATTTTGAAATTGAAGCTTTATTTATGATTGATCATTAATCTCTACTTTGAAACTTTTTTTATTCCTTGTTTAATTTGAAACATGATTTGAGATAAGAATCTGGTAAGGTGGCTGAATCTTCGGTTGAAGTAACCTTGGAACATGATTTTAAGAAAACACGTGAAGTGTTCGTGAATCCAACAACATCAATTTTGGTGGCATTTACTTTCCGATTATATGATCCGATCAAAGAAGGGTTTCATTATCATCAGCACCTCAACAAAAGGTTACTGTAGTCCCCAAAGAATCAAAAACGCAACCCAGTTGGATAATCGCAAAATCGAATCTAGAGAGAGAGGTAGGAGATGGAGGGAGAAGTTGAAGGGGAGGCGATGGGTTTGGAGCAACTGCCGATGGCTTTACTGGGCACGATCTTGGTGAAGTTGGATATTGCTTCCATCTGCTCTATTGCTTCAACTTGCCGCACCTTCAACTCATGCGCTTCTCACATCCTCACTTTTTTCCCTCAAATCCATCTCCTGGTAATCCACTCATTTCCTTATTCATTCCTTCTTTTTTCTTCAATCCGATTTTGGGTTATTCAATTTGATGGGAAATGCCCAATTTGATAGGAAATGAGAGATCTGCTACTCTGATTGGGATGCTCGATATTGGTTACAGATTATACAAGTTTTCCCTAAGCTTAATTTGATAGGGAAAAACTAGGAAAAAGCCCTTTGCTGTTTCATGCGTTGATTTTTATTCAATTGCTTCCACTTTTTTGTTGCTATTTGATTGTATGCTACTTTGGTTTTGTTTCGTTGTTTGATGGAAGTGTTTTTTTCAGGACATTGCACCAACTGTTGATCTTTTGGTCCCCTTATTGCCCCCAAACCCGCACCTTACAAGCCTGAAGATTGACTGCTGTCGGCTCGATGACGCTGCCATTGATCAGCTTGTTCGACCCTCATTGCATGAGCTTTTCCTTCATAACTGTGGCGATTTTAGTGGCAAACTGCTTTGTGAGATTGGTGCACGGTGTACTAGTCTCAGGTATGCTCCCTATTCTGTTTGGTTTGTTACACAACCTGCATTGATTTATCTCCGAGATTGGAACCTGATGATTATGATACTTCATGAATGCTGTAGTTGCTTCTAGTTGGGAATGAATTCATTATATGCTTCTAGAAAGAAAACAAGGGGCTGATATAGAAATGTCTTAAATTGTGTCTGTTCTATATGTACTGGTTCTTACATTTATATCCTGCACTCGTTGTCATCCCTTGTTTCTTGCTTTACCCCCTCCAGGTCTCTCTACCTAGGTTCTGTGGCTGACAAAAGAGGTCGTGCGATTCATATTTCTGATCTGGAGGATTTGCTCAGAGGTTGCAGTCAACTGGAAGTAAGATCCAACAGCTGAAGTAAATTTGTGATGAACCTAAACAGTTTCTTGTAGGGAATGTCATTTGGATAACAAAAAGCTGCAGTAGTTATTAATTAAAAATAAAGGCAGTGATTAGATCATTTTCATGGATGATTTGAAGAGATGGCTTATGTAGCATAATTGATACTTTTGGGGAGTTTAGGGTACCTTTTTTTTGGATTGGTCAGAAAATGAAAAGAACAAAGATAAGAAAATGTTCCTAATCACATTAGAAAAAGAGTACTGTAGCAAGTAATAAGTAAATTGGGAGAAACTAGTGTTCGATTGACATTTACGCTCTTTTTCATTCTTGAAAAATGAGATGGAGAGAAAATTTTTAAAAATGACCTACTTTGTCTTATTCTATGTAAAGAAATCCAAAGAATTAGGAGTTAGACTGAAAATGTCATGGGAAATTGGAATGACTTTTTCAACAAAACTTTCCTTCCAAAATTGAGAGGAAAGTGGAAGAAAATGTGATAGGCTAAATTGGAAGGGAGATTTAGGAAAAGTGAAAGTTAAATGAGGATTTGGTAGGAAAATAGGGACTTTTAAAACTAGATTAGTAAGGATATAGAATCTTTCCCTTATTTCACTTTCCATGAATCAAATAGAGCCTTAAAAAATATGATTTCCATGGTTCCTGCAAAATTTTTTTTGTTTTTAATACCCTGGTATGAATGTCAGTAACATAGTCGATGTCCACCAGGGAAAAGCCTTGTTACTGAGCATATGAACTGCATACCTGCACACCCATAAACTGGCTAAACTTTGATACTAAAAGTTATTAAATAACTTTGTTCGCTTTTGTTCCAGCTATATGCTTATGATATGCGGCAATTATTTCTCATGTAGTTTAGAGCCATTGTCATTCCCTTTTGTGTAATTGAGCTAAAATTGTGACAGATATGTCCATTTCAAGAACATTAAACTAAAATAATGTTGCTGCCCTTCTTTTCTAGCGATATTTTCAATTTCACAAAGCATAGTCGCAAACTTGTTTGGTGTTTGGTGTTTGGTGATTCTGTTTGAAGCGGCATCCCTGCTATGGGCATAAGGTTGCTATGTCCAAATATCCTTAAACTTTGCCCCTGCTAGGAGTGTTGAACTTGCTGTTAAAGTGGGCTGGCTTTCACAAAATTCTGAATTTTCAAAGTATTCGTTTCATTTATTGCTTTTATGATGTTTACAAGGTTCAATAAACAGCTTGAATATGTGAAAGACCTTGTTGCAGAATTTTCTCTGTACTCTTCTAAATTGAATTCTGGAGAGTTTTATTTTGCTCTCAATCTTTAGTTGTAATATTCTTTATCACTGAAGTGCAAGCAAATGGTGGACTGGCTGGACTTTTCTATGCCACTGTTCTGTGCTTCTGTATTTATATATTGGATAAGTAATCTTTCCATATAAATATAAGATGAAGGAAGCCTCTAATTTGATTCTCAGTTGTCAGGACTTATGTCAATGAGGAATATTTTTCTTTATGATCAAATTTATGCAAATTTCTTGGAGAGCCTTGGCTCCAGTTAATAAGTGCTCGTTGCCAGCATTCAGCTAATTTATTGCCGTAGATCCTATTAGAATAACCATCTAATTAAGAGGTATTCTTTATGTATATTAGATACCTGCACATAATGTGGACGATTACTTGGTTTTTGACATCCTGTACCATATTAGAAGATTTAGGAAGGAGGAAAATTTTGTAAGTGGAATGTACCATTGCTGCACTTCCCATTTTAGGCTAAGGTAAGGACAATGAGCTCAAAAGAGCTAGTCTTTGGATAAAATCTATACAAACAACTTAAGGGGTATCTTGTTGGCTGTGTTCTATATTGCCAGGTATACACTAATGGCATTGAATAGATTTGCAAATATGGGTATAATAGTCATTATTCATGGGCCTTATGCCCCAAGGACATTGACGATTGGGCACTCATTTATCAATATCCGTTGATATAATTGATGCACAAGTTTAAGAAGCGCTGACACTTACTAGCTTTTCCTTCATACCTTACTGTGTGAAATTATGAAGCTCTAACACGTGTTTTTGCTTGACATGTTGGTGTCAGAAATGTGTCTCAATGTGTGGATACAACCCACCATCCACTGTCAGTTACGACAAAAACGAGTATGAAATTAGTCAAGTGTTCTTAGTTGCTAGATATTTGCCTAGGAGGTAGGACAATTGAGTTTGTATGTTTGACTTGTGCCACTGGCTGCTTCACTTTCCAGCTTCCTCTGCCATGTCCAAAGTTCTGGCATTTCATTGATGACCTTTTTCTGATAAGGAATAAATAAAAGAATGGGTGCACTGTTGGTATCCTACAAAAGCTATGTACAATATAAATATAAGCCATTCACAATATCAGCCACATTAATAGATGAATAGCTAAGGTTCTCACTATCCCAAAAGAGGGTCATTTTGAAATGTTTTTAGCGCGCTGAAAAGGAGTTTCAACTCACTCAAAAACTCTTCAGCTTTTTTTTTTCTTCTCCGAACACTCCAAAAAATAACATGAGATATTGCCAAGCCTTCTTATTCATAAGCTAAGAAAAACACAAAGGCTGGCTCTCAAATAGCCCTCACAATCACAAACCCATAATGAAGCAACAAGTGATTCTTGTACCTTGACATAAAAACTATTGATTAACCCCGCCCCATCCCTCCCCCCCCCCCCCCTAAAATTATGACTGGTCAAAATCTTCCCATGTGCGGCTTCTCAAACAAAGAGACCTTTAAAGAAGCAAGAGACTTCCAAGGGAAGGCTCCCTTGGAAAGGTGTTCATACATAGATCGAAAAATGAAGGAAATTCAAATAATGAGATCCCATAGTGAAGTTCCCTTTGCTGCGTAGATCCCATATCACCATTTGCAGTAAGGAATCCCCCATCTTGCCCTCATCAAGCTTGTTAAAACAACAATAAGAGTATCATGACTTTAGGGGTATCTAATGCTTCTCGTCATGAAGGTTATGATGCATCTCTTTTTTTTTTTGTTTTGTCCTCTTTCTTGGTCTCAGTTTCAGATTGAGATTAATTTCTTATTAAATTCTATTGATATAGAGAGGGACATGGGTGATGGGACCGAGGAATGAACGGATCTCAAATTTGTGTTCTTTCTTTTTATTGCTCATGAGTTGGGGGGGGGGGGGGTTGCAGTGGTACTTGATAAGGCAATTGCTGCCTAGAGTGTCGGTTGTCTCATGAATTTCTTTCCTATACTTTGCCATTTCTTAAAAAACTAAAAAAAAAAAAAAAAATTAAAGCAACACGAGTCTTAACCGTTAGTTCAGGTCTCCAAGTTTCCTTCTTCGATGTTCAGTTTGAGGGAATACCCCTCCCCAATTTTCACTCTTTCCAGGATTATTGGACAATAATAATATGAACTTTAGGGGTATTGGCCGATAATAATACCACCAATTTTGTTGAACATTAATAGTATCAACTATGGACCTATTTTCCACCAATAGTACATCACCTAATTGATAGGTTTCTGACTTACTAAAAAGATGGTGTGTCGCCTAATTGTATGAGCTAGAGGCTATAGCAAGTTGAGAAAATGTTAACGGGTACATTTTTTTGTCAACTAAGTAACATTAACCAATTTAGCTAAACAATAATCTAAAAATAAAACTTTAATTGTTTTTTAACGAAATTGGTCAACACTGCTTAATTGGCAAGAAAAAGTGACAATCAACCTTTTTTCCACTTGCTCAGGCCTCCTACCTAGACAATTAGGCGACATGTGGTCTTTTCGTTAAGTTAAACACCTATCAACTCGGTGTCATACTATTGGCGGAAAATAGGCGTACAGTTGGTACTGCTGGTGTCCTATAAATTGTTGGTATTATTATTGTCCAATACCTCTAAAGTTTGTATTATTGTTATCCAATAATCCCTCTTTCCATTGTCTTCCACATTTTGAGCTTCCCCTAATTTCACTTGGATCGGTAGATCTCTTTAGTCTGGGGAGTTCAATTTATTCCTATTTTAAAAGTCTATTGCTTATCTCAATTTATCGGAATTTTTTTAATGCTTTATGAGTCAGCCTACGTGTTACATCCCTACGTTTTCAGAAATTACATACCGTTTATGTCCGTCTTGTGTAGTATCTGCGCCACTTATTTACGTGTTTGCTTCTTAGCATGAGTACTAGGCATAGTGATTAGTCTCTGTGGGGGCATTTAGTAGCAAGACAGTTAATAAGTTGCAAGCTAAATATACTGTTGGAACAGGCATTTCTTTGTTTCTAGCCAAGATGAAGATGATAGGCTTCATTCTATTGTTTGCATTAGATTAAGAAGAAATGGTTTAACAGGTAGGTTTAAGGACCATGAGCCCCTCCAAAAATACGGTTGGTTTTTGGTTGATGCTACATGGAAGTCCAAGGTTTATGGTGTCGGCATGAAAGAAAACCCATAAGACGAGACAATGCATCGAAATGGGTTAAACGCCCTAGGTGAAATGATTTTTCATTACCTCAATTGAAGTAATGAGCCTTACAATATAATATTGGAAGGCTCATTACTTCAACTAGTCTCCGTGTTCCTCGAAGGGATCTCTCAATTGTTGAGAGGATTGCCCAAAAGGGGGTATATAAAGCATACCCGGTAGAACTTACAAGTAAACCAGATATAAAGATGGCGACTTGGGTTGCTGTTTCCATTATTATATAATTTCTAGACTACAATGGATCTATGATAAAATCGTTTATTTACAACAGAATGTACAGATCTCAATGAATACAATCAGATTTATGGCTACACAAACCGTTGAGGGTAGTTCTAGATCTCGTCCAAAACCTACTACATATGGTTTTATACTAGTTTATTCTAAAAGCACTTGTTGACATTGCTTTTCATAGTTGGTGTCAAGTTCTCATTTTATCTAACATTCATTGTGTTTTCGAAGGGGCCAAGCTCAGAATAATTGGCATGACTGTCTTCATTAATGTTTTGATTCTTCTACTATCAAAAGTGAGGGTTGGTTCTATACATCATAAATAGAAAATAAATTGTCATCCTTTTTTAGTATGCAATAAGATTCTTAAATCCTCATTCATCTAGTATGTTCAGTCGTAAAGACGCCTTTAGATGACTTAGGTGGTTAATTTACCCTGTTTATCCTAAGCGTTTTCGTGTTTTTAACTTGTGTACAATTTAACTGTTTGCTATTCTTCATTTTCTCGGATGCCTCTTTGATCTCATATTTGGTGATAAGATGACAAACCCTAGTATAGTAGTATAATTCCTCTTTCCCTAGCCTCTGCTAGCTTGAATATTGCTTTCTCCCCTCTTTTAATCTCTCCTTTTCAGCATAGGTTTGCATGAATGTGAATTTTATTTCTTGATATTGCACCTCTGTGTTCACATCCTCTTTAGCTTTGTTTATCGCTTTGTCTTGTTGAATTGGTATTTATGGAATGGAAGTTGTTTCTGCATATTGTTTTCTTAGACCTTTTTGCTTCTCATAACCAGAGTAATCCATCCCATAAGAAATGTAATGGAGTTTACATGAAGAGGAAAAAATCCATATATGGTGTGGAGTGTGGACCAATATAGGTAAGAAATAAGGCTAAGTACTTGGAGTGATGTTGTGAGGGTAATTGGAGAAAAAAGACATGTCCTTTATTCAAGCTATTAAATATTTGTAGAGGAAGCAAGGACAAGTATAAAGATACTAACTAAGAGGGATACATGTGATTTTTCAAGTAATACTTGGTTGTACCAAGGGTCAGCTAAAAGCTCTTTTTGCCTAATTTGACTATTGTCACAGATGAGCTTTCAAAGCAATTCATGATGGGTAACTTTGTGTTATTGATTTGTTAATGATATTAAGGTCATTGATGAGAATAGAGGGTTTAACAAGTTGAAGTGAAATATTTTATGTCTGGAGTCTAAGCATTTTAAATTGAATACTTAGAATGCAAGTTTAATGAAGGGATAGACAATGGAAGAAACCAACATTGGTGATGTTGTAATACCAAAATCTGAGAAGGATGGATACTTTGGCTTACTTATATAGGGTAAAGAAGATAACTACAAGGATATTGTTCACTGCATAAGAGTGAATGACGAAAGTGGAGGAGTGTCTTTATGGTACTTTGTTATAAGAAGATTGATAAGGTTTAAATGGAGATATCATCAGAGATGAGGATAATTTGGTGAAGGTTTGATCGTATACGATTAGATTGAATAATGAATATAAGGCATAAAGTGGCTAAAAGTTAATAGTGCCACGAATGGAGGACAAGATGAGGAAGCAAAGATGGATTAAAGGAATAGATGCTTAGCAAGAATCCTACAAAGTTATATACAACCAACCTATAGGTTATCCACAAAATACCACAACCAAGGAAGAGCTAATCTCCCCATTAACCTAAAGGAAGAGAGGCTTGATGAAATTGTCTTTCAAGCGCGGAAGAGGAGTTTCCACTCCTTCAAAACCCCTTTGGTTCCAGTCTCCACAAATACTCCAAAAAATCACATGGTATAACCATGACATTATTCTTCTTCGGTTTCCTACCGAAGATACCCTCTTAAGCAAGAAGATCACTCCTAATTGAATAGGAAATGACCACCTAGACAGCCAAAGGCTAAATCCCCAAGAGACCTAGCAAAGTCACAATGAAGAAATAAATGATCTGACAATTCAAGATCTCCCTTATACAAAAAACACCTATTCCCCTCCCCCTTTTCTATAAATTACACAAGTTAAGAGGCTCTTGTGCGTCGCTTCTCAAACAAAGAACGCAACCTTCAAAGCGGCCAAAGACTTCCAAATAATGATAGAAGGAAAGGACCATCCTCCAAAAGATACAATGATGAAGATTGCGAATTATGAAAATTTAAAATAAAAGGAGGTAATCGAAAAGATCCCTTTTCTTGCTTAAGCCCCATCTCACCATGTCTTGTGAAGGGACACCTAAAATGGCCGCATTAAGGATGTTGGAGAAAGTAACCAAAGGTACTCATCACCAGAATCATCCTATAAAAATAGAAGACCAAATAGTTGACCTTGAAAGTTGTTCTTTATAATCGACAATGCAAGCATTTCTATTCGATGCAAGAACGTAAATACTAGGGAAGAGATTTATCAAAGAAGCTTCACTGCACCAACGATCATGCCAAAATGAAATGGCAGAACCACCACCCACAACAAAAGAAATAGGAGGGAAGACACGTTGCCACCACTTAGTGATGAACTTCCAAAGGCTACACCCATAAGATCCACTCGTTATTAAAGGTCCCCGCCCAAAACCTATGTTACTCCGACTCTTCATTTTCCCTGCCGGATCCGTGTCCGACCCTTGATACCCGGACAAGGATACGGCTCTCGACACTTCAAATTACAATGAAAATGTATAAAATTCTTCAAAATAGCTGAGTCCGACACCCGTATCCATGTCCGATAAGGACATGCGTACCCGAGTCCGAGTAACATAGCCCAAAACTCATTTCACCATATTTCATTGTAATCACCTTCCTCATAGATTGTTCTTTTCATTCATAAATCTCCATAGCCACTTAGCCAAAAGAGCCATATTGCATAGTCGTAATCCTTTAGATTGAGTCCCCCCATTGAAAGAGATTGCTTCACAATGTTCCATCTCACCAAGTATACTTGAAGTCACTCTCAAAAGAACCCTAAAAGGAATTTCTTTGAATTCCTTCCAACTTATTAGCCACCGAAGAAGGTAAGGGAAAAAAGAGAAAGGAAGTAAGTTGGAATGCTTGAGAGAACCATTTTCACAAGAGTTAATCTACCCTCTTTCAAAAGATATTTATATTTGCAGACTTCTAGCCGTATAGTTTTTTCTCGATCCTTTCGATAACCAAATCCCAAGTATCTGTCTTCTTGAAACTTATACCGAGAGGAAGACCAAGGTATGTAGACGGAAAGACTGAATTCTACAACCCGAAATTCCCGCTAGCAGTTGTATGTTGTCCACTTGATCCACATGCATAATAGAGCTTGTTGCCAAATTTATCCTCGAACATGAGACAGCCTCGAACCAAGTGAGAACACAACAAAGATTCCCCTTTTGTTGACAATCGTCATCACAGAAAATGATCGTGTCATCAGCAAAAAATGTGACACAGTCAAGTTCGCCGATTTTGCACGCTTCAGAGAAAAACCAGATAGGAGTCCTCCTCTTGAAGCTAACTTGATCATCCTCGAAACAACTCCATTGCCAACCTGAAGAGGAGGGGTGATAATGGACCTTCCTGTCATAATCCTCTAGAAGCAAAAAAGAACTCAGTAGGGGAACCATTGACAAGTACTACAAAAGAAGTGGCTGAAACACAATGTCAAACCCATAGAATCCATTCATCTCCAAAGCCCATTCTAGACATGACTTAAAGAAGGAAATCCCAATTGACATGGTCGTAACCCTTCTCTATATCCAATTTACAAACCACTCCGGGCACACCCACCTTGATCCTTAGTCAATAAGCTCATTTGCAATTAGAATGACATCCAAAATTTGACATCCCCTTACAAAAGCATTATGATTAATTGATATAAAGTTTTCAATAACGCTCTTTAGTCTAAAAGCTAGAACCTTAGAAAGCAACTTGTAAATGCACCTGACTAAGTTGATAGGCCGGAAATCCTTAATGTTGATTGCATGCACCTTCTTGGGAATAAGACTAATGAAGGTGACATTCAAGCTAGACACAAATTTTCCTGAAGAATGAAACTTGGTAAACATTTGCATCACATCACCATGGACAGTATCCCAGTTGTTCTGAAGGAAAGCCATGGTCGTACCATCTGCTCCTGGAGCCTTATCCCCTCAACATTCAAAAAGAGCTTTAGTGATTTCTTCTTCTCTAAAAGCAAACTCAATAATCTCCTTATCAGAATCTCTTAAGATAATTATAGTTCGTTGACTTTAGTCCTTCAAGATTTAGACTTGCAAACTAGTGATTTAAAGAAATCATGGATGACGACCTTCATATCCTCACACTCAACAAAGTGCATGACATCCACGATGATAGATGATAACTGATTATGTTTTGTATGCAACCTGGCCACCCTGTGGGAGAACTTTATATTCTACTCCTCTTTAAGCCATAAAGCCTTTATTTTTGTCTCCTAGATATTTCCTCCATGGTTACGACTCTAGCCCATTCATCCCTTGCAAGCTTTCGTCGCTGAATCTCATCGTTTGAAAGAGCACCGCCTTGTTCTTGTGCATCTAAAGAGTTGATAATCTGAAAGAGCTCATACTTTCGAACCTTGATGTCACCAAAAACCTCTTTATTCCACTTCTTGACTTTAACTTTGACATACTGAAGTTTCCTTGCAATGACAAAACTGTCACAGCTAGAAACTTGAGCCTCTCCCCACCAAGCCTTGACTGGATCAGAAAAACCCTCACACTTGGTAACTTTGTAATCCTTATGGTTGGTTGGTATGGAACATGGTCAATATGTATCCCTGGGAAACTTTCAAATG
The DNA here is from genome assembly GCA_029582165.1 of Portulaca oleracea. NCBI lineage: Eukaryota > Viridiplantae > Streptophyta > Magnoliopsida > Caryophyllales > Portulacaceae > Portulaca > Portulaca oleracea. The sequence goes on from CM055869.1 coordinate 28,341,668, forward strand.
TCATCGATTGCCATTCAATGTTTGTCAGTTTCTTGAGATGTGTTGACATTAAATTGAGACAAAAGCATTAATGAAGTCTGAAACTTCCCTGGACTATTTCTCCCTAGTCCCCATGCTGAAATCCAGATGTGCTAGCTATTGTTTGCATCTTCATTTTCCTTTATTTGACCGCTAAAATCTTCTCTCATGAAAGTCTCACTTTGTAGCATACTTTGAATCATTGTCGAAATCCTCTGTAACCCTGTTGCTTAGTTCTTTCATCGTTGCTTGGGAAGCACTTGCAGTCAAACATAGCACTTAGCATATTGAAGATGTGTGATCCCATAGTAGGCATAGTGTGATCCGTTTTGTGATTGACCATGACTTTATCTCAACTCCTTATCAACAACTTTACCTGATCTGTTATTACTTCATTGAACTCTTGAATACCATAACTTTTACCCTTCACTCTCACTTGCTTTGCCCAGTATATGCTATGTTAATTTTGCACTTTCCATGGCTTTTCCCTCTTACTAACAAGTATAATCTTAATAATGAGTGAGTGTTTGATCCCTGAAAAGTTTTCCCATGCTTATTTGACATTCAACTCATCATCTCTAAACAAACTATAATCTGTAGGAATATTTGACACAGGAAGAACTCGTTGTAAATAACAATTATTTTCTTGATTTATTTTAATTCTGTTAAAATAGTGCGCAGAGTCACCTAGAATGGTATATTGCCCAGTGAGAAACAAGCACAAAGACTGCATTATGTCTTTGGTCCCGAGTGGTGTTATCTTGATGGAGTCTTCTAGAGCAATGATATGCTCTATGAGCATTCAAGAAATTTTTGATAAGGAAATTTGTGAAGCAAATTTTCTCAGAAATCAGAATTAATCTCTGTTTTGAGTGGTAAAGGCTACTGATACCTAGATCACCCCAAACCTGCCGAGGCTGAATCCACAGGTAGTGCTGGTAGTGTTTTTGGAGGGGTGAAGTTGCCGTTGTCTAACTACCCTGAATTTTGGGATTGTTGTTTCTGTTCTAGTTATTTTGGAGAATGGAAGCAGTGTCAGAGGAAAATGTATTCTAATATTTAACCTAGCAAGCGTCTACTTTCCTACATACTTTATTGTCACTACTATACGAATTCTCTGGAAAAGAAGAGAAATTTCAGAGATTCCGTTAAGTAACAAATTGGAGAGGCTCCTGCTTTTTTCGAGTTCCAGATCAAATAAAATACAATTATATAATCAGAGGGGGGAGCTGTCAATTTGCCTGGTCTTTCTGCTAGACCTGGTAAATCTGACCCGAGACCCGAAATCCAAGCAGAAAAACTGAACCTGAACCAACGTCTGGGATGGATGGCCCAATCTTGGCCCAAACCCGAAGAAAACCGATTCAAACTGCAACATGAAAAGTGACCTGATTAAGATCCACACTTGAATGGCCCCAAATCAAACCTGAACCCAATAAGAAAGAATCTCACCCGAATAAGGTTCACCCAAACTCAGCCCGAACCACACCTTAACCGAGCCCGAACCTGAATCGAAATTGGTTGACCTGATGCCAACCTAAACCGATTCACCCAGTGGCCAGGTCTACTCTCTGCTTTACTTTGATGAGTGTACTAGGAAAGTAATAATAATGTAGGTGCAATTTTAATGTATTCCTTTGAGAACAAACTTAGGTATCCTCAGTTTACAAACTTTTTAGATGAATGGGCAATTCCAAAGTCTAATTTTTTTGCTGTTCTGGCTTCATATGCTGGTAAGCAAGCATCAATTGTATTTTCTGTCTCATTTGGGTTCTCTTTTTCTCACAGATGCTAAATTTGATGTTCGATGTGTCAACATTTCTTCGTCATACTTTTGCTAAGGCATGGACATTGGCTTCTGCAAGATTAACTTCTCTTGAAATTGGTTATATCTCTTCTGTGATGGTGACTGAATTACTTAGCCCTACTGGTGGAAGCCATCAACATGTTCAGCCATCGATACTGCCAAATCTTCAGAAGTTGTCTCTTTCTGTAGATTACATCACTGATACTATGGTTGGTACAATTTCCCAAAATCTCACATCCTTGACCCATTTGGATCTTCGAGATGCACCTATCATTGAACCAAGAGTGACATTTGACCTCACCAACAACGGGCTCCAACAGATTAACCAGAATGGAAAGCTGAAACATCTTTCCTTGGTCCGTAGCCAAGAGTTCCTCATCACTTACTTTCGTCGAGTCAATGATCTGGGGATTCTAATGATGGCCGACAAATGTGCTGGCATGGAAAGCATTTGTCTTGGTGGCTTTTGTCGTGTTACTGATACTGGCTTCAGGGCTATTTTGCACTCATGTTCTAGCCTATACAAGGTCAAAATATCGCATGGCACCCAACTTACTGATTTGGTTTTCCTTGACATCTCGGCGACACCCCTTTCTTTAACACACGTTGGTTTGAGATGGTGTAATCTGTTGACCAATCTTGCCATTGCACATTTGACGTCAAATATTGATCTGGCGGTGCTTGACCTGAGAGATTGCAGAAGCCTTGGTGATGAAGCCCTGCGTGCTATCAGCAGCCTGCCTAAGTTGAAGTCATTATTTATTGATGGATCTGATGTGAGTGATGTTGGAATCTCATACCTGAGGGATAGAGCAGCTAGCTCACTAGTTTCCCTCTCTGTCAGAGGCTGCAAGAGGCTAACAGATAAATGCATCACAGCCTTAGTTGGTGGCTCTTCGAAACTGGTTTTGCAAGAGTTGGACCTTTCAAATCTCCCTAGTCTCAGTGACAATGGTGTCCTAATCCTGGCTAAAAGCCGGGTTCCGATTTGTGAACTCCGAATGAGACAATGCCCTCTGATAGGTGATACTTCTGTCATGGCATTGGCCTCAATGCAGGTTGATGATGAGAGATGGCATGGTAACAGCTTGCGTGTGCTTGATCTCTACAATTGTGGGCGTATCACCTCACTTTCTTTCCGTTGGCTGAAGAAGCCCTACTTTCCAAGATTGAAATGGCTGGGAGTCACAGGCAATATGAACAGAGACATGGTAGATGCATTAGCTAGGAGTAGGCCTTATTTACATGTTGCATGCCGGGGAGAGGAACTGGGAACCGGTCAGTGGGATCACTCTGATGGATTTTACATTCATGATTGTGAAGAGATGGACGAACTTGAAAGATACATTTTGGAGGGTAACGATGAAATTAGTGATGAAGACATGGCAGATGCTGAGAATGACGAAGAACTTGTGGAATAAAGTGCCAGGTCAGCTTCTTTCTGTTCTGTCAATAAATATAGTTGCATTTTTATGACAAGAATGACAAGCAATTAAATCTAGTAAACCAACACACCAGGACACAACTTAAAAGCCTATACAAACAATTTGGAAAGGTAGCCTCAAAATGCTGGAACTTCCAAAAAAATCCCACCTTGGTTGCTGCCATCATCTTATTGCTACGACCTCTTTCTTGCAACTCCAGGTGTTACCCATGCCCTCATTCATATCTTGTAATATTCTTCCTCAAATCCTCTGATAAAACCTCCCTCTAAATCTCCTGATTATGCTTTCAGCTGCTTCTTGACTATTTTAATACCTTCCCTTATCCTAGTACTGGCACTGAGAGAGAATGATTGTTTGAAAGTCAAGCTTGAGCATTCCTGCTTGATAACCATCAACTCTACCCCATTCCTAAAACTGCTATTCATAGACTTCTCTTGCAATTCAATTGCTGTCATGCTGTTGAACTTTCTCCATTTATGAAAACAGCCTGGGGTTTTAGCTGAAGTCCCTTGCAAAGAAACAGATCAGCAGATCTGAATTTGGCACAGCTGCACCACCAGCAGTATAGATCAGTAGGCCTCCATTTGTGCAAATGTTAGCTGTCTTCCCTCCAATGTATCATATCCTTGCCTGGCAGCACTCTCTGCTGAATACTGGATATCCTCCTTCCATTGCCTACTCCAGCAAGTCACTTTACATTTAATTGGCTGTAAAACCACTGGAAAATCTGCCTCTTATGCTCAAACACAACTGCTTTTCTGTGCATCCACTAAGACCAGGTATTGGCAAAGCAAGCAGCTATCCACAGCTTTCAGGAATACTTCAGGGGCCTTCTAGACAAGCTATCGTTTATTTGAAATTGGATATATGGCTCTTCTCTAGTTGCTCGTTGGTTATAGTGTAAACCCCATATCTAAGTTGTGAGCTTTGTGTCTTGGGTTTGATCTATCCTGTGTTAGATGTGTGTCCAAAAGGTCAATGTGTATGTTCGAGCTTATTGTGTGACCATATCATAGAAGGAAAACCCTTAGTGGTTTCATTATGACTCAAAGTTCCAAAGTCGTTGCATACCCTCTCTTCTCCTGAACTGATAATAATTTGCCACTCTACTTCAGGGGCCTTCTGTACAAGCTCTCATTTATTTGATATTGGAAATATGCATGGCTTTTGCGATCAGTTTATTCAGTGGGGAGACCAAGCCGAAGACATCAAGGGGAAGATAAGCACCAAAGTCGTTGCGTACCCTCTCTTGTCCCACAATTATGGAAAAATGGCGAGTCTATGAGGTCATTTCCGGTCTAGATGGATGGACTTACTCCTGTATGTTATGGTGTGCTTTAGCCTCTGTGCTGCTTGGTGAGAATGGTGGTGAATCTTTGAAGGAGGAGCTTCCTTCTTTTATAAACCAGTCGGACAAGGACTATGTTCACTTTATTGCAACTGTTGTTTGTAAGTTGTAACATTCCTAGCGCAGTACTAAAATTTACGATTATGTTTTAGACTTTCGGATCATCATCCCAAGTTTGTATCATAGCTCTTAAGTTTATGGTTCATAAAATTGTTGTTGTACGAGCATTAAAGATCAAAGAATGATTGAAATCGCCTGAACTAATGATGATTGATGGGATCATAATGTATCATGTGTAATTAGTTCTGCTTATGTTGAAATTAATTTTACCTTGTATCATCATGAGTGCTTCTTAAATCACTTTTGCTTCATTTTGTAAAGGCCTAGAAAATATTGTCATGATTTTTTTAATTAGCATAAATTTTACCATGTATATTTTCTTTAGTTAGAATTGTACGAGTAAGACGGTGACTCGGTGAGTTTATCTTAAATCACTTCAAATACTGAGTCGCTGTTATTCTAAATTAACTTGAATTCATTATTTATGAAATAGTCCTCTTGTCACCTATTGTTAAAGTGGGCAGGACTTGGATAAGGTCTAATCCTGGGTTTTGAATTGGATTTCTCAACCCAAGACCAAAAATTAACCGAACGTGAAAATTAATAGGTTCAACTTGACCTATTCCTCTAATGAACAAAAACTAAAGACTGTGTACATTTATCATATACTATTTTACTATTTAATTTTTTCAATTTTAATTACAGTTTTTATCCATTATAATGTATCATATTTGAGATGTTATGTAGTCATTTACTCATTTACCTTTATTCTTCCCTATAATAGTGATGGATAACGAAATAAAAATATTTTGAACAATGAAAATAGAAGAGAATAGCGAAAGTAATTGAAAAATAAACTTATGTCCAATAATCCTAACTAGTATTTAGCCAGTTATACGTAGGACTATTCATGAAATTAGAACGAATATATAATAGATGGGGCATTGGTGGAACAACTATAAGTCGTTCAACGAAAATATTATTTTGATCACCAATTGTCCGTCGCGGATGCAATGTGATCGTAATGGTAATGGCAATGGTACAAATCAAGTGATGAGTAACTTATAACTATACTATACTGCTCGTGCCATGTAATGGTAAATTAGGTAATGGTATGCATGTGGAGCATGTGGTAGGAGGGCTAAGCTTGAGTTTGAATGAGCTTGATGATCTTGGAAGAACTTGGATGAACACTTTGTAAGTTTTGTATTTCGGTGCAAGAAAGTAAAGATATGACTTGGCTTAAAGACAATGCCACCCACCAAGAATCACTTTGGCATAAAGAATTAATTCACCAACCAAAGTCTAATCAAATACACCAAAATTAGATAAAGCAAATCGCCACTAATCTATTAAGAGTTTGGCTCAAAACACCACCTTGAATCCAATGCTAAAATAATAAGACTTTGAGAGAAAATCAGAGCAAAATGCTTCATGTGTTTGTATTCAATGCATAAGTTATAGTTACAAAATGAGCTACCAAGAGCCATATACATGGTTGGTACCATCCCAAGAAGGAAAACAAAGCTACCAATGCAATCTTGCTAAAATTGGAAATATTAAACTACAAAATGACATCTCAATGAGCCTCTTCTCCAAGTTATCACAATGATATGCGACAACAACCCATGAATTGTCGCCTCACATGGTTGACTCAACAAGGTGTCAAGTAGTTAGAACCTCATGATTGCGTATAATATCAAAAATCGATCAATGCCATTTTTTTCCATCTGTTGGTTGGTTAATAGGGATCCACTAGGGTTCTAAGAGACAAACTTTACCATCATAAATATAAATTTTTTCTTTAAATCAATCTAGGCTCAAGAATCACCTCAAAAGCTTTTAAAATTGATCAAGTTATGATCAAACTAAAATTGCACTGTTGCTATCCATACGCCTGCTGACCAATTGAAATAAAAATCCAATTTGAGGCACTTAACGATCGTTCTCCTTTGGTCTTCTAACCACCTCCATTGAAAATATAACACTCCAAAATGATAGGACTAGTCGTGATAATTAGAGAGAGAACTCTTGATCATAGTGGAAGTTAGCCTAGAGCTAGACTGAAAATCGGAACGTAATCTGTCCCAAATTGCATTAATCATTCTTGATCTTATTCAAGCTCCTAATGAGCTTAACTCCTAAAATTCTTGATAGTTCCCATGGAAGGACTTAAGAACAACCCAAATGAGAACTAAATGCATCACTCCAAGGTCTGGGTTCAAACTTAAAATGAACCCCACAATCGACCTTGACTTATTTGGAGGAGAGGGAGGCTTTTGGTTAATTGGTTACCATAGTCTTCTCTATTTTGACCTTAACCACACACGTTTCAGCATGTTTTATGTTTTCTTAGTTATGTACCTGTGTAAGTATTCTCTTGTTATATGTAACTCAATCATCATCATATTTAATTTCAAAGTTCCTTTTTTGCTTGATGTTTCAACAACTTAGTGTTTAGTCAGGTGTCCATTGGACTTATGAATGCCTAAGAAACATACTATGGAAGTCTCAACATCTTATTTGTTTGAAATTGTCAATTTTAAATTTCAACTATAAAAATAGGTTTTGAGGCATCAATGACATCGTTATACAATAGGAACTTATCTTTGGTAGATAATTTGAACATATAGATTTTGCTATACTTATTCCAAAAAACACTTAAATAAATATGGTCATAATTCGAAAACTCGATTCAAGCAACCCGGAACCGAAATATACCAAATTCATATTTGCTTGGAACCAAAATGCACCAAATCCGAACCACACCCACTATGACTCGCTGCTCAAAAACAAGTGCGTGCGTGTGTATATATATATAACTAATTCAAAGCTTGTATCTAAAGCATATTACCTTGTATTCAAAGCTTGGAAAAATTAATAATTTTTAAAATAACTAATTCTTCACTTTTGGATAAAGTTTTGAATCATCTGTTAACAAGACATTTTAGCATTTCAAACAAGCAATCCAGCTTCAAGTTGCAACACCAAAAAAAAAAAGCTATAAATAATTTTGTTTTTTTCTTAAAAATAATATCCGACACATAGTATTGAAGAACCAGGTCAGGGATTGGAAAAGTTGTATTAGTATAATAATTTATCCATAACCTGATCCAAGTATACTACTAACGGCGACAGGTCGCCACATGAATTTTGCTGGCACGATGGATTTACTGACTACCTTGCCAGTTGCCAGTGAGGAACGGATTCTAATAAATATTATATTTTGATTAATTCATTCATTCATTTATATTCGGCTTTTCCAGGCTCAAGGGGTCACCTTCCCACATGAAAATCCACTAATCCTCATGGCCTTCACGTGCTCCAATTCCTTGCTATTTTTTATCACCATCACCTATTGCTCATGTACTCCTTCGAAAATTTTGAAAATTATAAAGTTAAGTTTAAAAAATTTCACTACAAATTTTTCAATATACACAATAATTTATTATATAAAATTATTATTATTAAATTTTTAATTACAACTACCTTCTTAAAAGTATTATACTATCATTAGTTATAAAATATTATATATAAAATATCAGTTAAAGTAAAAAGTAATATTGAAAACTGTAATAGTCTACTAAATGATAACCAATATGAAAATGGAGGAAGTATTCTACAGTGTTTTATTGTTATACGTAAGCAGTGACACAAAATTATTAAATAGGTAGTGATTAAGTGACAATCACTCCCTTATGAAAGTAAATTTTTTTATTAGATGAAAATTATAAGGTTTATAGGTACAACTATAAATGCACCAAGTTGACTTATAAGCCTCTTGAGCTTGATTTTACCAAAGTTCTCCTTAGCTCGAACTTTTATAAATTCAAGACCGAGCCCAGTGAGACTTAACTCAAGCTCAGGTTGTTTAAGTATTTTAGGTAGGAAGTAGACCTTATTCCATGAATATAACTAGGTAAATTATGTATTCATTTAAATGTTTACAATTCAATATAATAGTATAAATATGATATTTTTCTTTAATTTTCTTGCTAAGCTCCGTAAAATCATGCATTAATGTTTAAATTTCGCTTGATTATACCCTTATTGTACAAAATGTTATTTTCTAGTTAATTTTAATAAATATCTAGAAATTGACTTGATTTTTGCTTTGAAGTTAGAGAGTTTTAAATTTAAAAAGATAAAAAAATTTAGAATCGATCGAGCTTGAGCCTAGATTTATGAACTGAGCCAAGCCTTGACTTTGAAAGGTTGGCGAGCTTTGAGCCAAACTTTTTCTAACCGAGTTGAGCCCAAGCCTAAGGAGGCTCGACTCATTTACACCTTATTAGTAGTTTATCATGAACAATTTGGTACCACTCATTTCCAACCTATAAATTTTATAATAATTATTCCTAAACCGGCCAAATCTAACTGGACAAAAAAAAAAAAAAAAAAAAAACTATGGCTAGCTAAAACTGCATGCGAATCACATATTCGTGTTCATGTACTATTTAATCATTTAATTGTTTAATACAACTATATACCCCACAGAAATGGCATCGAATTGGAATAAAGCATAACTTCATAGAGAATCTAGGTTTGAATATAAAAAAATATTAGAGTTGCTCAGTTTTTAATTGTCTTATAATTAATCTTATTGAAGTGTCAAACTTTGAACCGTTTTAATAGGGTCCTTTTTTAATACAATGGTTCCGTTATTGGTGATACATTTCTCTTAGAGTTTGACCGTAGAATGGCGCATTTTGTGTTAGCAATTTACACATTTAAAAAATGAAATTTTTCATAATATTAGGGGAGGAGTGGGAATAGTAAGCACGGTAAGCTAGTCAACATGTAGCTCATTTTCATAAAGGATGTGGCAAGATGATGGCTATTCTAGATGGACACCTAGATTGTAGTTGTATTATATTGTAATTTATTATGTGTTCCTAGGGTTTGTGCTTCAATAAATAGTGTGATTGTTCATTTATAAATATAAGATTGTGTGTAATTTTTCGTTTACGTGTATCCTAAAATATAAACTTTAACATATTGTTTGGTTGGACGTAATGTAATGGGGTCATAATGCAATCGGCTAAGTAATGTAATCAACTATGCAATATAATGCAAAAATTTCAGTTACTTAAACTAAAAAAAAAGTGTATGTGTCACCAATGTTTGGTTGAGTGTAATATAACGAGGTTGTAATGCAATCAACTAAGTAATGTAATCAACTATGCATGCAATGCGATGTAAAAGTGATTGCATTACCATATTTGGTTACTTAAAATAAAAAATGTATATATATCACCAACGTAATGAATTAATCATATTTGTTTTTGCAACTTTGTTTGTATATGTGGGTGTGAATGTGAATGTAAATGTAAATGTGTATGTGAGAGAAATGAATGAGTGTTTAAGAGAGCGAGAGAGAAATGGTGTGATTATTAGAGAGATAAGGAGAGATAAGTGTGCAGAAGAAACAAAAAATAGTTAGAGAGAGGGAGAAAAAAAAGAGAGATAAAATGGGTTCTAGAGATATTAAAATGAGAGAGAGAGAGAGAGAGAGAGAGAGAGAGAGAGAGAGAGAGAGAGAGAGAGAGTTGTGTTTGTGTGCGACAGAGAGAGAAATAAATGCGTATGTGAGAGAGAAAGAGAGAGATGGAGTGTGTGTGTGTGAGAGAGAGAGAGAGAGATGGGTGCGAGAGAGACACAGAGAGAGATGGGTGCGCAAAAGAGAGAGAGCTTGTGAGAAAAAAAATCAATAATCAAGTATCATATCAACATATAAGTTATATATGATGATATGAGTTGATATTTTTGACATTGTGATCAAAATAACATGAGTAAGTGAGTATTATCACAATTACATCATTAGGGGTTATTTTATTTACAATGAAATTTTGATTACAATGCTCCATTTTGATTACAATGCTCCAAATACAACCAAACATTGTAATGCAAATAACAATATTATTATAACTACGTTACATGTTTGATTACACCAAACCAGACAAAAGTACATGTAATATACATTAATATTATGTTTGGGTTTTTAAACTCTAGGTAGTTTGGTTTGTGTTTTATTGCCTTCAGACAACTAGGCAGCTACATGGAGTAAAAAGATCAAATTTTCTATTAACTTGTATAATCGTCAATTTATATCAAGAAAAATTTATCAAGTTTGTCATATATTTCCTAATTTTGACTCCTACAGGTTAAACAAAGAAATAAAACTTCTCATTTTGAATCATAAATTTTCAATTCCACTTATCAATTTTTATTTTTAATAACAACAGAACCCGCCAGCTTGCGCAAGTGGTAAAAGTCGCATTTGAATAATTCTGAACAGCCAATACCCACTGTCCTACAAAAGTAGCCTGGACTACCACAACATGGCAGCTAAATGGAGACCGTTTTTAATGGTCTACAAAGGCCTTAAACGGTCGCCGGAGGTGGCAGACGACCGTTAATTGGTAACCATTCGTCATGGTTGCCTCTGAATGGTCGCCTGGGCTTATGTGTGACCGTTTATGAATGGTCACCCAATTAGCGACCGTTCAAATCGCGGGCAACCATTCAGTAACAGTCATAGTGGGCGACCGTTCATTTAATGGTCGCTACATAAACGACCGCCCGTCTAGAGACAGTTCAATAAACGGTTTTCCGCTAATGGTCGCTCTAGTTTCTATTTTTGTCGAGTTATTTTTTAAGATTTGGAGTACATGTTTACTAAAGTAACTATATTATCAATCGTCAAATATATGAATTTAACGGCCACGACTACAAATATTTACCAAATTACGCCGCTAAAAGTCAAAATTCAACTATCTAATAAATACCATCATATAATACAAAGAATGTTAATTGCCTACATAGTTCAACAATTCAAACATTTCAAAACATTCGTATGTTTCTAAGTAGACAAGGGAGGGGTGGACAAGCGTATAGGTAATCAGAAGGAGATAATTCACTGGTTGGGGTGGGGTGATGCTAACTCTACTCCATCCAATCGACCTTTGCCAGGAGTTCGACAATCATTTGATGTTGCTGAAGTTGGGTTTGTCGTGTTTGGTACTGACTCGCCAGCAAAGCATAAGGTGCTAAGTTGGGGTTGGTTGCACCAAAAGAAGACCCTAAGGTAGGTGCGGAGCATGCCAACTTCTCGTAGGACATTCGTTGTCGACCCGAGACCATAAACAGTCTGGTTTCTGACATCAAAACCCCAGTAGCAGTATGGAATATTGTTGGGTCTCTAAGGAGCTCTGCTCCACACCCATTGTCACCTGCTCCGAGTAATTGTTCTGCATACAAAGTACATAGTTTAAATTAATATCTTCTAAAACTTAATGGCAAATTCCCGTCATACAGAATTTTACCAAAACTAGACATAAATCATGGTCAAAACCAACATTCATGAAACCAATAACAAATCAGATCCCCATTATATATAAACCTACCAAAACTACATATAAACTTGAACTAACATATTAACATAATCCAGATGTAATTCAACTAAACACTAACCATGGGGGGTAAGTGTCGGGGAAAATTCGGCAAAATCTCTTCTAAATTTAAGTTAATCCATCATATACACAAAGTTACAAAAATTACGTATAAACATACTCAAAGACTACAACAAATAACGGCCACACGCCGATTCATAAATCAAGTCATGTTCTCGTCATCAAACCACCATTTTCGCAACAAAAAACAAACCTAAAGCATGCAATCACTTTCATACCAATTCAACCAACACCACATTTCGAAATCTAAATTCAACTCAACACTAACCATAAGGGGTAAGTGTCAGGGAAAATCCGACATAATCTCCCCAAAACTTAAGTTAATCCCTTATATACACAAAGTCACCAAAACTAGGAAAAAGTACATATAAACATAATCCAACACAGCCACAAACAACAACCACACGTCGATTCACAAATGAGCCACACGCTAGTCACCAAACCAAACTAAGAAAAAGTAGATATAAACATAATCCAACACAACTACAAATAACGACCACGTGTCGATTCACAAATCGAGCCACACGTTTGTCACCAAACCATGCTAAGCAAAAGTACATATACCCATAATTCAAAACAACCACAAATAATGGGCCTTTATGCTTGTTAATAAACCAAACTATGAAAAAGTACATATAAACATATTCCAACACAACCATAAACAACAGCCACACGCCGATTCACAAATCAAGCCACACGCTCATTATCAAACCAAACTAAGCAAAAGTACATATAAATATATTCCGGCACAAGTGCACAACCACAAATAATGGTTGCACACTGATTCACAAATCAAGCCAAATGCTCGACTTCAAACCAAACTAAACAAAAGTCACTATAAACATAATTCAACATAACCACATAAAATCGAGTCACATACTCACCATTAAATCAAGCCACCATTCATGCGATCAAACGTTTATATCTAACCAAGTATTGAGTTTAAAGGATTGACTTACATAAATTTTGAAAGGTTTAGGATCTATGCAATACTAGGTCCACTCATGATCCTCCTTGCAGTGATATTTTTCGAACACGTCAACAGGTGCAACATGGACCTCCTCGGCGCGGCCTATATGCACGGAGTGAACGTTGTAGTATATGTCGCGTACACACATAGCATCACCATAGTGCTTACTCAATTTTGGTGTCATGTTTCTGTCCTTGCAGTAAGTTTCAGATTGGGCTTGGAAGTCCGCCTCCTCCCTTAGTTTCCTCATGTTCATCCTGGCAACATCAGTTAGGCATGGGATTGGTTTTTCGAGGGGAGCAATAGACTCCTTTATGAGAACACGGAGGAACTTTGTGTGCCACTGCTCAAAAACCTACTTGGCTAGGTCCATCTCCCACTTGAACCTGTGTTCTACAAGATGAATTGATTAGTATCATACGACACACAAAATATATATAATGAGAAATAATTTAAGGTTAACCTGGAACTCTTACATTTAATGCTTGCCGAAATTGCATCTTGAGTTCTAGATTCATCTCGACACTGCTAACGACAAAGCCATCGTAGTGGGACTTGATGGTTTCTGAAATGCCAATTCTTTAAGCCTCCTCTTACAAGAAATGAGAAAAAAAGTGAGCGTACAATTCTGAAAAATATAATGAGGAAAAACTAAAAGTGTGCCAGTGTACCATATCAATTCTTGCCTCTAATCAACACAACCCAAGGTTTTGTCGAGTCATAAGGCAAACTCGACTCTAGCCTCCAAAGCGAAGGGGGTGGTAGCATTTTATCCAACATACATGTACTAACATAAACAACGAACCTTACAAACCTATTAGGGTAAATAAGCAGTGGAAGATAGTGAATAATGACATAAGTAAAACACAAATGATATTATTACAAAAACGCAAATTGCATCATAACTATACTATTTTAATGTATATTTATAACACATGTCACAAGGTCAACATATACAAGTAATGCTAGACGAACTCTTCATCATCATCACTAAGAAAGTCGACACAGATTGAATCGTGCAAAACATCATTTCCTCCTAAGTCATTTGGTTCTCCACCCTGCAAAGAATCATCATCTGCCTCGTCATCCTCATTAGTAACTCATTCGTCGACTACATCATCTCAATCGTCGAGTAGGTCTAACTCGACTAGTGAAGGGGGATCTTCAGTGTTGTCCTCATGATATGCGACATCATTGAGTCCATCAATTGTTTATCGAGGCTTAATTATCAATGCTGCCAACCACATAGTTCTATCCTTCTTGGTACTAGGGTAAGGGGTGCAAACCACTTGCACAACCTAACATGCTAAGACAAAAAGCTAGGACACTCGATACCTCTTTGTTTGGTTAACATCAATAAGTGGACTCTATATTGCTTGGTATTCACTGTGCACTCCAACTCGATGACCTCTTTCAAAACCTCATAGAAGTCAACTTTGTTCAACCCTTTCATACGTACATCAAAGTTTACGTTGGATGACTTATCCTCATGCTAGGCTTGGAAGTTAAAGTGGTTTATGTTGAAATGGGTCCAAGATTACACAATTTTTCTAGGGTCATTAGCTAAAGCTCGGACTTCATCTCCCTCATCTGAACCTATAACATACACACATTTCAATGTTGATGTGGTCAAACACATGTAACCTACAATGAATACCCTACAATTCACAAATTGAAAAGTTAACCATTCGTTTGAACCAAAGAGGGAATTGTTTATGATATTTATTCGACAATTGACTTCTTAGCGTACTTAGATCCAAGATGGTCATGGCATCTTCGAATTAACTATAGGGGGTGTTTGGCTACCCAACTTTTTGGGCAGCTTTTAGCTTTTTGGATAGCTTTTAGCTTTTGACCAAGGTTAAAAAGCTACTTGAGGTGTTTGGTAAGTAGCTTTTATGCTAGCTTTTTGGACCCAAAAAGCTAGTTTTCAAAAAGCTAGTTGATGAAGCTTTTTGAGGTAGCTTTTCACAAAAAACTACTTTACCAAACACTTTTCCTGCAATCAGCTAATCCAAATAGCTAAAGTCAAACAGCTAATCCAAAAAGCTATCAGCTAACTGCTACAAGCTAACAGCTACCAGCTGGTTGCCAAACAGGGCCATAGAGAATCAATGTAATTTAAGTTACTATTTGAGATGATAAGTTTTTTTTTTTTGATAATTAGCGGCCATCAAGCCCTTTTTTGTTCAACATTCAAAATAGTGCCAGAGAGCACCAAGCAGAGCCCAACCTCATTCATATCACAACTTTAATGACATGATAAATGCTTATAATCCACCCACACTACAAAGCTTGATTCAAACACACTTCCTTTCCCAGCCTCTGTTACAGTACTATATCCAAGTTTCTGAAACTACAACACCAACACGAGCTGACATGAGATAATCCCAACTTCATTCTCCGAAATTTACTGGAAAATAATGGGGATGTTATGAAAATTCAATGCCAACATTTCAGCTCCATAAGGTGTTTCTCCTTCCACTCCGCTGACCACATCGAGACCCTCCACTTCATTGCTTGAAGAACTAGCTCTTTGCTTCTGATTTGATTATAAAAAATGAATGCATTTCTGTGGTTCTAGATTGACCACACTATTGTGAAAAATGAAGCAACCCAGCAGCTGGTCCTGATTTTGTTAGAGAACTTTATTGGCAGCCAGGCATCAAAGAACTCTCTCAGCGTATTTGATTGTGGCATCTAATGTCCCAGGCATTGCATAACTTCACTCCATACATACCATGCGAATGAACAAGTTAGCAGCAAACGACTGTCACTTTCTGCAACATTAGCACACATCGGACAGATGTTGGCAACAACGTCCAAAATTCCTTTCCTTTGAAGCAGTTCTCGAGTATTGAGTCTTCCCAGTAGAGCAATCCACAACAGAATTTCAATCTTTGATGGCGCAATTTTTTGCCAAACAACACACACTATAGAGTTATACTATGCATTACCATGACAAATTGCCTCAGCTTTCGAGATTATGGTTTTAACCGAGAATGTGGTTGACCCAAGCCATACAATGCAGTCCTAAATATCCCTCCTTGGCTGAATTGTGCACAACTTTGCTTTGAGATTTCTTTCAGCGTCTAATTCTCCCACATTAAGTTCTCTTTGCCATGATATTATCCACCTCCATGAATCTCCTTCGAACCAACCATGAGCACAAATGGGACCATGTTTGTTATTTACAATCTGGTACAAACGGGGGAATGAGAGTTTTAATGCTTGATTGTCGACCCACTTGTCGTCCTAGAATCTCAGGCTTACACCATCACCCAGCTTCACTTGCAGATTTTGTCGAATCACTTGTTGGATTACCTCATCTTCCTGAATTTATTTCTTGATGGTTTTTCGTGGACTTGCAATCCATGGCTTGCTTCGTGAGGGAATGAGAGCAAAATCTTCTGAGTGGATTGATTGCACTACTTTCTTCCATAGCATGCCTTCGTCTGAGATGTATCTCCACCACCATTTAAAAAGAAGAGACATATTCTTAATTTGCAGGTCACCCACTCCCAGACCACCTTTGTCCTTTGGGCATTGAATTATCTCCCACTTTACCAGAGCCGCTCCCCGCTTACTATTGTCTGAACCCTTGGACCAAAAGAATCTGGCCTGCATTCTGTTAATCATTTTTGCAACATCTTTAGGCATCTTGAACAATGATAGGTAGTATAATGGAAGACTATTGAGGACAGATTTAATTATGACCAATCTGCCCGCCTTAGACAGACAGCAAGCTTTCCAGCTTGCCAATTTGGATTGGATTTTGTTAAAATTGAAGGGCGCCAACACGTATATACCTTTCATATTCACTCAAAAACCCGCAGTTTGAAAGGACATATTCAGATGCAACACTATATTCAAGCTAGTCGAGGAACCTTTTGTGACCTACAATTGGAGAGTCCCCAATGTTTGATGAAAACACTTCAAGTAACGCTTCATATTGTCGGGAAAGCTCATCCGCATTGGCGCATGCGCTCCTTGGAAGATGCCTTAACTTTGTATGAACTTTAGGTGCAAAGTGTACAACACGAAAGTTGGAATCTTTTCCTTTAAGAATGTATTACATATGGAGCTTTCAACTTGAACTTTATTGCCCTATTTTTTCTTTAGATGATGCAAAAATCTACAATATTTAACAACCAAGATGTGTTGCCATTAAAGTGATGGGTTATAGTAAATATAATTTTAACTATAAATACCTAATGGCTTACCATTCTAAAGCGTATATCCACCTATAATGCGCAGGTCCACCCTTTGCTGCTTCGTAAGGAAGATGCATTGGAAGGTGCTCCACTAAATTGAAGAATGCGGGCGAAAAAATTATCTCCAACTTGCATATAATTTTCGATATGTTTCTCTCCAACCGGAGTATATCATCGACGCTCACATTCGAGGCACACAAATCTCTAAAAAATTGGCTCAGTTCCGTCTAGGTTTTCTAGACATATTAAGGAAGCTACTCCCTAAAGACAATAGGTAGAAACCTCTCCATAAATATGTTATAATCCTAACTCTTCATACCATCTAATCTTGAAGTCTTAACCTCCACGCATCAACCGAGGTTACTTGTGTAATCGTCGGAAAGTTTAAGATCTTTAAGCCCCTGACACAATGCCTTGATTCCTCTTTACCCATTACATATGCAACCCTTGTAGTCGTTTGTTTGTTCACATGTCGACGCTTGCAATGAGCGACTAGGTCCTTCTTAGAGTTGTCATCGTTCTTTGTATTTCCTCTGACATATATGATGGTGTTCATAAGTTGATCAAACACATTCTTATCAACATGCATTACATCTAGGTTCCCGCGATTGAGATGGTCTCTTCAGTACATAAACTCCCAAATTACGCTTCGTTTTATTCCAATTGTGAGACTGAAGATAAATGCCAAAGTTGCCTTGTTGTTCCATAGGTGGTGGTGACCCAGACATATGATCCTATACTTGATTATCATTTTGGAGGTGGTGGCCCGAAGGGGAGGGGGAATTTATCCCTTAGGGTTTTTGAGATAACACTTTTGTTAGTTTCATAAGGATGATCATCTAGGAGAAATCATCTATGAAAATTAAACCAAGAGTGTTTCCTCCCATCTTTTAGCCAGCGAGACTTTGTGTTCTCTATGCAGTATGGACAAGTTAGTTTCCCAGTTGTGGTCCACCTAGAGAGCATTATGTATGTTGGGAAGTCACTTATTGTTCACAACACGGAAGCCTTCATCCGAAATCTCTACTTCATAGACACATTGTACATGCCAATGTCTTCTTCCCACAATTATTTTAGCTCGTCTATTAACGATTGTAGGTAGACATCTAGGTTTCCCTTTGGACTTTTTAGGCCAAGAATCAAGAGCGTAAGGAACATGTAAGGCTTCTTCGTACATGATAAGTGTATTTTATATATATGTGATCATGAATTATTTAGAGTTAATTTGGGTGATTTTAGTTATGAATGTATTATTTTCATACCCGAATTCTCTATTTATGCTTGGTTGGAGTTTGATATAGTTTTGTAGGAATTTGGAGCAATTTGGATCAAATCAAGCTCAAAACCAAGTTATAGAAGTCCAAGTTGATCACAAAAATGAGAGAGATCCACCCCAAGCCCAAACTCAGGCCCAGCATATCAAAGAGCTGCATCAGGCATCAACACGGGTGCCATTAGGAGCAAAACGACCCGTTTCAGCCTCTAGAAAGTCCAGAAAATGGTTCCAGTGAGCAACACGTTCCGTGTCATGTCAACACGACCCGTGTTGAATGCGACACGACCCGTGTTGACCTGGGATCACCCGTGTTGGCCTTGTTTAATGCAAAATGGCGTTTCGGCTTCATTTTAATGCAATATAATTGCTATCCGACTGTATTGACTGACATTCATCATCATCCTCATCATCATATTCATCCATCCTTTCATCCATATTTCCATCCACATTCATCTATTGTGAAGATAGAGAGATTGGTTGAGTTTTGGAAGATCGGTTCTCAAGAATTGGAGAGAAGTGGAAGAGCAAAAGTCCCCGCGGATCAACATTCAAGCAAGGATTGAAATCCAACTCGGTTTATTTCTATTTCTTATAGTTTCCATGCATTTTAGTATAAAACTTCATATGTTTAGTGAATCGAACATGAGTAGTGAGTAGTTTTCATAAGTTTAGGGGATAAACCCTTATTAGTTTCTCTTCTGAATTGAATATTGTTGGATTGAACAAGTTGTTATCTAGTTTTAATGCATTTTATTTATCCTTTGATTATGTATGTCATTTCTTTTGTTTGCGCACCATTAGCATGGATTTAGATTGTTAAATGAAGGACCGAACGAAGAAATTCGATAATTGGAGCCCTTAGGATTAAACTAGTATATGAAGTGAAGTAGAGATAGAAGACTTTGTAACTAGGGGTCATTGGATAATTTGATATTTAACTTAGATAAAATTGACACAAGGAGTCTAAAAGATCAATTTTACTAAGCAATCCGTTTCATTGCCAAAAGCTTGCTATGGAATACATTATGCGATTATCGACCCTAAAATGTACCAAATTAGTGACATACATGTTCAATCCACTTGTTTGATTCATAGAGTTACTTAGGTTTTATCCCTTGAACGTCTTTTCCTTATTGATTGCGTCTTGTGAATTGTGTGAATATTTGATCTATTCCTACTTTTAGTGATTAGAATTAGAATTAGTTATTCTCAATCTAAAACCCGACCGATTTAGCAATCACATAGGAAGCTAGTTTGGTGTGTAGTTAGCAAAGTCCCAGTGGGATCGAACTTGATATTTGCTACACGTACACTCGTGCACTTGCGGCGTATCAGTACACAACCAAGGTGGTAAATTATACAGGATCGCTATAACAGACCCACAAGAATATGTTTGCCCGAAACTACCCAATGGGAAAAACAATCAATGCTTAGGCCCAGCCGCACGTTTCGTGGCTCTACAACAAATTATTTGTGAGTGACATCGAAATGTTTCCACTCTTCAATAATCACATGGATGAACAATACACCCGTGCCCCCGAACATTTGCTGAGTATCACCTCATGTGCTATGTAGAATTCATCGCATAAAATCTTTGCAACCTTTGAGTGATTGGAAAGTATATGAGCTCTTTGCGTGCAATTCTTTTACCCTGGAGTATTGTTTGTGCATATCTATTAGTGTCGTAATAGTCATGCTTATCAAGCATGACTTTCTCCTTTCAACACAACATACAACCCTTTGGACACACATCGATCCTCTGATATGGTAGTTATAAAGCCCCCAATCAACTTCATCGGAGATTATTACGTGTCTGTCATTTCATTACTTGGGGGAAAATTTATTTCATGAGGGCTAGTAGACTATCTACGACTTTGTTAGGGAGATTACACTTACACTTGATGTTTACAAGTCGCGACACTATTACCAACTATAACACATCGCAACCCTCATACAAAGGCCTTTTCTAACATTTCTGGGAGTTTTTAGGTCCCTTCCAAAGGTTCATCTTCCATGACTTCTTCACTCCCTCCGCCAAACGGTAGTTCCCAATGACATCTGTGAGTATTTTTTGCATAGGATAAAATCCATCGTTCCTCGATGATCCTTCAACGTGGTTCGAAGATTGAAATGGAAGGCTAACCACCACTGGCTCAAACACCTCCTCATGACACATCCACACAAAATAACGTGGAAGAAGGAAAACGTTCTTTTACAAGTGCAACTTAATATCTTCCTCCCCAAGATGCCTCACGTTCTTACACTTTGAACAAGGACATCTCATTATGTTACCAGTCTTGAAGCTATATATTTGTTTAGCAACTGACAAAAAATCTTCTTTCACCCTCCTAACAAACTCATCCTAAGATACCCCTCATCGGGTCTTTCATACAACCACTTTCTTATAGTTTCCATTTTGTTCGCAACTGCATAATTGACCGTAGTAAATGTTGGTGTTGGCCTAACTTTGCTTTTAATATAAAGGGTTTTTGGATGCTAATATACTGAACTTTTGGGGTATTGGACAATAATGCACTGAACTTTGACCTTGGACAATAATGCACTGAACTTTGGGGGGTGTTGGACAATAATTCACTCGAGACAATTTCGACATTGGCGAACTTGGTGACAATCTTACGTGATAGACCGAGAAGATAAATATTAGTGGACCAATTCATCTTCTCCACCCGCTATATAGGATTGCCACCAAGTTAGCCATTGCCAAAATCATACTGAGTGCATTATTGTTCAACACCCCCAAAGTACAGTGCATTATTGTCCAAGGTCAAAGTTCAGTGCATTATTGTCCAATACCTCAAAAGTTCAGTATATTAGCATCCAAAAACCCTAATATAAAAGATTTTTGTTTATCTTTTTTTTTTAAAAAAAATCAATGTCTACGTCATTCTTGGGGATAGGCGGTCCTAAACCCAATTAGTACTCATATGAATGAACTTTCCTATATTGTTCTATGGGGATAGGTGGTCCTAAATTCAATTAGTACTCATATGAATGTTCCATCATCCAGTAAAATTCAACATAAGGCTTAGCTAAAAAATTGGCAGCATTTCCCTTAGTCCTTCAAGTATAATAAATAAATAAATAAATAAATAAATAAATAAATAAATAAATAAATATGAGGCTCCCTTCAAGGAACCTCGTATTTATTTTCGTACCCGGGGAACACTCGGAAAACATTTGGGTGCCTATTGTTTGTCAAGACAATTGCAACAAGTTACTTCTGTCCGACGTACCATCATAGGATTACTAACATGTCCAATACAGACAATTCAAACACATGTAAATACCAACTCCACATCATAAACAATCAATACACGTTGTGGACAAGTGTATGGAGTACTTTTGGACTTCTTATCTCTTTTGGACCTTGATATGTACATATATTTGAACGAATTTTCTAAGGTTAGTAATGAAAACCATTAATAAAGCAAATGTTTTTTTAAACTTGTGACGCCCAGGCCCTCCCAGGCCGCGGACATTGCCGATAACTGCTTCAAGGATTGTTAACTGACCGCACATCACGAGTATTTCCAACGTGCTTCATCCTTACTCACACGCTACTTGGGAAAACTTCCCAAGAGGTAACCCATCCTTAGACTACTCCCAGCCAAACATGCTTAACTGAGGAGTTCCTAATGGATGAGCTACCTTAAAAGAAGGTGCACCTTGGTGCAAGTAGTCGTTTCAATTCCTTTAAGCCATTATTTAACCATATATCCGAGGTATCACAATCACCTCCACTTAAGTGCACAACGTCCTCATTCTGCCACAATCTACTCCAGATTGTTTGCCCCGCTAGGTGACTGCCCATGGATCTCCCGTCCATTGGTGTAGCTCACGGTCGTGGGCTGGTTCTGATACCATCTGTAACGCCTCGACCCCTCCCGGGTCGTAGACATTACCGAAAACTACTTCAAGGATCGGTGACTAGCCCCACAAATCACCATGAGTCTTTCCAGCGTGTTTCGTCCTCGTTCACACGCTGCTTGGGAAAACTTCCCAAGAGGTCACCCATCTTGAGCCTACTTCCAGCCAAGCACGCTTAACTGAGAAATTCTCAACGGATGAGCTACCAAAAAAGAAGGTGCACCTTGGTGATATAAGTAGTCATTTCAATCCTTTTAAGCCACACTTTAACCACACACCCAAGGTATTACAGTCACCTTCACTTAAGCGCACAACGTCCTCGTTGTGCAACAATCCACTCCATAATCTTTGCTCTGCTAGGTGACTGCCCATGGATCTCCCGTATACTGGCGCAGCTTACGGTCGCAGGTCGGCTTTGATACCATCTGTAATGCCTCGACCCCTCCCGGGTTGTAGACATTACCAACAACTACTTCAAGGATCAGTGACTGGCCCCACAAATCACCACGAGTCTTTCTAGCGTGCTTTGTCCGCGGTCACTCGCTGCGTGGGAAAACTTCCCAAGAGGTCACCCATCTTAAGACTACTCCTAGTCAAGTACACTTAACTATGGATTGAAACAACTACTTATATCACAAAGGTGCACTTTCTTTTAAGGTAGCTCATCCGCTAGAAACTCCTCAATTAAGCGTGCTTGGCTAGGAGTAGTTTTAATATGGGTGGCCTCCTGGGAAATTTTCCAAAGCAGCGTTTGAGCGAGGACGAAGCACGCTGGAAAGAATCGTGGTCATTTGTTGGACCATTCAGCGATCCTTAAAGCAGTTATCGGTAATGTCGGCGGCCTGGGAGGGGTCGGGGCGTAACAGATGGTATTAGAGTCGACCCGCAACCGTCAGCTGCGCCAGTGAACGGGCGATCCATGGGCACTCACCTAACAGGGCAAAAAGTCTGGAGTAGATTGTGGCACAACGAGAACGTTGTGCGCTTAAGTGGGGATGATTGTAATACCCCAGATATACAGTTAAAGTGCGGCTTAACGGGATCGAAACGACTGCTTATATCACCAGTGTGCACCTTCTTTTAAGGTAGCTCATCTGTTAGGAACTCCTCTATTAAGCATGCTTGGTTGGGAGTAGTCTTAGGATAGGTGACCTCCTCGGAAATTTTGCTAAGCAGCGTGTAGGCGTGGACGAAGCACGCTGGAAAGACTCGTGGTGATTTGTGGGGCCAGTAAGAAAGCCTTAAATTAGTTATCGGTAATGGCCGCGGTCGGGGAAGGGTCGGGGCGTAACAGATGGTATCAGAGCCGACCCGCGACCGTGAGCTATGCTAGTGGACGGGAGATCCATGGGCAGTCGCCTAGAGAAGCAAAGATTCTGGAATGGTTTGTGAGACAACAAGGACGTTGTGCGCTTAAGTGAGGGTGACTGTAATACCGTGGGTATGTGGTTAAAGTGTGGCTTAAAAGGATTGAAATGACTACTTATATAATTAAGGTGCACCTTCTTTTATGGTAGCTCATCCGTTAGGAACTTCTCATTTAAGCATGCTTGACTGGGAGTGGGATCAAGATGGGTGACCTCTTGGGAAGTTTTCCCAAGCAACGTGTGAGTGAGGACGAAGCACGTTAGAAAGACTCGTGGTGATTTGTGGGGCCACTATCCGATCCTTGAAGCAGTTGTCGGTAATGTCTGCGACTCAGGAAGGGCCGGGGCATTATAGATGGTATTAGAGCCAACCCGCGGCCGTGCGCTGTGCTAGGAGACGGGAGATCCATGGGCAATCACCTAGCGGGGCAAAGATTCTGGAATGGATTGTGGCACAATGAGGACGTTGTGCGCTTAAGTGGGGGTGACTGTAATACCCCAGGTATATTGTTAAAGTGTCGCTTAAAAAGATTGAAATGACTACTTAAATCACCACGGTGCACCTTCTTTTATGGTAGCTCATCCATTAGAAACTTCTCAGTTAAGCGTGCTTGGCTGAGAGTAGTCTTAGGACGGGTGACCTCTTGGGAAGTTTTCTCAGGCAACGTGTGAGCGATGACGAAGCACGTTGAAAAGACTCGTAGTGATTTGTAGGGCCAGTCACTGATCCTTGAAGTAGTTTTCGGCAATGTCTACAACCCGGGAGGGGTCGAGGTATTACATATGGTGTTAGAGCCGACCCGCGACCGTAAGCAGCGCCAGTGGACGAGAGATCCATGGGCAGTCACCTAGTGGGGCAAAAATTCTGGAGTGGATTGTTGCACAATGAGGACATTGTGCGCTTAAGTGGTGGTTATTGTAATACCCCTGATATATGGTTACAGTGTGGCTTAAAGGGATTAAAACGATTATTTATATCACCAAGGTGCACCTTCTTTTAAGGTAGTTCATCCGTTAGGAACTCTCAATTAAGCGTGCTTGGCTGGGAGTAGTCTTAGGATGGGTGACCTTCTGGGAAATTTTCTCAAGCAGCGTATGAGCAAGGACGAAGCACGCTGGAAAGACTCGTGGTGATTTGCAGATCCAGTAAAAAATCCTTAAAGCAGTTATCGGTAATGTCCGCGGCCTCAGGAGGGGTCAGGGCGTTACAAAGCTACTATGTGTTTATTTTAGAGTAAGCGTTAATTCAAAAAAACTATAACTCAACCAGCCATATACTCAACAACCTAATTAATTTTCCATAACTTCCCTTTAAATTTGAAGCTAAACAACACATTGGGGGGTTGAACATGATATTCTTCAAAGTGTTAATCAACGTCCAAATTCTAATAAACTTTTTGGAAAAAGTATTGTTTCAACACTCCAAATGAAAGCTACAAATTAAGACTTCCTCAACTCATTAATTAATGTATTGTTTAGGCTTGAGTATAGATGAATGTCATTGAAAAGCTTGTTAGTCGCACACTCTAACACATCGTTGTGCTACTTCATTTCAGTAAAACCTCATTTGTTCGAGTTGCTCGATACCTACGACTGGTAGCACGTATACCCTTCACCTTCTACGTAAGGTCGACCAAAGTGAAGTAGAACAACGACATTTTGAGAAAGAAACGTGCAGTTAGAAGCTTTACCATGACCAATCATCTAAATCGAAACTAAACAACATTATCGCAACAAACTTTGTGTATAACTTACTTTTCAAAACTAACATAAACAATAGCTTATTTACTTTTTCCATGACTCTTCTTTGAATTTGAAGCTAAACAACACATTAAGTGGTTGAAGATGATACTCCTAATTCCTCAATGTGTTGTTCAACATCGAACTTTAATGAACACCATGGGAAAAGTACAATTTCAATACTCCAAATAAAAGCTGCAAATTAAGACATCCCCAACTCAATAATTAATGTGTTGTTTAGATTCGAGTACAGATGAATGTCATAGAAAAGCTTCTCAGTCGCACGCTCTAACCCATAATGTCGTTGCGCTACTTCACTTCGGTAAAACCTCATTTGTTCAATGCGTTGTTCAATATCTACAGTAGGTAGCACGTATACCCTTCACTAGGGGTAGAATAAAAATTTGGAACTGGCACACCGAACCGGAAACCGGATTAAAAAAAACCGGGAACGAGCAACACCGAACCAACTTAAAATTTTGGTGCACTGCACCGGAAAAACTGGATGCTAAACGGGACGGTTCGGATTTGGGATATTCAAACCGACGGGGAACCGACACCGAACCGTTAATATAAATAAATATATATAAATATAAATTTTGGTTAAAAAAAAC
Source organism: Portulaca oleracea (assembly GCA_029582165.1). Lineage (NCBI taxonomy): Eukaryota > Viridiplantae > Streptophyta > Magnoliopsida > Caryophyllales > Portulacaceae > Portulaca > Portulaca oleracea. Next base: position 28,367,887 of record CM055869.1, read on the forward strand.
TATCCAAAAATTAATACAAAAACAATGTAAATTAACTTGTTAAAAAAAATAGTGTAAATTCTACCCAAAAATTAATACCAAACCGTTAATATAAATATATATATATATATATATATATATATATATATAATTTTCTTTTTTTGATTGAATAGAGATTTTTTGATGTTAACATAAATTAATGCGGTTCTGGTTCACCGGTGAAACTGCACCGTTAAATCCAGTGCCCCGATTTTTAAAAACCGGGTGATTCGGTTCCGGTTCAGGTTTGAGGTTTCAGTGCGCCGTTTCGTCCGGTGCACCGTTTCGAGACACCGAAACCGCACCGCACCGTACTGTTTCCACCCCTACCCTTCACCTTCTATGTGAGGTTAGACCAAAGTGAAGTAGAACAACAACAATATGAGAAATAAGCATGTGGCTAGAAGCTTTTCCTTGACCATTTATCTAAACTCGAAACTAAAAAGCATCATCGCAACAAACTTTGCCTACAACTTACTTTTCACAACTAACATAAACAATAATCTAACTACTTTTCCATGACTTCCTTTTGAATTCGAAGCTAAACAACACACTGAGAAATTAAGTATGATACTCTGAACTCTTCAATGTGTGGTTTAACACTTAATTCTATTGAACTTCATGGAAAACGTACAATTTCACAACTAACATAAAGAGTAACCTAATTACAAACTTAAATAACTCCCATAAACAAGAACCTAATTACTAATAATTACATTAACTTAATTACTCACAATTTCAAAACTTACAATAACTAACATAGGAAAGCTAACATAATTAATTAAAAATAATGTATATATTTAATTAAAATAACCAAACTACATATTTAATCAAAACTAAAAATATTTGATAAAACCTAACATATTTAATCCAAATTAACATAATTTATAATAACCTAATTAGTCACAAATAACTAATTACATAAAATTAACATAATTAATCATAAATGACATATATATTTAAACAAATTACTTAACCACGTATTTAACCAAAACTAAAATATTTAATCAAACCTAGCATATTTTATCCAAATTAACATAATTTACAATGATCTAATTACTCACAAATACTTAATTATACAAAATTAACATATTCAACCAAAAAATAATTACAATTTAGGATTCGGGTTTATCAAAACTGGTGATCACCATGATTTGTGCGAGGCCAGAATCCCCAAAATGTGATTATAGTAGTGATCACCACGATCCGTGGCAGGGTACCACGGTCTGTGGTGACCTAGACCGCGCGTCCTACATCGCTTTTTGACTGCTTCCCTAATCCATCTATTTCTGTAAGTAGGGGAGGGGAAGGAGGCCTCAAAATCATCCATTCCTTAAGCTATTAAGCACAAGATCTCTCACTTGAGAGATCTTTCGGGGAAACTGGGTAAATACTTCTCCATTAAGAAAGAAGTCTCGAATTTTTTGGACTTTGAGGATGAATCCTTGAGGTTCTTCCATCAAGCCCTTGGTTACCGTACTCGATACACTCACATACTCATCTAATATCGATTGGATCGAGATCGGGTAGTCTAGCAGTCAGGTCTTTCGAGCATTGCGTGGACCTTTGTGGTTGTCTCCATTCTTGGAGACTTCCCACTTGGAGTCCGTTTTGGAGAGACGCGTTCAAGAGTTGAAGGTCGACTGAGGCTTGCCCATTTGAGAGACCCTAGATATATACTAAGCCCCTGCTATCTATTTTCTTTCATTTATGTTTTTTAGAGGGTAGATTAGGAATCCTTAGGGTGAGGATTTTTTGTGCCCTAATATTTTGTAGCCAAGTTAGGAGGTGGGCCTACTCGATAAAGTCCATCTGTGATATCAGAATTGCAATTAGCATGCTTATGTCTATATCGCCTTTTATATGTGATTCAAACTTCAAAGGTTGGTTCATATATGTTAGGTTGCTAGATTGTTTATTTATGCCCATAAGTTTTATGTCTTGATGGATGTGATCTATTAGGATGTATGCATGCTCGATTAAAGGTTAATTTTGGTATTTTGTAAAACTTAACCTGGAATATTGTGGAAATAGTCTTGTTTATATTGGATAAATCTTGATTGTGATTTATTGTTGGGTTTGGTTGTATGTTTGACTAAAATTGTTATAATTAACTTGTGGGTTTTGGTATAACCAAGGAGGGTCGCAGCCTTGATAATAGTTGTCATGCCCGTGACAAGGAGCCTAAGTTTTAGCTCCTTGTGTTAACAAGGGGTCTCGACCGTGACACTTGGTGTCCCACCCGATACCTAGGCAGACCTTGTTGCCCTCGTCACTTGTCTTTGAGGATTATGACCTTGACGTTGGGCGTCATATTCATGATTGCTGTTGTGCTCGCTTAGAAGTTGTGAGTATAGGTTTAGTTTGCGATGTGACATGAGATGTCATACCTGTGACTAGTGCATTTCAAAACTCTTCAAACATCAAACCCGAAAAATTCGATATTTAAGTATACAATGTTAGACTTGAAAATTCAATTTCTACAACTCCTTGGTTAAATTGGATTTAACCTTCAATTAAATATTGGGCGATTCCGATTAATTACTATAGATAAGGGAACAATTAATTTTGGAAATTAACTAACAATCAATCAGTTGGGCATAAATAGATTATTCATAGAATTAATCACTAGGTGATTCCAGTCGATACTCTGTGAATGATCCTTAGTATGATATGGTATCTACCGAGTTGATCCACTTGATTTTGGAAATTAGGTGAAAATGTATGTGTCTAACACTTGAAATTTGGAATTTCAAGAGGAATGAGTTTTAACTCTAGCCTAAAAGGGTTTTAGAGCTTAGACTTTAACTTGATAAAGTTTGGGATTTTGCTGAGTTGTATACGATTGTTCATGTTGTGTGATTGGGAATCACATCTTAGAATTAAAAGGGGTTTTGATTTATTATATGTTTTGGTGCGCGCTTGTATATTGCAACTGGATGCCTTCTTTAATGGTTATGGAAGCATGGTTGATATATTCCATTGCAATGCTACCAAATTGATTGAATTGCATTTGCTCTTAGTATGACCATAGTTAGTCAGTTTACCGGTCTGCGTGCCGGGTTTGGTGAAATACGACATGCGTGTCGTCGATTTCGAATCCGCCTATTTTTAATTTGATTAAAGTTGTAATTGTTTTGAAATTGATGTACCTCATAAGATGATGACTACTTGTAATTCTTGTAATGTCGGAGATGTCGAGTTAAGTGGGAGTCCAAAGGTAACGAGGATGTCGGTTTAAGTGGGAGCCAGATATGAGAAGTTGCAAATTCCAAGAAGGTGTTCTTGGAGACCATTAAGAAGGAATCTTGAAGGCACACAAGAAGGGTTCTTGGAGGCTATCAAGAACCTATTCGTGTAGGCTAACTAGGCTTAGTTAAATTTTTTAATTTAAGTCAAGGTGGTCATACTAGGGTTTGGTTTCTACTTTGAATGGTTCTTAGTAAGGGTGAGCAAAAAAATAAGATACCCGGATCTAGATCCAGAACCGATTAGATCGAGTGGATCTGGATCTAGATCTAGATCCATTCGTTAATGGATCAGGGACTGAATCCTAACATATAGGATCCAAAACTGAACCCGGTATCCAAGATCCAATTAATTTTTTAAAGATTATTAATGCAAAAACTAAATTTAAATACTATTAATCTAGACTCTGAAAACTATTCAATCAGTCATTCAACCCTCTCAAGTCTCATAAATCACGGATCTAATTCCATGTTGTTGTCAAATGCTCATATATGATACTAATATAATGTAACGCCCTGATAATTCAATTATGAAAAAGTCAAAGTCAAACTAACGTTAACAGCGGAAGTTTCATTTTTTTTTATTGGGCGTTACTGCCGTATCCCCGATGGAATATAAGGCAAGAAAGGAAAAAACTAACTAATCATTAATTACTTTAATTTAATAAACAAAAGAACTTTCAAATTCTAGAACAACATGAACTAAACATTACTAACTCAAGTCTAAACATAAAGTAAACTTTATTCTCAACTTCTAACTTCATCATCCTCACTTCTAGAACACGTTCTCATTACAAAACTCTGCACCTAAAAACAAAACATTTAAAACATGAGGAGGACTCAATAATGTCTACCCCTAATCGTCAAAACAATTTAAAAATCCATTTCAGTTCATTTTAGGGGGAGAAATGAACAAGTCAAATCTTTTCACAAACTTAATTTCCCAACAAACCATAACCATCTTTCACAGATTTATTAAGCAGGTGGACCTTGCTTATTTGGCCCTCGAAGTTCACGACTTCACATATAATCATATCTCAATATCATTACAATCTCAATCCCAATCTCAATCTCAACCAAACACAATATCAATCATACAAATGACCATCCATTTCACACACGTGCACACAGTTAACCCTGGGGAAGTAGCACTTATCAGGCATCCCTGATCTCTTGACAACTCCCCTACAGGATGCCGCGAACCTGGTCTTTAGGGATGTTTCCCGAACCCGCATTCACTACTCATTTGAATTATTGGTCAGGTTTAATATCACACATTTTCAAACTCAATCAATCCAATCATGATTTCCAAAACCATTTCTAAATTACACATAAAGGATTGTCCACATTTAATTAACTCAAAGAACATAGTTCGACATCCAAAACAAACACTCAATTTCACCATAAAATTCGGGATGCAAATCGTAAAACAACTTAAAAATCAAGAAAACAATTAAAGTACACCCCAGTGGGATTTAGGACATAGACATTACCTGAAAGTCTTCACTTCACTTTCATACACACACTTATGGGCTCCCTAGACGAGTCAAATTGACCCAAACCTATAAAGAATAAGTTCTAGAATTAATAGTGGCCTAACGAAGTTAGCGTATGCACCCTCTACCTTACCCAACCCTACTTACATCACAGTAACATACAAGTATGAAATACTAAAATATAAAATAAAATAATTATTAGTAAAAGTAATAGGCTTTCGTAAAATAGCTAACCTCATAATTTAAGGTGACAACTTCAACTACAATCGTAATAAAATCATAACCTCCTATAAATCTCAAAATTCACAAACTTTATAACGATAATAAATTTCAAAGATCTCAACTTTATTAGTATAATAACCAACATAATCATATGTCTCAGAATATGAGATTTAAACTTAAAAAGCATAATAATTACAAAACAATTAAGCTTTTACATCAAACTAATTTTAGAACATAATAAGTCCTTATGAGACTTGTTCAAACCCAACCTTCCAACTTTTACTCACAAAATTAATAATAAATAATAAAGTAACAAAGTAACAAAGTAATCAATAAATTTTTCTACTAATTAATTTACACTCAACTAGGGTTTTATAAACTTGTTTAAACACGACAATACAACCTTAATAACAAAACTAATAATTTGAATAAAGAACTAACTTTTGATAGATAAAGTGACTACATTATAATTTATACAACTACAAAACTTTAACTTGTAATATCTATGAAATAATTTAAAGAACTCAACTCTTACTATCAAAATAATTGTAGTATTGGTAATAATCACAATAAGTGACATAAACAAGATAATATGAATTAATAGCATCCAAGTTTAAACCTTTTTCCGTAAATTTTAACCTTAAACAGTATGACTATAATAAATCATATGGAACCTAAGAGAATACTTTTCTTTTAACATAAGAATAATAAATATAAACATCAAAAAACATAAGTATTTTTATCAAAACCACTAGCTTAGGAATCAAGTAAAAGAAATAACAATATATAATAATAGTAATAATACAACAAATAACACTATTATCAAACACTAGGGTTGAGGTTTTACTATCAAAAAGAGGACACAGTGGTGGCTGGCCGGAGCTGCGGTCAGAGGTAGCGGAGGGCAACGTTTGGTGGTGGACTCTAGCCGAAGGCGACGGCGGAAAGCGACAGTGGCAGTCCACAACAGGTACAACAACACAACAATAGCATAGTGGTTGAGTGGTTGTCAATGCGACATGCCTACTTCGACTGCTCCTAGTCGCTGCTCCGAGTGCAGTGCGGAGAGGCGTTTGGTGGTGGCGGCGGCGGTCGAAGGTGGGGAAGTGGGAAAAGAGGGGGTGGAGGAGAGGTTAAATAGAGAAAAGGGGCCCGGGGTTGTCATTGGCCGCGATGGTGGCGGTCCCTGGCGGCGACGGTGGGGTTCTAGTGACAAGGGGGCGGCGGGGCGATGTTCGGGCGACACGACGGTACTGGGCGGTGGTGCTCGGTGGTTGCGTAGAAACAGAGATAGAGAGAACAAAGGAGAGGGTCGGGGGAGCGGTTACCGGTGGTAGCGATGAGCATCGACGACGGCGATGTGTCCGCAAGCAATTGGGGACAACAATGGGATGGTGGTTGGTGGTCTCAGTGGTGTCGTTTCTGGGCATCTCATGGAAGAGGAAAAAGGAAAAACGGGGTGGGGTTCGGGGTGTTTGTGCGTAGGGGTGTTCAAAAAATATGGAACCGCCACACGAACCAGGAACAAAACCGAAAACGGACAACACCGAACCGCCTTAAAATTTTGGTGCACTGAACCGGAAAAATCGGATGTTAAATAGGGCGATTCCGGTTTGGGATTTTCAAACCAACGGAGAACTGGAATCGCACCATTAATATAAATAAATAAATAAATGAATGTATATATATATATATTTATGTAACGCCCCGGAAATTCAATTATAGATTTAACGGTTAAAAGCTAACGTTGACTAACTTTAACAGCGGAAGACTACAACAGTCTGACAATGGTAAACCAACTAACAAACTCATACTTAGAAATAAAACTCAACACTAACGATATGTTGGATAGAACTAACGGTGGCGCTAACCAAAAAATTTCGGGGTTTTACAATATACATACATACATACATACATACATATATATATATATATATATATATATAAAAGTTTTGTTTTAAAAAATATTTACACAGAAATCAACTTGAATATACTATAAAAACAAATAGATTGAATAATGGCTAATTAGCATTGTATGGGCATTAGTACATTACCGTATTTAGGCTTCAAAAAACCGGAAACGAACTTGAGTTTTTTTTTTTTTGGTTGATTGAATGATGATTTTTTAATTTTGATGGAAAGAAATGCAGTTCCGGTTAATTGGTGATGCCAAAGCATTAAATCTGGTGCACCGGTTTTTTTTTTAAAAAAATCGGGTGTTCCTGTTTCGGTTTACAATTTCGGAAAACTGCTTCATCCGATGCACCGCTTCGTGAAACCGGAACCGTCTCGAACCGCACCGTGAACGCCCCTATTTGTGCTTGGAAGAAAAGGGCGGTGGGGGAGAAAATTAGATTAGGGTTTACTTAGACTAGGGTTAGGATTATTAATAAGGGTATTTATACCCATAATAATATTTTCGAAGCAAAACTAAAAATAATTAAACTTAGCTAAAAAGAGAAAATAAGTTAGTAGTGCATTTAGGTTATCAACTACTCAAAATATTTACACTATAGCTCATAAAAATACCCATATAAATAATCAAGGAAGATATTAATTTGTCACATAAAATTACCAAAATACCCTTGTTAGTCACTTAACGGTCCTATGAGCTCAGTGTTAACAAAATTCACTGAAATTTCCGGAATCAAAATAAAAAGTTAACGACGTAACGGTAAACGAAATCAGAATTTTCGGGATTTTATATATACCATATAAGAAGAAACTTTAATGCTAAGACTTGTAATTTATTGTTGCATGTGTTCGAGACTTTGAATCTTGGACTTTAGAGTTTGTGATAGTGATAGGGAGTCATAAATGAATATGGTTGAAATTTGACAAGAACATTGTGTAGGACTGCTGCTAGCTTAACTAAATTCACATGTGTGAATTTTTCCAACCAGGTACCCGATTAAGGATCCAGTACCGATGGATCTGAGACTGGATCTTGATTTTTGGATCCAGTTTAAAATAGATCCGGGATGAGATTCTGAAATTAGGATCCAGTCCTAAATGGATTCGGGACAGGATCCTTGAATTTTAGGAGGTACCCAGTATTCCTCACCCCTAGTTCTTGTACCTAGTATCTAATAAAGGTTCTTTGTTAGGCCAAAAGCTTGCTTGAGATCTCTAGTCCTTGTGGGTGTTGATTACATTAAAACACTAAATAAGAGTTAAAATGTGTCAATGTGGAATTAAATTGTTTAATTTCATATTCTTATGTATAAATGGAACTATATCAAACCTCCCTTGACTTGTAGATTCAATATGTATGATGTTACTTCTTCATTAACTAGTGTCAACCTTAAGGAGAAACTCACCGGGCCAAACTTCATTGATTGGAACCAGCACTTGAGAATAGTTCTCAAGGATGTGAAAAAGGAATATCTTCTTGAGAAAGACAAAGGCACTACGTCTGGAACTTCTCTCTTCCTAGGCTGAGAAAACGAAATGGAAACGTCATTCTAAGGACAATCTCCAGGTCGCTTATCTCATGCTGGCTTGCATGGCTCATAGTCGCTAAGACTGTTCATGGTCCAGTCCGGATCAAGAAAGGGACTGAACCGGACTGGACCGAGGGAAGTTTGGTCCAGTCCTCGATCCAAGAAATTTTTATGCTCGACCTCGGTCCAGCCCATGGAACGAACTGAAAGATCGAGGTTAGTAAAATTTAGGGTTTCTTTATGTATAATCCAGTCCAGGCTGGACTGAGGACTGGACCTAACAAAGTTCGGTCGGTCCAGTCTAGTACCGAACTTTTTTCAGTCCAGACCTCGATTCAGCTTAGTCCTCGAATTCGATCCTTGGTCGTTTCGGTCTAGTCCCATTCGCTCCAGTCGAGGACTAATGAACAACCTAATAGTCTCTAAAAGCAACTTGAGAAATGAGGATGGCAATAAAACCCGAACCCGCGGGTACCCGCCTTTACCCGACCCGTTATGGGTGATAAATTTTAGAAAAAATGGGCAAGGGTAGGGTAATGGGTACTCGTCTCTACCTGATGGGTGCCCTACCCGACCCGACCCGACCCGCCTCGAATACCTACAAAACAAAAAAAAAACATTTTCGTTGATTATTCATTATCGGGCCCCCGAATATATATTAATATTTGCTTTTATAGTTAATTTATTGAGTTTTGTAACAATCATATTTTCTCTAAAATTTTGTCATCCATACCCACTTTTTTCGAGTCCAATAAAGGCGGGTTTATTAACATATTAAATGTATTTTGGCATGATAGTTGTCCAATTTTCCCCTTTCTAATAGGAATCTTCATCTAATATTTTCTTTTGATCGCTAATATGATTATATCCGAAAATAACATATTAATTTGTACTTATGAGTATAAAACGGGTTGTATAATTTAATCTTCAATTATACTCGAATTGTACCCATTATACCCGCACTACCCGGTAGGTAAGAGTAGGGGTAAGGGTACTCATTATTTCTACCCGTTAAATATGGGTAGGGTAAGGGTACAATTCTACCTGTCCCGAACCCGACCCATTTCCATCCTTATTGAGGACAAGGCAGCCTATGACATAATCATTCAACTCAAAAACATATTATAAGAACATGCTGGAGTTGAGATATATGAAACCAACCGGGAGATCTTTGAATCCAAGTTGAAGGTTGGTAAGCTAGTTAGCCCTCATGTTCTAAAGATGATCAGTCACTTTAAGAACTTAAGGTGGCTTGGGCACCCTTACGGTCTCGAAATGGCTATTGACATCATTTTTTGTTCTTTTCATGATGGGTTCAATCCCTTTTGGATGAGCTATAACATTTCAGGGACACAAGAAAAGTCTCATGGACCTGCATGGGATGCCAGCCCATGCTAAAAATGATATCAAGGTGGCTTCCAGGTCATCCTCTAATGTCCTAATGGTCGAGAAGGGGGAAAAGGACTTCAAGAACACCATGGGCAATAAAGGAACAAGATGAGAAGAAAGGTGGAGCGTGGCGTGATGGGAAAGATTGATGGACTAGCTTGAGAGACTTGATTCACAATCGAAAAAGAGCTTGATCACCCAAAGGACTTGGATATGACTTTGGATAAAGGAGAATCCACCACCAAAGCCTAGCATCCCACCATGACCATCATAAAGGAAGAATCCACCAAATGATCAATAAAGAGAAGACTTGCAAACACCACCATTAATCAATGGATAAAGTAAAGCAAGATTTTGAGAGAAAGGGAAGCAACCCTATTCCATGCATAAGCATATTCATTAATCAGTCAAAAAGTTGCTGGAGAAGTATAATAACGAGCTATTTATACTAAACCCAAAATTAAGCCAAAACAGCGAAAAAAAGGTCTCTTCCGAGCAGGCTCGGGCGGCGGAAGCGGCTCGGCGGCGGGCCTTACACTGTCGTCGTCGTCGGGAGTTGCGTGTCGCGGCATCTCCGTGAAGTCGGCTCGGGCGGCGAGAAACGCTTCGGCGGCGGAGTCTTAGGCTGCGTGGTTGCGCTGACAATGACACCGACAGAACGTTGCTCGGGCGAGCAAAGGAACGGCAGGCGGCGAGCCCTGGCGCTCAGTTCACACTCGGCAGAAACCTTGCTCGGGCGAGCCAGGGTGTGGCTCGGTCGAGCAGGCTCCCTGATGACCACGGTTGTGCCCTGGGCTTTATTAATCCCGGGGTTTTAAACACTCGCACCCCGATACCTTCTATGCTCTAGTCTCGAGACGGCCCGGTCCAGTCCCTAGGCCTCCGGGGTCGGTGTTGTGAGCGGGCCCCTCCCTAAGGAGCCCCGGGGCCCATCCATCGGATGGCCGAGACTAGCCTCCTAGCTCCCGAAGTGACTGGAAATTGCAACTCGAGGTTTGAATTGGACGAAGCAGTTCGCTTGGCGGTGGCCACCAAAGAGGAGAAAGGAACCCGGACCTCTTCATCCTCCCCTTCTTGAAGAGGATTTGCCCTCAAATCCACGTCGGGTTCAACATCCTCAATGTAGGGTGAGAGGTCCCCGATGTTGAAGGTTGATGAAACATCGATGTCTCCCGGAAGTTCAAGCTTGTAAGCGTTGTCATTTATCTTGGCCAAAATTTTGAACGGTCCCTCGCTTCGTGGCTTTAGCTTATTACTCCTCCGGGATGGAAACCGTTCCTTCCTTAGATGTAGCCAAACCAAGTCGCCGGGCTTGAACGTGATATCACGGCGATGCTTGTTGGCTCGGGCCTTATAAAGTTCATTGCGCGCTCGATCTTTTCCGAATCTCGGTGAAGCACGGATCTCGTGGCCTTTGCACTTGCCTCAAAGCTAACCCTTGACTCTAGAGGAAGAGGAAGGAGCTCGATAGGAGTTATGGGGTTGATACCATAGCAAGTCTGAAAGGGTGAATGACCCGTAGCAAGAGAGGGGACCGATTATAGGCAAACTCGGCGTGACATAACTTGGTATCCCAATCTCAGACTCCACTCACAAGACCACGAAGTATTGTAATGAGTGTCTTGTTAGTTACCTCGATTTGGCGTCTGTTTGAGGATGATGCGATGTGCTAAATAACGACCGTTCCCAAGAGCTTCCACAAAGACCTCCAAAAGTGACCCATGAATTTAGTATCACGATCCGACACAATAGTTCTCGGACTCCATGCAAACGCACCACCTCGGAAGAAAAGGGTGGCAATATGTGGCGTCATCGGTTTTCTCGCGCAATGAAATGCGCCATCTTAGAAAAGCGGTCAACGGCGACTAGGATTGCATCCTTGCCACGCGGTTCGGGAAGGGCTACAATGAAGTCCATACTCAAATCCTCCGGACCATTCGAATCGGAAGGGTGTATAAAGCCCTTGGTGGAACCGGCTTTTGGCATGGTGGCAAATAATACACTTTGATATCACGTCCTGCATCGCCTCCCATCTTCGGCCAATAAAAGTGCTCTTTTAACATGTCGGTGGTCTTATTGATACCGAAATGACCGGCGAGTCCACCTCCATGAACCTCCCGCACTAGAAGCTTTCTCAACGGACATTTTGGAACGCACAATTTGTTGCCCTTGAAGAGAAATCCATCTTGTAGCAAATACGGTCCATCACCACCACCGAGGTGTGATTTAAAGTCATCATCCTCCTTATAAAACTCCTTCAAGTGTTGAAACCCAAGTACCCTCGCCTCAACTACGGAAAGAAGAGAGTGTCTCCTCGAAAGCGCATCGGCGACCACATTTATACTCCCCTTCTTGTGTTTCGCTACAAAATTAAATCCTTGAAGGAACTCAACCCAATTAGCATGCCGGGAGCTAAGCTTGTGTTGTCCATTCAAATATTTGAGCGCCTCATGGTCGGAATGAAGGACAAACTGGCTCGGCCTCAAATAGTGTGACCAATGATCTAGAGCCCGAACGAGAGCATAAAACTCCTTATCATACGTGGAATAGTTCCTCCTTGAACCACTGAGTTTCTCACTGAAATAAGCGATAGGACGTTGGTTTTGCATCAACACGGCCCCAATGCCTACACCACTAGCATCGCAATCAACTTCGAAGGCTTGTGTGAACCGAGAGCAAGCACCGAGCCTCACAAAGTTGTGACTTCACTTCTCAAAAGCTCCTTGGGTCGCCGTCCACTCAAAGGCGCCTTCTTCATGCACTCGGTAATGGGAGCGTAAGGGTACTAAATCCTTGATGAACCGACGGTAGAACGAAGCTAGACCGTGGTAGATCCTAACCTCCGTGATAGTAGAGGAGAGGGCCAAGAGCGGATGGCCTCCACCTTGAAGGGTCCATAGAAATACCCGTGCCGGAAACAATATACCCAAGAAAGGTGACTTGGGGAGTGCAAAATTCGCACTTCTCCAGTTTACCATAAAGCCGTTGTTGCCGCAAAACCTCGAACACCCGCTCCAAATGCATAATATGCTCCGCTTCACTCGAATATACTAGGATATCATCGAAATAAACCACGACGAATTTACCAATAAAGGGTCGCAACATCTCGCTCATACGACGCATGAATGTGCTCGGGGCGTTGGAAAGCCCAAATGGCATGACAAGCCACTCATATAATCCCCCTTTTGTCTTGAACGCCGTCTTCCACTCATCGCCTTCCTTCATACGGATTTGATGATAGCCACTCCGTAGGTCAATCTTGGAGAAAATACAGGAACCATGTAGCTCATCGAGCATGTCGTCAAGCCTCGGTATAGGTGCGATACTTGATGGTAATATTGTTGATGGCTCGGCTATCTACACACATCCCGAAGTACCATCTTTCTTGGAACCAAGAGGGCCGGGACGGAGCACGGACTCATACTCTCTTGAACATAGCCTCGTGATATAAGCTCGTCAACCTGCCTTTGTAACTCCCTAGTCTCTTGTGGGTTGCACCGATATGCCGCCTTGTTTGGAAGTGGAGCGCCGGGAATAAGGTCGATCTGATGCTCAATACCTCGGATAGGAGGTAGACCCGGTGGGAGTTCTTCGGGGAATACATCTCCAAATTCAGCAAGAAGGGGGGCAACGAGAGGGTGTTTAGGTTTCACTTCCTCACATGTGTTCGCCTCTAAGAGGAGTAAGGCAAAAATAGCCTTCCTCGCTTAGGGCTCGCTCGACCCGTGTCTCACTCAAGTGTTTGGGCCCCTCACTTCCCGCCCCAGGTTTAGGTGGTGATATTTCATGTGGTGCTAGTGGAAGGAGTTTAACCCTCTTGCCCTCGTGGATAAAGGAGTAAGTATTCTTCGACCCGTCATGAGTGGTTTTCTTGTCGAATTGCCACGGTCGACCCAACAATATGTGACACGCGCTCATGGGGACAACATCACAAACAATAGAGTCCTTGTAGTTAGTGCCAAAGGTTAAATTCACTAAGACACGATTTGTTACGTTAATGCCGCGCCATCGAGCCATTTCGTGAATAAGGACAGGGATGCGCAATAGGGTAATCCCGGTTGTCAACCATATAGGTAGAGGCCACATTAGTACAGCTCCCCGTCGATGATGAGCTCGCACACCTTGCCCCAACTAAGCATCGTGTTTGGAATATAGTCTCCATTGGCTCACGAGAGAGACTTCTTGAACATGCAAAGCTCGCCTCAAGACAAGAGCGTCTCCTTGGTCACGCGAAACACCGGTTTCTCCTTCCTCACTAGTGTATGCATCCTCGACAACAAATCCGGTTCATCACGGCTCCTTGCAATTCCTCGTCAATGTCCCGAACCTCCTTGAGAGTCAAGGTCCGCCGTTTTGACACCGGCTGAAGTGGCCATATCCATGGCACTTGAAGCATTTCTTTCCTTCCATAAGACGAGTGGTCCCCGTAGGAGACGCCACAACAAGTCCCTTCCCTTTGTCAGTTCGAGGTGTCGCAGGGAACTTGGGTGTCTCACTAGGTTTGGGTGTGGCCGATTGAAAAGGAGGTCGATTTGACGGTGGAAAATAGTTGCGTGAAGTAGACTTGGCGAGAGTCCTTTCTTTGCGACGTCGTTCAACCCGAAGGGCCAAGCTACACAACTCATCCAGGGAATAGTATGGTTGGATCTCGACCCTTTTAGCGATGGTGGGATCCAAGCCATTCAAAAAACGCATCATGGTTTGATCTTCAGGTTCCTGGAGGCCACTTTTGATAAGAAGTTGCTCGAATTCAGATATGTACTCTCAACGGTTAAATGCGCCTTGAGTTAGGGCATAGGCCCTTTTCAGATTGTCATGACGGTAAGTGCTTGGTAAAAAACGGCGATTCATCACTTGCTTAAGGTGGGTCCAAGTGGAAATTCTCGCCTTCCCTTCTCGAGCCCGTTGTGATTTCATATTCTCGAACCAAAGCGAAGCGGCCTTGGTGAGTTTCAAACTTGCGATCTTATAAGACTTCTCTTCATCATACTCCTTGGTTTCGACGATCCTATCCATCAATTGGGTCCACTCGATGTAGTCGTCCGGATCTGTGGAACCGTGGAATTCGGGAATGTCAATTTTTATATCCTGGAAATCATCTCGAGGGGGTTGTTCATGCACATTCCGGTGAATTCGGCGTCGTGGAGAGCCTCTAGCATCGTCACTCGACTCAAAGTTTGGAGGAGGACGGACTGGGCTTTGCGTACGCCTCGGACGTTCAACTCGAGGCGGAACCAGACGCTCTAGGGTGAGGTTATCCAACCGTGCCATGATGGCATTAAGGGTTCGATTGATGGAGGAGAATTGTTCGTCATGGGTGGCAAGTCGATTCTCGAGAACCCGAAGTTGAGGGCCACCCCGGTGGCTTGATTCCTCTCGATCGGAATCATCGTGACCATCCATATCGAGGGAAAGGTATGGGACGGATTGTGTTTGGGATATTTTGTGGAGTTTGGGGTTTTCTTGTAGTTGGCTTGTGTTTGGGATAAGGGTTCTTTGTGTTTTTCTCACTTGGGCATTTTATCGAACACCTTGTGTGCACAAATTTTTCAACTCCTCCTCAAAGCTCCATTATGCATCAAAATCAACAAACACAATAGCAATAACAATTTCTCCAACACACTTGGAGTCACAAGGGTTGGGGAACACCAATATTTCAATCAAAATAACAAAATCCAACAATAGAGAACAAACTAGCAAGAACAATGGAATACTCAAGCTAGATGGAAAAACCTTGTGCTCTGATACCAAATGGAGCGTGGCGTGATGGGAAAGATTGATGGACTAGCTTGAGAGACTTGATTCACAATTGAAAAAGAGCTTGATCACCCAAAGGACTTGGATATGACTTTGGATAAAGGAGAATCCACCACCAAAGCCTAGCATCCCACCATGACCATCATAAAGGAAGAATCCACCAAATGATCAATAAAGAGAAGACTTGCAAACACCACCATTAATCAATGGATAAAGTAAAGCAAGATTTTGAGAGAAAGGGAAGCAACCCTATTCCATGCATAAGCATATTCATTAATCAGTCAAAAAGTTGCTGGAGAAGTATAATAACGAGCTATTTATACTAAACCCAAAATTAAGCCAAACAATGAAAAAGTCTCTTCGAACGGCTCGGGGCGAAGCGAAGCGAGAGGCGGCTCGAGCGGGCCTTACACTGTCGTCGATCGTCGGCGGGTTGCGTGTGCAGGCATCTCGTGAAGTCCGGCTGGGCGGCGGGAGAAACGCTTCGGGCGGCGGAGTCTTACGGCTGCGTGGTTGTGCGCACAATGACAGCCTGACAGGAACGTTGCTCGGGCGAGCAAAAGGAACGGCTTCGGCGGCGAGCCCTGGCGCTCGCCACACTCGGCAGAAACCTTGCTCGGGCGAGCCAGGGTGTGGCTCGGTCGAGCAGGCTCCCTGATGACCACGGTTGTGCCCTGGGCTTTATTAATCCCGGGGTTTTAAACACTCGCACCCCGATACCTTCTATGCTCTAGTCTCGAGACGGCCCGGTCCAGTCCCCAGGCCTCCGGGGTCGGTGTTGTGAGCGGGCCCCTCCCTAAGGAGCCCCGGGGCCCATCCATCGGATGGCCGAGACTAGCCTCCCAGCTCCCGAAGTGACTGGAAATTGCAACTCGAGGTTCGAATTGGACGAAGCAGTTCGCTTGGCGGTGGCCACCAGAGAGGAGAAAGGAACCCGGACCTCTTCAAAAGGCAAGGGCAAAGTTGTTGCTTATGCCAAACCAAAAGCTAAACCTGACCCTGACCAGGATTACTTTTACTGTAAAGGTAAAGGACACTAGAAGCAAATAGCCCCAAGTACTTGGAAGACCTTGATGTAAATCGGCCCATGCCTGATGCAAGTCTGCCTAGCCTAAGTCTCATTTTTGGGGACCCTAGGTTCATGGAAGGAAATGGAGACTCACATAGCCTTGGGCTCACCTATGGAGACCCAAGATTCATGGAGAAGGATGGAGGACCAAGCCCAACTAAAGAGGCCTAACGTCACTTCCTTCCTAATTATGGAAAGCCAGCCACGCCAAGCCCAATAAGGAAAGACCAATTCAACTACAAGGATGAACATATAAAGGAAGGATCTAGTGTGGAGGTCCAAAGGCCTATCCATATGGTGTGTCTAACATTCCAAGAGGACGTCCAAACGTCTTAGAGGAGGATCAAGTTCACATCAAAGGCCCAAGTACAACGCCCAAGTACAACGCCCAAGTTGAACTTCACAGTTTTGACCATTTCAAGATGAATTTCACATTTTTGACCATTTCAAGATAAAGTTCACAGTTTTGGCCTTTTGATGTATAACTTCACATTTTTTAGTGTTTTCTTTACATTTTGCAAGTTATTAGGAGTATTTTTATTATTTCTAGTTGTGTGAGATGCCAAGTCATATATATAAACTTGGACATCAAGTTATAGGAGTCTAGATTAGTCTAGAAGGGTCTAGAAGGTTCTAGAAGGACCTAGTAGGCGTGTGATAGATAGGTTTGGCGCCAAGTTGTTATAATCCTAGATAGGGATGGCTTATTTTTGTAACTAATCCAACTTGGATTAGGAAAGCCAAGTCCTAGAAGGATTAAGATTGTTATAACTAACTCCCCTTAGGATTAGGAATCCAAATCCAAGGAGGAGATAGTGTTTAGGTATCCAATAGTAGGAAACCTTGGCTTGCACACCAAGTTTAGAGTCCTAGGCGGTTTAGAAGTTAGTCTATTATAAATAGCTAGGCTTGTAATCGTTCAAAAGCACCCCGTTTTGAATTATGAATATAATCAAGCTTTTAGCTTACCCTTGAGTGTTTCTTGAAACCTCGTTGATCTCTTATATTGTATCTTGATTGTGGAAAATCAAGTGGTGAGGAAGAGCTTGTCTCTGAAACCTAGAAGTTGTTTCTGTATCTAGGTGGAAGAACAAGTAGCCCTAGGGTTTCATCTTGTGGTGTTTTTGTATCAAGTTTGATCCCTTGAACTATCCCTTTATCTTTCTATCCCTTTTAGTTAGATAAACCCTAAGGCTATTCAATACTCTCAAAAGCTCTCACTCTCTTCCCCTCCAATCTCTCTCATGTCAAAACCCTCTCTCTCTCTCCCCTCTCAAAGGCCTCACGCCAAAAGCCATCTCTCTCTCATTCGTTCATCCTTCACAAAGCTCTCACAAACATCCCCCTCTCTCAAATCTCTCATCCATACTCTCCCTTACTCCCTCAAACGACCTCACGTCAAAAGCCTCCCCAAATCTCTCTCTTATTTTCGTCCATCTCTCTCAAACTCACAAAAGATCCATCCTTTCTCAAACCCTAATCCATACTCTCTCACAAGTCATCCAAACTCCACAAAATCTTCCCCTATTCACGTGAAGCATCCCTACCCTAACCCTAATTCACGTGAAGCACCCTAAACTTAGATTGGTTGCACGTCTCTCATTGATGTGTAATTGATCAAGATCTAATCTTTGATCCCATTATACATCAGACCTGAAGAGTGGAAATGTGATTTCCAAATTAGGTAATGATGTTGAGATAAACCTAATTCTCCCTACTTTATAGGTATTGGATACCGGCTGTGGATCTCACATTTATGGAAATGTGTAGGGTCTAAGCAGAAGTAGGCAAGTCAGGGAAGGAGAAGTTGATTTGTACATGGCAAACGGGAAAATAGGTGTTGCTGTTAGCATAGGGACTTATTGTTTATCGTTGCCTTCCAAACTTATACTTGAACTAAATAATAACTATTTCATTCCTACAATAAGTCAGAACTTAATTTATATTTCTGTGTTGGAAAAGGAAGGTTATTCCTTTGAAATAGCAAATAGCTGCTTTAACATTTCTAAGGATAGAATCCGTTATGCTACAATCATTCGTTTGAATGGTTTGTATGCTTTAGATTTAGATAATCAGATTTTAAACATCAAATCCAAGAAAGTTAAATCTTTTGACTCAAATCCTACCCACCTATGGCATTTCCGTGTAGATCATATCAATCAGAAACGCATTCAAAAGTTGCATAGTGCAGGCCAACTGTATGATTCAACTTTAAAACATTTGATGTTTGTGAAGCATGCTTGATTAGGAAAATTACAAGATCACCTTTTCCTGGAATTGGTGATTGAGCTAGTGAGCTTTTTGGACTAATACATACTGATGTATGTAGCCCTATGAGTATTAGTGCAAGAGGTGGGTATAATTACTTCATCACCTTTACTAATGATCTTTGTAGATATGGTTATGTCTACCTGATGCGTCATGAATCTTAATCCTTTAAAAAGTTTAAAGAATTCTAGAATGAAGTACATAATCAACTTGGCAAGAAAATCAATACCCTTCGATCAGATCGAGGTGGTGAATATTTGAGCCAAGAGTTTCTTGATCATCTAAAAGAGTGTGGAATTGTTTCACAACTCTCCCCCTCCGAGAACAACACTGCATAATGGTGTGTCTGAAAGGAGGAATCGTACCCTATTGGATATGGTGCGATCGATGATAGCAAAGTCGAAACTTCATGTTAGCTTTTGGGGGTATACCCTTGAATTTACTTGTCTCATTTTTAGCATAACTCCAACCAAAGCTGCCGAAAAGACACCATATAAGATATGGAGAGGAAAGATTTCCAGTTATCTTTTCTCGAGATTTGGGTTTGCGAAACACATGTCAAGGCTAATCCAAATGACAAGCTTGCACCTATATCTGAAAAGTGTTTCTTTGCGGGGCTATCCAAAAGAAACTGAACGGTAATCATTCAATACAAAGATCAAAGTGTTAGTGTCACGAGATGTTTTCTTCATAGAGACAGAGTTATCTCTAAGAGAAAGAGTGGGAGGGAAATTACTAAACTTGATGAAGTTTAAGAGCAACAAATTTCCACCCCTAATAATGATACCCTATTATTCACACCCAAACACTTCTTGATAGTCAGCAAGTTCTGGATGAGGATCAAGTAGTAGAGGATCAAATAGATGAGGATTAAGTTGTTGAGGACTGAGCTCAAGAAGTTGAGGGTCGATTGGATGTGAAAACTATGGGAAGTACCCTTCGTAGGTCGGGTAGAGAGATTCGGCAGCTTGAGAGATATTGCTATCCCATCACTAATAAATGTGTATTACTTTTGGAAAATGATGAACCTACCACCTACATATAAGGTTTGAAAGTCTAGAATTCGAGAAATGACTTGAGGTTATGAAATCCGAAACGGACTCCATGTACTTAACCAAGTTTGGAACTTGGTGGACTTACCTTAAGGCTCATGAGTCATCAGGAACAAGTGGATCTTTAAGGTAAAGACGAACATGGATGGTAAATTGAGTGTTTACAAAGCATGACTAGTTGCTAAGGGTTTCACTCAAATTCATGGTGTTGATTATAAAGAGACCTTTCTTTGGTAGTGATACCCAAGTCCATTAGGATACTCCTAACCATAGCTGCGTGGTACGACTATGAGATATGGAAAATGGACATCAAAACCACCTTCCTGAATGGGATTTTGGAAGAAGAAGTGTACATAACACAATATGAAGGTTTTGTGGATCCCCAAAATGTTGGGAAGGTCTGTAAACTACAAAAGACCATTTATGGTCTTAAGCATACGTCTAGGAGTTGGAATCAAAGGTTCGATCAGGTGATCAAATAGTTTGGTTTCCAAAAGAACCCGAAAGAATCTTTTGTATACAAGAAGTCTGATGAGAGTAAGATTGTATTCCTAGTCCTGTATGTGGATGACATATTTTAGTTGGAAATGACATTCTTATGCTAGAGTCTTGCAAAACTTGGCTTAGGAAGAATTCCAAATGAAGGACCTCAGAGAGGCTCAGTACATTCTTGGAGCTAAGACCTATAGAGGTAGATCAAAACATGTGATTACCTTGAATCAAACCACTTATACTAATAAGGAGTTGAATCAGTTCATCATGTAAAACTCCAAGAAGGGATTTATCTCAATGGTCCATGGCACATCACTTGGTAAAATAGATTGTCCTTCGACATTTGAAGACCAAGAGCGGATGAGAAATGTACCTTATGCTTCAACAATAGGATCCATTATGTATGCCATGAGATGTACTTGTCGGACATAGCCTATACTTTGGGTGTGTATGGAGGTGATGAGAGTCCTTAGTGTATGGAGGTGATAAGACATGTGTGTAAAGGGCTACATCAATGCTAGCTTCATGACAGACAAAGATGACTTCAAGATCCAATTTGGGTACATCTTCTATCTCAATAAAGGGCCAGGGAGTTGGAAGAGTTGCAAGCAAGTACTATTGCGAATTTTACTATTGAGGCCGAGTATATAGCTGCTTCAGAAGCTACTAAGGAGGTTGTGTACGTGGATGAATATGTTCATCGAGGAGCTTGGTGTGGTGCCTAGCATGGCAAAAGGCACGGACCTTTATTGTGATAATAATGGGGCCATTGCCCAAGCTAAGGAGCCTAGAGCCCACAAATAGTCCAACAACGTGTTCCGTCGATATCACATCATTCGCAAGTTCGTTGATGATGGTAATGTTAGGTTTTGTAAAGTTCACACGGATGCGAATGTCGCCAATTGACTCACTAAACCCCTATTACAAGCTAAGCATGATGGTCATGCTTAGGTCAGAGGCGCAATAGAGAATGTGCGTAATTTACTTCTCTTGTAAGGACAATTTATGAGTTGTAATCGCATTGGAGAGTGCGCTTGGAGTTACTGCTTATGTTTGTGTTGTTCTCGAGTTGTAAATGATTTATTCATCAATAAAGTCTTGCATTATGTTTCAATTATGGTTTAGAATTGAATGGACATCCAAAAGGTTGGCATATCCAAAATGGGAAGTTCAGATGACGTTCGTTCTTATGAGATCTCATTTAGTGAAGTTGGTATTGCTAGACATGGTCAATAGTTGACCGTGTTCCTAATTAGATCATCATGTTGGCACAGTGATGGTTGTAATCAATTAGCATGTGGAATTGACACGATGATCGAGTTTCATGATCATAAGGACATTGGATGTCAAGGTCAATCACATGGGTAAGTGTTTGGAAAACCACTTATTGAATTTACCCGCAGTGGGAGTGCTTTAAATTATGAATGTCGTAAGAGCTCTCGCTACTCAAGAAATTCCTAAGTCCCGAGTTCTTTACACTTCTTGCATGATCTACTGTAACTTTAGAGCACGTCTAAAGCCTCTCATAAAAGGGGGTGATATGGGGCGGTTTTAAGTTGCGTTGGATTATGTAGCGATTTGTGGCTTAACAACATGATATTGTCCTCCCCATAAAGGAAAGATGTCTCACTGGCCACTCGACGAGCTTAGACTAAAATGCTTGGTCAAGCTTGGATGAATCAACGGTTGATCATCCAGTTCTATAAGTCTAACTCAGAGGTCGAGATACATTTGGACTCAATAAAGATGACATCAAATTACCTTATCCGAATTTGAGACATTAAGTGACAAGAGAATTTGAAAAAATTGAAAAATTAGGGGATAAGTGGGAGATTGTTAGGAGTGTCCCGATAATGTTCAATTTCGTTCGAGTGTTTCCATCAAGTTGGTTCGTTGATTATATGTCTTGCCAGATACCTCTATAATCAATGATCAAATCATTTGATCACAATAGTATCATTTTGTCCTACAGGGTCACACAATTCAATGCCTTGAGACAATGATAGTATGTGGAGTTCGGTCCGGAACAATATGGTATTGATATGGGGGAGAGTGAAAGGTCGATTATGATGAAAACCAGCTTGCCACGCCTGCCAAGGTCCATGGCAGGACCATAATGACCAAAATGTTATTCTGGTGATTACCACAGTCCATGCTAGGGTGTCACTGTTCGGTTGTAATTTTTAGTGGTTTTTAGGTAAGGGTTGTCGGTCCACGAGGATGGGTGTTTAGGCTTGATTAAGGGAATCAGTTTCTGTAAAGGGGTTTTTCTCAATACAGAAAGCAATAAATAATGTAAAGGAAAGCAATTAAATCTAACCTAGGCATGAATCAAAGAAAGCAATGAAGATGAAAGCAATTAAAAAGCTAGAAATAGGAAAGCAATAAAAAGCATGAGTAATGAAATTAGGGACAAGAATTATACCTTTGATGACCAAAGCACTAAATCTTCACTTGTAATTTCCCCCGAACAAACAAGAAATTGTGGGTTGGATTACCAAGGATCCCCCAAATTCTCACTAGTAAGTAGAATTGGTAACCCTTGACCCTCCTCCCCACTAAAAGTGGATTTGTGGTGAGATTAACCCTATAAAGCTTTGAAATCAAGACATCAATGGAGACTAGAGAGAAGGAGAGAGAGAGAGAGAGAGAGAGAGAGAGAGCTTGTAAAACACTTCAATGGAAACTTTGCTTGAATTGGGAAAGCTTGAGAAAGTTTGAATACAAATGCTAGAAATCAAAGAAAGCTTGAAGAACAAATGAAAACTTGAAGATCAATTAAAGAAAGCAATTAAATCTAATCTAATCCTACTCCTAAACTACCTAGGCTACCTGATAAAACTAAGATAAAAACTAAGATATTAGGTCTAAATTACAATTGGGTATTTATAGAAGAAGGAGAAACGAAAACCCAAAACCCTAGAAATAAATCACAGCAAACGCGTCAGTTCCGCAGAAAATAGAGTGACTCGGGCGAGTCACTCCCTGCCTCGGGCAAGTCGGCGTTCTGCCCCGCTCCCTTGGCCTATATCTTTGCTGCCCCCAGAAGCTTGACTCGGGTGAGTCACTTACTGACTCGGGTGAGTCAGCCTTCTGGCCATCATCATTGCTGCCCCAGAAGCTTGACTCGGGTGAGTCACTTACTGACTCTGGTGAGTTAGCCTTTTGGCCAATTGTCTTCTTCCATTGCCTTGGCGACCAGAACATTGACTCGGGTGAGTCACTTCCTGACTCGGGTGAGTCAGCCTTCTGGCCAGCTGTTACTTCTGTTTTGCTTTGGGTCTCGGCTCGGGTTGGCTTGGGAAATCGCTCGGGATTCCCTAAAAACCCTCAATTAGGCCCAAACTTCTTCTAACTCCTTATTTTCCTACAAAACACAAAATAACTATATCTAATATATATACAAGAGGCTAAAATAAACACAAACACCCTATAAAAGAGATAAAATTCGGCTCGGAACGAGACCGAACAACCACGATCAATGGTGACCTAGACTGCACGTCCCACGTTGCTTTTTGACCCCTTCCCCAAGCCATCTATTTCTATAAATAGGGGAGGGGAAGGAGACTTGAAAATCAGGGTATTTTGTATTTTGGACCCGAAGTATAGGGTAATTGATTTTCTGGACCCTTGGTTTCATTGTTAATTTTTTGGACCCTAAAGTTTGTCGACTGAATAAAAAAGGACTTAAAGTTTGTTTGACTGAAAAAAAGGCCTCTGTCCTGTTCTTTTTTCTTCCCATGTTTGAATTTTTTTTTTTCCCGATTTGCGCCAAACTTCACGATTAAGGTTAAAGCTGATATTGAAGCTATAATACACCTCTCTTATTTATGTCGAAGCTACTTAGACCTTAAGTACCAGTGGTCTAAGTAGTTCCGAGATGAGAAAGAAAAGTGTATTTGGAGAGTCCCGGGTTCCGTTCTCGTCCCTCGTAACCTTTGCTAAGCGAGCCGCCTCAACCACGGTGAATCTCGAGGTGCAATTCCCGGTGAAGCCCAGAAACGCAAGGGTAGTCTCGCCCATCCATTGGATGGGAACCGAGACCTTCTAAGGAGGCCCGCTCGTGCCCCGACCCCCGCCGGCCCGAGGTCGTACCGTCCCGGGATGTTGAACAATGCCGTGACGGGATCCGGGTTACTTTTGGAACAAAAACAGGC
This sequence comes from Portulaca oleracea, assembly GCA_029582165.1. NCBI lineage: Eukaryota > Viridiplantae > Streptophyta > Magnoliopsida > Caryophyllales > Portulacaceae > Portulaca > Portulaca oleracea. Next base: position 28,392,498 of record CM055869.1, read on the forward strand.
CAGGTTGAACCTTTTGGACAGGCCTTAGGCGCGCCCGAGCCACAACGAGTCACGCCCGAGCCGCTTCACTACCCCAGGAGGCCGCACCCGTGACCTGGCATGTCGCGCCCGCGACACCTGCAGACAGCGCCTTGTCGCGCCCGAGTCAGACTGTGGCGCGCTCGCGACGTCACACTGTCGCTCGCTCGTAGCGCACGCTACGTTGTTGGTCGCGCCCGCTACCTTGTCGCCTAGTGGCCTGGCTCGCCCGAGTCAGCGCTAGGCTCGCCCGCCGACGATCGCCGACACCATCGCACCGCTGATGTGGAGTCGCGCCGCGACCACCGCCGGCTTCTTCGCTGCTGCCTGATGACTGGTGCGCTGAGTCACTGGCTCGCGGCCGGTCTCATTTTTCTGCCGATTTTGCCTGCCAAAATGATTGTGTTTTGGGCTTTATCCATTTTGTATAAATACTTGTTGGTCTTCATTTTTTAGGCAGATTTGAATGATATTGAATGCCATTGCTTGAGAGCTCTCTAAGCCTCTCTCCCAAAATTCTTGTTTACTTTATCCAATCTTTATTTGGCGGTATTCAAGTCATTTCTTTAGTGATTAATGGTGGTTTAGCCTAATTAATCATGGTGGAATGTTAGGCCAAGGTTGTGGACTCTCCTAGCCAAGGTCATATGCAAACCCTACCGAACCTAAGCTCGGTTTTCCTTTGACTTTCTTCCGAAAACTCAAGCTCCATTCATCCCACCACGACGGTAACGCTCCATCTGGTATCAGAGCTTTGGTTTTCATTTGGCTTGAGTTTATGTTTTGTTCTTGCTAGTGTTGTTTCTAGTGTTGGGTTTTGTGAGTTGTACGTAAATATTGGTGTTCCCCAACCCCATTGCTGCCCAAGTGTGTTGGGAATTATTGTATTGTGAATGTATTTGTTGGATTTGTAGCTATTTGGTGCATTAAAAAGAAGTTGGAAAATAGTGCACGCAAGGTGTTCGATGAAATGTCTGGGTGAAAAAACACACAAAGAACCCTTAGCCAAACACTTGCGAACTACAAAAGAACCTTCAAACTCCACAAATTACCCCAAACACTAACCGTCCCTCACCTTTTTTACCGGTATGGCCGACGGAGCTCGCCCCGAACGAGAGGAATCGAGCCACCGGGGTAGCCTTCAAATTCAAGCTCTCGAGAGCTGACTCACCACTTATGACGAACGCTTCTCCACCGTTGAGCGCACCTTAATGCCATCATGGCGCGGTTGGACAACCTCACCCAAGAGCGCTTAGGTCCGCCTCGAGATGAACGTCAAAGGCGTGGCCCAAGCCCTATTCGTCCTCCTCCTACATTCGAGTCGAGTGACGATGATAGAGGTTCCCCACGTCGCCGTCTACGTGGGAAAGTACATGATCGGCCCCCTCGTGACGACTTCCAGGACATCAAAATCGACATTCCCGAATTCAATGGTTCCAGTGATCCTGACGAGTACCTTGAGTGGATCCAAATGATGGATAGGATCTTTGAAACCAAGGAGTATAATGATGAGAAGGCCTATAAGATCGCTAGCCTAAAACTCACCAAAGTCGCATCGCTTTGGTTTGAGAATGTGAAAGCACAAAGGGCTCGGGAAGGTCGAACGAGGATCACCACTTGGACACGGCTTAAATAGTTGATGAACCGTCGTTTCTTGCCCACCACCTACCAACAGGATGTATTGAGGAAGGTCTACGCCCTAACCCAGGGCAAGCGATCTGTGAGTGACTACATTCAAGAGTTCAAGCAACTCCGCATCAAAAGCGATCTTCAAGAACCCAAGGCGCAAACCATGATGCGTTTCTTGAATGGATTGGACTCCTCGGTTGCCAAGAAAGTTGAGGTTCAACCGTACTACTCCATGGTGACTTGTGTAGTTTGGCCCTTCGGGTTGAACGATGAAAGAAACAAAAGGTTACTTCCAAACCGGCACCAAGAGCCTTCTTTCCACCGCCTAGCCGACCTCCTCCATATTCGGGTACCCTGAAATCCAGTAAGGCACCCAAGTTTCCTTCGACACCTCACATGGATAACGGAAAGGGACTTGTTGTGGCGTCTCCAACGGACCCCTCTCGTCGGATGGAGGGTAGGAAATGCTTTAAATTCCACGGCTATGGTCACTATCAGGCGGCTTGTCCGAACCGACGGACCTTGACTCTCAAGGAGGTTCAGGATATCGATGAGGAATTGCAAGCAGCCCGGGATGAGTCCAAAGTGATCGTTGAGGATGCGGTCACTAGTGAAGATGACGATGCTGCCCCTACACCCCACGTACATGGTGACGCCCTTGTCTTGAGGCGGGTTTTACACACTCAGGAAGCCCCTCTCGACAAGGCCCAACGGGAGATGACCTTTCAATCTCGGTGCTTCGGGGGAGGCAAGGTGTGCAACCTTATTATTGATGGAGGGAGTTGCACCAACGTCGCTTCAACGTATATAACCGAGAAGCTCGGATTGCCGCTATTACTTCACCCTCGACCTTATTCTCTCAAGTGGCTCAACGACCAAGATGGCATCAAGGTAACTAAACAAGTCCTGGTGAATTTGTCTTTTAGTACTAACTACGATGATTCTGTTATTTGTGATGTTGTTCCTATGAGTGCTTGCCACATATTGTTGGGACGTCCTTGGCAATTCGACAAGCAAACGGTGCACAACGGGTTGAAAAACACCTACACTTTTACTCACAGAGGCAAGAGGGTTAAGCTACTTTCGTTAGCTCCACATGAAATTATCTCTCCAAAACCCGGGGTGGGAAGTGAGGAACCCAAACACATGAGCGAAACACGGGTTGAGAGAGCTCTAAGCAAGGGGAAGGTCGTTTTCGCCTTACTCCTCTTATAAGCAAACAAAAGTGAGGTAGACAAACCCTTGCACCCTCTTGTCGCCCCTCTCGTTGCCAAGTTCGGAGACGTCTTCCCCGATGATCTACGACCGGGTCTCCCACCTATTCGAGGAATTGAGCACTAGATCGACCTTATGCTCGGAGCACCACTTCCTAACAAAGCGGCTTACTTATGCAACCCGCAAGAAACCAAGGAGCTACAATGCCAAGTGGACGAACTCGTTTCAAGGGGCTTCGTTAGGGAAAGCATGAGCGTTGTTCCGTCCCAGCCCTCCTGGTTCCCAAGAAGAATTGCACCTACTGGATGTGTGTCGAAAGTCGAGCCATCAACAACATCACCATCAAGTATCAGTACCCCATACCGAGGCTCGATGACATGCTCGAAGAGTTGCACGGATCTTGTATCTTTTCCAAGATCGACCTCCGGAGCGGCTACCATCAGATTCGCATGCGAGAAGGGGACGAGTGGAAGACGGCGTTCAAGACCAAGGAAGGCTTGTACGAGTGGCTTGTCATGCCATTTGGTCTCTCTAATGCCCCTAGCACGTTCATGCGACTCATGAACGAGGTCTTGAGGCCATTCATCGGCAAATTCGTGGTGGTTTATTTCGACGACATCCTTGTGTATTCCAAGAATGAAGCTGAGCACCTCTCGTATTTGGAGTCTGTTTTTCGGGTTCTACGACAACAAAAGCTGTTTGGCAAGATCGAGAAGTGCGAATTTTGCACTCCCCAAGTCACATTTCTTGGGTACATAGTCTCTGATCGAGGTATTTCCGTGGATCCTTCGAAAGTGGAAGCTATACGCTCATAGCCTTCTCCCTCTACTATCACGGAGGTGAGAAGCTTCCACGGCCTTGCTTCGTTCTACTACCAATTCATCAAAGGATTTAGCACCCTCACCGCCCCTATCACCGAGTATATGAAGAAGGGAACCTTTAAGTGGACCCGAGCAGCCCAAGGGGCCTTTGAGAAACTTAAGGCTCGACTTTGTGAAGCTCCAGTGATTGCCCTCCCGGACTTTTCACAAGTCTTCGAGGTGGATTGTGATGCGAGCGGAGTGGGCATTGGGGCCGTCCTCATGTAAAATCAACGCCCCATCGCCTACTTCAGCGAGAAGCTCAGTGGGTCACGAAAGAACTACTCTACCTATGACAAGGAGTTCTATACCCTTGTTCGTGCCCTTGACCATTGGTCCCACTACTTGAGACCTAACCAATTCGTGCTTCATTCCGACCATGAGGCTCTCAAGTACCTAAACGGTTAACACAAGCTCAACACGCGTCATGCAAAGTGGGTGGAGTATCTTCAAAGTTTTAACTTCGTGGCAAAACACAAGAAAGGGAGCGTCAATGTGGTGGCCGACGCACTTTCTAGGAGGCACTCCCTTCTTTCGGTAGTTGAAGCGAGGGTTCTTGGGTTCAAACACATGCGGGAGTTTTACAAGGAATATGAGGACTTCAAGGCACACCTCGATGGTGGCAGTGGTTCCTATGTACTCCAAGACGGGTTCCTTTTCAAGGGGAACAAATTTTGTGTTCCCAAGTGTCCGTTGAGGAAGCTATTAGTGAGAGAAGTTCACGGAAGTGGTCTAGCCGGTCATTTCGACATCAACAAGACCCTTGACATGCTAAAGGAGCATTTTTATTGGCCTAGAATGGGAGGAGACGTACACGACGTGATTTCCAAGTGTATCACGTGTCATCATGCCAAAAGTCAGTTTCACCAAGGGCTTTACACTCCTCTTCCCGTTCCGAATGGCCCGTGGGAAGATTTGAGCATGGACTTCATCGTTGCTCTTCCTCGAACCGTGCGTGGCAAGGACTCTGTCCTCGTCATCGTTGACCATTTCTCCAAGATGGCGCACTTCGTCGCTTGTGAGAAAACCGACGATGCCACTCACATCGCTAATCTCTTCTTCCGGGAGATAGTGAGGTTGCACGATGTTCCAAGGACCATTGTTTCCGATCGTGACACGAAATTCATGAGTCATTTTTGGAGGTCCCTATGGAAACTCCTTGGAACGAAGCTCCTTTTCAGCACATCACACCACCCTCAAACAGATGGTCAAACCGAGGTCACCAGCAAGACCCTCACTACCTTGGTTCGGGGTCTTGTGAGCAAGAGTCTGCGGGATTGGGATGCTAAGCTTTGTCATGCCGAGTTTGCGTACAACTGGGCTCCTTCATTCGCTACGGGTCGCTCGCCTTTTGAAACTTGTTACGGGGTGAATCCTATCACTCCCATCGACCTCCTTCCTCTACCTTTGGAGGCAAGGGCGAGTTTTGAGGCAAGCGAGAAGGCCGTCGAGATTGAAAAGCTTCATCGCCAAATCCGGGAGAAGATCGAGAGAACTAATGAGCTCTACAAGTCTCGAGTTAACCGGCATCGCCAGAACATCACTTTCAAACCCGGGGACTTGGTTTGGCTCCACTTGAGGAAGGAACGGTTTCCTTCACGGAGGAAAAGCAAGCTCATGCCAAGAAGTGAGGGACCGTTCAAGGTGTTGGAGAAAATAAACGATAACGCCTACAAGCTCGATCTTTTTGGCGATGTGGGAGTCTCCTTCACGTTCAACATTGGCGATCTTTCATCCTACATCGAGGATGTTGAACCCGATGCGGATTTGAGGGCAAATCCTCTTCAAGAAGGGGAGGATGAAGAGTCCCGGGTTCCGTTCTCGTCCCTCGTAACCTTTGCTAAGCGAGCCGCCTCAACCACAGTGAATCTCGAGGTGCAATTCCCGGTGAAGCTCGGAAACGCAAGGGTAGTCTCGGCCATCCATTGGATGGGAACCGAGACCTTCTAAGGAGAACCGCTCGTGCCCCGACCCCCGGAGGCCCGAGGTCGTACCGTCCCGAGATGTTATACTATGATGTGACGGGATCCGGGTTACTTTTGGAACAAAAACATGCCAGGTTGAACCTTTTGGACAGGCCTTAGGCGCGCCCGAGCCGCTTCACTGCCCCAAGAGGTCGCGCGACACAGCGCGTCGCGCCGCGCGACACTGCGAGCAGCGCCTTATCGCGCCGAGTCGACGTGCGGCGCTCGCGACGTCACACTGTCGCTCGCTCGTAGCGCCTGCTACGTTGTTGGTCGCGCCCGCTACCTTGTCGCCCAGTGACCTGGCTCGCTGGTCGGTATGAGCTCGCCCGCGCCACATCGCCGACCTTTGTCGCGCCGCGACAGCTGCAGTCGCGCCGCGACAGCTGCAGTCGCGCCGCGACCTGGCTTCTTTGCTTGCTGCTACACCCGATGAAGCGCGCGCGTCGATTCTGCGGCTCGCCCGAGCCGGTCTCATTTGTCAGCTGATTTTGCCTGCCAAAACGACTGTGTTTTGGGCTTTATCCATTTTGTATAAATACTCGTTGGTCTTCATTTTTTGGGCAGATTTGAATGATATTGAATGCCATTGCTTGAGAGCTCTCTAAGCCTCTCTCCCAAAATCTTGTTTACTTTATCTAATCTTTTTTTGGTGGTGTTCAAGTCATTTCTTAGTGATTAATGGTGGTTTAGCCTAATTAATCATGGTGGAATGTTAGGCCAAGGTTGTGGACTCTCCTAGCCAAGGTCATATGCAAACACTACCGAACCCAAGCTCGGTTTTCCTTTGATTTTCTTCCGAAAACTCAAGCTGCATTCATCCCACCACGACGGTAACGCTCCAGTATTATAACTACAATATCAATTTTAACCCCAGTCTTGAAGTTTGCAGCTAATCGGGAGAGCAATTCAAACATGGGAAGAAAAAGAAAAACAGTCCACAAGCCTTCTTCTCAGCCCACAAACTTTAAGATCCTTTTTTATTTATCTCATAAACTATAGGGTCCAAAAAATAAATAATGAAAACCAAGGATCTATAAAATAAATTACCCTATACTTCGGGGTCCAAAATGCAAACTACCCTTTGAAATCATCCATTCCTCAAGCCATTTGGGGAAACCAGGTAAGTATTTCTCCATTGAGAAAGAAGTCTATGTTTTTTGGACTTAGAGGATGATTCCTTGAGGTTTTTCCCTCAAGCCCTTGGTTAACGTATTTGATACAGTCACATACTCATTCGATCTCGATTGGATTGAGATTGGGCGGTCTAGCAGTCGCGTCTTTCGAGCGCTATATATATGGACATTTGTGGCGGTCTCCTTTCTTGGAGGCTTCCCACTTAGAGTCTGTCCTAGAGAGATGTGTTCAAGAGTTGAAGGTCGACCCAAGCTTGTCCATTTGAGAGACCCCATGTATATACATTAGCCTTTGCTATATGTTTTCTTTCATTTTTGTGTTTTGATAGGTAGATTAGGAAATCCTGAGGGTTACAATTTATTCTACCCTAATCTCTTGTGGCCTATTTAGGAGCTGGGCCTACCCAGTAAAACCTAACACATACATCATATATCCATACTAGCGAGAAGATGTTAAAAGCTTATATTAAAACTCAAATTTTGTGTTATTGTTAAGGTTTGCAGTAAATAAGTTCGTGAAACCCAATGTGTGGACATCAAAGCTAGGGAATAGGTTGCCTTGTGATACTTTGATCTATTTGTTTTGTTGTTTGATTGTTCAAAGCCCCAAAAGGGATTGAAAAAATCTAAAGACACATCTTACAAAACACCATAAACACCACCTACATACACCTAACCACAACATTATGCAAGCTACTCCAAAGGAGAGAGACAGACACCATATCAGACACCACCGTTAGAGGCGACAACAATCTAAAAAGATACAAAAGGAAGAAAGAAAATAGACACATACAAGCTTTAAAAGACTTAAACATCTGGAATGAACTACACTCAAATATACCAAGAACACACGTAAATGATAACTTCACCTCAGTGGAGCTTCACAATGTGAGTTACTCCTTCCTTGCCTTCCTTTTCTTGATCGACTGCATTTAGAACTTCCTCACATTCTCTCCTTGGTCCTCAACAACCAAACATATCAGTTTTCTGCCAACTTCAATCGCTATGCGAGCCTTTGGTTTTAGTCTTGCATATGAGCTCTCATATATCTCTTCACAATTGTCCCTAAGAATTAACTTGGCTATATACATCATATATCCATACTAGCGAGAAGATGTTAAAAGCTTATATTAAAACTCAAATTTTGTGTTATTGTTAAGGTTTGCAGTAAATAAGTTCGTGAAACCCAATGTGTGGACATCAAAGCTAAGGAATAGGTTGCCTTGTGATACTTTGATCTATTTGTTTTGTTGTTTGATTGTTCAAAGCCCCAAAAGGGATTGAAAAAATCTAAAGACACATCTTACAAAACACCATAAACACCACCTACATACACCTAACCACAACATTATGCAAGCTACTCCAAAGGAGAGAGACAGACACCATATCAGACACCACCGTTAGAGGCGACAACAATCTAAAAAGATACAAAAGGAAGAAAGAAAATAGACACATACAAGCTTTAAAAGACTTAAACATTTGGAATGAACTACACTCAAATATACCAAGAACACACGTAAATGATAACTTCACCTCAGTGGAGCTTCACAATGTGAGTTACTCCTTCCTTGCCTTCCTTTTCTTGATCGACTGCATTTAGAACTTCCTCACATTCTCTCCTTGGTCCTCAACAACCAAACATATCAGTTTTCTGCCAACTTCAATCGCTATGCGAGCCTTTGGTTTTAGTCTTGCATATGAGCTCTCATATATCTCTTCACAATTGTCCCTAAGAATTAACTTGGCTATATATTGTCCTTAGTTGCATCACCAATCCTCTATGTAGGTTCAAAAGGCTCATCCTTGTTTGCAATCACATGGATCTTGTTGGACTCAGAACTGTTATCATCGAGCTTACTATTTACAAGTGTTTCCGATAGTTTATACTCCTTAATAGCCTCGCAGGGTCAACCATGTTTCTTTTGTTTGTCTGATTTATACGAACTCTGGAAAGGTACAACCTAAAAATTAATTTTCTTAACTTGATTATGCTTATCTCTTGTTCTATCTTTCTCCTTTTTCTCCTGTCTAGGTAGGTCCTCAAGTTCCTCAGAGATGACATCTTGAAATTTAGGTTGAAATTTTGGTCCAGACTCAATTGAGAATGAGCTAATCTACGATTCATTACCAATTTTCCTATATTGTTGTTAAACCTCAATTTGTGCATTATTTGGGTTTGTCATTACATCAAACTCATGCTTACCCTAATTTTCATACCCTCAAGTGACACCTAGTCATAATGACCAACCAACTCCTGACCAATGAGGCTACAACTACCCACTTGTGTTTCTAGGTCACCAATATTCTTCATCATATCCATAAGGAATCCCATTCTATTAAAGGCATCGAGGTGAAAGGAACAAAGGTAGAAATGTTTGGTTCCTTGCCAACTTTATCGTTAATGATGTTAGCCAGATATGATTCTCGACCCTCAATTGCAATCTCATTTTCAATTTTAGGGGATATTGGTCATGACACAAAGTCTAAGCTTCTTAAAAGGATGCACCTTGGTTGAGACATCATCTATTTTGATTCTTTCCCTGATTTTTGCAATAGAAAGGAAATTCTCTCGAGACCAAAGGTCCAATGGGAGACCAATGTAAGAGATCCATGTGTTTCTCCACCTTGGCACAACAAGCACATCCCATTTCTTCCAATTATTGAGCCAAACTTTCAAAGACATAAAGCACTCCTAGACAGTGGGCTTCAAATGATGTTGGTCCCTGCAATTAATTAAGAAAAGGTTATCCCCATAACTCTAACAATCACATTAAGAGAGGCAAGTCCCTTCTAAATTGATTCAACACTTATGAAATTCACTCCCTCATCTACCAAGCTCCTACTCGACCACTCCATATTCTCCTTAGAACAAGACCCTTTTACCATGTATTTTTCTTCACCATCCTTCGACGAGATGGTCGGAATGCTACAAGCAACATCCAGTTTGTCTGCCTGATAGCATCAATATAAAATAACTCCTTATTCTCATATATTGGTTTGATAAAAGAAAAAATATTCATTAATGAAAAGCCATGTAATATCTATAATGAAAATAATATACTACAAATGAATTTATAACATCAATATAAACTTTTATTTTTCAAAAATTTAATGATAAATATGTTGTTGCTTGCTCTAAACTTGTGATATTCTTCAAGCTACTAACTACATTCTTCAACGTTCGAGTCTTTCCAAAACTGCGATGAGATATAATATAACATTTTAAAACTACATAAATTTATCTTATATGATGAATGATTCTTAAAAGAATGACTACCTTGTAGAACCATATAAACTTCAATTGTTAAATCAATTTTACAAGAAAACTAGCAACATCTACATAATCTCCTCAAATATCTTCAGATCCACTAAATTCACACCAAGTATCATGAGTAGAGAGTCTGGCACAACTATGATGCCAGCGCAGTGTCTCAAGGCTTATCAATAACCTTAAGACCATCCTTTCTACCCCCAAACGTGCTATTTGATTTGCCAGGGGTTCATCAAGGAAGGAACAACAACTCTCGACCAGTCGTGCCAAGTATATCGCACAACCCCTTCATTGTTAAGTCCAAGACTAGCAACAAGTTCCCCGAACTTAACTGGGTTCGCATGTATAACTCTCTAGAACACTCTCATGAAAGACAATACAACGCATTAATGTTATTGTCGCAACCGTTCTTTCCAACGATAGGACTCAGTTGTAGCACACTCATCATCTTCATGATTACGCATAACTCGGTGCATGACACACGAGGATGACAAAACTCGCACTGACGACGAGAAAGACAACTCACATTAGGCAAGAAACCAAATCAACAATCAAACTCTCACATAATAGAAAGAAAATTTGTTGAAATAACTATCAATAGTCTACTGTTAAATTACCCAAAATCTATAAGAACTAAAATCATATAAAAAAAAATTGGGACTTACTGACAACAAATATGACTGATGACAGCCGATAACAAGAATTAAACGAAGTAGCTAAAATTGTTTTCATTGAAGAATGAAAAGGAAATGAAAAATGGTAAGTAGCGTAATTTTAGAATATGCTTAAATTGTCCAAACCTCCCATATTTTATTCGTAGAAATGAATTATCCTTAATTAAGAATTTTCATTTTAATATATAACATTTATGTATTTAGTGGCAGATGTAGGCCTTTTGATCAAGGGTGACCAATATACTATCATATCCATATGATAAACTTAAAATCCATGATTGTTTATCTCAAATTATACTAAATTTTTATTTTTTTTCTAGTGTTAACGGTGGTCGTGGCCATCGTCTATATAGCTTGGGATCCGTCAGTGTGTGCATTGACACTCTCATTTCATTGAAATGAATACATTATATTTATTAGTCTACATACATTGACTGCCATTTAAAATTAGTTATAAATTTCTATAAAAATAAATTAATTACAAAAGGTAAGTGTTTTTATTTTATAGGTGCATTATCTCGTTATGCATGCTTATTATTATTTTTTAAAACTAAAGATAATAATAATAATGTGTTCAAAAAATAATAATAAGCATGCATAATCAGATAATGCACATATAATAATACAACACTCCCTCGTTTCCATAATATTTGTCATGTATTCATTATTTCACGGTTTTTAATGTTCATTATTTGTTAGGAAAATGTCCTAAAATCACCAAATCTCTTGATCCCACAATTATTTGTTTTCTAATCCGATAGACATGTTAACCAAGACTCTATCTATAGCTAAGTTCGAACATTGTTTGGACTTAGTCGGTGTTCCAAGCATGTGAGAGCCCTGCGGGGCAACGCCCTGCGGAGGGGCGTGTTGATGGCGACAGTCAAGATGTTTATCTGGACCGATGATTCGTTGATTTTAGTCCAAGGTGGAGTTTGTTAGGAAAGTGTCCTAAAATCACCAAATCTCTTGATCCCACAATTATTTGTTTCCTAATTGTATTAGAGTATTATTTAGGTTTCCTTATTATGTTAGGTTTCCTAATTGTATTAGATTCTAAATCTAATTGGAGTGGGAGTCAAGTTAGGTTATAGGGAGTTTTCCCTATAAATAGGGTGCATGTTTCTCCACTAAAACACATCGGTAAACACAGAGAGTTAGAGAGAGAGAAAAATATTGAGAGAGAAAGGGGTTTCACCAATATTTTCCCTAGTGTATCATGAGAGATTGTGAGTTGAGTGTTGAGAGATTGTTATTGTAATCTCCTTTGTGGATCGTGTCACACCCTGTGATAGTGATCAGGTTGTACTCCTCCTTTCTCATAGTGGATTATTTTCTGGCTGTCGCCGTCCGTGGGTTTTTCTCCGAGTTCTTCGGTTTCCCACGTAATTCTGGTGTTTGATTTTATCGCTTATTTTTTTCGTTCCTAAATTTTGCCGTAATATCCATAATCTCGTTTTCGATTCTATTATTCGCTTCCGCTGTTACCTTGCTACTTACTTTTCTCTAACAAGTGGTATTAGAGCAAGGTGGAGATGACTTCAATCATGAAGTGCGATATTCCAAAATTTGATGGAACGAGGAGTTTTACTATGTGGAGACTGCAGATGAAGGCGGTCCTGATTCAGCACGGGTTGTGGGATGTGATTGAGTATCCTGACACGAAGACTGATGCGACAATGAGCGATGATGAATTCAAACAACTCCAGAAGGATATCAAGGGGAATCTGACTCCGAGGGAGTAGAAGAAGCTTGAAGATAAGACTCTGGCAGGGATTCAACTGTGCTTGGTAGAACACATTCAGAGAGAGGTGATGCATATCGAGAAACCTCGGGAGCTCTGGACCAAACTGGAAGAGATGTACATGTCGAAGAGTCGTGCAAACAAGTACCGAATGAAGGAGAAATTCTACAGGCTGAAGATGCCCCAAGATACTTCTATTCAGACACACCTTAGAGAATTTGATTTTATTATTACTGAATTGGAATCAATGAGGATAAGGCTTTTCATTTAATTTTGTCCCTACCTGCATCACATAAACAATTTAAGGAATTCATGTTATATGGGAATCGTGGTGACCTTAACCTTAGTGAAGTAAAGGCTAGTTTACTGTCTAAGGAGAAACTTGATACCGATGGTGATGACCAGGGTGGTGATGCTATGGTTGTAAGGGTAGAAATGCGAGCGTAAGGGAAACGGGTCTAGAGGGAGGTCTAAACACCGTTCAAAGTCTAGGAATCCTCACGAGAATAAGAAGTGTAACTACTGTAGTAAGATGGGGCATATAAAGAGAGACTGTTGGGCAAAACAGAGAGACCAGAAGCAGGAGAGTAAGGATAATCACACCAAATCTGGTACCTCAAACTGCGTAGAGTCCGAGTCAGATGGTGATGGGTTTGTAGTTACGGATGATGCCTTGGCTACCACATTGAGTAGGATAGCTAGAGATGAGTGGGTTCTTGACAGGGGGTGCACCTATCATATGTGTCCTCATAAGGACTGGTTCGAGTCTTATGAGAGTGTTGACACCGGGGTTGTAGTCATGGGTAACGACACAGCCTGCAAGGTTGCAGGAATCGGCAGCATCAAAATCAAGACTCATGAAGGCATCGTTAGAACTCTCAAGGAGGTTCGTCATATCCCTAACATGACTCGAAATTTAATTTCTTTGGGTACTCTTGAAGCTAACGGCTACAGGTACAAAGGAGAAGATGGTGTTTTGAAAGTGTGCAGGGGTTCCATGGTTCTTATGAAGGGAATCAGGAAGGGCAGTCTATACATCCTGCAGGGGTCTACAGTGACAAGATCTGCAGCGGCAGTCCTAAATCTTGATGAGTCCGATGAAAGCAAATCGCTGCACATGAGACTAGGTCACATGGGCGAGAAGAGAATGTAAATGTTGAGCAAGAAGGGATATCTTGAAGGCGCAAAGATCGACAAGTTGGAGTTTTGCGATCACTGTGTCTACGGGAAACAGAAGTGGGTTAGCTTTTCAAGGGCTAAACATACAACAACAGGGATCCTTGATTATACTCATTCAGATCTTTGGGGTCCTGCTAGAGTGCCATCACTGGGTGGCAAGTGCTACATGTTGACATTCGTGGATGACTTCTCGAGGAAGACTTGGGTTTATTTCCTACGACACAAGAATGAGACATTCTCATATTTCAAGAAGTTCAAAGCTTTGGTGGAGAACCAGACAGGCAGGAAAATCAAGAAACTCAGGACTGACAATGGGTTGGAGTTTGTTGATTCTGAATTCTTGGTCTGCGAGGAGCATGGGATTGCAAGGCATCGAACCTTGGTGGGTAAGCCTCAGCAAAACCGGGTAGCCGAGAGAATCAACAGGACACTCCTAGAGAAAGCACGCTGCATGCTCTCGAATGCAGGGCTTTGGAAGAACAAATCGTTCTGGGCAGAGTTGATTTCTACTGCCTGCTACCTGCTGAACAGATCACCTCATGCCTCTATCGAATACCAGATTCCAGAGGAAGTATGGACAGGTAATCCAGTTAATTATTCTAATTTGAGAATTTTTGGATGTCCTGTATATGTCCATGTGAATGATGGGAAGCTGTCTCCCAGGGCTGTTAAATGCATGTTTCTAGGTTACGGGTCTGAGTCTAAGGGATATAGAATGTGGTGTCCTGATTTGAAGAAAGTTATTCAGTCTAGAGATGTAACCTTTAATGACATTGCTATGTTATCTGGAATGGAATCTACCAGTACTTCTGATGATGCAGGAAATCAGGAGAAGGATGTAGGAAGAATGGTGTTCGAGGTGGAGAGGGCTCAAGGTGGAGCTGCTGGAACCTGCAATCAGGAGCAAACTGCTGATGATGCTCCTGAACCAACTCAGGTTGATGAGCCTGAGATTGAGACGAATGTTCCTCAGGTGGAGGAACAACCATGCATTGCTAGAGATCGTCCCTGGAGGGAGATCAGGAGACCAGCGCGATATACTGAAGAAGATGATGCTATGATTGGTTATGCGCTGAGTGTTGCAGAGGAGACTCCTGAAGGTGTTGAACCTTCTACCTATCAGGAGGCCATCTCTTGTCCGAATGCCTCAAACTGGATAGGAGCTATGCAAGAGGAGATGGAGAGTCTGCAGAAAAATCATACATGGGAGCTTTGTGAGTTTCCTAAAGGGCGACGAGCTCTTACTGCGAAGTGGGTGTACAAGAGAAAAGAAGGTATCCCTGGTGTAGAAAGTGCAAGGTGGAAGGCCAAATTAGTGGTAAGGGGTAGCAACCAGAAAGAAGGAATCGGCTACAACGAAGTATTCTCGCCAGTCGTGAGGCATACGTCGATCCGCACCTTGCTTGCCTTTGTTGCTCTGTTTGATGTGGAGTTGGAGCAACTTGATGTCAAGACAGCTTTCCTCCATGGCGAGTTGGAGGAGGAAATATATATGAGGCAGCCAGAGGGTTTCATCGTTCTGCAAGGTGAATGTATGCAGATTGAGAAAGTCCTTGTATGGACTTAAACAGCACCCAGCGGGTATAAAAGGTTTGATACCTTTATGGTAGGGCAAGGGTACACAAGAAGTCACTATGATAATTGTGTGTACTACAGACAATTTGAAGAAAGGTCTTTCATTTATTTATTATTGTATGTGGATGACATGTTGATTGCCTCTAGGGACATGTCATTAATAAAAGAAGCTGAAATCTCAACTCAACCAGGAGTTTGAGAAGAAAGACCTCGGAGCGGCGAAGAAGATTTTGGGTATGGAGATCCAAAGGGATAGAAAGTCAGGGAAGTTGTTCTTGTCTCAGAAGAAATATCTGGAGAAGGTGTTGGACAGATTCAACATGAGAAACTGTAAAGCAGTTTCAACTCCGTTAGCTGCACACTTCAAGTTGTCTGGTGAGAACTGTCCTAAACCTGATTTGGAGGTAAGGAGGATGTCTAATATTCCCTATGCTAGTGCAGTTGGTAGTTTGATGTATGCTATGGTGTGCACTAGACCTGACCTGTCCCATGCAGTTAGTATGGTGAGTAGATATATGCAGAATCCAGGGAAGGAGCATTGGGAAGGGGTAAAGTGGATCCTTCGCTATGTGAAAGGTACTTTATAGAAAGACATCCTGTATGATAGAGGTAGTGCTGCAACGTCTGATGTTGCAGGTTATGTTGATGCTGATTATGATGGAGACTTGGATAGGAGACGCTCAATTTCAGGGTATGTGTTCATCATGTGTGGAGGAGCAATATCTTGGAAAGCTTCACTTCAATCTATAGCAGCCTTGTCTACTACAGAGGCTGAATATATTGCTGCAACGAAAGGAGTGAAGGAGGTCATCTGGTTGAGGAGATTGGTCATGGAGCTTGGAGTACCACAGGGCGAGACCGTGGTTTATTCAAATAGTCAAAGTGCTATACATCTGACAAAGAATGACACTTATCATTCGAAGACCAAGCATATAAGCGTCAGGTATCACTTCATCAGAGATACAGTTGCTGCGGGAGAGATCGTGGTGAAGAAGGTGCATACTTCTGAGAATCCGATAGACATGTTAACCAAGACTCTATCTATAGCTAAGTTCGAACATTGTTTGGACTTAGTCGGTGTTCTAAGCATGTGAGTGCCCTGCGGGGCAACGCCCTGCGGAGGGGCGTGTTGATGGCGACAGTCAAGATGTTTATCTGGACCGATGATTCGTTGATTTTAGTCCAAGGTGGAGTTTGTTAGGAAAGTGTCCTAAAATCACCAAATCTCTTGATCCCACAATTATTTGTTTCCTAATTGTATTAGAGTATTATTTAGGTTTCCTTATTATGTTAGGTTTCCTAATTGTATTAGATTCTAAATCTAATTGGAGTGGGAGTCAAGTTAGGTTATAGGGAGTTTTCCCTATAAATAGGGTGCATGTTTCTCTACTAAAACACATTGGTAAACACAGAGAGTTAGAGAGAGAGAAAAATATTGAGAGAGAAAGGGGTTTCACCAATATTTTCCCTAATGTATCATCAGAGATTGTGAGTTGAGTGTTGAGAGATTGTTATTGTAATCTCCTTTGTGGATCGTGTCACACCCTGTGATAGTGATCAGGTTGTACTCCTCCTTTCTCATAGTGGATTATTTTCCATGTCGCCGTCAGTGGTTTTTCTCAGTTCTTGGTTTCCCAATGCACTCGTGTTTGATTTTATCGCTTATTTTTTTCGTTCCAAAATTTTGCCGTGATATCCATAATCTCGTTTTCGATTCTATTATTCACTTCCGCTGTTACCTTGCTACTTACTTTTCTCTAACATTTTTTATTAACAATATTCTACTCACTCTGTTTCATATTAATTATCCAAAATGTTATCTTTGACTAAAAATTTCTTATAGTATATTTTGTCAAAAAATTACAAAATTATATTTTTATAATAATACTTTTCGTTATCAATCTAATGATAATACTTTTCGTACATTAGAACATTATATATGTTGAGAAATTAATGACATGTCGGGACAATTAATATGAAACAGAGGGAGTATATAATATTTTATCTCAAGTTACAATATTATACTCTTACGATATTTTTTTGTTATTAATCTAAGGATAATGTTTTTGTACAATATAACTTTATAAATATTGAGAAATTTATACTCAAAATTTTTCGAAATTTGGCTGACACATAGATTTGAATGGATAAAATGGGAAGGGGGAAGTCATTTTTTATTATTATTATGCTAATGTGAAACCTTATTATTATTATTATTTTTCATTTCATGCTAGTGTAAAAACCTTTTTTTTTTAAGAGATCACGTTATGCACAGATCTTTTTTTTTTTTTTTGATGCACAGAAGATCATACATACAAGGTTATAAGAGGACAGCACATCAATAAAACGTTGAAGAGTATGAATTGACTGGACTAAATAAAAGGGAAAATGTTTATCCAAAAGGGAAAAAAATAAAGAAAAATGAGATAATAATTATAAAACGGATGAGTATCAAAGCATAATCCACGTCAGCCCCACCGAGGATGGGTTGTCTAGATACACCCTTTACCTTTTAGCTTTTAAATAAACTTTGATTGCATTGATTACTTCCCAGTCCCCCCATTTCGGCATTTCCCCATACACCACATCGATCTACGAGACACAAAAACTGAAACTGCAACCAAAATCCCTGATTACCTTCTTACCCTAATTAAATCCCCGTTTTAATTATTAATTTATTTATATTATCACTCAAATCAAATCTACATCTCTGCCTCAATCACAGAACTCAACTGAATCCTCTCGATGAAGATCTTCTTTCCTCCAACACAAAAATTGAAAAACCAAAAATAAAACCCAACCAGTAGTATAGTTGTTGCTGCCACACAACTTTTTTTGTTTTTTGAGGGTTAATTAATTTTATTACTTTTTAAATATAAAAAAATTGGATTATCGTGAATTGTCCTTTTCGCTTGCGCCTTTCCTTTTCTTATCTCTCTTCTGTCTTCCTTCCCTTTCTTCAATCCTTGCCTCTCCCGTTTGAATTCAATCGGAGGTGAGAGAAAAGGTCATCAATGGTGATGATGGAAGACAAGGAGGAGACTAGCAGTTGCAATAGCAGAGCCGTCGAGAGTTCCAATCCTGTTCCTGTTGGTGGTCCTGCTAATCAGAGGCAACAGCGTCAGAAACTTGAGGTTTATAATGAGGTTCTTCGTAGGCTTAAGGAGTCTAATAATCCTGATTCTCTTCTTCCTGGCTTCGATGATGAACTTTGGGCTCACTTCAATCGTCTTCCTGCTAGGTTTGTATTCTTTGCTCACTCAATTTTTCTCGCTATTATTTGCAATTCAGAATTCTTCTGGTAGGTTCTATTGGTAGGGTAGTTTGTTGAATTGTTGCTGACGAGTGGGTACGGCTATTATGACTACTGGTAGGTACGCATTGGATGTGAATGTGGAGAGAGCGGAAGATGTTCTTACGCATAAAAGACTGCTTCAACTTGCCCACGATCCTGCTAATAGGCCCGCTTTTGACGTCCGTTTGGTTCAGGTTTGAATTCGATTCAATTCTCTTATATCTATCTTGATTCATTTTTTCGATGTGTTATTATTGTAGTTATACCCGTATAAGTTTACTGGCTATGTCTTTTTCGCCTCTCTGATGCGGAATTGGGATTAACACGTTGCTCATCATCTATTAATGCTAAAGCTTGAAACTTTGTATTGTGATTGTGGTCCTAGTGATTTGTTAGTGGGATCTCTGATGTGGAGTATTTTGGGTCGACTAAGTGCGTGCTTGGTGCTGTTGGGGGTCGCTGGTTGGCTTTGCTTTGCCGTTTTGCAGTCATTGTTCTGTCGTTCAATGTGTTGATTGGATTGACATGAATCTTATGGGTGGAATATTATCTGGATGTTTGTGTTAGAATGGGAAGCAGACGGTCTATAATTACCAAAACAGATAGGTTTTTGCCCTTTGTTTTTTGGAATTAGAACTAGTTTTGTATGCTGATACCAGTTTCCATCGATGGTGGATATGTCATTAGGTGTTTATGCCATTAGTGATGTACCACCATATCACTGTGAGTTTGGTTTCTAGAGTGGCACTTGTAAGAATGGTCATGGATTTTGTGATTAATGGTTGTACAATTCCTTGGTTTACTTTTCCTTGTATGGCATGTATTGATCAATGCTGCAACTGCTGCAATTAGGTCCGTCCTGTGTCTGAGGGGAATACAGATGAGAATGCTCAAGAATCTGCCCCTTCTGCTCGAAAAAGGTTTGCCTAGTTTTGTTTGTTATACTCTTGTAAGGTGTCTTATGAAGCTTCATCTTAGTGGAGAGGACTGATTTCACTATGATCGTGGCACAGCTTTATGCAGTGAAATAGATAGTCTTCTTTAGATATCGTAAAATCGTTACTTTGTTGATTGTGTGACCATTCCTCCCTTTCTGGTTTGTGTGTAGTTTTCCACCACCTGCATTTGGTTCATCTCCTAATCTTGAAGCCCTTGCTATTGAAGCAAACAAACAACACAACAACGAGGAAGACGATACAAATGCTAGCTCAAAGCTGTTGCGGTAAATAATGCTCATACTTCGCGATCATTCCATCCGGTATTTCTTGTCTATGTAATTAGCTCTTTAGAAGACCCTTCAGAGTCTTGAATTTTGGCTTTATAGAGACTGTTCTTTCTATGCACTGTTAAAACAGTATCAACTTCACTTTGAAAGCAATGTTATTCTTGAAAATGAGGTTGAAGCACAAAACGATGGGTGAAGGATTAAGTTATTGTAAATTAGTTTTGACTTTGGTCAATATGTGAATGATGTGCCCACTTACCTTTAGCATGGTTGATGGACATCTATAAAAAAGATGTTCAGAGTTTTAGTTTAAAAAGTGTGGCAAAAGCTTGAAGCCCAAACTGTTGCACCTTGCTAGGAAAAGCTTGTGCCGTTTGGCTCTTCAAATCAATGGTCAAAAAGCTTGTCTTACCAAGACACCAACCCCTCTTCTTATCCATGATCTTTCTTTGTCTTTATTTTATCCCTCTCTGCCACTAACCCAAAAGAAGGCAAAGCATTTGTGACTTTTCATAGTTATAATCAAGTATAATAATTTCTTTGATGCCATATCTAACTTATTGTCAGAAATTATGGGTTGGGAATGATTTTTAAACATCAGTTTAGGTGAGCTTCATGTCCATAATTTCGTTGATGCCATATCTAACTTATTGTCAAAAAATTATGGGTTAGGAATGATTTTTAAATATTAGTTTAAGTGAGCTTCGCATGAAAAGTTCTCAGACCTTCAACTTGAGCCCATGCCCCTGGCTCCTGGACCAATTGCGCTCTTTTGCACCTTGAGCATTTTCAAACTAAGTTCAGACTTTGGAGTGTATTTGGTTCAACGAAATTGTTAGAGGATAGAGATACTTTAAGTTTAATTTGGACTAAGCTGACTCTTTAATCTGGTATGAAACTAGGAGCTGCCATTCTGGTTGTTTTCTTGCCTTCTACAGGCATGGAAATCGATTCAGCACAAACTATTTGGGTCTGTCACTCATTCTAGTCAAGTACTGAGTAACTCCTGTGTTGCCACAGTTGATACTCACTTATTCTTCCTCTCTTCTTCTAATGTGTACGCTATTTTACGATCCAATATTTTATTCTTATATGCGAATTTGATTGCTGTGCAGACCCATGCATGAGATCACCTTTTCCACAGATGACAAGCCAAAAGTTCTTAGCCAGGTTATTAATCTTATCTATATGCAACTTGCGATGGAAATTGCATGAATGTGAGAATAGGTTGATTTATTTATCTAGTTAATGACGATATGCTATTTGTTCCTGAGTTGGTTGATTGGAATTGCATCCTCCTAATCAAAATAATCAGTTTAAGACAGTTCCACTGCCTTGTCTGAGTAGATGCTCTTATTTTATCTCAGAACTGTAGTAACTTAGTAAATTATTAATTCTAAATATGCAATGCTTGCAGTTGACTTCTTTGCTGGCTGAGGTGGGGCTAAATATTCAGGAAGCACATGCCTTCTCTACTGTAGATGGTTTCTCCCTAGATGTGTTTGTAGTTGATGGTTGGCCATATGAGGTATTTTCACCTATCATATTTGAACTTCCTAGCTGCCATTTCCATTTGATTTAGGTCTTTGTAATGTTAGTTGGTTGGTTTACTGTTTCTAGCCTCCCCCTCCCCCTCTCTTTTTTCTTTTTTTTTAAAAAATCTTGGTGGTTTGGGTCTGCCCAGCAGTAACGGGATAATTGTGTCAATATTCTATGTTTGTTTTATCTCCCATGATCCTGTTAGAGAGACCACTTAATGGCATGTTCTGCAATAAGGAACATAAACTACAATCCTAAATGAAAACCTGCCTCTATCTTGCCAATGGCTTTAAGAAGGTTTGTTTCCCACAGTGTTCGAGAGCTTGAGCTTGATAAACAACAGTACTTACTCTGCAGAAGAGCTAGGAGATTTCTAGGTTCTAGTCTTATATTGTAGTTCTGTGCTCTCTTGGGGCCTGTACCTATGGACGTGTTACTTTAAATTCATCAGGGTGATACTGGGTGATTTTCCTTGTTAAAATAAAGTCGACTCCTAAGTCCTAACTAATTGCGATCTTAACAACTCACCCTTACACGCCTGAAGGACTTCCTGAGCAAAGCCATCTAGTATACAAACACCGTGCATGAAACCTTTGAGTTTCTCTGTGGTGAGGTCTGAGCTGTGGAGGTTGTCGCACAGCTTCTGCCATTGCATGTGGGCTGTTTCCCCTCTGTAGTTGATTTTTGAGGCTGATTGTGAAGTTACTACTGTACTATAACAGATAATTACTGAGAATCAGTGTAGTTCCTTGATGTACTATAATGCAGTATTATTCTTGTCGAACATTCTCAAGAAGGCTATTTACCAGAAATAATACTGTAGCTGTGAACAATTTCTACCTTTGGGGCACATCTTTTACTTCTCGACATGTCAAGTTTGTTGCTCTATAACCAACTTCATTCTCCAAAGTGTATAAATTTTTATCCGCTTCTTGTTCTTCTGGCGTCACATGCATGTCGATTTTCCATCTCCTCTTGTTTGCTAGTTCATCCTTTTGATGGTGGAAGTGTTTCTGATCCTTTGTTGATGCTTCATTTGAGTTAAGTTGTGGAACTGAACATCATGCTGATTTGATGAATTTTATGATCAATCTTGTAGGAAACTCAAAGGCTCAGATCTGCTTTAGATAAAGAAGTCAAGAGACTTGAGGTGACTTGCTTTTTAGTTTGAATTGCTTGTTATTGTTGTCATTTTGAACTACTTTTTTCCTTAGCTTTGTGGCTAATGTTTGGTTTGCTCTTGACTGCCTGCGTTATTCAGTAAGTTCCTATACTTGTTTGTTTATGGCCTTGCCCAGCTTCCCTGTATATTGTTCGCTGAAAGCAAAAATTTGGGTTCTGCTTTATAATTACAATTGTATGGATCAATACTCCTTAGTATTCAACCCCTGTAGACCCAACCATCAGTCATAAATACCTAACCAGATACCCTGTTACAGATCCCTACTCATTGTATGTTATTGTATCCCTTTAAGAGGCTAGGAAACGCTGTCATGTGTTCTTCATTGTTTGATAAAACGTGTGGGCATTGAGATGTTTGGGAAAAGTGCTATGAAGCGAAGAAAAGAACAGTGAGAAGGTTAAGTCGGTTGACCTGCACAGTACAGATATTTGAGTTCATGGCTTTGGATAATATATAATTATGATGATAGGTGTTGCACTACTATGGAGTACGGTTGTGGGTATAAGGGAGCTAGGTCTCGATTTAAGTAGATAACCAAACGGATGATTTGGGTTCACATAACGCAATAAACACGAAGAATAACAAATATGGAAAAAGCCTCAGGCAAGGAATTCACCAACTAGCATGCCAAACACCATGAATGATACCTCTACGCTGATCACACATACATCGAATTAGGGAATTGATTCGCTATAGACCACCTAAGCCTTCTCTCGAAGGTCATTAAGCTAACTCAATTGCATTAATTAATGTTCTCACACCATTAGAAGCAAGTGAATTACAAAGTGTCGATTTTCCCTTAATTATGACCTAGATTATTCTCATAACTAGGTTGTAATCATCCAACAAATTGCATTAGGCCTAAGTTCCTTTTCTCAAAGGTCACAAAAAACCCTAATTAGCGAAAGATGGGACTCTCTCGAGCCTCTCATTAACAACAACTTGCAACTTGAAAGAAATTCGATAAACAAGCATGAATTTGTGCGAGGAAAACAATTATGATTAAGCAAGCATGCTAGTAGCGAATCCCCTACCCAAGTTGGGGGATTTAGCCCCTCATATTCATGGAAAAACAAGCAACGAAATTAAAGAACGATGAACAAAACAAAGCAAGGAGGAGAGAGGAGAAATTCATACCAATCTTGAAATTAATTGGCAATTTGAATCTAAAAGCAATAATCTTTAATAAAAAATCCACTAATTATTTCGAAGTATTGAGAGAGAACTCTACTGAACCCCAAAAAAACTTCATAAGAAAAAAATCAGATAATTAATTGTTGTTTTTTTTTGTTAATTAAAATGGTAGTCGCAGAATTAGGGTGCCCCTGCCAAACCCAAAAATTGCCTGTTTGGCTATTGGAACCCAAGCATGGTCGTGCTACTTCGCACGGGTAGGTGTGCTTGCTGTAAAACTTCAAAGATGTCCCCCTTAAGTTGTGCTAGCTTGCGTGGTTGCTTGTGGACACTTCCTTTAGGCTCTCTCACATCCCGTCCTCATCCCGGCTTCCACATCTTACATGTTAAGATCCCAAAACTTTGCTAATTCACCCAAAATTTGCCTACTATTAACAAGATTCATTATTTTTTTTTACAAGAGGCAAAGATAGCTAAATCACGTCCAGTTTGTTGCAAAAATAGGTCAAATAGCATCAAAACAAACCAGGAAACCGAGGTTACAGATGGTAAAACCAAGGTTTATCAACCCCCCGCCCCCCCCTCCACACACACAAACACACCCCAAGCTTATCGCTTGCTTGTCCCCAAGCAAGATTATCATAAAGTACTTAGGAGAGGAAGAAAACTTTTAGAGGTTCCACCCAATTCAAGAGCAAGAGTAGCAAAAGTTGCTTGGCAATAACAAGGATTCAGATCAAAACAAAGTTCCAACTCATTTCAGAAATCACACGACCAAGAAGCAAGACCTTCACCTCGTCCAGTCCCCACATACATTTCAAGTTCATTCAAGTGATTGACGAACTAGTTGGGATCGGTAGGACCTCACTTTAGGTATGTCGAAACACTCTCCTCTTGTGTTTGATGAAAATATGCGATTTCACTCAAAACTCTCCCAATGCATGTGTACTACCATAAGCTTGGCAAGGATCTCATTCTCCACCGCTAGGGACAACAAGCAAGAATCACAACCATGAGGACTTTCAAAGGGTTGTAATGGGGCTAGGCTAGGGAAAGGAGGGGAAAATAATTTGGGAAATGTGGAGTTAATAACCAAGGATGAACAACACTTCCTACTCACATTAGAGATCAACATAACGCCACCCAATTCACAATAGAGAAAGAATATAAACCCACAAATGACCTAAACCAAGGGGGAAGGTATTAAGAACTACACATGCCACATTCTTTATTCAAAACTACTAACTTGCTAAACTTTTTCTTTCTTTCTTTTCTTTTTTTGTTTTTTTTTTTCAACATTACAAAGCATAGCAAGTGATATGTATCAGAATACAACTATTTATTCACCCCTAGGAAGATTGCATCAAACCCAATCAATTTTCGTGGGAAGTTCCAACATAGTCTACATTAAGGCACTCTTCCCTTCACAAATTACCAAAAACCAACCAACAAACCAATATATTATAGCCATATGCTCCTCTCACACACAAAGTGTTCATTTGCTTGGCAAAAAGGATAGGAAAAGATGGAAAGGCCAAGGCTAGAAATAGGTGAAACACATTGAGGTTAGGGCATAATATGGGTTAGCAAAAACGGAATAGTGGTTGGGTGGCTATTTGACTTAGTGTCTACAAAAATGGGCCTCAATCATATTGATCTTCAAGCAAGTGCCACGTGTGGCTTGAAAGAGAAAACAAGTCAAGTTCCAGAGTTTACACACATAGGAGAGTTATACACACACAAGGAACGTGAGAATATAAAGATGATAGTCTATTAGGCTCAAAAAGACCTCACGGGTTTATTCCTACCCACAATCACTACAACTAGTTCCTTTTATGTACCAACCACAAGAACTCACAATCATGCACAAGGGGTCATTAAGGGTAAAAGAATCACATACAAGATCATGATCACTCCAAAACAAGAGCAACTAGCCTATCAAATCGTCCAAGCCAAGCCAAATTTCTTAAGCAACAAAAGCAACCATCAACCAAGAATCACCCCTCGAACAACTAGAGTGGTTTTCAAAAACAAACCAACTAGCCTAGAACCACAGTTTCCAAGTTGTTCCATCAATTATTTTCATTTTTTTGGATTTTTTTCCTTTCATTTTTTATCAATCATCTATTAAATATATTAAAACACAAACTCCTAAGGAAAATCCAAACCTAAAAGAAACAATTTAGAAGGTTTGGTGAATTCCATAGCAAATTCCAAACCTACATAATTTATTACACATTCATAAATGTAATATTAATAAAAATGAAAAAGTAATACCTAAAGTCATACATAAATTACGTATATTTAATGCATACACAATTAGAAATACATAAGGTAATACATACATAAATTACAAATATCTAATACAAAACTAGAGCAATTTTTATATTTCCTTTCATCAATTTATTATTATAATATTATGACCAAAACCTTAGAAATAAAATATAATGATAGATACTAAAGTAAAATTTTCATGAAAAAGCTATACTATTGTTTCGTATTCCTTTTAGTAACTATCTTAGAAAATAAAATTTTCATTGAAACTACTATTTATATTTTTAACAATAAAAAAACTCAAATTATATGTAACCTACCAAAAAAAAGAGTAAGAAATTGGAATAAGTATATATTAAAAAGTTGAAAAAAAGGTCAAAAGCCACAAATATAAAATGGAAAATAATAAGAAAATAGAATTGTCACGTAGTTGTTGTCGTAACAATTTTTTTCAAAAAACAAACATCCTTCCAACGAAAAATAAATTTAACTATTTACCCATAATTGTCATGGTCATGAAATAAAATAAACTCAAATGATTAGTTTATTCCATAAAAAAATAATAATTTTATAAGATTGAATTAATAATTATTATAAAATTACTCTAGAAAATAAATAACATAAAATTATTGAAAAATGCATTGCACACGTTATTAGAGACTAGTTTTTATTTTTGAAAGCGAAGCAATAATTTCCACTAACAACCTTGCAACCACAAGAGAAATAAAGATGGAAGGGAAGAATGTTACATCAATTGCTGGATGCATTACCCTTTTTCTTCTTCATCTTCATGTGCAAATGCAAGGATGTAATGCAAAATGCGAGGAAATAAACCTAAGCTCTATGAACTACGATGCAAAACCTACATGAAAACGTAAAATTAAACCTATTCTAATGCAAATCCTATATGCAAGTGCAAATGATATAAACATGCTAATATGTACAAGGAACAACCACCGTCCTAGTTGAACCACCCCTCATGCTTAGAACCTTTCATTGTCCTCAATGAAGCGCAAAAACTATAAAAGAGTAAGGGAGGGGGAGGGAAAACTCACAGAGGAGGCTCAATTCGGCCCCGGGGATCAAGGAGGTGCCCAATCGGACGAAGACATCCAGTCGGACGGTGGGTAAGGACACTGAAAGTGGTGAAAAGCATAGTGAGCCAAGTGCTCTAAACCTGCCACCCTAGTATCGAGGCGTTGCAAGCCTTGCTGAATATTTGCTTGACCCAATTGAATTTGATCAAGCCGAGTTAGTATGGCTTGATATACATCAGTGGGATTAGCAGATGATGCAAGTGGGGGCATGTCCATAGGGGTGCGCTCTCGATGGGGGGAAGAGGAGGAGGTATCCTTCCCTTGGGTGGTGCTCGGGCCAGTTTGGGTCCTGAGAGGTGGAAGACACGTAGGTTCAATTGGCCGTGTTGTTGATAGTGGTGCGGGCCGGGTTAGGTAGTGTAAAGAGAGGTGCTCCATGATGGCTAACCCTCACGCGAAGCCCATCTTGGATGAAAAGTTGCATACAACAGCATGGGGAAGCATTGAGGGTTCGGCTCGGGTGTGAAAAAGTATAAGGAGCAAGCCTGATACCTAGACTCACTGCGAGGTTGCTAATCAACCCACCCAAAGAGAGGATCGTGGGCTTGCTGGTGGAGGCTTGACTCTGGAGATGATCCAAAAGGAAAACCCCTGAATGCACCTGTTGCTTGTTGAGAGCCACCCACAGGAAAAACAACATCCTTGCCCCGAGAATGGTCTGACTGTCTCCACGGGAAAAGTTGGAACGGGCGAGGTGCTGTTGAAAGTACCTAAGAGCCGAATTGCATATTGGGGCAGCTTTGGCCTGTCGTGTAATGAAGGTGTGTTTTTTTCCATTCTCGAGGGTATACACCGGCCGTTGCGAGCAAGTGATCTTGCACTAGAACTCCTCAGCATCATAGTTGGGGATTGTAGTCTACCCAATAGGGACGATCCGAAGATGCCGATTGAAATCTGCCGCACTCATGTAAAAGGAACGATTGGCTAGACAAAAGTGAACCTTTGAATTAGGCCTGACAATTTATGACCCGACCCGACCGAACCCGCCCGAAATTTTTGGGTTTTGAACATGATTTTTTCAACTAAACCCGAAATACACCGAACCCGAAAATTAGCGGGTCAAACCCGACCCGCCGGTTTGACCTGAAAAATTAACTTTTTAAGTTAAACTTTATTAAAATTTGTGACTTTTCATTGGAATTTTTAACTATTAAACTATAGGCGCAACTTATTTATTTGTTATTTCTCTAATTTAAGTTAAAATAGTTACAACAATCTATCGTTACTAGAAGATAATCATATTTTATTACGCATATTGTACAAAAAGTAATATTTAGAGACCATTTTTTGAAAAGAAACAACGGAAAAAGGTCACCATCATAACCCATTAGGTTGACCCGAAGTCAAAATACACCGCCCGTATTTACCCGAACCCGAAATACACCTGACCCGTATTCACACGAACCCGATATACGACCGATCCGAAACTCGCCCGCCCGCCCGAATTGACAAGTCTACTTCGAATTGTGAGAGGACATTGTTGAAAGCATTGGCATTATTTGATAGGATCGTTGGTGTCATTGTTATCATTGTTGGTGGTCCTCTATTGGCTTTATGAGGGTGTTATGCCAAAATTATTTGGGGAATTGTTCCTTTGACATGAGTGGCAGATTTCTGTCGGCATCTTCAAATCGTTCCTATGGTGATTGCAATCCCCAACTACGATATTGAGGTGTTCTGGTGCAAGATCACTTGCTCGCAACAACCTGTGTATACCCTCGAGAATGGGAAAAAAACCACACCTTCATTACACGGTAGGCCAAAGCTGCCCCATTATGCAATCCGGCTCTTCGGTACTTTCAGCGCTACCTTGCCGGTGGAGGCAGCTAGACCATTTTTCGAGGCAAGGATGTTGTTTTTCTTATGGGCAGCCCTTAACAAGCAACAGGTGCGTTCAGGGGTTTTCCTTTTGGATCACCTCTAGAGTTAGGCGTCCACTAACAAGCCCACGATCCTCTCTTTTGGTGGATTGATTAGCAACCTCGCAGTGAGTCTAATTAGCCTTATTCCTTATACTTTCTCCCACCCGGGTCGAACCCTCTATGTTTTTCCATGCTATTGGATGCAACTTTTCATTCAAGACGGGCTTCGCATGAGGGTTAGCCATCATGGAGCGGAGCACCTCTCTTTACACTACCAAACCCGACCCGCACCACTATCAACAACACGACCAATTGGACCTACGAGTATTCCACCACTCAGGACCAAGTTGGCCCGAGCACCACCCAGGGGGAGATGCCCCCTCCTCTTTCCCCCTTCGAGAGCGCACCTTTATAGACGTGCCTCCACTTGCGGCTTTCGCTAATCCCACCGATGTACATCAAGTCATCCTAACTCAGCTTGATCAGATTCAGTTGGGTCAAGCATATATCAGCTAGGCTTGCAACCCCTCGATACTAGGGTGACAGGTTTGGAGCACTTGGCAAACTATGCGTTTCACCACTTTTAGTGCCCTTACCGGCTGGATGTTTCCATTCAATTGGGCACCTCCTCGGCCCGGTGAGCCTCCTCTAGGAGTTGCCCCTCCCCTCCCTTACTCTGCATATAGGATTTGCATTAGCTTAAGTTTAATTTTCTGTTTCATATAGCTTAGGTTTATTTCATCTCATTTTGCATTACATCCTTGCATTTGCACATGAAGAAGAAAAAGGGTAATGCATCAAGCAATTGAGGTAATTTTCTTCCCTTCCATCTTTATTTCTCTTGTGGTTAAGGTTGTTAGTGGTAGTTTTTTGCTTTCAAAAAAAAAAAAAACGAAAATTGAGAAAAAATTACCTCAATTGCTTGATGCGTTACCCTTTTTCTTCTTCATGTGCAAATGCAATGATGTAATGCAAAATGAGATGAAATAAACCTAAGCTATATGCAATGTGAATGTTAATTTGGTTCACATTAGACAACTCTATAGGTTGGCATCACAGAGGAATATTATTGGTTATGTATCAGTATTGACTTGAACATGAATCCATTGTAGATACTTATGCATAATTATCTAGGGACAGAGGGGCATGGGGACTTTGAACTTACGTTTGCTGTTGTTTTGTGATCACTTCTTTGTCAAATTGTGATCTAAGGTTGTTCTGTCATTGAACCTGGTCAGTCACTAAGTACTTTTGAACATAAACCATTTCCTTTTTTTTAAAAAATCTAGGATCTTAGTCGATCTTGCTTGGTGTATATTTTTGTTTGTTGATGACAATCTTTCTTTCACAGAATTCTTCTTGGCGCAGTCAGCAATCATCATCTCCATTGGATGTAGAGGAGCAACCTCAGATTGAATCTAAGGCAGAGCATGTGCAGATACCAAATGATGGAACTGATGTTTGGGAGATTGATCCCAGACTTCTTAAATTTGAGTCTAAAGTTGCATCTGGATCATATGGTGATCTGTAAGTTAGTCAAGCTTTTGCTTCTTCTTGTGTAGTATATCTTTGTAATATCTATTAAAGTCTTCGTTCATCTTCAGGTACAAAGGGACATACTGCAGTCAGGATGTGGCAATTAAGGTCCTTAAGGCTGAGCGTATAAACACAGATTTACAGAAAGAGTTCGCTCAGGAAGTATATATCATGAGGTTTGCTTCCTTATTTTAAGGACATGAAAACACTATGCATTCCTATATGTATGTTTCCTCTTCCTTAACTTCCAAAACATCATTGCTTGCCTCTTGAGGCCCGAGAAAGACAACTTTATGGTTGACTCTTGTCAATTAAGGTCCTTCAGGCTGAATATATAAACACTGATTTACGAAAAGAGTTTGCTCGGAAAGTATGTATCACGAGGTTTGCTTCCTTATTTTAAGGACATAAACACTTACTCCAACGACAAACTCCTAGGGAAACACGCCTGAGTGCGGTCTGGGGATCCAGATGTTGGTTCCTGTGAACCCAAATTTTTTTCGGAAAACCACTTTGAAAACCAAAAAGGATATTAAAAGAAACCTAGTTAGAAACCTTTGATGACCAAGAATCTAGCAGTATGATGAAGTAAAGAGATTGATACCTGTGCGCTCCATGGTATTGAGGACGAGTTAGGTGTACCTAGACAACATACATAAAAGAAGACGCAAGACGACAAACCAAGACAAATGAACCATGTGAAACCAGCAAAATCTCACTCGATTACCTTGATATTGGCTCTCCGCACTCCCCTATCTAGAGCTAATTTGCAAAATCACTTGTGCATTTTGATATGTATGTTTCCTCTTCTCTCACTTCCAAGACTTCATTGCTTACCTCCTGAGGCCCGAGAAAGACAACCTTATGGTTGACTCATGTCAATTAAACTTCTCAACGCTGAAAAGAATTTGCTCACGAAGTATATAGCATGAGGTTTGCTTCTGTATGTTAATGACATTTCTGATATGTATGTTTCCTCATCTTTCACTTCCAAAACATCATTGCTTACCTCTTGAGGCCCGAGAAAGACAACCATATGTTGATGTCAACTTGATTCTTGTTTTTTTTTTTTTTGGGAGATAAGTTTTCAGGGGTCTTGAAATCCAGGGAAGGGCTCTTGGCATGGGGATTAATTATAACACTTGGTTGCTTTTTTTATCCAAGAGGCATAAACCACCCAAGTCATATTTTGGCGGTCTTGTATGCTTTAAAAAAATTGTGGTGCTGTACCTTTCTCTGATCATCTGGTGGATCCCTTTTTGTATTCTAGTCCTTTGGATAAAATATAGAGAATGTTGCATTTTTTGTAGTTTTTCAGGTGGATTTATGCTACCCATGATTGCTTATTTTGTTTTCCTAATGGTTTTTTCTCTCATCCAATTTATTTATTTTGTCATTTTAGCATTATATGGCTTCCATTTTGTATTTAGTAAGGCTTTGCTATATTTGTGATGTTTTCAAATCAATAGCAAGTTGTGTGACAATGAATATTATTTACTTAATTTGGTTGCTGATTTCTATCATTCTGCAGGAAAGTACGACACAAGAATGTGGTCCAATTCATCGGTGCTTGCACCAAACCTCCCAGTTTGTGTATCGTGACAGGTAATCCTACCGTCTTTCTTTGTCGAATACCTTGATACTAGTGACATTGGATATTATTTATTCTAGTTCTGGGGGTCTGGCAATTGCATTCACTTCACCAGAATAATTGCAGTAAGTTTTGTATCTCAAGGCTTGCTTCAAGGTGTCTACATTTCTGGGCTTACCTTATTTTCCAATCAACCTTACGTGGATTTACTTCATATTTCTTCTGTTTTCTTCATGACATAATATTTCAGTGGAAGGTTTAACTTTTGTTTCATTTGTTTGACTCACTTTTTGGATATCTTATCTTGGCTTACCAAGTCCCCCTGTTTTTGCTTGGGTCACTTGCTCAGAATTCATGTCTGGTGGAAGTGTATATGACTATTTGCACAAGCACAAGGGCTCGTTTAAGCTACCTTCTCTGCTGAAAGTGGCAATTGATGTTTCCAAAGGAATGAACTATTTGCATCAGAATAATATTATCCATCGGGATCTGAAGGCTGCCAACCTTCTAATGGATGAAAATGAGGTACTACGATGCTTGGATTCTTTGAAATTTATGATTACCTGACAAAGGTCACATCTAGAGGCTTGAGCAGTGTAGAACAGTTAACAGATTGGCTTAAACTTCACTTCAATTGATAATTTGTTGGAATTTTGAAATATAGTTGGCGTTCTCTGAGAACATTGGATTCTCCTATATCTAGCATGCTTTAGAACACTGTTTTTTGGGTATTGGGATTTTTTTGAGGTAAGTGGTACTCCTATTTGTACAAAGGTTTCTAAATTCGAAATCTTTTCTCAGAAACTTTTTCTTCTCATGGAATTTGTTTTCTCCAAACAATCTGTCGAGGACTAAATCTTGATCTCCCTAGACCCTGCTAAAGCAGGACCGACACTGGAGTTATTATTATTGTGACAAACCCCCTCTCTGGACATTAAAGAAGAGGGGCTTCTTATTCTGAAACATATAATGCCCAAAAGAAAACAGGAAAACTCCTTGATTTGACATTATTTTCATGATGAACCATGTACATGATTCTTGTAATGGCAAAATGTTTCGGGTGACTCCTTTGAAGCTTTCTTTGCAAAAATGTATTGCTCAATGGCTGAATAGTTCACCTATATTTAAAAGAGATTTTATGGTCTTTGTCAAGGAAAAAGGAACATTGCCCATATACAATGGGCTAATTTCCGGGATCAAAATTTTGTTTGGTTTGTCACCAAATGAATTAACATTTGATTGGTGTATGCCTGTTACATTTGACCTATGCTGCCATCCTTATGACAATATTCGTAGTGAAGACTTGATTTTTCCTCCCCAAATAAAAGAGAGAAGAGTTGAGGCAGTTTTTGCTCCGAAAGGAAGAACTTGTATATTGTATTTGGCTGTACATGTGGCAATCTTCTACTCTTAGCCATGTACACCTTTTCTTCCCATCTCATTTCATTCACCTTTTTTTTTTCTATGTACTTTATTACCGCATCTATCCTTGTCTTTGTAGGTCTTTGCTATGAACACGTCATTGTCTGTTTTATTATATACTAGTGGGCACCTTGACATTCTATGTGATAGGCAATGAATTTATACATGGAATCACTTGTTATCTTGTGTGCTTCTTAAATGCATATCTGGCTCTTGGAAGGTGCTCTTGTCAAACTGAATCCTTCCTTTCTCCTTAAACTACAGGTAGTGAAGGTGGCAGATTTTGGAGTAGCAAGAGTAAAGGCTCAATCAGGTGTTATGACTGCAGAAACTGGAACCTACCGGTGGATGGCTCCTGAGGTTACTTCTGATTTTAGTACTTTTGTTGAAAACTTTCATAGCTCCAAAATGTGTTCATCATGCTTTCATGCTGGAATTCTTGGCTTCCAATTGTGTTTTTCCTTCTCTTTTTTCTATTGCTTTCCATCCATATATATATATATATATATATATATATATATATATATATATTCATCATGCTTTCATGCTGGAATTATTGGCTTCCAATTGTTTTTTCCCTTCTCTTTTTTCTATTGCTTTCCATCAAGGTATATATATATATATATATATATATATATATATATATATATATATATATATATCCATTGCTCCTTTTAACTTGTCATGTGGCCAATTTTTTTTTATCACCTTCACCATCATTAAGCTGTACACTAACATAAAAATTGGCAGGCTGCATGTCAAGGTCCGTGTAATGAGGGGGAAAAACAAATGAAGACGGATATTGATTTCTTTTTGTGTGATGCATTCAGGGAGAGATAACCTAGATGTTCTTTTAGAGTAGCAAAATCTCCTTTAAGTGCTTGGATGACATGTCCATCAAGACTCTTTAGTTTTGGGATGAAGGGAACTTTTGCTCCGCTTTGTGGATAGCTTGTAATTTTGATGAGTATAATCTTTTGCAGGATGCTTTCTTGCATCCATTTCTTCATCCTTTTTTATTAGTAATTAATTATAGTATTTTCCTTTTAAAAAGCTTCTCTTTTTTTTTTTTTTTTGGGCAATCATCATGGAATTAAGACAATGCTGGTAGTTTTGGGATGAAGGGAACTTTTGCTCAGCTTTGTGGATAGCTTGTAGTTTGGATG
Organism: Portulaca oleracea; assembly: GCA_029582165.1. Lineage (NCBI taxonomy): Eukaryota > Viridiplantae > Streptophyta > Magnoliopsida > Caryophyllales > Portulacaceae > Portulaca > Portulaca oleracea. Next base: position 28,427,087 of record CM055869.1, read on the forward strand.
AGTATGATCTTTTGTAGGATGCTTTCTTGCATCCATTTCTTCATCTGTTTCATTAGTAATTAATTATAGTATTTGGCTTATAAAAAAGCTCTTTTTTTTTTGCAATAATAATACTGGTATGCTAGAGACAACTGTATTAAGGTTTTTGGAATTGCTGGGAGGCTTGATAAAGTGAACCCCAATTCACGTTTGTAAAGAGGCCATTAAGACTGTTACATAGGGGAATGACTTTTGAATTAGTATGATGTCTTTTATTTAATGGACTTAACTATTTATTAATCTACTTAATATTTTTTATTACATTTATGATGCATTTTCATTCAGATTGTATTTTGTGTTTATTACACCCACCCTCCCACCCATGGCCCACCCACCCGCACACCCAAAGAAGCAGGATGTTAGATTCTTGCAACACTGTTTTGACTATTACGCTTTGTAAGCTTTTGTTCAATACAGCACAATGTTTGGCACATGTGCTGTATTATATGTATAGAAGATAGCCAAACTGATGGAGCTACTTGATAGTGAATAGGCATGGTATTTTGCTATTTTTTTAGACAACAGCTTGAAGCTTTTCTGCTTAGTACTAACTACTTTTCTTGAAATTGAAGGTTATTGAACACAAACCTTATGATCACAAAGCTGATGTCTTCAGTTTTGGTATTGTATTGTGGGAGCTGTTAACTGGAAAGGTATGCAGTCTGGGGACCACTATACGTATATTTGTAATTGTAAATATTTTTTCTTATATAGCAGCATGACATGAATAAATTTGTCCCTGATATGCAGCTTCCGTATGAGTACTTAACTCCTTTGCAAGCAGCTGTTGGGGTAGTGCAGAAGGTAAAGACAGTTGTTTCTATCCCTGTAATGAATATTTGGTGCTCACTGTCTGGTATGTGGTTACGAAATGATAGTACAGAGGATTGAAGTGGTTGATTACTTTACTGAGGTGGTTTTGCGGTTTTTCTAGTGTTTCTGTTAGAAATTGCTTTTTGCTGTTTCTTCCCTGGCATGCAGTTCAAATCTTAGTTTGGCTCATCCCACTAATGATGTGCTGGAAATGTTTTCAGGGTCTACGACCAACTATTCCGAAGAACACTCATCCTAAGATTGCTGAGCTGCTTGAAAGATGCTGGCTACAGGATCCAGCATCGAGACCTGATTTCTCTGAGATCATACCAATTTTACAGCAAATAGCAAAAGAGGTAAAAAAGTAAAAATGAAATAAGTGAGTGATAATAATGAAAGTGGCAATGTTTTAACGTAATGCCACATTACATTGTTTAGTCATCTAAACAAGGAGCTTGCAAACAGGTTGGCAATGGAGAAGATCGCAGCAAGGACAAACATGCTGGTGGTTTCTTTTCAGCTCTCAGACGAGGCAATCACTAAGAAGTGCTCAGTTTTATTTGCGTAGAGTTATCACATCTTTGTACGTAATTTCTAATTGTGTAGGTCATTTTGTGCCTATTACAATGTACAGTAATTTGTCGATACGGCCTTTATGATTTATAGGTTGCCTTTTCTTTTTGCCCTTCAAAAAAGAATGAAAATTCTTTATACCAAATATTCCCCGCCTAAAGTCGTTATCTGTTCGGATGTGCCCAAGAACAAGGGCTACGCTCTAAGGGAACAATCCATGAGTATTGTAACTTCGGCCAAGTACTGCAGGCAGCAAAGAAATGACAAATTACTGATTTTGTACCCTCAGTTTTGGAAATGATATTGGGCTTTTTCTTTGCATTATGAGACTCCTGTATAGGGCCATTTAGTATCACCTTAGAGCAAAGTAAGTTTTCTGTGTGTGTGCGCGTGTGTGTATGTGTGTGTGGTGTGTTGAATGAAAGTGCTTGAAAGGTGTGTGTATGTGTGTGTGGTGTGTTGAATGAAAGTGCTTGAAAGGTATAGAAATAATGAAAACTCGCTTTGGATATCGCTAAGAGTCGTGGATAAACTCACTTTCCTTAGGACCTATTTACTATACCGTAAATGTTGAAAGGGACGAAATTTATCTTTTATCACACTAAACATAAATGGTTTCTCACTTGAATATTTCAAGTATAGCTGCAGTCCAAAGAAGAATAAGACGTGATTATAAAAGATGATGTTCATGCTCTTAAATAGCTAGGAAATGTCTCCTATTTATAGAAGAATTTACACCCCTCATCATAACCTTTGGTCAAAGGACACAATTAAGGACCTTAATGAAGAATATAACTGTTGGAACATAATATCGGACTTATAAATGATATTATATACTTAATACATAAGATTATATAGCCGTTATCATTAAAAACAAATTATGGGTTTCAACACGCTCTGTGGTCTCCGTACCACACGACCCGTGTTGAGCCCAGAATGTGTTTTCTGCTTTTCTTGAGACCAGCACGACTATAAACACCCGTGTTGATCATATTCTTATTGTTTATCTTATATTTGAACCCCATACTTGTACCATATGATTTCTCATGTTGTATAATTTTCTTATACTCTTGAAATAATTCCAACCAAGGGGATTGAAGTTTTAAGATTTTTGTGGGTGCTCCAGTGTATTTACCACGCGTTTCTTGGCAAGTCAAAATTTCATTGTTGTATATTTGCAATTACTTGCTCTACATGTGAAATTGCCGATAAAAGTTGCTCATAAGTTTTTGCGACATTTAAATCCCCCCTTGTCTTTTATTTACTCTCATTCTTTCCCTCACCCATGCAAGGCCTTGTGCTCTTGTTCCCACTTATCTTCTGGCATAACACCACCATATCATCGGTGTTTTTAGGAATATACACACTTCGCTTCTTGTTATCGTCGCCGTCGCATGGGCAACTCTTGGTTCTTCCTCGTCTTCATCAGAGGTTCTTCGTCGGGTTGAGGCTTGTATTAGATTAGATTGCACCCCTTTGTTCTCATTGATAGGTGGAATAACACCTATTTTGGATATATTATTGATGATCGAGATTTGGATGAAGATTTGGCGCAACACCTGGTGGATCAGAACTGGGTGATAGAGGTACGAGTCGAAGTTCGAAGATTCTATGACAAAATGTTTTCATTTTGGTTTAGGTTTGATAAAGATTTTGCAGACATGGCTCACCACCCTACTATTAACTTTGATGGTGCTCTAATGGCGATGGTGCAGGGGCATGCTGATGTTGTCCAAAGGGTTGATGACTATGATTTTATCAAGGTGTAGGTACAGTTGGATGGGCTTCCATTTCGTCATTGTTGGGATAGAGATGCCCTCAAGATTGCAACTATTTTGGGACTAGTGAAAGACGGTTATCATGCTCGTGCTGCCCTCTATGTTGTCAGAACCATACCGATTTAGCCGCGGATTAGACCGGTTGAACCAGGTGACGATTAAACCGGTCACGAATTAAAAATTTTTCATATATTTCAAAAATAATTAAGTTACCAAAATAAATAAACCGGCATGAACATGACATGAATTGGTCAAACCGGCATGAACCGGTCACGAATTAAAAAAATTTCATATACTTCAAGAATAATTAAGCTACCAAAATGATTAAACGGGCATGAACATGACATGAATTGGTCAAACCGGATTGAACCGGTCAAAAACCGATTTTTTAAAAATTAAATCATCCAAATTCCGGTCTGACCGTATACCGCCCGGTTCAACCAGTTCACCCGGTTGAATAGATTTTGTTGTGTGTTTTCCCGGTTGAACCAGTCAACCGAGTCAAACCTGGAACCGGACCGGTCAACTTGTCGGTTCACGATTGGACCGACCGGTCTAATCCGGTTTTTACAACATAGGCTGCCATGACTGGTCTTACTACCCGTCTTCTTATTCGTTTTGATCGTAAGAAACCTCTGTTACCAGGTGTCTATATCCAAGATGAACAGGATCACATTGTATGGATCCATTTTCATTATGAAAATGTCTTTGTTTTTTGTTTCCGTTGTGGTTGTCTCGGTCATTAGGCCACCCATTGTCGTAAACCCCAAGCTCATGCTTGGGATGCTATTATGGCTCGTATCGATGAAACGCAACAAGCAAGTTATCCTATTATCAATAGTACTATGTATGGAAATGAGCCTTGCTATTCTCAAGTCATATGTGCGTTTCCACGTAAATTTGGTTTTCTTAACATTAAACTTGAGGGTGGAGTTTAGTTTAAACCCCCGTCTACAGACCTTGATATTGTAGTACCGGGGTTGCTGGACGTCGATCGAGTACCTGTCCCCAAGGCACAAGCCTAGTGATCTGGCTCTCGTCCAGATCCAACAGATCAATTAACCCTGATCAGCCAGACTCGAGTTGACGTCGACCGAGGGATGATTAGTTTTGAGCGGTAGGCCTGTGTCCTTGTGGGGGTTGTTCTTGTGGGGGACCTATTTGGTTGTTGTTCCGGTAAGAAAAATTAGAATGATGTCTCCAACCAGGGTTATATGTATTAGAATATGGGTAAAAAAGGGGTCTTTGGGTAGGGTTTCCAACAAAGTTGGCTTGGTCAGTTTGGACACTACTACCCACTCCATTGGGCCAATACAAGGTCTTATGCTCTAAAGAATGGCAAGAAGCATACAGAGGGGGAGGGGAAGCATTCACATTTAACTCCATCTTATCAGTGATAGCATCAAGCTTAGCAAACAAAACAATAATGGTATCAACCGAATATTTACCTCCTGATGTATATTTGATAGCCATATACATCAAGGTCATCAAGAAAGACATCAAATATACATCATGGGAGCCAAATACTCGATTACATGGAAAAGGAGCTCCATTCCCTCAAGTCTCTCTCACGTTTGAACGACTTCAACAAGGGTAGCTTGATACTTTGCACTATATTTCAAGAACCATGAAGATATTGTGAAAGTCATCCTAGGGTCGATTGTTCTACATCAAAGGAGCTTTCCAATGGTTTTTGAATCTTAAAGTTTGGAAGAGAAACGACCAAGTTATCATAGTTTTAATCTAGCTTATGTGCATTTGTTTCTTTATGATGTCACACTTGTATTAGATGATGTAAGCTAGGATCCCTTGTATTTCTTTCATTCCACACGCCAAGGGGCCTCTCATTTGTTATAAATAGACCCCTCGGGTGCCTTGTAAACACCATTCATTCAATAATCAAATACAAATCAAACACATGATGTTGTTTTCTCTCTAGCTTTTGTGCTAGTGTTTCATTTCTCTTGAGGGAGAATCGTTTATCCCTACTTCTAGCCTAGGGTTGGCGTCCCTTGGTGGTGAAAGGTAGAATTGGAGGATTCTTGGAGTGGTGTGTCTATATCTCCATTGAAGACTTCAAAGCCAATTATCATTCATTCGTCCATTCATCAATCGTATCATCATTCAATCATCAAACGTCCATAAATCGTTCACCATTCGTTCATCATTCAAGCATCGTGGAAAACGAATCCCATTCATCTTTTCGTTTTCCATTTCTTTTCATTGAGTTTAGTTGATCCTTAAGAACTTTGAGAAGGAAGATTCTCATCTTGTTCATAAAGATCCTGAATTCTATGTGTAATGAGATCTCTTTGATCCCATTATACATCAAAAGTGGTATCAGAGCTTAGGAGATTGATTCTCTTAGTTCTTGCAACATCTTTTTGCAATCTTTCCATCACAAATCCATCCCCCACCATCCCTCCAATACACGTCCACCATAAGCTCCACAAAGAACCCCAAAACCCAAACCCAATCAAGCCTAAACACATACCCCCTCTCGTCCCTACATGCTAACCCCAAAACCGTGAGTTTCTTGTGATCTTTTTGTATCAAGATTGATGGATAGTGCAAGTACTCCAATGAATCAACCCTCGACGTCTCAAGAGAATGTAGAATTGATGAGGCAAAAGATCACCTATCTCTCTGATCAATTGAAGAGATACATGCATCTCCAACATAGGGTGATCCGTGAAGGTAATGAATCTCATGAAGAAGAAGAGGAAATCCAAAGTAGACGTCCAAGAAGGGAGGAAAGATTCGATTTCAAGGTGGAAATACCGGAGTTTGAAGGAAGTCTTGATCCGGAGGTTTTCTTGGATTGGATGCAAACCGTGGAGAGAGTCTTTGATCTCAAAGACGTAAATGATGATAAGAAGGTCAAGTATGTTGCCTTGAAGTTACGAAAACATGCAAGCATTTGGTGGACAAACTTGCAAAAGAAGCGGGAAGCTAAAAGAAAGGGTAAGGTGCGTTCATGGGATAAGATGAAGAAGAAGCTTTAAGAGAAGTTCTTACCACCTAGCTACCTACGTGACAACTACTATAAGCTACAAAAGTTGATCCAAGGAGGAAGAAGCGTAGAGGATTACACCAAAGAATTCGAGCATTTGCTTTGGAGGTGTGATCTTAAAGAGGACGAGCCACAAACTTTGATACGTTATCTTTTTGGTCTTAATGATTGGATTAGACACATTGTTGAGTTGCAACCATAAAAAACCTTGGATGAGTTGAATTCTTTATCCCTTAAAGTTGAAAAGCAAAGGAGAAATAAGGGTAAAGAAGTCTTGAACAAGTACCAAACTCCACAAGAATCATCCTACCCTACACACCCATACACTCCACAACAAAGACCCATACTCCCCACAAAACAACCAAACTCAAAAGCTCCACAAAATCAACCCCCATCCATCCCTAAACCCCACATCCAAGAAGCCAAACCTCTAGCCCCAAGAAGGTGTTTTCGATGCCAAGGCTTAGGTCATTATGCCTCGGAGTGCCCTAACAAAAGACTTGTATCTTTGGTTGAATATCAAAGTGCTTTGTATGTTGAGCCGGAGTATAATGAAAGTAAGAATGAAGAAGAAGTTGTTGGCACCATTGACGTGAATGAGGAAGAAAATTAGAAGAGGAATATGTAGAGGAGCCAGATGATAGAGAGTTACTTGTTGTAGGAAGGGTCTTGAATGTAGCTCATGTGCCGAATGACCAAATACAAAGGGAGGCTATCTTTCGCTCTCGTTGTACCATCAAAGGAAAAGTATGCTCAATGATCATAGATGGAGGAAATTGCACTAATGCCGCCTCTACAACAATGGTCAAAAGGTTGCAATTGGAGGTTAGCCCTCATCCCACACCTTACACTATACAATGGCTAAGCCATGGCCAAGGCATTCGTGTGGATCAAAGGGTCTTGGTAAGTCTTTCAATTGGAAAGAGTTATAAAGATTCATTATGGTGTGATATTATTCCTATGGGTACTTGTCATATTTTGTTGGGAAGACCATGGTTGTTTGATAGGAGTTTCATACATGATGGGAGAGCCAACACTTATACTCTCACCATCAATCGAAAGAAGATCACTTTGACAACTCTAGCACCATCTTCTAACTCTCGGCCTAAGGAGAATGAAAGCAACATTGTGACGATTATGAAGGCGGAATATCATGAGTATGAAGAGCATAAGAGTCTTATTCTTGCAAACTTGGAGGAAAGCAAAACGCCCCCAAGCAACCATCCATTCTTGAATTCTCCTATGGAACGTTTCTCTCATATGCTCCCTAAAGATATCAACTTGAATCTCATGGTTGAAGTGCCAAGGATTCAAAGAAGTCAAGAGGCTATTCGTCGATGACCATTTAAAGATGGATCGTTTCATACTATGTCATATTACTTATGATGAAGGCAAAGTTGTGAAACTAGACTTTGAAGTTGTGAAGTTACATGAGATTTCTACATCCATGGTGAAATATCGAGAATCAAAGTCCAATAATGTCCATGGGTTATTTTGGAAGAAGTTGATGAAGTTTAGTAAAGGAGTCTATGATGACTTCAAAGCCTTTAAGAAGAGAGCGTGTAATCTCTTGCGAAGAAGGCGAACAAGAGAGTTGATGCTCAAAGTTTGAGGACAAACTTTTTTTAACCGGGGGAGTATGATGTATATTTGATAGCCACATACATCAAGGTCATCAAGAAAGACATCAAATATACATCATGGGAGCCAAATACTCGATTACATGGAAAAAGAGCTCCATTCCCTCAAGTCACTCTCACATTTGAACGACTTCAACAAGGGTAGCTTGATACTTTGCTCTATATTTCAAGAACCATGAAGATATTGTGAAAGTCATCCTAGGGTCGATTGTTCTACATCAAAGGAGCTTTCCAATGGTTTTTGAATCTTAAAGTTTGGAAGAGAAACGACCAAGTTATCATAGTTTTAATCTAGCTTATGTGCATTTGTTTCTTTATGATGTCACACTTGTATTAGATGATGTAAGCTAGGATCCCTTGTATTTCTTTCATTCCACACGCCAAGGGGCCTCTCATTTGTTATAAATAGACCCCTTGGGTGCCCTGTAAACACCATTCATTCAATAATCAAATACAAATCAAACACATTATGTTGTTTTCTCTCTAGCTTTTGTGCTAGTGTTTCGTTTCTCTTGAGGGAGAATCGTTTATCCCTACTTCTAGCCTAGGGTTGGCGTCCCTTGGTGGTGAGAGGTAGAATTGGAGGATTCTTGGAGTGGTGTGTCTATATCTCCATTGAAGACTTCAAAGCCAATTATCATTCATTCGTCCATTCATCAATCGTATCATCATTCAATCATCAAACGTCCATCAATTGTTCACCATTCGTTCATCATTCAAGCATCTTGGTGAACGAATCCCATTCATCTTTTCGTTTTCCATTTATTTTCATTGAGTTTAGTTGATCCTTAAGAACTTTGAGAAGGAAGATTCTCATCTTGTTCATAAAGATCCTGAATTCTATGTGTAATGGGATCTCTTTGATCCCATTATACATCACCTCCCGTCCTCTTAGAACGGGGTCTTGACCATTGATAGTTGTTCAACGCCATTTGATCGATCTAGTTGTGAAGCTCGACAATAGTCTAACTCAAGATGTTCCCTTCAGCTGCAGCAAGGATGGTGGCCCTCAATTGATCGTCTACCCCATTGTAAAAGGCTTGAATGGGGACCCATGGCTCAAAACCATGTTGGGGGCACTGGTGAAGAAAGTCCTTGAATCTCTCCCAAGCCTCATACAAGGTCTCGTCCGCCTCGGAGCGAAGGTGGAGATCTCTGATTCCTTAAGCTCGTCAACTTGCTTTGTGGGAAGTACTTTGCCAAGAAAGCACTGACAGGTTGAACGAAGGTGCTTATGGAATTTGCCGGAAAGGAGTCTAGCCACTCTCATGCTCTCTCCTTCACTGAAAACAGAAACAACTATAGCTTGATTGCATCTGGCGAGGTCCCGTTGGCTTTGAAGGTGTCGCATGCTTGACGAAAGATGCGAAGATGTTGGTTGGGATCCTCGCTAGGGTGACCACGGAAGGGTGTGACTCACACTAAACTGATGAGAGAGTTCTTCAACTCGAAGTCATTCGCCGCCACATTTGGAACATTGATGGCTGTTGGAGGGTTGGTGACATTCGACGTCACATATTAGCCGGATGTTCTTATTTCTTCCTCGACCATTTCGAACTCTTGTGCGGGCGCTGCTCTTTGTTCCCTACTGGCTTCTTCTTGTCGCTGCCTCTTCCTCCGAGAGTGAAAAGTTTGTTCAATCTCAGGATCGAACTCGAACTTTGGAGATTTTTGCATACACCAGGAAAGCCTAGCAAGAACAAAAACAAAAACACTACCGCAGTAACAACAGAAAAATCAAGATACAAAGAAAAACAAACTTAGTCAATCTAAGAATATTCGTTTAATGACTGCTAGGGACAGAGTCCCAGACAACGTCGCCAAAAACCCGACAGGGTCGCAAGCGCACTAGTGCGTTGTAGCACGTCAAGGTCGATACCAAAGGGACTCAATCTAGCAACAAAGTGAACTAGCCCTCTACTTGATTGCTAAGTTAATCAGGTTTTTGATTTTGGATGCTTTTAGTAAACTAATTAAAAATAATAAAGAGTGGAAATTGATCTAGGATTAAATCAAGGGAGAAAAACTTCAAGGGAATTGTTTTCCTAGCAACGAATTTGACTATTAAAACCTAGTTTGTTCAATTATTCTTTCAATTGAATCAAGAATAGATAACCACAAGAATTCTAGCGCTCTTTGGATGCTTAATAGAATTATTCTAACTAATCTATCAAACAACTTTCGTATGCTTTTCAAGTTAATCAAAGTTAAAAGCCTCAAATTATCCGATTATCGAAGTGATTCCCTAGTTTATTAGTCTTTTCTCAAATTTCGCAAAACTAGGTAAAAAAGTTGGTAGTTGGATTATTCTAATTCACCTTTCAATACTTCTCAGATTGATCTCAAATCACAAGCATTCGAGGCCTACAAATACTCATGAACATGAAGAACACAACTTTCTATTGATTCGAAACAAGAATTCATGCACAAACTATGAAAATCTAATCAAACTCCATTGTTTCAGTTTATAAAACCCTAGAAAACTAAAATCTACTCACTCATAGTCATCGAAGCATGAAATATGTTCCAAACATGATAATCAAACCTCAAAACAATACGGAATACAAAAAGGATTGAACGAACTACAAAGAGAATCCTGTTGAGTCTTTCAATCCTGCGACCGGGGTAGAACGTTCTCCGCGGATGCCGCTAATCCTATCGAATTCTAGTTCTTGCCTCTCTTGGTTGGATTCAATGATGATTCTTGGCGGAGTATGGAAGAGAGTAGCAATGGAATGATTAGGAACTTCCTCCTTTTCGATGGGTCCTGAATGAATGCCAAAAATTTCCTTTTCTTTCTTTTTCTCCCAAAAAAATGGCGACGTGCATAAAAACAACCCACATGGTCTGTGGTGGTCACCACGGGAAGACTGTGGTGATTGCTGTTTTGCTCCTCTTAGCTTCGTTTCTCCCGACATTTGTACCACAGCTTGTACATCCACGGTAGAGGTTTGTGGTACCCTTGGTCTTGCCAAAACTAGTGTTTTGCTTCCAAATATGCAAGTTTTCACCAAAAACAAGAAGATCAAACACAATAGAGAAATAGAGAAATAGAGAAATATATATATATATATATATATATATATATATATATATATATATATATATCTACATTTTCAATCTAAAACTTCCCTAATCTACTATCAAAGCTTCCTAAGAATCAAGGCAAATCACACACTTATCATAAGCCTCTTCTCTAGAAATATAAAAGTTTTTTGCATCTTTTAGTTAGTTTATACTGAAAAGGAGGGCCCTAATAATTATTACCGCAAAATAGAAGACACCTAGAAATAATTTATGAAAATAGGAGTGCCTGTAAATAATTACAACAAAATAGGAAGCCCTTTGAGTCTTTATTTGTTTTTAAAAAAAACCCCCTAGCTATATATCATTCCTTCATCCCTCACATTTCAGATAAACTCTATCCCACTTCAACACTCTCTCGTTAACACTTCTCGCATTTGACTATTTTGCTTGTGTATACGATGAACAAACTGACATCACAATAGATTCAGTTAACGATTTCTAACGATTGATAACTAAATATATACTGAAAAGGAATAAGGCTTTAAAGTACTTACTGCTTAAAATTATGAAATTTTGAACTGCATTAACCTTTTTTAATTGGTAATTTGTACTGCGATGCATGATCTAGCATGATGGTAATATAAAATGATAATCGATAATGATTGATAAACTTGAAAGGAAAAAGGTTTTGAATCACTTACTACTGTAAAATATTAACTCTCAAACAATTTGATTTGTACGATTTTTTATTGCTTGGTTGCAAACGCAATGAATGGCTACAAAAATAGTAATTGATTGGAGGAGTAGATAAGAAGGTGGACGGAATCACCAATGATTAACTTTTTGTAACATCACCTACAACAGCAGTGGAGAAAATAGTAATGTCAAGCGATGGCTTAAATAATGCCTAGCTTTGTGGAAGAACGTGTATAAAGTCGTGGGATTAAGGGTTGTTGAGTTAAACGATTATAGGAATGCGTAAAAGTTAAGTATGCATTAACTAAAATCATTTTAAAAAGGAGTTATCTTGAAACGTATAGTCGTGGACTTACAGACATTGAAAATTCAAATGTCTTGGGGATTAAGGATGGTTGAGTGAAACAGTTATACGATTACATAAACATTAAGTTTGCATAAATTAAATTATTGTAAAAAGTATGTACCTTTAAACGTGTAGCTAATACCAACGGTTTTACATCATTACCCTCTTCAAAAGAGTTTCGTCCTCGAAACTCGACGCATCTTATGTGTTGAAAAGGTGCGAATACTTCGATCCTATCTCCTTCTTGGATTCCCATGTGGCTTCAATTGTAGGATGGCTTGTCCATCACACTCTTACTAGAGGTACGGTCTCGATATCTTTGAAGCTGCTTGTCACAGCAAATTAAAAATCTCCAACAGCCGCTCCTTGTGGGTCAAGTCCTCTTTTAGCCTTCGAATTCTCATCGAAGGTATTCTTCTAGTTCTAGGCCCTCCTCGGGGCTATATTCCGTACCCACCTCGGGTTTTCAAGTCTTTAACAGAAGCTTGGGTCAAGTACTCATAGCAGCGACGACGATATACAACCCAACATATGAAAAATAAAATAATCAAGCACGCACTTGCAACATATAAGAAATCCAAGAAACAAACAAACATTCCATACCCCCATCCTACACTCATCACTCTGAACGTAGCATCCTAAGGTCTAACTAAACCTAAGGGACACTTAGGAGCTACCAGGTCACAACCCAGAGCTCTGATACCATTCTGTAACGCCCCGGAAATTCAATTATTGAAAAGTCAAAGTCAAACTAACGTTAACAGACAAATTTTAGCGGAAGACTCAAACTCTTATCAAGGCCACCGCCAGATCCCCAAGGAATACAAGGCGAGAAGGAAAACTACAACTGTCTGTCAACGGCAAACCAACTAACAAACTCATACTTAGAAATAAACCTCAAAACTAACTTCAAGTCTTTCAAAAAGAAGCATAACATATTTAACGACTTCTAGATACGTCGTCCTCACTTCTAATTCCCGTCCCCAGTATATTGATCATCACCTGAAAACAAATCATTTCAAAAATGAGGGGGAAATCTCAATAATGTCTACCCCTAACGTTAAAAACAAGTTAAGTTCATTTTAATTCATTTGAGGGAGAGGGAACAAGTCAAACCATTACACAAATCTTTAATCCCTTAACTGTTTTCCTCAACCCAACCAAATCATATTTTATTATGCGGGCGGGATACCACATCCCTTAGAGTAACATCGCCTACCACAGGCATCAAAAATATATTCGCCTACCACAGGCATCAACATTCGCCTACCACAGGCATCAAAACATTCGCCTACCACAAGCATCAAAGAAATCAACTATCCTATATCAGGGAAGAAGCCCTGATCTCCTGGTCTATAACCCGGCAGGATTCCAAATCCTGAACAACGAGTTATGCCCTGAAACCCGCTTAATGTTTCACTTTGAATTGTTAATATCTTATGCAAAACTCAACTCACAACTCTCAAGTCAAACTCAAACCAGGTTATCAAAACCAGTAAGAAAACCACTAATAAAAGACCATCTCAATTTCTCAACTCAATAAATCAAAGTATAATAATTACAAACAATTATCCAAAACAGATGGTCACATTTCCACAAAAAGTCCCCTTTCGGGATGCAATCCTCAAAACAGATTAGAAAACATTAAAACACATTTAAAGAGCATCCCAGTGGGGATTAGAGCATAGACATTACCTGGTTAGCTTCAGCAAAACGAACACACTTGAGCTCACTAACGACGCGAATTAGCTCGGGCCTAAAATAGAATAATTATTCTAATCAAAACGCGCCCTTCGAAGTTAGTATTAACTACCTTCTACCTAACCCTCCCCTAGGAACCCTATAGGTTCCTATCAATCATGAATTTACATTTTAAATTACTTAACACATTCCAAGTAATCGCATAATAGTACCAAATAAACCTTTTCAATCAACAACACATTCATTAACAATTTCACATAACAAGACAGATTACAGCATCCACACAAAAAGGGTCGTAACTTGACTTCTCGACATCCTATGGGTCTGGTTTTGTTCTTTTCGGAAACCTCGGGATGTCTACTAAAACTCTTAAATTGAACTCGAAACCCAATACACGCTTTAAGGTCCTCAAAAACCGTCATCTTCCCAAACTGTTCAGATCCGACCTAGGTCTGGTAATCGGGGTATAACTCGACTTATAAAATTCCAAAGTCCGGTCCGTGAAATTCCTATTAAAGCTAACATCTAAGGGAAGCTCCAGTTCAAAGGGTTCGATCAAAAGACAACTACAGTAACCGTGGTGACCCGATCTTTAGACACTAACGAAACTGTCCCGATCCCGGTTCTTATTTAAAAAAATTATAAATTCGGTTCTAACTTTCACCATTCAATCCCGGGGTCCTAATTTGGGCTTAAAACAGTGACTAAGGGTAAGGGTACTTAATCTAATCCAACCAAGGTCCAATCATCAACTTCGTACCATCAAAACTAAAATCAAGAATCACAACAAGTAATTCTTTTTCCAAGATTAAAACAAGAATCATGAAATTAATAACCGAGAATCGTACTTTAATATTTTAATCCATCTAATTGATTTAGTAAGATTAAAAACCTACAAGAATCATGGAACATGTAAATACTTAACCTAACGAACAAGAAATTATCTTGATAATTACACACCCTAATTCATACATAAAAGAATAGTACTATCTAGAACCCTAAACATGATATACCTACAATACACCACATAAATCACATATTTGCAAGAATTAATAATTAAACTACAACAAGAATAAAATCAATTACAACCAAAATTTCTATTCACAATATTTACAAAAAAACTCACTTTAATTTACATGAATTTCCTCTAATACAACCCTAAACATGCTTTACATCATATACTTCATCTATATCATATTTTTGCAACAAGATTGAGCAACACAACATGTGAATGAACATAAAGAACCATATGAGTACTTACACTAATAATCAAACATCATATTTTGATGATTAGCCCATCTAAATCAGTTCGGCATGCTTAAACATAACAATAAAAAAATGATAATTACTAATAAGAAAAAAAATAGAAGGAAATAACTCAAGAACTTGAAACTCAACAAAGGCCCACGTATGGGCTGGTGTTCGTGTCTGAGCAGCGGCGGTCAAGGCGGCAGGGTCACGGCAGCGTGGCAGGAGGGTGGTCGGTCAGGCGGAGATCACGGTGGTGGTGGGTGTCTCGGCGGTCGATTGGTGGGTGTCGAACAGCAGCAACCGACAATAGGTCGGTCGCTCCCTCGCGTGCTGGGCTACGACATCGAGCGGGGAGGGCAGCGCCGGTGGTGCAACCGTCGTCTGAAGTCGTTCAAATCGTTTGGGTGGCAGCGCGTGACGATGTGCGATGGTGTGCGGCGGTGCGAGGCAACAGAGGCACGAGAGAGAGATGAGGGTTGAGAGAAACAGTGGAAAAGAGAGAGAGAAGGAGAACCGGTGGTGGCTGGTGGTGTGTCGCGGTTGCCGGCGGCCAGAGTCGCAGCGGAGATGCCTGGTGGCGTTGGGCGGCACTTACATCAGAGGTGAGGGAGGCATACGTGATGGCTAGGTTTAGGGTTTTCAACTAGGGTTTTTGGAAAATATATGGGTATTTATACCCACTAAAAGAAAATAAAATAAATACAAAATATTATCTATGAAATCTGGAAAATAATTTAGAACTTCTATTTTTTTTTTGAATAATAAAAATAACAATGATAATAATAATAATATAATATCACATAGCAACAATAATAACAACTATAATAATAATAACCACATAATAGTAATAATAATAATAATAATAATAATAATAATAATAATAATAATAATGATAATAACAACACACGAAATTACCAATTTACCCTTGTTAGTTCCTCAACGATCCTACAGCTCAAGTGTTAGCAAAAATAAACACAAACGAATAATAATAAATAACGAAGTCAAACCTAATTTACTAACAGCGTCACGGTCAACATCCTTGGATTTTTCGGGGTTTTACATCATTACCTCCTTAAAAGAAGTTTCGTCCTCGAAACTTAAACTCAACAGCAACGGTCTGCCAAACGGAACTAACACTGGCACTAACCAAAAATTTGGGGTTTTACAGTGGTGGTGTCGGCGGTGGCGGTGACGGTGACGGTGGTACTGCCGGCGATGGTAATGGTTAGGAGGATGAGGAGAGAGAGAGAGAGAGAGCGCGAAAGAGAAAGACAGAGGAGGGAGGAGCATACATTGAGGATGAATCATATCATATCATATCATATCATATGATCTAGAAAAATGAACCTTGACATTTACAAGTTTTATGCAAATTTTATTTTTCCATGTATTTTTCCTCAAACCAAACAAGGAAAATAAAATTGAATGGAAAATCAATTTATTTCTTTCAAAATTTTACTTAAACCAAACAATATAAATAAATTTATTCCCCCCCCCCACCAAAAAAAAATTTCCCCTGGTCCATTTGAACCTAGGAAAACATGGTGAAAAAAATCTCGTGGGAAAAAAAATTAGGAGGAAAAAATTTTGGGGTAAAGTAAATTTCTTTCTCTTGTTTGGTTTAAGAAAAATTTTGAAGGAAAAAAATTGATTTTCTATTCAATTTTCTTCTCCTTGTTTGGTTTGAGAAAAAAAATACTTGGAAAAATATAATTTGCATGAAAACTTGCAAATGTCAAGCTTCATTTTTTTAGATCATATAATGTGATTTGGGGGGGGGGGAGAGAGAGAGTTAGAGAGAGAGAGAGAGAGAGAGAGAGAGAGTTAGAGAGAGAGCAAGAGAGAAGTGAGTGTGAGAGAGAGAGAGAGAGAGAGAGAGAGAGAGAGACGCGCGAGAGATAAAGGAGGGAAATGTTGATTTGTAGATCCAAAATTTTTCTCTCAATTTTCCTTTCATTTTTGAAGTGGAATTTTTTTGTTATTTGTTTCCTCAAATTTTCCATGTAGTTTTCCAACTATTTTTTTTCCATTCATTTTTCTTCAATCCAAACAAAGGAAAAATTCTCATTTTCCAAATTATTTTTTTTCCATGCTATTTTCTTAGGTCCAAACGGACTCTAAGTACATACTCTTCGCCATAAAATAATTAAGTTTAGTAGACTATTGAATGTATACTAAAATATGCCATTACGACACTCTTTAGAAAATGTGTGATTTAATATAGGAATATTGGATGTCATAATACCAATTTTGTTGATATTTCCCAATAATAATATAAATTAATTTCATGGACATTGACAATATCAACTTTCGACCTATTTCCCCAATAGTACAATATTGATTTTGTGTGTGTTTACACTGAATGAACCATGGACTTATATTGAGTGCAACCATGGTTTTCACTAAGCGCATCCATTAACTATTACACCTAAAACTAGTACTTAGACTCATGCGTTGCACGAGATAATAATAAAACACACATTGTTGAAATATTGTTGAAAATGTAACATATAAGAACATTTAATTTATAAAATAATTGATCGTATATATAAGTTTTTTTTTTTCAAAAATATGAATATTTAATCCATAATATTAAAATTGTATGTACCTTCAACTGAAGCAAATTTATGTATAATTGAGTATCTAAATTATATATACCTTCCAATGTATTTTCATTAATTTTAGTATGCCTTTAAAAGTAGGGTTTTTGGACGTCAATAATACCAATTTTGGGAGTATTGGATATTTAATAATACAAACTATTTTCTTGGACATTAGAAATACTAACTATTGACCTATTTTTCTCTAACAGTACACCGTCAAATTGTTATGGTTTTAACTCATCGGAAAGATGATGTGCCTCCATAATATGTGACATGGAAGGCATGTTAATGTCCACATCAACATTTTCTACCCAACGTCCGCCTTCCACGTCATACATCATGGAACCACATCATCTTTCCGATGACTTAAAATCATAACAATTCGGTCGTGTACTGTTGGAAGAAAATAGGTCGATAGTCGGTACTGCCAGTGTCCGAGAAAATAATTTGTATTATTAGTCTCCAATACCCCCAAAGTTGGTATTATTCACGTCCAATAATCCTTAAAAATATTTAGAAAATACATGTTAGAAATTGTACATATATCTATATACTAATTTACATGCATTGATAATATTTTAGATATTGACTCGGAGATTGTGTTTCACACTATTATTGCAAAAAAACTTTTATACCTTCGAAAAATAATTTAGTAAATGTATCTATAAAATGGAAAAGGTCACTTTTATTTATATAATTATATTTATGTTAGCTCATTTTTATATTTTGTTAATATAGCATTTATGTACAATACATATTACATGCACTAGAAGCATGTGCTCCGAGTAAGTATGAGTGAACAATTATATTATTGAGAGTGAACAATAGGCAGGTATTAGTGAACAATTATATTATTGAGAGTGAATAACAGATAGATATGAGCGAACAATTATGCCATTAAGAATGAACAATGACCGGATCTGGAGCACATGCTCCAAGAGCATGTAATAAGTTGCAATTTATGTATTGTAGTAGTAAAAGTGTTCAATTGTAGTTTCCCAAAAATGCGTTCATTAAAACACACTTATTATATCATCACCCTTTGTACCCGGTTATATATATGATAGACGATATACTATTGGGGAAAATTGGTCGAAAATTAGTACTGTAAGGTCCAAACAACTAGTTTATATTATTATTATTATTATTATTATTATTATTATTATTATTATTATTATTATTATTATTATCCGATACCCCCAAAATTGGTATTATTAGAATTCAGCAATCGTTTAATATATGAATAAATTAAATAATGGGGGATATATTATAAGGACCAGTGAATTGAATTTAAATTAGGCATTATTATACGTCGCGGACCCTTTTACTATTGTCACCCTCCCAAATGATATTTATGCCCCTCTCCTCTCCATCTCCTTTCCTTCATTCTCTCAAATTCACTCGACGACAAATTTTTTCAATAATTACTAAAATTGATCATAAATTATCAATGGAAGGAGGTAGATCATTTGAAGAAGAAGAGGTTAGTATTTAAATTTTAATATTTGAAAAATTTGGTTGAAAAACTGAAAATTTCCGGAAATCACCAATTGGCATTGTTGCCACGCGCCATTTGCGGCGTCGCGCCGACGAAAAAAGCCCGTCGGTGCCACACGTCGATTAAGGCATGTCCGTCGCCAATGCCGCATTTCTCGTGCAGCAGTACCGGCGTACATGTCGCATGTGGGATGCGGCAACGGCGGCGACCGACTGCACTCGACATGCGACATCGACGGCGGTGACGCCGCAAACGGCGCACGACAGCAGCGTTGTTATCATGAAATCTCGTCATTTAAAAAAAATAAATGCATCTATTATTATTATTATTATCAATATTATTGTTATTATTATTAATATTAATATTATTAATATTGATAAAATTGTTGTTTGATAATTATTATTGTTACTAGGCCTCAACCCGTGCGATGCACGGAGTTTATTAAAATAATTATTTTAAAAAATTAAAAGTTTAATAGTAATTGTAGATATAATTCAGAAAGAATTAAGTCAAAAGGGTTGTGTATGACAAAATGATCTTGCCAAATATAGATAACCAAAATTTGTACTTACGTATATGTTCATTACAATAAAATGATCTTGCCATATATAAATAACCAAAATTGAAAAAATAACTATCTGACTAAACTAACAAATTTATTCAAATTAATGAATAATAGATGACAATTACAAACAACGATTAGGGCCATAAAGCCCAATGAAGCAGCCAGGAGACTGGTAATAAATAATTACAAAGTTACAACAATCAAGTTATTTGACATATACCAGCCCCATAAAAGTATAATACTTTAGCTTTACCCAAGATGGGCATGTGCTTGAAAAACTCCTCCCCAATCCTCTGCATTGTCAATTCCCTGTCCTTGCAGTCATCACAGCTAGCAGTAGCATCATATCAAATGGTTTGTAGTAAAAGTCCACTGTTAGCAGAGAGATTGGCCCAAAATTTGCAGCAAGTGTGTCTTGTGTGTATGGTATAGTAACCTTCCCTGTTGTGCAGCAAGCTGTCAAATTAAAATCCAGAATAAGTCGAAAGAAAGAAGAAAAGAAGACAAACCTTCCAAGAAAATATGGAATTAATTTGGTCTTGCTGATTACAATTTATCCAGAATAAGTGTGGCTCCTGTGTATGGTATAGTAACCTTCCTTGTTTGTTCAATTATATCATATATCACAGACACAGTATAACGGAGGAATGATTTTGACCACCACAAAGCATGGTACTACTGTCAAGGACCTGCACTCCCCCATGGCCCCGACCATTCTTACCACTGCTGCCCAGAAAATGTAAATAAGGCAGAGTGTAGGGAAGAAGTTGTAGACTTGCTTAAAAGAGATGGAACCAAGGTGTGGTCCCGGGTTTAGTGAACTGTGCCACTTTGAAACCTTGTGTATAGAAAGTGAAACTATCAGTTGGACTAAATTATACTATCCATAAACATATAACTAACCATCAACATGATAGAATTTCAGAAAGCAGGATTACACAAATGGCAAGTTCTTACTAACACAATTCATATTAAATATAAAATCAAAAGCTAATGAAAATGCCACTGTCATTTAAACAATATTACCTCAAGGAGGGTCGATGGTGTTGGCATTGTGGTGGCCAAGGGTTTGATCATGATCGTCGACATGGCAGGCGGCGAGGTAGATCGCATGGTGGTGGCGGAAGGTGACTGAAACAGAGAAGTTTGAACCATGCTAAAATATACCATTGAATCTCCTTTTCACTATAACATGGCCTTCACAAAAATTAGGAAAAAAAGTTTAAAAAAAAAACTATTTTGTGGATTCTAGTTTCCAATTACAATACTTATTAAACAATGAGTCCATTTACAAACTACAAATACTAACTACGTCATAGGGGCCAAAACTGCAAAATATCACACAGTTTACATTTCTTATATCTGTATGTTTGTAGGTACAGGGTCATGCATATTTGTCGATTCTGATTAAATTACCACAAATTTTTCAAGGCTAGCCTAAATATCACATAGATAAACAAACTCGCAATTACATAAGTGAAAATTAATGACATTAACAAATTAAGGTCATTTTTCCTGCATCCAAACATCTCTTCAAGCAAATAACTAAGCAACACATTTCAGCAAAATTAGAGTCAACCACAAAACTTTTGTAAGTTTCTTTGTAGTACTGATTGATGAAACATTATTCTATATATATATATATATACAGTATACACGCACCAACTGTATGTCCTTGATGATAAATGCAACCAATAAAAGCACATATAAGAGTAGTATACAACAATTGCAGTCTAGCACCTTTCATTTTCAAAAAAAAAAAAAAATGCTGATATTAACTCCCAAGAACCAAGAATCTTTTTTACATGAATTATAGTCTATATACAATCTGATCACATACAAATGGGATTCACAAAGTGCATGATAATATATTGGTGGCGTTTATTGTTTGACCAAGAAGAGATAAAATTGCTTCCCAACAAAATGTCAAATATTTATGTGAGAAATTAGGCAAAATTAAAGAAAATATATACCTTAGCCTATAGGTATTAGCAGCAGCAATAATAATGATGATGATAAATGCAGTGGATGCAGCAAAATTGTAGTTCTGATTTGGCTTTCCTTAGTGTCCCACACTTTCCCTCAGCAACTGAGCAATGAAAAGCACTCCAACGGAAACCCAAAGAGCCCTAAAATCACAAAAATAAACCACAAAACTTTAGAAATGGAGAATTTAATTTTGATGTTATTGTAATTGTACAAAAGGAGGAAGGTACAAAAAATTGGTTCTGGTAGAAGGCAAAAAGAACCGAAAAAAAGAAATTGAGAAATCACCTACTCATATGACTCGTGTGTTGATGGCCTCATTTACTCTCCAGAAGGAGGGACCACCGCAGCATCGTCATCAACAACCACCCAATCCACCATCGTTGCCATGTAATCGCAAAAACCCCAAACTATTGATTCTCATATCCCTAATTCTCGAAATTGACACATCTTCGTTATTGCACGTCCGCTGCTTTTTATCAGGTGACGACTGTTTCTAAGAGGAGTTGCCACAATCCATAGGAGTAAGTACCAAGATGAAACACTGAAACTTGACGTCTCCGAAGAAAAACCGCAAAGTTTCTGGCTTTGGTCTGTCAAAAGTCACGACAACACTCGTCAATCCCTATCATCATTTATCTTTACCTACAACACAGTTGACTGATGATTATTTCAAAAATTTAACTTCTTGCTGAAATAAGCAGAGAAATGAAAGCAATTAAGAATTCAATCCATATAATCATCAACCCCTATTATCATCTATCTATACCTTCACTGATCCAAATTCCTATCATAATTGAAATTACCTCTTCAATCACCTCTTCACCGCCTTTTTTTTTTTTTTTTTTTTTTTTTTTTACAGAAGCGGCAGAGAGGAAGGGGGCCCCGGGGGGAGACAGAGGGTGAGTGCCACAAATAAAATGCCACTCTATTTTCCCATAAATTTAAAAATACCATTAAATTTTCTTTGTTGGCAAAAATGTCACTCAGTTCTCCATTTTATTACAGAAACACCTTTTTTAACCTGGATGACCTGTTTTAGCCGGTAAATGCAAAGATTAAAAAAAAAAATTCAATGTAAATATTATCATTACCTACTGCCACTCTACTACCCTTAGACTTTGCTTAACCCAGTAAATTTCCTCTCCATTTGTCAGCTTCCTCACTCTCACTCTGTCACTTCACATCTCATCCCCGCCAAATATAAAACTCTGCCCTCATACTTCCTCTGTACTTCTCATCTTCTTCTTCTCATTCTTCCTCTTCTTCGTCTTCTTCTTGTTATTCTGTTTCTTCCTCTTCTCCTTCTTCGTCTTCTTCGTTCATCTTCCTCGCCATTTTCACTCTCTTTTTCTTTCGTCTTCTTCGTTCATCTTCGTGCTCCCATTTCTAGGGTTTAGGATCTTCAGTTGATAGCTGTCGACCTGTTGTCCCTCTTCTTCTTCACTCTCTCAATCGGTTAGTCATCATCAATGGCGTTTAATAGTTGTCGTCCGTGTTACTGTTGGCCAAATTTTGTGGAATTTTGCAACTGTGGTTTGAGGACCTTGCGTTTCACTTCAAAGACGGAGACAAATCCACTTCGGCGTTTCTTCAAATGCGTCAGGGGGACAGTCGCAGAAGGAGGCTGTGGGTTATGGGACTGGGTAGATCCTGAAATGTGCCCACAATTGAAGAGAATGGTGAACGCTGAACTGGTGGAGAAGAGGGCGATCGTGGAAAGGATGCTAGCAGAGCAGAACAAGGTGATTGGTTTACAAGATGAAGTTAATGAATTGAAGGCTGAGGTCAACAATTTGAATGAGTTGGTGCTGGAGGAGATGGTGGAGAAGGAGTTTGTTCAGAAGTTGCTTGAAGCATAACAGAAGGTGCAGGTTTTTGAGGCTGAATGTGCTGAATTGAAGGTGCTGGTGAAGGATCTGAAGAAAGAGAAGAGCAAAATGAAGTTCATATTGCAGGTAATTGGGATTATACTGGTAATTGGGTTGGGTGTGTATGCAGGGAAGATGTCTGGTTAGGGCTCGGTGGTTCACTGGTAGTATAATGTTGATGTAGTTTTTTTTTTTTTTTAGTTTAAGTTTATGGTAATCAGTTGGAAGAAGGGAGATTATGGTGTCAAGGTATTGGTTTAAGGTGGAATTTTTTGCTCATGATTCTGAATTGGGTTGGCTGTGAAATGGTAATCACTGCTTCTGAATGATCAGTTGAAGCATATTTTGCTGATGGAATTGGTAGAAGGTGTAGGTGTTGGGAATGATTCTGAATTGGTAGAATATTTTGCTCATGATTCTGAATGATCAATGTAATGACTTGCTTTTGTATGGTGGCACTTGATGAATGAAAATATCCCTTTGTATATGGGAAGATTGCTATCATTGTTGGAATTGTATTTTACCTTGTTTTTGTATAGTAGCATTTGATGATTTTGCAAATCAAATTTGGACACAATGTCTCTGAAACAAAGCACAGAAACATAGCACAGAACAGGGCCTCAGTACATTGAGTAGCATGATAAAGACTATGGACTCCTTGGCAAAATTGAAGAATGTGCATAATATTAGTATGCAGCTGTTCAAAATTGCTTCTTCTTGCTCAGTTACAAGATGGTCGACAGGGACAAATGCCATGAAATAATCAGTATGACATCTGCACAAAAATAATCATGGAACAAATGCCGAAAAATAATCATGGAACAAATGCCATGAAACAAAAACACAATAGTGATTCTGTGTTGGTGACAATTTAATCAAATTGAATCAAAATTGTATGACATCTGCACAAAATCAGAGACCATGAAATAAAAACACAATAACTGCATTAGACTTAGAGGATATGAATGTGGTACATCAATGTTTGATGCTTACCAAATAAATTAACCCAAAAACAGAGACCACATGTCCCTATGTGCACAAAATCATCCATTGTTTGACTGTATGACATCTTCGTGTCCCTATCTGCACAAAAACATGGTGCACTATACCAAAATTTACAAAAGTCATATCCCCACTATGACTATATCAAAAGGTAACCTAAAAACAGAGACCACATGTCTATTTGAAGCTAGGAGCTTCATTGGCATCAACATTGTTAGCATTTGATTTGGATGAGCATGTAAACCATGACATTGCTGATTTGGTGCGCAAATTCACTTTTGGGGCTGGTTTACGAGACAATTTGATACCCCTTGCAGTTGCATGCCCAGCTGAAGCAGCACCAACAGCAGCACCATGTGGTCCAAAATCTTGCTTCGAAGCCTCTTTTCTACTTGGTGGCTTCCAATTCATTGGTAGTATGATCTTAGTACCACTTGATGTTGTTGTCATTCGAGGCTTCTTCTTGCAAACATTGCCTTTCCCACCAATTGCCTATAATAAAAAATAGGGGCTTTTTTGTTAAAGATACAACAAAAAAATGACAACAAAACACATTCATAATGAAAAAAAAAAGTATATACCTGCAACTTCGATGGTCTGGTTGGCTCCTGCTGTATTTGGGGTGGTGATGGTGGAGTGGGTTGTGTCAGCAGAGTTGGTGGTGGTGATGGTGGTGGGGGTTGTGTTAGTAGAGTTGGTGGGGGTTGTGTGATTTGAGTTGGTGGTGGTGATGGTGGTGGGGGTTGTGTTTCTAGGGATGGGAGGTGGTTGAATGGTATGTTGGGTTGGAGGTGAAGGTGGAGGTGGAGGTGGAGGTGGATGTAGGAGGGGTTGTGCCTGTGGTTGTTGCTGGGGTTGTGTTGCTTGGGCATTTTGATCACATTGCTGATTCCCAGTTGTAGGAATCCTTCCCTGTTGACAAAAGTCCTATCCCAATAAACATCAACACAGAATTCACATGAACAAAAGCATATATGGAGCATGTATGAATATTACCATATACTGTGATGTAGATGATGGATCTTTATCACAACCTCTCCTGTTGTGACCTTCTTCCCCACAGTTTGAGCAATACATTTTTGAACCTTGCCTGCTGACTCTACCTTGCCTTGGTGCTTGCTTTTCACCTGCTTCTGGCCTCCTAAAATACTTGGACGTTGTCTTCTTCTTAGGCTTGAAGTATGGAGCATACACTGTCTCACCTTCGGCTTTGGCCCACAGTGCTTCTCCATTGATGGGTGTCAAGGTATGGGAATATGTTTTCTTAAGGTGTTCTACTGAATAGGAGTCATGCACATAGTCATCAGGCTTTAGTCTCTCTTCCCTAAAAACTGCTATTGCATGCCCACAAGGTATTCCACTCAGCTCCCAAGACCTACAAGTGCATGTTTTGTTGTTGAAATCTACGACAAAACTGATCTCTGCCATGAGTAACACTATATAGCCCTCCACCAGCCCTCACTGCTTCCCAAAATCTTGCTTCATTGATTCGCTTATTCAATTTCTTCCTTATCCTTGGTGCTATTGGACCCTCAAGTCTGTTAGCCCAAACCTATTTTTGTGCAATCCTTTTCATCACAAGCTTGTATATGGACCTAAGCATGGTTACAATGGGTTGGTACCTAGCTTCGATGATGAACGCATTGAATACCTCAGCCATGTTATTATCGACCGAGTCACAATGAGCGAAAGTCCCAAAGAACACCCTACTAAAATGCTCAAGTCCCTTCTTTTTCAAAAAGTCCAAGGCATTTGGATCAAGTTCTTTCATCTCATTCAAATACCTCTCCAATTGCACCTCATTTGTTACCTTTGCAATCCTCCAAAACACATTTCTAAATGTCTCACCCCTCCAACTTTTCCTCAAGTTGGCATATACATGCCTTGCACACATCCTATGTTCTGATCTAGGAAAGGACTCCTTAATGATAGACTCAAGGCCCTACACATCAAATACAACATGAGCATCATCACCTGTTAAATTAAATACAGACAAAAATAAAAACAAATTACTTTAAATAATTTTACCTTCTGCTGGTCTGAAATGTAGGTTCACTTGTATAAATCCCCAATGTTCAAGTCTCTCTGTAATTCATCCAAGAACCAACCCCATATTTCTTTCCTTTCACTTTGACCGACTCCCCATGCCACAGGGTACATTTGATCATTTGCATCTCTTCCGACAGCTACAAAGACTTGACCATCCCATGGTCCTTTCAAGAAGCATGCATCCACTGAAACAATTTGTCTACAGCCTTCCAAGAACCCCCGTTTTAATGGTCCAGGACAAATGTACAAAAACTTGAACACGTGCTTGTGTTCTTCATTCAAGCTTGTCATCAACCGGACTGTTGTCCCTGGGTTCTTAGAGTGCACTTCAAACAAGTAGTCCCTAAATTGCTCAAATTGTGTCCTATAGTCACTAATGATCGAGGTCAAAGCCATACTCCTTGCCCTAACACACATTGACAATGTTGCGATGTAGTTCAAGTCTGACTTTATTTTCGTTTGTAGCTGCCTTGCTCTAAATGAAGGTTGTAATCTGAACAAATCAGCATATTTCTCAGCCAACCACGCAGTGGACATGTTCCTCTGCCATGCTTTGAAGCTATATGGAATGCATGTGTGGGGCTTATCGAGTGTCTTGATTTCAAAAGAAAGTTCCCTGTTCACTTTCGATGCCCAAAATCTCCATTGACATCCATCCGTAACACATTTCAATTGTAATCGCTCCTTATCACTCTTGGTCACCCTCAAATTATACCCCCCACTTATTCTATAGTCATCCACTGCCTTCTTGCATGCTTTCTTATCAGGAAATACCATGCCAACCTCCAACACCTTCACCCTTGGGTTGTATCTACCATACCTTATCCTCTTCTTCCTCTTTCTATTCCTGTCACGAATCCTTCTCATCTTGTCTTCACTTCCAACATTGTCACATTTCTCATCTTCATCATCACTATCTGTGTTGGGGCTATCTGCATTATCTGAATCATGGTAATTTCCCTCCATCAGTTCACACTCGACTTCCCCTGCATCATCATTTTCAATTGCCTCCCTCTCTTCTTCAACAGCCTTGTTCAATGTAAATGTCAAATTTCTAGCCTCTAATGCCTCCTCATCTTCAACATCAGAACCACTATCACAAATGAATTCCCAAAATCGAAAATCATCACAATCTCCTTCACTAAAGTAATCAACATCATCAACCCCACTACCCTCTCCACATCACCATTCTCATGGCCATTATCTATTGCAACCATTTGATCAGTAGCAGTCTCTTTGCTATGCTCAACATAAACACACACATACTCATTATGACGTAGTAAATCTGACAGTTGCCTAATTTCATTGTCTCCCTCAATAACAACCAAAGCATCTTCCATAACACATCCGGGTTTAGCATAGAACAGTTTTGAAATTTTTTCTTGTGCATAACCCTTTTTCTCAACCAGCTCCCTAAGGTCACCTATGCTAATGTAATCAGGATCACATTCTACTTCACAACACTTTCCTTCATTATAAACCAAATGTGGAACCATTTCAAAATTCACCCCCATGATACAACAGACTTTTGCAATCCATTTCCACAATCTGTGAGAAAACTCATAAAAAAAAAACAAAAAATAAACCAAATTCATCCAAAAAAACACAGAATACAAAAAAAAAAATTGAACTTTAAGCCACACAAACACCATTATTAGGTTGTTCGATTACTCACATTTTGATCAAAGCAGTAGATAGCCCAGTTCAGCAACTTCCGCTTGCTCGCCGAATCGTTCCGACCAACTCCAGACTATTAGTTTCAACCGTCGCTGCCTACTTCACCATATCCAGGTTTTAGGGTTAGGGTTCAGTTTGGTTTTCTGGGTTACGGCGTGGGGAAGAAGGAACAAGTGAAGAGGTTGAGTATGGAGGGAAAAGAAGCCAACAAACTTCAATCTTCTAGTCTTTTTAATTCAGAAAACTTCAAAAAAAAAAATTTGCTCCCTTTGTACCGGCTGAAACAGGTCATCCAGGTTAAAAAGGGTGTTTCTGTAATAAAATGGAGAACTGAGTGGCATTTTTGCCAACAAAGAAAATTTAACGGTATTTTTGAATTTCTGGGAAAATAGAGTGGCATTTTATTTGCGACACCCGACAGACGGTTCAGGGAAAGATGAGGGAGTTGATTTCAATTGGAAGGGGAGAGAAAGAGAGAGTGAGAGACGTGCGGGGCTGTGGATATCAGTTAGAATGAGACGTGGGGGTCAGTTGAGTATTTTTACGGAAAGCTATCAGTGCAGTCAGAATTTGTCCATACTATGATATTTTTGAGTTTTTCGAAATAAAATCTTGAATGAAAATAAAAAACAAAAAAAATAATTCTCTGCAATGTCATTGGTGGAAACTCCGCAAAACCCTCTCGTTGTTTTAATCTGTAGGCCCCACAAAGATTTCCATTAATATATATACATTATTATTCATTATTATTATTATTATTATTGTTGTTGTTATAATTATTAATGTTGTTGTAATTATCATTATTACTATTACTATTATTAATACTATTACTATTACTATTATTATTATTATTGTCATTATTATTAATGTTAAATTGCTATTATCATTATTAATATTATTATATTACTATTATGATCATCATTATTGTTATTGTTAGTATGGTCATTAATAATAAAATAAAATCAATGTTATTCTTGTTATTAATTATTATTAGTAAAATTTGTATTGTTATTATATTAAATATTATTTGGTAATGTTTGAAATGTTAAAGTTAATTATTAATGTCAGTTGGTAATATTTGGGAAAATTAATCAATATGGTTTGGTTATGCACTTCTGCAGATTCCGTTAGAGGAGTCCGGTGGAGACGATGTTGATTATTCATCGTATTTTGTGACCGACGAGGTGTTTGAGCGTTTAGATGTTGTACATGAGTGCGCCAATGAAATAGCTCGGGGCATCGGATTTAAGTTTGTACGGGCTACCTACAAGCAAAAAGATGTTGATAGTCCGCTCAAGATGTATCTGAAGTGTTGGAGGTATGATGGTTATCGTGGCAAACTGAACGATCTTGATGCATCAACTCGTCGAGTTACGTCGACGAAGGCGTACTACTGCAAATTTGTCATTGTAGCGTGGACTTGTACTGGTATGGAATGGCATGTGCGTGTTTGCGACGGAGACCGGGGGAAGCACAATCATCACTTCATCATGTACGAGGAAGGACATCGTCACGGATACCCCTTGACTGCTGATATGAAAGACCATGTACGAAAAATGACTAACACGAGGTGTACATCGGCCACGATACACACATCCTTTAAGGTGAAGTTTCCGAATTGTAATGCCAACGTAAGGCAAATATATAATGAGTGGGCAAAGAAGTGGATTGACGACATAGACGGGAGGACACATGCCCAACATTGTCTCCACTTGGCGAAAGCTGGCGGGTATGTATCCAATACAGATTTTGATGAAGATGGAAGTGTTCGACAACTGTTTTCATGCAACCCGTACTCGTTGAAGTTCCTCCGTACGTACCCCAATGTTATTCTCATCGACAATACGTACAAGGAAAACAAGGCGAAATGACCTTTATGTGAGCTGGCAGGCGTGAGACCCACTAGCAAAAACTTCCTCGTTGCCTACTCATTTATGATGGACGAGAAGATGGAATCGTATGAATGGTTTCTTTGAAGGTTGCATGAGTTGTTGGGTCCTGATGTTACTCTAGGTGTGTTTGTGACGGACAAGGAGGAAGGGCTGTCGGGTGCTATTTCCAGAGTTTTCCCATGTGTGCCTCACCTTTTATGTGTGTGGCGTATTGAGAATGACGTGGAGAACAAAGTCAACGCCCTTACTGGGGGAAAGAAGACTGGCTGCGGGCTACATTTCAGACATCATTACTGGAACGACGTAGTATTTGTCAAGATTGTTGACAAGTTCAACATGAAGTGGATGGAATTCACATACGTGTGGATTGGCAGAAACGGGCGCGTTGTGGAGTATCTGAATGGTACGTGGATGAAGCATAAGGAAAAATACATTTGTGCTTTCACCGACGATGTCCCTCATTTGGGGTACACTGCGACTTCTAGAGCTGAGAGCCAGCATTCTATACTGAAATACTATATCGGTAGCAGTAGAAGCACCTTCGATCGTGTCTTTGCGAAGATTCAACAACACTTGGACAATCAACATACTGAGATTCAGAGGGAGCTTGAACAGTCAAGGAGTACGCACACGATGTATAGGACCTCTTGAATGTTCAAGCATTTGTACAGGCATGTGTCTCACCACGCAATTGGCATTTTGGCGAAGGAGTTCACCATCGCGTTGCCGTTGAGGTCTCCAGGAGGCGGTGGCATGTGCGCTCACAAATTATAGAAAACTTACCACCTCCCGTGTGCGTGTTCTATGTTGAATATGTTAGATAAGGGAGAGGAATTGCGTGCGACACAGATAAACATGTTCTGGAGGCAACTCATAGTCATTGGAGATGGTGACTCCCCTGGGTAAAATGATGATCCATCATCTCGGGACTTGAAAGAATTTGAGTTTCTCGTTCAAAAGGTTCGGGAGGGCAATCCATCACTGATACGCCACGTAACCGTTTGGGCAAAAAATTACAGTATTTTGTCTGCACTTTTATATTTAATTTAGCTCAAAATAAACATTAAATTAGAATTTTTATGCAGTTCATTTAATTTTGCAGGTTGATGATAAAAGTTGGAAAAATGGACTGGAAATGGAGTTTTTGGACAGACATTGACCAACCAAGATTTAAATTGGGTTGAAAAGAGAAAAAAATATAATAAAAAGGGGTCCAAGGGCTCACGTGTCAGCCAGCCACCCATCTCCATCTTTTCCTTCTCCCTGATGATCATCACTAGATTAACTTCATCAATCATCATCATCACCATACCTACTTCATAAAAAAAAAAACCATTCTTTTTTTTTTCAGCCATTTTTTCCGGCCGTGTTCAACTAATCCATTCACCGCATCATCATCATCAATCAAATCTCATCACAGACCCAGAACAACCGCATCATGTTCTTGCGGCTAAATCGCAATAGAACCCAACGCTCCCTACGAGATTCTCTGATTAACAACGCCATCCCAAGAACTTGTTATCAGTTGACTGAGTCAAGGAGAAAATCATGTTGAATACAGTTGAAGCGAAGAATTGGGGAGTGCCCTGATTTTGTGGAGTGTGGGTAGTTAGGGTTGGGTTGAAATCTTGTATAAATAGATGGGTAGGAGATGAGTAGAGATATCAGGTTTTTTCATCTTTTAATTTCTCAATTTCCAGTTCATGCATCCAATTTTTTTTACAGTTAATTTTTATCAATCTGAGTCTTGTGTTTCTATTAGCTTCTCTGATCTTAGCTTGTTTTGGGTCCTCCATCAACGGAAAAAGCCTCCAATCGTTTGAACATCTACTCAAAACAGTGAATTTTGATTTAAAATCAATCTCCGTTGCTGTTTTTCTACTATCGCTTACTACCCTGTTTGAGGTCTCTATTTTTTTTCTTGGTGCCCCTGTGTCGGATGCCCTGTTTTTGAGCCATGGGGCTCAAAACTACAACCACATCTTGTGTTAATTAATTTATTTGTTTCTTTCTCTTTTCGTTTATTTTTCCCCCTTTTCTTTGCTTGCCTTTTGTTTCTTTCATTGTTACTGTACTGCACTTTTGTTAGTCTAGAAATTGTCAGTAAACTAGGGTCCAAAGATGGACTCAACAACTTGACAGCTTTTTTTCATTTCCTTTATGTCATTTTATTTTGTTTTTAATTTATACAATATTCATATGTGTTGTTTATAATCATATGTTTCATTA
The DNA here is from genome assembly GCA_029582165.1 of Portulaca oleracea. Classification (NCBI taxonomy): domain Eukaryota; kingdom Viridiplantae; phylum Streptophyta; class Magnoliopsida; order Caryophyllales; family Portulacaceae; genus Portulaca; species Portulaca oleracea. The sequence continues at coordinate 28,459,336 of CM055869.1, forward strand.
GTCATCAAATGAGATTTTATGAAAATTAATATTCTAGTTAATTGAGATAATCATTTTTTTAGGTAATAGTCTTTTTTTTAGTCCAAAATTAAATTAGTTTAATTTATCAATTAATTACTATAAGTTTGCTAACTATGTTGGTTAAAGTTTGATATTTCCGTCTTCGTGGGATCGACCCGTATTTGTCGGACTACACTACAAGTGGACACCGTGCGCTTGTGGTCAACATAATTAATAACCAACAAATTCTTGGCGCCGTTGCCGGGGACGGTTAGTCTTCGATTTACCCACTTTTATTTAGCAAACTTATTATAATGTCTGTTTTTTTATTGTCATTATTTTTTGTTTGTCTTTTTTATTTAATTTTTTTTCATTAGTTAGATTAGACAACTTTAATTGCTTTATAGTTTAAAAAAAAAATCCCAAAAAAAAAATTGATTGTAGGTGTTGGACATTGCATGAGTGTTTGGGTGAAGTGTACCGGGCTGGGGCCGAGCCTCGGAATCCATGGTTTCCAAGTCTATCCTCACCCCCTCTAAAGAACACGAAGAAATCAACTCCAAGGTCGGGTGTGGAGTGCATTTCAAGGTGGACTCGGGATCTTGGAGGTGTGGTTTGATCGGCATCGGGTGTGACATCCACTTCAAATGGGACCCCGGACCATGGGAGTAGAGCTACGGGTCCTTATCAGGACCTACTTCAGGCCTTTAAAAGGTTCGAAGTCCTTCAGAAAGAATAAGTGAAAAAGGGTCAACGTGGGTTGTGAGATTGGACGCGCCTTAACCATTGGGGTCATAACTCCTTCAATATAACTTCGATGGGTCTCAAATTTTGGGAGCTTAAAGTACATACCGAGAGCTTTCCATCGATATCTTATGGGCCTAAAACGGAGTCTGGATGAAGAAGTTATGCGCGTTCAAAGTCGGCAGGGAAAAGCTGTCCAGAAGGAGGTCGCGCCCGCGAAACCCTGCTACCTAGGGACGTCGCGCCCGCGTCTGCTAGGGTCGCGCCCGCGACCTCTTCTACCCAGATGACGCTGCTACGTCCAGAATGGTGTCGCGCTCGAGTCAGCTTCTGTCACGCCCGTGACAGATGGTCGTCGTGCCCACTACCCAACCTGTCGCGCCCGCGACGACTCTATCGAACTGCGTATTTTTACTGTTAAACGATGCGTTTTGCTTGTTGTTCCCCCATTCCTACATATACCCCCTCCCTTGGCATTGTTTGGTAGTTTTTAGACATTTGAATATATGCTAGTGCATTTGTAAGAGTTCTCCCTTAGTTTTCTCTCAAAAATTTTGTTACTTTATCCAAGCGATTTGGTGGTGTTCAAGTAATTCCTTTAGTGATTATTTAGTGGATTACCTATGATAATCATGGTGGGGTGTTAGGCCTAGAGTTGTGGACTCTCCTTGCTTAAGGTCATATTCAACCTTTAGGTGTTCAAGACCCTTGTCATTGTTGAACATCGATCATCTATCATCACTCAAGCTAATCTTCACCCATCCACGCGACGATAACGCTCCATTTGGTATCAGAGCTCAAGGTTTTTCAATTGCTTGAGTTGTTTTTCATTGTTCTTGCTAGTGTGTTCTCTAGTGTTGATTTTTGTGGATTGTATATAAATATTGGTGATCTCCATTCCCTTTGCAATCCAAGAATATTGAAATACTTTGTATTGTGTTTGTATTTGGTGTTTTTGAAGCAATTTGGAGCTTAGAGGAAGAGTTGGAAAATTGTGCCTGCAAGGTGTTCGATGAAATGTCTTGGTGAAAAAAAAAAAACAAAGAACCCTTAGCCAAACACAAGCCAACTATAAGAAAACCCCCAAACTCCACAAAATATTCCAAACACATACCGTCCCATACCCTTCCCTCGATATGGATGGTCACGATAATTCCGTTCGAGAGGAACCAAGCCACCGGAGAAGCCCTCAACTTTCGGCTATTGAGAGCCGACTCGCCACCCATGACGAATGATTCTCCACCATTGATTGCAACCTTAATGTCATTATAGCGCGGTTGGACAACCTCGCCCCAGAGCGTCATATTCCACCCCGAGATGAACGTCGGAGACTCGCACGAATTCCTATCCGTCCTCCTCCATCCTACGAGCCGAGTGACGATGATAGAGGCTCGTTTTGACGCCATCGTCGACGAGAAGCGGTTGAAAAGCCTCCAGGGGATGAATTCCATGATATCAAAGTCAAAATTCCGGAATTCAATGGCTACACCGGCCCGGAAGATTATCGTAAATGGGTCCAAACCTTGGGGAGAATTTTTGCAACTAAGGAGTTTAGTGATGAACAAGCCTTCAAAATTGCGAGATCGAAACTCACTAATTCTGCATCTCTTTGGTTTGCAACCGTCAAATTGGAAAGGACTATGGAGGGTCGATCGGAAATCACCTCATGGACAAGACTAAAGTGATTGATGGATCGACGCTTCTTGTCTAACCCTTGCAAGTGTGAGGTTAACCATGAGGCCAAGTCATCACTCGATGGGCAAGGACGATTTAGGCAATCAAAGGTCGATCTCATGCCCAACGAGGGAGCTTCCCTTGATCCATGTAAGCCCCTTGGCGATATTGTTGAAGTTTCTTGCCACGAAAAGGTTGAGAAAAAGAAAAGTTCAATGAATGGGGTTATTGTCCTTGAGGCCGTTGAAGGGAAACCTCTTGAGCTACTTGAAGTACATAGTGAGCTTGATAAAGTTCCAAGCCAAGAGGAGGATGCTAACGTCGACCTTGCCCTTCCTCTTACCCTTGTTGAAGAAGCCCACGAAGTAGCTCCTTTGGTTCTATCATTGCCACTGATCGGGAAATTAAGCAACCATGGCGTTGACTCCCATGCCCTTCCATCCGTGGGCACTCAAATTCTTCTCCATGGGAAGAATAAAGTAACCAAAGGCTCTCCTTTGAAATTTATTGAATCATGCTTGAAAGATGGACATTGTGGAGTAAAGTCTTTGGGTGAGTCATGCATGAACTTTGGGATGTATTGGTTGTTTGATGATGTTTATTGGCGTGATAAGTTATATGATGAGCATGTGATGTCCACGATTGAAAATTCTCTATGTTTTGAGTGGCATGCTAAGAATCTTGGTGTTCGTTTGGTGTCTAGTGGAAAAATTGGGTTCGATGATACCTTGATTCTAGTTCAACCAATGCTTATGAGCTCGTCGTTTGTGTCGTCCATCAATGAATATTGTTTGCAAGTTGGTCGTTGTGATATGAACTCTTTGAATGGGTTATACATGTTATTTGGTCGACATTGGTTATTCGAGGAGTCTATTTGGTTATTGATTGGGTGCTTTTAGAATTTTGTTACACGATGTTTGTGGGAGTGTTTATTGCATGAAGATCATTTGCTTGACCGTGATTACTTGAATCCCTTAGCCCCACATCAAATCAAACATTGGGTGGGAAGTGAGTTCAGGAACCTTCTCTTTTCGAGTGAAACACGGGTTGAGTATGCTCTTGGTGAGGACGAGCGATCTCTTGCTTTGTATTTACCTTGCAGCGAGCCAAATGAGGATGTGTGTTCCCAAGCACCTCAAAATACTCCCGTTCCTTTCCTTAATCCCCTATCCCCACAAAACAAGCCTCCAACCTCCTTCTTTTATTTGCATGATGGATATGTAGTGGGTTTTGAAGCTTGTTGGGTGCCTCATGTGATTGTTCATGGCGATTGAGATGTTTGGAGTTCTGGGGTGCCAAGTTGTGGAGAGGGTCTCGGCTTTAACTCCCAAGAGTTGAGGGCAACTCTTTTTCAAGAAGGGGAGTATGAAGTGTACCGGGCTGGGGCCCCAGCCTCGAAATCCATGGTTTTCAAGTCTATCCTCACCCCCTCTAAAGAACACGAAGAAATCAACTCCAAGGTCGGGTGTGGAGTGCATTTCAAGGTGGACCCGGGACCCAGGAGGTGTGGTTTGATCGACATCGGGTGTGGCATCCACTTCAAATGGGACCCCGGACCATGGGAATGGAGCTACGGGTCCTTATCGGGACCTACTTCGGGCCTTTAAATGGGTTCAAAGTCTTTCGGAAAGAATAAGCGGAAAAGGGTCAACGTGGGTTGTCAGATTGGACGCGCCTTCACCCTTTGGGTCATAACAACTTCAATATAACTCCGATGGGTCTCAAACTTTGGGAGCGTAAATTACACACCAAGAGCTTTTCATCGATATCTTATTGGCCTAAAATGAAGTCCGGATGAAGAAGTTATGCACATTTGAAGTTGGCAGGGAAAATCTGTCGAGAAGGATGTCGCGCCCGCGCACCCTGCTGCCTCGGGACGTCGCGCCCGCGACTGCTAGGGTCGCGCCCGCGACCTCTTCTTCCCAGATGACGCAGCTGCATCCAGAATGGTGTCGCGCCCGAGTCATCTTCTATCACGCCCGTGACAGATGGTCGTCGCGCCCGCAACCCAATCCGTCGCGCCCGCGACGACTCTGCCGGACTGCGTATTTTGGCTATTAAACGCTGCGTTTTGCTTGTTTTTCCCCCATTCCTATATATACCCCCTCCCTTGGCATTGTTTGGTAGTTTTTGGACATTTGAATATATGCTAGTGCATTTGTAAGGGTTCTCCCTTAGTTTTCTCTCAAAAATTTTGTTACTTTATCCAAGTGATTTGGTGGTGTTCAAGTCATTCCTTTAGTGATTATTTAGTGGATTACCTATGATAATCATGGTGGGGTGTTAGGCCTAGAGTTGTGGAGTCTCCTTGCTCAAGGTCATATCCAACCTTTGGGTGTTCAAGACCCTTGTCATTATTGAATATCAATCATCTATCATCAATCAAGCTAATCTTCACCCATCCACACGACGGTAACGCTCCATTAGAATTCGTAAAAGAAGAAGACTCACTAGGGTTGAACTTGAACCTAAACCTGATAAAGTGGCTGAAGCATAAGGGAACCAAAAAGCTCTTAATGAGATTTTTTACCCTCCTCTGTCGACAATACCTTCATGTTTTAATGTGCCTAATCTGGGTAATAATGTTAGCTTTGAACTGAAACCACATTATACTCAAATGCTTCCTAAATTCACTGAAACCTAATATGCTTATTTATTTTTGAGTGAATTTGAAGAAGTATGTGCTATGATGCATTTTTATAATGTTTTTGTGCATGTGGTTAGACTGAGATTTATTCCTTTTTCTTTGAAAGATAATGCTAAGAAATGGATGTACTGTTTGTCTGCTAAGTCTATTGCTACATGGGATGATTTTGTTAAAGTCTTCTTGCGTAAATATTTTCCTAATGGCAAAATTGTAAAATTAAGGAATGAAATCAATAAGTTTGTTTAGTTAGATAGGGAATCATTTTGGCGTTGCATGGATTGATTCAAAAACTTGTTAGCCCAACGTCCCCACCATGGTCTCGAACAATGGCGTCTTTGCCAAATTATTTATGAGAGTATAGACCAAACGACTAGAACAATGCTTGAATATATGTGTCAAGGTGGCTTCTTATCTAAGGATTTTAGCAGCATGAGAATTTCTAGAAGACCTAGCTGAAAAAACAATGCAATGGGAGACCACTAGGGATGATAGTTTAAGCTCTAGAATCGCCAGTTCCAAGGGGGGTATGCATATGGTGTCTGACTTGAGCCATATAGAATCTAGGTTTGCAGCCTAAGAGAACCAGTTAAGGGAGTTGACTACTCCTCACCCAAAAAGCAATACATGTTACCATACCTTGAGTGCTTGCCCTCATTATGCTTACCAATTGTCAAATGCAACTAAACAAGTGAAAATGGCCTACCAAAGACCAAGAAATGATCCTTTTGCCCTGACCTACAACCCAGGGTGGTGAAATCACCCTAACTTCTCTTGGAGTCAGGGTCAAAACTTAGAAGGACCTAGCACACACACTAGAGGGTTTCATGGAAATGCCTCAGCCCAACCACCTCCTCACCAAGGGCAACCTAGACCACCTCTTGTCCCAGTTGCTCATACGCAACAACCTCCTGGCTACAATGAGATTGATAAAAGATTTGATAATCTCGAAAGATCCCAGAATAGCTTAGAGAAGGCAATGAGAACTATAGCCGAACAACTGTCTCAGCTAATCATTATCAGTGGGGAAAAAAGAACCTTTCCAAGTCAACCCGAGACCAACCCTAATGTGGCTTCTTCATCCACACGCCCACCAGTCCATGATAATAATGTGAAAGAAATCGATGCAATCACCTCACTTAGGCCAGACCATTTAGCTGGTCATGATGTGCAAGTCCTTGTGGATGTGCCCATTGAACTTTCTCCATCTCTTCCCTCATCTCCTGTGACTGACTCTGTTAGTAAGGGTACTGTTACTGATGGCACCCTAATTGATGCTCCTCTTTCCCCACAACCTGACTTAGATGACCCTAAGGGGGATAAGCGAAATGGCGAAAAGGGAATGATGTGCTGAATCTTTGGCGGGTTCACAAACCTGCTATCCCTTTCCTAAGTAGGCTAAAAATAAGAAGGACCAGACCCATGTTGATAAGATTAGAGAGACTTTCTCTGAAGTCAAAATCAATATTCCCCTTCTTGATGCGATCCAACAGATGCCTCCTTATGCTAAGTTCTTGAAAGAGTTGTGCACCACCAAAAGAACAACCCAAGTCCCAAAAAAGGCTTTCTTAGCCTCTAATGTGAGTTCCATTATCTCGTACCAAATCCCACCCAAGTTTAAAGACTAAGGTTGGCCTACTATTTCCATAGTCATAGGTGACCAAGCCATCCATAGAGCCTTGTTGGATTTGGGTACAAGTGTTAACCTACTTTCATACACTGTGTATGAGAAGTTGGGGCTAGGACAGTTTAAACCTACCAAGACCATTCTACAGTTGGCTGATCGTTCTACTAGAACCCCTAGGGGTGTTATAGAGGATGTCTTGATTAAGGTGGGTGAGTTCGTTTTTCCTGTGGACTTTGTTGTTCTTGAGACTGAGCTTGTTGTGAACCCTGAGACCCAGATACCTGTCATCTTGGGTCGACCGTTCCTTGCTACATGTGATGTTGTGATTCATTGTAGGAATGGTATGATGAAGTTGTCTTTTGGAAACATGACTATTAATCTGAATATTTTTAGTTTACAAAGACAACCTGCTGTGTTTGATGATGTGTATGATCATGATGAGTTCGAAAATGATTGTTGTGATGAGATTTATTCCCTCTCTCTTGAGTCTTCTGACTCCCCTCCCTCTGTGACACAAGATGCTCCCTCGTTAGAGCTCAAACCTTTGCCTGATTCCCTTAAGTATGCCTTTCTGGGTCCTAATAAGACTTTTCCTGTGATTATTGCATCTTACCTGAGCCAAGACCTACAAGATAAGCTGATGAAAATACTTAAAGAAAACAAAGAGGTCATAGGGTGGACCTAAGGTGACATCAAAGGTATTAGCCCCTCTATCGTCCAATATAGAATTCATCTTGAGGATGGTGCTAAACCTCATAGAGACCGCTAAAGACGTCTGAACCCGACCATGCAAGAAATTGTCAAAAAAGAGGTCATTAAGTGGTTAGACCATGGGATAATTTATCCCATTTCTGATAGTGAGTGGGTCAGCCCTATTCAAGTTGTACCTAAAAAGACCGGTGTTACCGTGATTAGGAATGACAAGAATGAGTTACTTCCCACTAGAGTCTAATCTGGGTGGCGAGTCTGTATTGATTATAGGAAGTTGAATGCTGCCAGTAGGAAAGACCACTTCCCTCTACCTTTTATGGATCAAATGCTTGAGAGATTAGCTGGACATAGTTACTATTGCTTTTTGGATGGATACTCTGGCTACACCCAAGTTTCCATAGCACTTGAGGACCAAGAAAGACCACAATCACCTGTCCTTTTGGTACTTTTGCCTTTAGGAGAATGCCCTTTGGTCTTTGTAATGCTCTTGCCGCTTTTCAGCGTTGCATGATTTCTATATTTTCTGATATGATTGAGCAATGCACTGAAGTGTTCATGGATGATTTCTCTGTGTTTGGTTCCTCATTCGATGACTGTTTGGCTAATATGACTAAGGTGTTGGAAAGATGTAGGGAGAAAAATTTGACTCTGAATTGGGAAAAATGCCATTTTATGGTTAAAAGGGGAACGGACCTAGGGCATGTAATTTCACATGAAGGGATTGAAGTTGATAAAGCTAAAGTTGATTTGATTTCCAATCTTCCTCCTCCCACTTGTGTGAAAGATGTTAGGTCATTTTTAGGGTATGTAGGATTTTATAGAAGGTTCATCCAGGACTTCAATATATTTGCTAGGCCCTTGACCAATCTTTTAGCTAAGGATGTGCCTTTTAATTTCTCGGAAGAGTGTTTAAAGGCATTTACTCGGCTGAAAGAAGCCCTAACTTCTTCCCCTATCTTACACCCTTCCATCTGGGGAGAGCCCTTTGAACTTATGTGTGATGCTTCAGACTATGTTGTAGGGGTTTTCTTAGGACAACGTATGGGTAGGAAACCTCATGTCATATATTATGCCAACCATACCTTGAATGTGGCCCAACTAGACTGCTTAGGTGGATTTTGCTTTTGTAGGAATTTGATTGTGATATTCGGGACAGAAAAGGTTTTGAGAACTTGGTCGCGGATCACCTATCCCGAATCATTGTTGAAAATAAGAGTGAGTCCATTATTTCTGAGTGCTTCCCTGATGAGCAGCTATTCATAGTTTAGTTTGAACCAGGGTATGCTGATATTCTCAATTACTTAGTTACTGGTGAGGTACCCTTAGGTTGGAGTAAGGATGACAAAGACAAATTCTTTTCTTTGGTGAAGTGTTTCTATTGGGATGACCCTTACTTGTTTAAATATTGTTCCGACTAGATCTTTAGGAGATGTATCCCTGATAATGAGATTAGGAGTGTCTTGTCATTTTGTCATGACCAAGATTGTGGGGGACATTTTAGTGGGAAGAAAATAGCTGCCCAAGTCCTTCAATGTGGTTTATACTGGCCTACTTTGTTTAAGGATGCTCATTTGTACTGTAAGAGTTGTCCTAGATGTCAACAAACTGGGAAAATCAGTAGGAGAGAAATGATGCCCCTTAATCCAATTATTGGGGTTGAGATCTTTGATGTTTGGGGGATCAATTTTATGGGTCCACTTCCTTCTTCTTTTGGGAATGAGTATATTTTTTTGGCTATGGATTATGTGTTTAAGTGGATAGAGGCAGTGCCAATCAGGTCAACTGAAACTAGAGTAGTTTTAAAGTTCCTTACGGAAAACATTTTTGCGAGGTACGACATGCCTAGGGTTATCATTAGTGATCGAGGTACTCATTTTGACAATCTCTCTTTTGATGCGTTGTTGAAAAAGTACTCGATCGTACATCGCTTAGCCACCCCTTATAACCCTCATACTAGTGGCCAAGTAGAGGTTTCTAACAGACAGATCAAACAGATTTTGGAGAAAACTGTGAATAGGAACCAAAAAGATTGGTCATATAAACTCATTGATGCTCTTTGGGCTTATAGGACTTCCTTTAAGACTCCTTTAGGCATGTCCCCTTTCAGAGTTGTCTATGGTAAGTCGTGCCATCTTCCTGTGGAGCTTGAGCATAAGGCCATGTGGGCACTAAAGACTTTGAACCTTGACTTAGAAGCAGCCGAGGTAGAGAGAAAATTGTAGTTAAGTGAGTTGGAAGAAATAAGGACGGAGGCCTATGAGAACTCTAGAATTCACAAGGAAAGAGCCAAATTTTTTCATGACAGGCACATTCGAAGAAAAGAGTTTTTTCCAAGCCAGAAGGTGTTGCTGTATGACTCCAAGCTGCACCTTTTTCCAGGTAAGTTGAGATCTCGTTGGACAGGTCCTTATATTGTTTCTCATGTTTTTCCCATGGTGCTATAGAAATATAGGACCCGACAACAAAATCGCAGTTTAAAGTCAATGGTAAAAGGGTGAAGCCATTTTTAGAGTTACATGTTGAGGAAAGAGAAGTAGAGTGGCTGATGCTCTACAAACCACAGTGTGGAGACTGATGACATAGAGATGATTGTTTGGATGCACCCAACATTCAACCCGGTACTATTGTTCCTTTGTACATAACCTTATTTATTTTTTATTTGTTTTTCTCTTCATTTTCTCCTTAGTTTATTTTTTATTTTTTTTTTATTTCCTTGTGCCCATTCTTATGTTTTTTATGCAATAGGGACATTGCATCATTTAAGTGTAGAGTGGGGGTCATTTTCATCTTGATTTTTTTCCCTTTCCTTTTTCTTTTTTCCCCGTTTCCTTTTCCTTTTTGCGTTTTCCCTTTTTCTTTAAAAAAAAGTAAAAAAAAAAAGAAATAGTTTTTGGGGGATATATACGAATTTGTTTGACTTTTGACCCCTTGTGTCTGATTTGTTAGTGTGTATATAAATAAAATGTATATGATAGACTTTGGTTAAATCGTGAATCTCATGTTTAATCTTGAACCCCTCATATTAGAGCTAGTGTTTGACCTTGGTAGATGAATCTGTGAGACTTCAAGCCTATATGACTAATTATGGACATTTTTCCTCGCCGTTCAGGCTTCCGAACATCCACGCGGATTGGAGTGTGATTTGATCATTCGTGCTGGGGTTTAACCTTTGAAAACTCTTTAAGAAATTAATCATACATTTCATGAATAATATTTTGTAAAATCACTTTCCCTTTACTTATGCATTTCATGAGTCTTTGAATTAAACCTTTAAGAGTGAACATCCACTTGTTCCAAACTCTTCTAAATTTAACCCAATTTTCTCATTTAAATATTAGGCTCGGAAGAAAGAAATTTATGCAAATATTATTTAGAAATATAAGAAGAAAACCCTAAAGTTGCATCGATACATTGTAAAACCATCTTTTATCATAGTTTATGCAATCTCCGATGTGTTTTGGTTCGAAATGGGAGTCGCCACCCGACTTTTTAAGGGAAAAGCCAAGACAAAACCAAAAAGAAAAGAAAGAAAGACTCTGCCTGCGAAACCCAAGAATGGATTCGAGGGTAAGGCTACGAACTCGAAAAGTAAACTTTAAGAGTTCGCCTCTCACAAAAGGAAAGACTCTACTAAAAGTTCAAAGATGTGCTTTTGATAAAGTTTGGAAGGGAAATGGATAAATATTTTATAGAATTATTTCATTGAATCATGCAACATAAATTTACAAGAGTAAAAGATACAAATACACACTTATTTACATGAAATAAAGAAAGAACACTTAAAGCTTACATTGTGACTTTGTTGGGGGAAGCCTTGCCTAGCCTTTGATATAGCTCATTTGAATGCCTTAAATCACCCTCTTGAAGATGCCAAAACGGTGCCAAAAGTGGACGGAAATGAATGTGGAAAAAGGGATGAGAAAAGAGTAGAAAAAGACTCTTTTTGTGGTTTTGAATGTGTTTAGGCTAGGGTTTTTGTGGAGGTTTAGGATGGATAGAATAGGATATGTATTTAGGGTTTTTATGAGGATAAAAGATGGAGATTATGAATGGAAGATAGGATAGAGTAGAGGATGGATTGGATAGAAGATGGATATGAGATGAAGAATATAATAAGGGATAGAGAGATTGTAAGAGAGATTAGAGAGAGTGAGTAAGAGAATGAGTAGAATGGATGAATGAGAGTGTAGGAGAGGAAGAATGAGTGAATGATTGAGTGAGTGAGTTTATCTTTGGCAAGAGGGATATTTATAGGCTTAGAAGAGGCTTGGAGATACATGCATGCACATCACATACATCACCCTTAACAATCACGTGGTCAATTGTGATTGACCCAACCATATTTGTAGGTGCTAAAGGGAGTGTATGAGTGGACGGTGGCATGTTGTGAATGAATTTATGGTATGAATATCCTCAAGGCCGACCGGCCTAGGGAAAGGGGAGGCTTGACTCGAGCTTGGTTCACGTATACTTGGACGGTAAGGGAGTGAATGGGATGTATTCAAAGCTGTTCACGCCATGGACAGTGAGGGTTTATTTGCAAGCTTTATGCATATTTTTGTGAGGTCTTGAACTTGAGACAGTTCGGTTGTAATTTTTGTGGTTTTATAAGTTAAGGTTGTCGGTCCACAGGGATGGGTGTTAGGCTTGATATGGGCAATCAGTTTGTGTAAAGGGGTTTTTCTCACAATGCGGAAAGCGGTAAATTATGTAAATAAAGCAATTAAATCTAACCTAGGCATGAATTAAATAAAGCAATTAAAAGCATGAAATCAAATAAATCAATTAAAGCAAGGAATGAAAATCTAGAATGAACAATGAATTTAGAGACTAGAAATTATACCTTTGATGACCAAAATCTTCTAACCTTCAATTTACCTTTGCAATTTCCCCCGAACAAACAAGAAATTGTGGATTGGATTACCAAGGATCTCCCAAATTCTCACCAGGAAGTAGAATTGGAATTCCTTGACCCTCCTCCCCACTAAAAAATGGATTTGATGTGGCTAACCCTAGAAAGCTTTGAAATCAAATTAACAATGGAGATTAGAGAGACAGAGAAAGAAGAGAGAGAAAGCTTGTAAAACATCAATGGAAACTTGCTTGAATTGAGAAAGCTTGAGAAAGTTTGAATACAAATACTAGAAATCAAAGAAAGCTTGAAGAACAATGAAGAACAATTGAAAACTTGAAGAACAATTAAAGAGAGATTAAAGCAAATAAGGAAAGCAATAAATCTAATTCTACTCCTAAACTACCTAGGCTAATTTATATCTCTTAGATTAATACAAGTGGTATTTATAGAAGAAGGAGAAATACAACCCAAAACCCTAGAAATAAATTGCAGCCCGGCCGTCAGATTTTCCGCAGACAGAGTGGCTCGGGCGAGCCATAGTGTCACTCGGGCGAGCAGCACTTCTGGCCGCAGCATTCACCATTGCTCAGCATTATGTCGCAGGCGAGACAGTGGCCTTGCTCGGGCGAGCCATGTTGCTGCTCGGGCGAGCAGCGCTTCTGGGCAGCTTTTCCCTGCCGACTTCAAACGCGCATAACTTGTTTATCCAAACTCCGTTTTAGACCCGTAAGATATTGATGGAAAGCTCTCAGTGTGTACTTTAAGCTCCCAAAATTTGAGACCAATCGGAATTGTAACGAAGGAGTTATGACCCAAAGAGTGAAGGCACACGTATTTCAAACCTTTGAGTTTGTACCGTTCCCCTGTTTTGCGCCAATCTTGACATGGAATTTCCGACTTCGGTTTCGCCTCGGCTCTCGGCTCGGGTTGACTTGGTTTGACTCGGCTCTCGGCTCGGGTTGACTTGGTTTGACTCGGGAAATAGCTCGGGATTCCCTAATAACCTTCAATTAAGCCCAAGCTTCTTCTAACTCCTTATTTTCCTACAAAATACTAAATCATTATATCTAATATATAAATAGGGGTTAAAACAAGCAAATATACCCTATAAAAGAGAAGATATTCGGTTCGGAACGAGACCGAACACCACTCTAACACAAGGGTTTGCTCGCCCCGAGCAAACTAAAAACGAAGAAAAAGACTAAAAAGGAAAACTAAAAACCCTAACTCACTTTCGCAGGAATCGCGGATGCATTTAGCGTATGCATCAAGCCCTTTAAACCCCCCGGTAGCCCGGGTGGACGAGGTAGGTCTCGTGAGGGTTTATAGCAACTATACCCACAAAAGCCACGAGAAAATAAAAAGGGGAAAGAAAAAGAAGTGAAAACCGAAAAACACAAAACAAAAGCAAAGAAAATATTCCCGTCCCCAATCATGCACCTAGTTCCCCAACCCGCCTCAACAATCAATTGGAAGAAGCAAGTATAAACAAATTAAGACACGAAGGATGGAAAACTGCCAATCTTTGAGATTTTGAACCAGAACACTTCCTGCTGAGCAAAACACCTCGTGCATATGTGCAAGTGGGCTCTAGTCGGTCCTTCCTATCCTAAACCAGACAATCAGAGTTGTTCTCATGCTCAAGCTCGGGATTATCTATCCTACTTCACTCTTGGTTTTTCTTTCAACCTCTCTTTTCTTTCTTTTTCTTACTTCGCTCTTTTCTTTCTTTTTCTTCTTTCTTTTTTTACTTTTCTCTTTCTTACCATTCTCAGCTCTTTTTTTCTTTTTTTCTTGCTTCGCTCTTTTCTTTCTTTTTCAAAACCTACGCTCTTTTCTTTCCACTCAATCTGTTTTGTGTCTTTTAGAGCGTTTGTGTCGAGTTTTGCGGGATTTAAGCACCGGCCTTCGCCAAGGGTTACCCTCCCTGCTGGGTTTCTCCATACGTGAGTCATTGCACTTAAGGGGCATAGGGTGCCGATCCACCCAAACCAACCATGACGGTAGGCCCGACACTGATTATTTAATGCATTAATTAAGAGCTTAAGCAATTGAACAACTAAAACCGTCTAACTTAGGTAAGAATTCACAGTCAAAGCGTGTAAGATTTGAGGATTCCGCTTTCCCATTCCATGTAGAGGTCTAATAGAGATAAGGCATGGCAAAAATCCTTCCTAAGGCCCATCATTATTCATACCGGCCGCTTCTAACTGATTGAATCAGCAAATTAGACAACTATCTACACAACTGTGAACGGAAACATCTTCAAAAAGAAAACAACTTTTGGGTTTTTCACAACATTTCCCCTTTTTTTTTCACACACAAAATTTTCAATTTTTAGACACAAACTACGAAAAACAAAAACAAAGACTCAAAAACTAGGTGATCTACCCATGACACATGGAAAATAACACCCCCACTCCAACACAAAACATCACAATATCTCCATCATGAGAAGGGTGTCTCAAGCAAGGTAGAAAACCAAGAAGAACATATATACAAAACACTTATCATGTAAAAGCGGTGGCGACCCGAGCCCACACGGCTCCAACAACATAATATTCCCAACAATCACACTCAAGGGGTTCGCCACCCAAAAAGAAAATCAAGCATGCATCATGGATCATCAATATATACACATAAAGAGAGGGTGGAAAGAGGTTACCTCATAATCTTCATTAAAAGCACTCAATCCACGATCCAAAGAACATCACATATAGGTCAGAAATAAACAAGAAAAACATACTATGTATGATGGTTCACATGCAAGATCAAAAAGAAAAACAAACTATACAAGACACTAAGGACTAATGAACTAAGAAACTAAACTAAAATATTTACAAAATGACTTTTTTTTTTAATTTTCTTAGACTCGAAAATTAGAATGCAAACTACCCTCCCGCTCCAACACAAAGAGGTTGTCGAGTCCTCAAAATGGAAAAATAGAAGTAGGTAAGCAAGCACCCCAAAATAACAGAAAAAGACACACACGAAAAGAAAATAAAAGAAGAAAAGAAAACCGACTCATTAAATATACACAAAAGGTGAGGAAGGATATTACCTAGAAGGTGTTTTATCAAGAAATCATTCCTTCTCACCTCACGATATCGGGCACCAAGTCAGAACCATTCAACGCCCGGAGTAACAAATCATGCATCCTCTCATGCATCTCAGGATGATGTCGGTAAGAGCACACTCGCAATGACACATAAACAAACATTAGTGTCCTTAACAATTTATCAAATGCCCTAGAAAATTCATAGAAATGATGAAATGCATGAATATACAAGACTTTCCTAGGCATAGTGAAAGAAGACATGACAAATGGATCCTCCCATTGACTCGTAAATGGAGATTGGGTATACAAATCAACGGAAGGAGGCAATACAACACATTTCTGAACATGCTCATGCGAAGACTTGGATGCAAACAATGGTTCAAACTCAATTTCCATGCAATTTTCATCAATCACAAATTCCAAATCACCACTCTCATCCACATAATATTCACAATCATCAATGGGTGATAAGGAAAAAGCAGGGTTAGACCACATCATAACACTCCCAAAATCACAAACAGGCACATCTTCATCTTCATCAATATCAGACTCACTAGAAGAACTATCAACATCAAAAGACAAAGGTGCATCATCCAAAGCAACATCAAAAGTGAAAGTGGAAGGTTCAGGGTCATAACTCATCGTGAATGACTGATAAAGCATGTCATCATCAAAAGCATCATCGTCTATAACCAAGTTCAAACAATCATGATCAATCCCCAAAGAATTATGCTCATCATCAAAAGAATGCACATCAATGGACTCACATACAAGGGTAGCTAATGCCTCACTAATGCAATGGTCCTCAATGAAAGTGAACAAATCAGTATCAAGCACACATTCGATCACAACAGATTGAATTTCACTCTCAACAAGACTACGCTCAATTACATCACAAGCATCATGGCATTCATCAATCTCAACTTTTTCTTCACACAAAGGCATGGACAATGGTGTGGACAATGGTTCATCATCTAGCATGTTTTCAACTAATTATACATCATCACACACAAAATCATCATGTTCCTCATGCTTACTAGGTGGGGCTAGAGCTAAGGAATCCCTAAGTAGTCCTAAGAACGGTCGGTTATAGTAATCATCATCATCATCATACACAGAAGAATCAACTTGCATTTCAGGACTCAAAGATGACGAATGATCTACTTCAACATTCAAATCAACCATTTGTGAAGAAGGAGTTTCTACCCTATGATTCAATTCATGGAAAAATCCACGCATCAACTCTTTCATTTTTGCACACAATTTATCCATTCCCGCACTCAAGGTAGCTTCCATTTTATCTTTCAAACAAGAATTAGAACTATGGTACGGTGAATCACACAAGTAGCACACGGAAGGAGACTCAACATCGACACCTTGGGGAAGATCATAACAGTTTTCCACATAATCCCCACTATAAGATTGATCATCAACATACACGAGGTACTCACGTAATCCCCACTATAAGATTGATCACGCGCCATTGTTCGGTTGTAATTTTTGTGGTTTTATAAGTTAAGGTTGTCGGTCCACAAGGATGGGTGTGAGGCTTGATATGGGCAATCGGTTTGTGTAAAGGGGTTTTTCTCACAATGCGGAAAGCGGTAAATTATGTAAATAAAGCAATTAAATCTAACCTAGGCATGAATTAAAGAAAGCAATTAAAAGCATGAAATCAAATAAAGCAATTAAAGTAAGGAATGAAAATCTAGAATGAACAATGAATTTAGAGACTAGAAATTATACCTTTGATGACCAAAATCTTCTAACCTTCAATTCACCTTTGCAATTTCCCCCGAACAAACAAGAAATTGTTGATTGGATTACCAAGGATCTCCCAAATTCTCACTAGGAAGTAGAATTGGAATTCCTTGACCCTCCTCCCCACTAAAAAATGGATTTGATGTGGCTAACCCTAGAAAGCTTTGAAATCAAGTCAACAATGGAGATTAGAGAGAGAGGGAGAAGAGAGAGAAAGCTTGTAAAACTCCAATGGAAACTTGCTTGAATTGAGAAAGCTTGAGAAAGTTTGAATACAAATGCTAGAAATCAAAGAAAGCTTGAAGAACAATGAAGAACAATTGAAAACTTGAAGAACAATTAAAGAGAGATTAAAGCAAATAAGGAAAGCAATAAATCTAATTCTACTCCTAAACTACCTAGGCTAATTTATATCTCTTAGATTAATACAAGTTGGTATTTATAGAAGAAGGAGAAATACAACCCAAAACCCTAGAAATAAATCGCAGCACGCGCGTCAGATTTTCCGCAGGCAGAGTGGCTCGGGCGAGCCATAGTGTCGCTCGGGCGGCAAGACTTCCGCCGCAGATTCACCGTCGCTCGATTATGTCGCAGCGAGACGGTGGCCTTGCTCGGCGAGCCATGTTGCTCGCGGCGGCGCTCAGGCGACTTTTCCCTGCCGACTTCAAATACGCATAACTTCTTTATCCGAACTCTGCTTTAGACTCGTAAGATATCGATGGAAAGCTCTCAGTATGTACTTTAAGCTCCCAAAATTTGATACCAATCGGAGTTGTAAAGAAGGAGTTATGACCCAAAGAGTGAAGGCACACGTATTTCAAACCTTTGAGTTTGTACCGTTCCCCTGTTTTGCGCCAATCTTGACATGGAATTTCTGGCTTCGGTTTCGCCTTGGCTCTCGGCTCGGGTTGACTTGGTTTGACTCGGGAAATAGCTCGGGATTCCCTAAAAACCTTCAATTAAGCCCAAACTTCTTCTAACTCCTTATTTTCCTACAAAACACTAAATCATTATATCTAATATATAAATAGAGGTTAAAACAAGCAAATATACCCTATAAAAGAGAAAAAATTCGGTTCAGAACGAGACCGAACAGAGACCTCTTGGAGGCTTTTGCATGTGATTTTTTACTTAGCTTTTGCATGGCTTTCATGGCTCCATGAAGCTTAATTGCTTATGTAAAGATTGTGCATGCAATAGGCTAGGAAATTCACATGTAACAATGCATGTGCTTTCATCCGAAATTGTGCATGTAAAGTGCATACGAGCAACTCTCTTGGCTCAGTTTTGGCTCGGCTTTGGCTTCCCTTATTTTTCCTTATTTTCTAACTAAAGTACATAACTAGGAAAAATAAAAATTACATTAATGATATACAAAAACTATACTAAAATCCGATGTCTGAACTAGCTCATCGATCGACTTCTTCTTCTTTATTTCTGCTTCGTGTTTATATAGTTATGCTATATATTTATGTGCCAAAATCCGGTGTCCGCACTAATACATACATGTTAGTCTCTTTGTTCATTTTTGAGTGTGACTCTTCATGGTAACATATCTCTAGAACTTGGTCCGTCTCTCTTCGAGACCATATATGGCATTTGCATGAGCCAAAAAGTCACCTTGTGACATTTGTAATCCCTTTTTATGACCCTAATGAGCCTTTACCTCATAATTGTTGCACATATTTACTAAGCCCTTGGCCAAAACACATTCCATATCCCTAAGCCAGGTCTATTGGAGCAACCTTGTTGGAAAGGTATGAGGATATATGGGAAAATGTATGTGGTGATCTTTTTACCTCAATGTTTAATTCAAAGTGTTGGTGAAAATACTGTAGTTTGAGTTGTGATATCTTTTCCCCATGCCATTCTTAGTTTCATCCAAGAAAAAAAAAGAAGAAGAAGAAGAAGAAGAAAAATTGAAAATAAAAGAGTGGCATGAAGGGACTTCAAATTATTTTGAAGCTCATCCAAAGGCGCTGAAATTTAGTGATACATGACAGCTTGAAGGGTGTTTATGGAAGTTTGAGGTATGGTTGGAGAAATAAGTTGTGCTCCATTAGCATCTTGGCTTTCAGGTCCACATATCCTAAATGATTTCCGTCCCTCACCTTTAACCCAAGCCTCCACAACCCTTAAAAGTCCTCTTGATTATAATTGCATTTTAGCCTACTAATGGTGGAGAATTGAGAGTATGACCAAGCTTATGGTAGATTGTGTCATTCG
This sequence comes from Portulaca oleracea, assembly GCA_029582165.1. NCBI lineage: Eukaryota > Viridiplantae > Streptophyta > Magnoliopsida > Caryophyllales > Portulacaceae > Portulaca > Portulaca oleracea. The sequence continues at coordinate 28,478,636 of CM055869.1, forward strand.
AAGAGGATTTGAAAGAACCTCGACAAAATTTAAACACATGAGTGTGAGTGTTTACTAATCCTAAAGTGAGGTTCTACGTGTCAACACTTAATCTACATAATGATCAAGTGATAATTAATGTGTGGATGTAAGCGGTGAGACGGTTGTCTTGACTTGTACATTTTGTCTATATGCATGCTAACAATTGGGTTTCTTGGGTAATATTGTTGATTAAGCTATGTATATTTTCCTTCCACTGTTTTTTTTCCCTTTTTCTTAGTCCTTTATTTTAGTTTATTTCTTTTATTTTTGTCTTCTTTCCATTTCAATATATATATATATATATATATATATATATATATATATATATATATATATATATATATATATATATATATATATATAAAATAGAGATTTTGTGGGTATATCTTCTGCAAACCCTCACAAGACCTACACGTTCACTAGGGGGAGCATATATTTAAAAGGGCTTGTTGCATACGCTAAATGCAACCGTGATTCCTACGAAAGTGAGTTAGAATTTTTTGCCTTTTTTATTTTATTTTTCTAACTTTTTACTCGAGGACGAGCAAGATTTAAGTGTAGAGTGTTTGTTCTGGCAAAAGATTGCGGTATTTTGTCTGCACTTTTATATTTAATTTAGCTCAAAATAAACATTAAATTAGAATTTTTTATATAGTTTATTTAAATTTTACAGGTTGATGATAAAAGTTGGAAAAATGAATTGGAAATGGAGTTTTTAGACAAACATGGATTAACCAAGATTTAAATTGGGTTGAAAAGAGAAAAAAATAATAAAAAGGGGTCCAAGGGTTCATGTGCCACCCACCCACCCACCCACCCATCTCCATCTTTTCCTTCTCTGTGATGATCATCACCAGATTAACTTCCTCAATCACCATCATCACCATACCCACTTCATAAAAAAACCCCTTCTTTTTTTTCAGCCATTTTTTCCGGCCGTGTTCAACTAATCCCTTTACCGCATCATCATCATCAATCGAAACTCATCACAAACCCAGGAATACTGCATCATGTTCTTATGGCTAAATCGCAACAGAACCCAACGCTCTCTGCGAGATTCTCTGATTATCAACGCCATCCCAAGAAGTTGTTATCAGTTGACTGAGTCAAGGAGAAAATCATGTTGAATACAGTTGAAGCGAAGAATTGGGGAGTGCCCTGATTTTGTGGAGTGTGGGTAGTTCGGGTTGGGTTGAAATCTTGTATAAATAGATGGGTAGGGGATGGGTAGAGATATCAAGTTTTTCATCTTTTAATTTCTCAATATCCAGTTCATGTATCCAATTTTTTTTATAGTTAATTTTTATCAATCTGAGTTTTGTGTTTCTACTAGCTTCTCTGATCTTAGCTTGCTTTGGGTCCTCCATCAACGGAAAAAGGCTCCAATCGTCTGAGTATCTACTCAAAACAGTGAATTTCGGTTTAAAATCAATCTCCATTGTTGTTTTTCTACTGTTGCTTACTACCATGTTTGAGGTCTCTGTTTTTTTTTCTTGGTGCCCTTGTTTCGGATGCCCTATTTTTGAGCCATGGGGCTCAAAACTACAACCACAACTTGTGTTAATTAATTTATTTGTTTCTTTCTCTTTTCATTTATCCCCTCCCCCCTTCTTTGCTTGCCTTTTGTTTCTTTCACTGTTAGTGTACTGCACTTTTGTTAATATGGGAATTGTCAGTATACTAGGATCCAAAGATGGACTCAACAACTTGACAGCTTTCTTTCATTTCCTTTATGTTATTTTATTTTGTTTTTATTTTATACAATATTCATATGTGTTGCTTATATTCATATGTTTCATTGGTCATTAAATGAGATTTTATGAAAATTGATATTCTAATTAATTGAGATAATCATTTTTTTTGTAATAGTTTTTTTTTTTATTTCTAGTCCAAAATTAAATTAGTTTAATTTATCAATTAATTACTATAAGTTTGCTAACTATGTTGGTTAAAGTTTGATACTTCCGTCTTCGTGGGATCGACCCGTATTTGCCGGGCTACACTACAAGTGGACACCGCGCGCTTGCGTTCAACATAATTCAGAACCAACAGTAATCCAAGTCATCCACGAGGAGATAAATCCTGAGATTTGTGATGTACCTGATCTGGAGACAAGCCTCGCACGCAAGGGGAGACCCAGCACCTCAAGATCCACCCGACGCAACCCCAGTGCGTTTGAGTATGCACACAAGTCGGTCGGTGAGCACTCTTCGTTGCGATAATTGTTGGGGGGATATGCTATTTGTGCCCTATCTGACGGTCCACACGATCAGGCATGTACAACTCAGTGACGTCATATACACGAATGGGGCCCATGTACAACGTCCTCTTACATGACTTGTAAGGGGTAGGTCCATATGGGACCCAAATCACCTGCTCCTCGATCAACGCATCTAGGGAAGCCCTCAACGCATGGAGGCGCTCAACCGTACGCGCCTCGTGTTTGAGAATCCACCTGGTCGTGCGAGGCCCCCGACTTGGTCGCTCGGGGTGTGGCCTGAACGTGTGAAAGTACTCATATATCCAGCATTGCAACAACATCAAACACCCTGCCACTTTGCGGTCCTAACCCTACTTGTCACCCCCAACTGTCGTTACAGGTACGCCAATGTAACCATATCCCACGCAACCTTATCGACAATCTCAGTGCTAGGCTATGGATGTGGACAAACTCTATCCCTCGATTTGTCAACGAGGATAGTGTGTCCCAACAAACTCAACAACCATGCTCTTACCATGTAGGGAATCGGGTAATTGGACGATGTACATATATCCCTCAAATCAGCGTCAAGTATTGCCCCCTTGTCATAAGTGTGGTTGATACATAGTTGTTCGATGTTCTTGAGGAAAATAACCGACACGTACTTGTTAACCACTTCCTGATCGAGACAAACAGGCATCAAACCTTCAACTGCAAGCACCAAGATTTGTTCCACATCATGCAACATGATTGTCATTTCACCGAAGGGAAAGTGAAATGTGTTCGTGTCTGGTTGCCACCTCTCAATGAACGCAGAGACCAGACAAAAATCGATTTGTTCGAACATCAGATTCGCCAGTCCCGTGATTTGGAGGCGATCCAGAGCAGCCTTGCAAGTGGGATCCATAGCAAACCTTATTACCTTCAAATCCTTCAACGTTGCCTTCTTCGTCACGCACTCAAGAATTGGATAAGGCGAACGCTCCCCACCATTCTATATTACGCGAGCAATGTGGCCTCCAAAGCTGACTATAAGGTCCCCCACTAATGGTCCACCAGGCACGTCACCGTGTATCTTCCAGTCAGCATCATCACTACGACTCCTCTTACTCTGCCTTCTGCTGCTCGTCCCAGCATCACCGATAGAAGAATTGCTACCCTGTCCCCCCATCGAATTGGGGCAACCTCTCGGACGAATCTCTCACCGGCATAAAACCGGTTGGTCTGTAAACCTGCCCGGAAGGAGGTGCGACAGTAGTAGGGATCATCGTCGGGACTTCAGAATCTGTCCCATCGTCCCCCGTTGTCTCCGTACTGGTAGACTAATCAAGATATTGATCGAGATGATGAACATAGTCTTATGTGGTTTGACTTTGCGTGTCCCCTAGCTGGTTGGCCGCATCCGGAGGTGCTCGACTCCCTCGATCCGCACGCCGTGCTGAAGCAGTCACATTACGACGGTGCGGGTTTCCAGAATCACCTGCCCTCCAACTAGACCTAAGTTGTTGCTACCGATCCAGAAACCTTGTACCCTTACCCTTGCCTACGATTTTAGTTCACTTGCAAAATAATAAATTTAATATTGTCGTTCACATTTACATTAATAAATAGAAATACCCAAACCTAAACCATAAACCCTAAAAAACACTAAACCTTAAACCCTAAACTCTAGAAACCCTAAACCCTAAAATACCATAAACCCTAATCCCTAAACATTCATTGTTGCATTATTTTCCAAAAATTTTGAATTAGCGCACACTTAAGTTATTGTATGATTTAGACGTACGTAGTTAACGAGGTAATTGGTTAACATAATTAAAACCATGTGTTTAGATGCACATTGAATTATTTTATTGAGAACAAAGTGCAAAAGTTCTATGTTTTATTCACTAGGTCGGCGAGAAACAAGCTTGCAAGTGAGTCGAACACCCAGAAACTCCGCGATCGAAGTTTACTTACCTTGGTCTAAAGAAGAATATATGGGCGTGCTTTGGAGTATGGAAATACCAGCCAACCGTTCAGATGCTTTTGGTTGACCGGCATTTCCAAACTCCAACACATGCTCGTATATTCTTCCTTAGACCAAGATAAGTTAACTTCATCTGCTGGAGTTTCTAGGTGTTCGACTCACTTGAGGTGTTGGTATGTCTAACCCAACAGCACCTGCAGGCTTTTATCTCGCCCACATGCCAATTAAAACACATAACTTTTGCAAATTTGTTTTCAATAACAGAGCTCACAGAGCTCACATTGCATCTAGACACAATTATTTTAATCATATTAACCAATTACCTCGCTAACTACGTACGTGCAAATCATACACTAACTTAAGTCTACACTAACTCGAAATTTTCTAAACATCACTGCATTCTAACGCCCCCAGATTCATAATCATAGGATTACTACTAAATACCTCATAGCCCAATGATTAGCACAGCAGGAAACCAAATCCAAAGGCATTATCGCTGTCGCCATAACAAAGGACAAGGCTTAAGAAATCTACCGATACAACACCATACACAACCATACATATAACTCAATTAAATTCACACCGCACTTACAACTCCTTAACATCAAAATCAATAACTCCAAAAATAAAGTACAACTTAAAGTTTACATCCATTCCTCAAAATATTTAAAACCATCCTGTTTTCCAAAAGGGAGAGATTCATCATCACCATCTAAACGGGAGAGTCTTCACTCTTATTACTGAGTGCCTACCTTAACTAGAAAGGACACCTCAATTACTTGGGGGAGCGTTTCCTAAAACAAAAACAGAAAACTTCGCAAATGAGTTGACTAAGCTCAGTACACATACCCTTACAGTGTAAACTTTTACAGTTCATTTTAGTTCACGCATTTTTAAATCAAGACATAAAAACTTGAATAACCAAGAAACAAAATAAAATAAACATTAACGTCATAAACATCGCCATCATCATCATCATCATCATCATCATAGACCTCAATATGGACCTCAATATAGACCTCATTATAGACCTCATTATGGACCTCGTTATAGACATCATCATAGACATAGGCCAAGTCGTATGAAAGATGCCCATCGACATCGAAAGTACCTCAAGTGCGGTTAGCACAATATAACAATAGACCTCATCATTGAAAGAACAAAAATCATAACATTTCCAAGAGTTAGACATCATGAAATCATCAACATTATTCATCAACATTACTAAAAACATGCTTGTTGAAGGGTAGGTAATATGCATACTTGAACCGTTGAATACTTACACACTCACTTAGACGCATAGAGACTTGAGCAGTAGGGTGCAACGAACTCTCATGAACACTTGAGAAAGAACAAGAATTATGAATTAGAGGCTAACCTTGTTGAGATTGAAGAAAAATATCCTAGTAAAATCCTAGGATTACTTGACAATTTGATTTGTTTCCTTAAGGTTCACTCGAAAGGTCATAACTTCCCCAACAAATATCGTATCATTATGGATGAGGACTTTCTGGAAAGTTAAGCTCCTATACTACAACTTTCTAGTTGCTCATGAGAGTAAAAAATGTTGTTACGGAGGCCAAAACTACCAACTTAGCAAGCTGCCCAGAAAATATAAACATAAACCTCGATTATTCGGAGAGTTATAACTCAAGTTATAGACATCGGTTTAGGGCGTGCAAGCTATTTACGGAAAGCTTGAAGAACATTCTAAAACTTTCATGTTGATCATAAATTGATTTGAGCATGGGAAACGGCCGTTATTTGGCCATGAACATAAGGTAATCAAATAAATTTTCTGGGCAGATTCAAAATATTGACCAAGGTTCGGAGATTCATAACTTCCATTCCCCACATCCTTTACCTATGAAATTTACCTTTCCGGAAAGCTTGATAAACAATCTAGAACTTTCATGTTGAATACAAGAATCAATAAAGTCTTCAACCAGCCCTAAAACATACATTTACAGACCTAGATCAGAAATCGTATAAAAAATCAGGTGTTTACGGTTTTGGCCATAACGGGAGATATACATAACGAAACTCCGAGATTCAAAAAATCGAGTGTTAACTTACACCTTAATCTATCTATCCAAACCTTAAATTGGGTCAAGAACACATTTTATACTCCCTGGAATTTTCATATTGTAACCAGACTTGAGAATCACCCTTCATTTGGGCTTGCATGCATCTTAAACGTAAGTATTCTACATTAATCTTCCCCAAACCACCACTTAAGCGTCAATATTCAATTTCCAGCATTAAAAACATCCATAATTCTTGCATCATTATACATGCAAGGCATAATCTTGACATATTTTAACATCCCAAGTATAATCCTTCATAAATTGATCATCAAACATCATAATACTCACTAATTCGCTAATCTAATCTTAATCCACGTACATGCATCTATAATTATCCCTAAAACTCACACTCTCACAGTGAATTCATCAACCAAAACATCATGCATAAACAAATCTCAACAATCAAACATCAACCAAGTCATACTCATCCAATCATAATCCATTCTTTTATGAGGCATTTCATTGAACACTTTATGTGCATCATAATACACTATAAATCCATCTCTAATTCATCACTTTAATAACCAAAACTCATTACAAACAACTCTAAGATTACTTTCAGATTTGGAACAACAATTAAATCATCATAAAAGTGACATGCACACTACACTACACCTTCCTCAAGTACATCCCAACCTCCATACTTAAATTCCTCCATTTCTTACTTGATTCACCCAATCTTTCAACACAGTTTACTTCCCAATCACTAATAAGAACCCAAGACTGAGACTTTTATTCTTATTACTGCTTAGAACAAGTAAATCTACGCAAAATTTAACAATCTTTCATCATTTAACTCAAGGAAATTTGGATTAAGAAGTTAGGGTTTATGGTATACCTCAAGAGAGAAAAGATGAACAAGGATTAAAGGGAGGAAGTGGTGGCCGACGACCACCTGTCGACGGCAGTCCGGTCATCACCGGCTCCGGCGCCGGCAGCCCTCGTGGCAAGTAGAAGGGGGGCAGCACAGGTCCAGGGAACAGGGAGAGAGTCAGGTGAGGGAATTCTATTGCTTGAGTTTTTGAATTTTTTGAAATGAAAAAAAAGAAAGCGAGTAAAGTCTACTAATAATAATATCCACTACCTCAAGAGCATTGGGCTCACAAAAAGAAATAAAATCAGGCCCAATTACTAATTAAGCCCTCCACTTGTCTCTTCTCTTGTAATTATTTTTTTCTCTTAACCCGGCACTATTAATTTGAGATCCCGGGTAAACTTTTACGAGACTAAACTATGAGAAACTTCGATAATAAAAATTTCACGAGTACTCACGTTTCTAATAATAATCCCGAAGAATGAATCGGTTCGACGAAAAATTGTTAAACAAGTGACTCGAATATTCTGATTTACTAAGAAAGATCACGAATACCACTAGAGGAGTATCTACCGAAATTACTACACTAGAGAATTGATGGTCGTTGCACTGTTCGAGACCTGCAAAAACAGTGACAGCAATCAAAGAATTTAAAAAGCGTGAATTAATTTAATTACGTTTGATTAGCAAAATCAATCAACCTGGATTAGGGCGGGTTATTACATGCATCAAAGAACCCTATAGAATCCTAAACCCTAAACCCTAAAAACCCTAAAACTATACCCTAATTATATTAATTTCAAAACCAAATTATATTTGCATGCTTTCTTCATAAGTTGACCCTATACTTACCCTACTGGGAGCCTAATGCTCTTTCTAGAGCCTTCCATCGTTCTTCGTCTTCCATGAGTTTCCCCTTTTCTGTGTCGATTCATTTCCCCCATTTTGTCCAACTTCTACAATATTCTCTTCCTCTAGCCCACACCTTAATTCATGTTTTATCTTTCTTGATCCGCATGCATTTTTTGTCCGTCGATTTGAGGTAATGATTAGTAATCGGCCATGGAGGATGTGGCGTGTTTGGGGCTTCATCAGATCTCTCTGCATCCCGCCAATCTTCGCTTCCCCGGTTGGCTCTTGCAAGCTTGCGGCTCCCAAGTGTCATTTATTGACTGTTCCGAGGCTTTCTATTCGTGGTGGCCAAGGTGGCTCACTGACAAGCGATACCGTCTCTTGATCTTCTCAGATAATCCAAGTAAGATTGCTCCTTGGCCTCCAAGGCCTAGGGCTACACCTAAGGTACTCTCTTTCCCCCTTTCTTTTATTTGTTTACTAGATGAATTTTTCAGAATCTGGTTGTTTGGCTTCTGTTTTCTGTCTAATTTCCCTTGTGATGATCGAAGTCTTTGCGAATGTTATATATATCTTATCACTATACTCTCTGTTCCTTGCACCTCCCTCTCTCTCTTATTACCTCTTGCTAATTCTCATATGTCTGCTTCTAACTCCACCAATAATGGCATTCATCTCAACCTCATCCCGGCTAGTTCCCTCTTCTCACAATCATGCCAGATCAGGAAGCAGTCATGGTTTGGATCCCTGTGGAGATCAACCTGATTGCAACCCCTCTGGCCGAACCCATGCTTCTTACTCCGACTCTGTTAGATTCGGTAAAGTAAATCACGTTAGTGATCTTTGTCCCCCAGTCCGATTACCGGCTGGTCACCATCCTGTAGGAGGTTCACCTGGCCACCAGGATCCCTCCCTTCCCCCTCTTCTCTAAATCAATTTGAAGCCCCCCCTCCCTAAGGACCTCGACTCTATTTTCTCTCTTGTGGACTCCTCTGCTCTGAATGATCAAAAAAAATTTTGTCTTATGGGGAAAATGTAGGAAATTGATGTTCCTATTCCTGTCATAGTTGCGAAAAACAAAATGGATTGAAAGCATATTAACGGGTCTATTGAATATGCTAAGTCGGGAAATGGGTGGATTGTTATCAAGTTTTCCAATACGGAACACAAAGATTATGTTTGGTTCAATAGGCCTTACCATGTTAGGGGATCCAACTTTGTTCATAAGGAATGGGTCCCTCTCTTCGATCCTTATTCTGAAATCATCTCTCATATTGATGTTTGGGTTCGTATACCTTGTTTACACTAGTAGAATTCATGCCTAAAAGCGTCTCAAAATTGGCGTCTGTTAAAAGATCAGACGCTAAATCAAAGAAAATGAATTAAAAAAAATATATATAAATTAAAAATTGGCATATGTTTGTTTAAAACAGACGCCAACCTATCTGTAAATTAATTTCCCTTTTCACCATTTTTAGCGGACGCAAATTTCCGAAGTTTTTTTATATTATAGTAAAAAGTGGCGGTTGTTTACCCAATAAACAGACGCCAGTCAGAAAATGGCGTCTGTTGATAGGGTAAATAGCCGCCACTTTTGACATAATTAAAAAAGAATTTAAATCTGCAGCCTCAATAATTGTACTGCATGCAGCGGTCTCGACTTCTCCGTCTGTCTGGCATATATTGAAAAAAGGCTTTGGTGTTATTATCGCTCCCTCTCCCCTATTTTTATCAGTTGAACGAATTGAAAAAGCAAGCACAGCTGAGCGACATTGTTGAAGAAAAGAAGCTCCATCCGCCGCCAGTTCAACTAAAATTAGGTAATTTTATCACTTGTTTTTTATTTAATATCAGTTATAATTTGATTAATATTATGAAAAGTGATTAATTTATAAATTAAATATGGTGAAAAATGAATAATTTGAATATTTGTAGTGTAGTTTTCTTTTTTGTTGAGTTTCATTTTAGATGTAGTTTAGTTGAGTGCGAATAAGTTGACAAATTGAGTAGTTTTAGTTAATTTGTATGAATTGTAATATATTTTGGATGTTGAATTAGAATTTAAGTGTGAAAATAGGGTTCGTAATGTAGATTTATTGAATTTAAATATTGTTTGTATGTTTTATATTGGTTTAATTAATTTTCTGTATGTTTTAGTTTAGGTTTTAGTTTTAGTTTTAGTTTTAGGTTATAATGTTGAGAAGTATAAATATGTTAGGTTGAGCATAATATTGAATTTTATAATGTTTTGTGGTAATTTTAAATATGAATAATTATATTTACTGTGCAAAAAAAATGTATATATAATAATGGATGTAAAATATGTTTAAGTTGAGCATTATGATAAATATTAATATGTAATATGAATTTTGTATCTTTTTGTATGTCTTAAATTTGTGGGAAATTATAATGTGTGTCGATTGAGTATAAATATATATTGTGTTTTAGGATGATTTTTAGGAATTGTGTAAAAACAATTTAATTAATTAGTTAACATGTTTACGTAATATACAATTATGAATACATTTAGTTTAATTTGTATGTTTTGAATTTATAATTTATATTATTTAGTTAATAAGTTAATACTAAAAAAATTACTATATATAAACTATTATTTAATTTGTATGTACGTTGTCATAAAAATTATTATATATAAACTATTATTTAGTAAGGAGGATAATTTATATTTCTAGTATCTTAGTTGTATATGTCATAAAAAGAGGTTGAGTTTGGATCCTATTAGTGTCCAAGGAGAGTGTGTGTTGTGACCTAATAATCTATGGCTGAAAAAGACTTTCATGAGTCGTATCGACTCTCTTTTATTTGTCTATTTCCCAAAAAGTAGCGCAATTTCAGCAGTGAAATTGCGCGAGGTATATAGTGCTCTGGGAGTTAGAAGCGTCTCAGATTCAGTACAATGCAGTGTTTCTATTGTGTAGCCTGGTGGGCAGCAAGACAAGGTGGGTCTGAAAGAGAAGCTTGTAGTAAAGGGTCTAATAGAAATCCTGTTGGTCTTTCTTGCATATAGGATTCATAGGTTGTTCGGTCTCGTTTCGAGCCGAATTCTTCTCTTTATTAGGGAGTTTTTGTATGTTCTAACCCCGTGTGTTATTCTAGTTATGAGTTTTTTGTAGTTTTGTAGGAAAATAAGTAAGCGATCAAAAAAGGCGACAAAACGGAGCAAAAACTTGCCAATCAGGGGGTGAGACAGAAGGTGCGCTCGGCCAAAGCGGAATGGTGGCTCGCCGGCGATGTTCTGGAGGCGGCAAAGCGGTCGTGTAAAATTGAGCCAAGGGGAGGTGAGACAGAAGGTCTGCTCGACCGAGCAGCATATTGGCTCGGTCGAGCCATGCTTCTGTGCATCAACTAGGAAAAGTTCGATGAAAATCGGCTAAGGCATTGAAGGGACAGAGAGCCTGCTCGCCCGAGCAAGAATCCTGCTCGTAGAAGTGAGCTTAATTTGCCGAAGGAAGTCAGAAACGAGGACGGCGACGAGCACGCTGCTCGCCGGCGGGATTCAGCTCGCCCGAGCCAATTCCAAATTCTGCGTATAATCTGGGAACAAAGTGCTGCGTTTTGTGAAACAAACTTAGGGTATTATAAGAGCAATAGCTGCGACTCTTTTAGGGGGGAATGAGCTGAAGCTTTTAGTTTGTAATTAGGGGTTTTTTAATGCTTTCTTAATTAAACTCTACTTTCTCTCTCTAAGTTTTTCTCTCTTGTCTTGTTCTTCAAGTTTTTGGGATTCTTGATTGTAATCAATTTTCTTCAAGTAATTTCAGCCTTCATTAATCTTTATTACCTTGTGCTTAGCTTTGATTTAATTTTGCCTTTGAAAGTTCATAGTGTTAGCCACAAAAACATCCAATCCAACTTTTAGTGAAAAGGGGGATTAAGGGTCACAAATTCCACTCTCAAGTGGGGATTTGGGGATTCTTAGTAATCCAATTCACGATTTCTTGTTTGTTCGGGAGAAATCCAAGTAGATTGAAGATTAGTGAAAGTTTGGATCATCAAAGGTATAATCTCTTGTTCCTAATTTCATTAATTAGTCTTAGTTTTATTGCTTTCTTAATTTCTTGCTTTTAGTTGCTTTCATCTTTTATGGCTTTCTTAATTATCATCATGTTTAGGTTAGTTTATTGCTTATTTACATAATTTATTGCTTTCCGCATTGAGAAAAACCCTTGTACACAAACCAATTACCTAAATTAAACCTAACACCCATCCACATGATGAATGACCCTAACTTAAAACCACAAAAATTACAACCGAACAATGGCGCCGTTGCCGGGGATGGCGTTATTTGGTAGATTAGGCTATTGGTTTGTGTGTACATAGTTTATTGCTTTCTTGATTATGCTAGAAAAAATGTAGCGAAAAAAAAATATTGAATATCGAAAAAAAAGTGAGAAAAGAAAAGAAATAAAATAGAAAAGTAGAAAAAAGAGAGTTATGGATAGTCCCCAATTCCCTCAATTTGAGCATGAAATATTTTGGAGGTATTTTGCTAGATTACATGATTATCGTGCTCAATGTGAATTATATGGTGTCTTCTATGATACTTTAGATCTTTTGGGAATTGTGAATGAGGGTGTGAATTATGAGACCCGAAACCTTTTAGAATATTACGGGTTTTCCAGTTTAGGAGAAGAACCAGCATGGGAGTTACTTGAATGGTTGTCTAGGGATTCCTATGAGTTTGAACAACAAAATGTTAGTCCTTGCTTCCAACCTCCTTATGCACCACCCTTTAGGACCGAAACTGAACAATCATGTGAATACCCCGTGTATGTTGATGATCAATCTTATAATGGGGAATATGTGGAAAAATGTTATGAACTTTCCCAAAGTGCCGATGAGTCTCCTTCCGTGTGCTCCTTGTGTGATTCGCCGTATCATAGTTCAATTTCTTGTTTGCAAGCTACAGTGGCTTCCTTTGAGGCGGAAGTAGAAAAATTATGTGTGAACATGAATGAGTATATGCGTGAATTTGTCCATGAGAGTAATCATAGGGTAGAAACTCCGTCTTCACAAATGGTTGATTCGAATGTTGAAGTAGGTCATTCATCGTCTTTTAGTCCTGAAATGCAAGTTGATTTTTCTGTGTATGATGAGGATGATGACTATTATAACCGACCATGCCTTGGACTACTTAGTGATTCCTTAGCTTTAGCCCCACCTAGTGAGCATGAGGAACTTGTTGATTCTGTGTGTGATGATGTTGAAATTGATGAAAACATGTTAGACAATGAACCATTGTCCACACCATTGTCCATGCCTTTATGTGAAGAAAAGATTGAGTTTAGTGAATGCCATGATGTAATTGAGCATAATCTTGTTGAGAGTGAAATTGAATCTGTTGTGATTGAATGTGTGCTTGATAACGATTTGTTCACTTTCATTGAGGATCATTGCATTAGTGAGGCATTAGCTACCCTTGTATGTGAGTCCATTGATGTGCATACATGTGATGATGAGCATAATTCTTTGGGGAATGATCATGATTGTTTGAACTTGGTTGTTGACAATGATGCTTTTGATGATGACATGCTTTATGAGTCATTCACGATGAGTTATGACCCTGGACCTTCCACTTTCACTTTTGATGTTGCTTTGGATTATACACCTTTGTCTTTTGATGTTGATAGTTCTTCTAGTGAGTCTGATATTGATGAAGATGAAGATGTGGTTGTGTGTGATGTTGGGAGTGTTGTGATGTGGTCTAACCCTCTGTTTTCCTTATCACCTATTGACGATTGTAATGATTATTTGGATGAGAGTGGAGATTTGGAATTTGTGATTGATGAAAATTGCATGGAAATTGAGTTCGAACCATTGTTTGCATCCAAGTCTTCGCATAAGCATGTTCAGAAATGTGTTGTATTGCCTCCTTCCGTTGCTTTGCATACCCAATTTCCATTTGCGAGTCAATGGGAGGACCCATTTGTCATGTATCCTTTCACCATGCCTAGAAAATTCTTGTATATTCATGAATTTCATCAGTTCTATGACTTTTCTAAGGCATTTGATAAATTGTTAAGGGCACTAATGTTTGTTTATGTGCTATTGCGAGTGTGCTCTTACCACCACCATTCTGAGATGCATGAGAGGATGCATGATTTGTTACTCCGGGCGTTGAATGGTTCTGACTTGGTGCCCGATATCGTGAGGTGAGAAGGAATAAGCTTATTGATAAGATGCCTTCGAGGTAATATCCTTCCTCACCTTTTTGTGTATATTTAGTGAGTCGGTTTTCTTTTCTTCTTTTATTTTATTTTTGTGTGTGTCTTTTTCTTTTATTTTGGGGTGCTTGCTTACCTACTTCTGTTTCCATTTGAGGATACGGCAACCTCTTTGTGTGGGAGTGGGAGGGTAGTATGCATTCCGGTTTTTGAGTCCAAAGAAAAGAAAAAAAAAGAGAGTGAGAATTGTTTTGTAAATATTTTAGTTTGTTTTCTTAGTTCTTTAGTCCTTAGAGTCTTGTATAGTTGTTTTTCTTTTTGATCTTGCATGTGAACCATCACACATAGTATGTTTTTCTTGTTTATTTCTAACCTTTGGTGTGATGTTCCTTGGATCGTGGAGTGAATATGCTTGATTGAAGACCTCGAGGTAACCTCTTTCCACTCTCTTTATGTGGATATATCGATGATCCATGTTGCATGCTTGGTTTTCTTTTTGGGTGGCGAACCCCTTGAATGTGAATGTTGGGATTATATTGTTGTTGGAGCCGTGTGGGCTCGGGTCGCCACCGCTTTTTATGTGATAAGTGTTTTATATATATGTTTTTGTTGGTTTTCTACCTCGCTTGTGACACCCTTCTTCTCACAATGGGGACATTGTGATGTCTTGTGTTGGAGTGGGGGTGATATCTTTTATTGCTCATGGGTAGATTACCTAGTTTTTTTTGAGTCTTTTGTTTTTGTTTTTCTTAGTTTGTGTCCAAAATTCTAAAAATATTTTGTATGTGAAAAGAAAAAGGGAAGAAATGTTGTGAAAAACCCAAAAGTGGTTTTTCTTTTTGAAGATGTTTCCGTTCACAGTTGTGTAGATAGTTGTCTAATCAGTTGATTCAATCAGTTAGAAGCGGCCGGTATGAATAATGATGGGCCTTAGGAAGGATTTTTTCCATGACTTATCTCTATTAGACCTCTACATGGAATGGGAAAGCGGAATCCTCAAATCTTACACGCTTTGACTGTGTCTTCTTACCTAAGTTAGACGGTTTTAGTTGTTCAATTGCTTAAGCTCTTAACTAATGCATTAAATAATTATTGTCGGGCCTACCGTCATGGGTTGGTTTGGGTGGATCGACACCCTATGCCCCTTAAGTGCAATGACTCACGTATGGAGAAACCCAGCAGGGAGGGTAACCTCATGAAGGCCGGTGCTTAAATCCCGCAAAACCCGACACAAACGCTCTAAAAGACACAAAACGGATTGAGTGGAAATAAAAGAGCGTAGGTTTTGAAAAAGAAAGAAAAGAGCGAAGCAAGAAAAAAAAAGAAAAAAAAGAGTTGAGCAAAATAATGGTAAGAAAGAGAAAGTAAAAAAAAAAAAGAAAAGAGCAAAGTAAGAAAAAGAAAGAAAAGAGAGCAAAGTAAGAAAAAGAAAGAAAAGAGAGGTTAAAAGAAAAACCAAGAGTGAAGTAGGATAGATAATCCCGAGCTTGAGCATCAGAACAACTCTGATTGTCTGGTTTAGGATAGGAAGAACCGATTAGAGCCCACTTGCACATATGCACGAGGTGTTTTGCTCATCAGGAAGTGTTTGGGTTCAAAATCTCAAAGATTGGCAGTTTTCCAACCTTCGTGTCTTAATTTGTTTATACTTGCTTCTTCCATTTGATTGTTGAGACGGGTTTGGGAACTAGGTGCATGATTGGGGACGGGAATATCTTCTTTGCTTTTGTTTTGTTTCGTTTTTCGGTTTTCATTTCTTTTTCTTTCCCTCTTTCCTTTTTCTATGGCTTTTGTGGGTCTAGTTGCTATAAACCCTCACGAGACCTACCTCGTCCACCCGGGCTGCCGGGGGGTTTAAAGGGCTTGATGCATATGCTAAATGCATCCGCGATTCCTGCGAAAGTGAGTTAGGTTTTCTTAGTTCTTTTCTTTGTTTTTAGTTTGCTCGGGGCGAGCAAACCCTTGTGTGGGAGTGGTGTTCGGTCTCGTTTCGAGCCGAATTCTTCTCTTTATTAGGGAGTTTTTGTATGTTCTAACCCCGTGTGTTATTCTAGTTATGAGTTTTTTGTAGTTTTGTAGGAAAATAAGTAAGCGATCAAAAAAGGCGACAAAGCGAGCAAAACTTGCCAATCGGTGAGGCGGAAGAAGGTCCGCTCGTAGAGCGAGAATGGTGGCTCGCCCGGCGATGTTCTGGAGAGCAAAAGCGGTCGAGTAAAATTGAGCCAAGGGAGGTGAGGCGGAAGGTGCGCTCGGCCGAAGCGGATATTGGCGGTCGAGCCATGCTCGGTCGAGCCATCAACTAGGAAAAGTTCGATGAAAATCGGCTAAGGCATTGAAGGGACAGAGAGCGTGCTCGCCCGAGCAAGAATCCTGCTCGGCCGAGCTGAGCTTCTGAGCTGCCAAGGAAGTCGCCAAGAACGAGGACAAAGACGCACGCCCGCCGCTCGAGCGGATTGCTCGCCTGAGCCAATTCCAAATTCTGGAACAAAGTCTGCGTTTTGTAAACAAACTTAGGGTATTATAAGAGCAATAGTGCGACTCTTTTAGGGGAATGAGTGAAGCTTTTAGTTTGTAATTAGGGGTTTTTAATGCTTTCTTAATTAAACTCTACTTTCTCTCTAAGTTTTTCTCTCTTGTCTTGTTCTTCAAGTTTTTGGGATTCTTGATTGTAATCAATTTTCTTCAAGTAATTTCAGCCTTCATTAATCTTTATTACCTTGTGCTTAGCTTTGATTTAATTTTGCCTTTGAAAGTTCATAGTGTTAGCTACAAAACATCCAATCCAACTTTTAGTGAAAAGGGGGATTAAGGGTCACAAATTCCACTCTCAAGTGGGGATTTGGGGATTCTTAGTAATCCAATTCACGATTTCTTGTTTGTTCGGGAGAAATCCAAGTAGATTGAAGATTAGTGAAAGTTTGGATCATCAAAGGTATAATCTCTTGTTCCTAATTTCATTAATTAGTCTTAGTTTTATTGCTTTCTTAATTTCTTGCTTTTAGTTGCTTTCATCTTTTATGGCTTTCTTAATTATCATCATGTTTAGGTTAGTTTATTGCTTATTTACATAATTTATTGCTTTCCGCATTGAGAAAAACCCTTGTACACAAACCAATTACCTAAATTAAACCTAACACCCATCCCTGTGGACCGACAACCCTAACTTAAAACCACAAAAATTACAACCGAACAAAGTAAGGCACGATGCTGCAAATTCAATGCTTTGATGGACCTATGAATCTTACATACAAGAAAGTCCAACATAATTTCTATTAGACCCTTTACTGCAAGCTTCTCTTTCAGACCCACCTTGTCTTGCTGCCCACCAGGCTACACAATAGAAACACTGCATTGTACCGAATTTGAGACGCTTCTAACTCCCAGAGCACTATATACCTCGCGCAATTTCACTGCTGAGATTGCGCTACTTTTTGGGAAACAGACAAATAAAGGAGAAGTCAGTACGACTCATGAAAGTCTTTTTCAGCCATAGATTAACAGTTAACAAACACACTCTCCTTGGACAATAACAGGATCCACTTGCCTGGTGACATAGCTTAGTTGTAGATGCCATAAAAAAGTGTTGAGTTTGGATGATTTTGATAATATGTAATCAAGTACGTTATTGAATAATACAATTAAACATAAACTATTATAATTATGAATTTACGGACGTACTGAATAATTTATTACCATTAATTTTTTAGTACTGAAACGGATGTTTATTATTAATTAAATTCATGAATAGATTCACGCACATTATGGATGGGCCCCACATCGCCGTTAGATGTACGAGAGGTTTGAACCAGATAGGAGGGTTATCAGGGCATAATGGGCTGTTGGGGTAGACATGTTTGATCAATTTGCAAAGAGTAATTCGTATGAGTATCCGAGGACTGGAAAGTATCGGTGTCCATGTGTGAAGTGCAAGAATAAGAGCGGATTTAGTCCCGATGAAGTTAAATATCATTTGTATATGCGAGGGTTTATGGAACGATATTGGTGTTGGAGGAGCCATGGTGAAGAATGGGGTGACTATGATGATGAGGATGGCAGCGGTGTCGATGCGGAAGGTGAGTGGGAACCTTCTGCAGGTAGTCCGCCGACAAAGGAGGAATTGAATCAGCCACCGTTCATTGACAGAACGGAAGAGATGATGAATGATTTCGTCATGGCGAATATGGCGCCTAATGCAGGAGCTCAACAATTTTATGATATGCTTCAATCTGCTTAACAGCCTCTGTGGGAAGGGTGTGCGACTCAATATGAGTTGTCCACTGCCGTGAGACTGATCAGTCATAAGTCGAAGCACAATTTATCGGAGCAGGCAATTAACGATATCATGGAACTGATGAGTGAGAGATGTCCCCAGTCGAACCTAGTGCCTATAAACTACGATGAGTTGAAAAAAAGAAGGTTAAGAAGTTGGGATGGGCTATGAAACAATTGATTGTTGCCTTAGTGGATGCATGATCTACTATAAGGATGATGCACATCTCACTGAATGTAAATTTAGTGGTCATCCTAGGTATAAGCCACACAAATCGTCAACCACGACAAAGAAAGGTGTCCCGTACAAGAAAATGTTTTACTTTCCCTTTACGCCTAGGTTGCAGCGTCTGTATGCCTCGAGGAATACGGCCGGGCATATGAGATGGCACGCGGAGAACAAACGCGAGGAAGGTGTTCTTTACATCCGCCGGACGACGCCTCATGGAAAATGTTCGACATCGTGCATCCAGACTTTGCGGGAAAATCACAAAATGTAAGGTTGGGCCTGTGTGCGGATGAGTTTATACCGTTCAACATGACAGGGAGATCATATTCGATATGGCCGATTATAGTTACTCCTTACAACTTGCCACCCAAATTGTGCATGACGACATTGTACATGTTCCTCACATGTATTATTCCAGGTCCAAAGAACCCAGGAAATAAAATTGATGTCTTCCTCCAACCCTTGGTGGACGAGCTGCAACGCTTATGGGTGGGTGTTGAAACATACGACATCTCCAAAAGATAAAATTTTAACATGAGGGCATCTAATTTGATGTGGATGGTGAATGATTTTCCGGCCCTTGGCATGCTATCTGGAAAAACGATTATGATATCTACGAGGAGGTAAAGCACTTATCCAAGGTGACTACCCATGGCGACTTTGTAGTCCCGGGATTCAGAGAGAATGCTCATAATTGGAAGAAACAAAGTATCTTTTGGGAGTTGCCTTATTGGAAGGATCACATGGTTCCACACAACTTAGATGTGATGCACATTGAGAAGAACTTTGTGGACAACATCGTAAACATGGTGATGGGGGTGGACGGCAAAACGAAGGATGATGGAAATGTAAGGAGGGACGTGGCGGACATTTGTGACAGGCCGGAACTCCATCTATTGCCTGGTCTGAACAGTAAACCCCTATAGCCAAGAGCCAAATATATTCTTCCTGAGGATAAGCGATCACACGTCTGTGATTGGGCACAACAGCTTCGTTTGCCCAACGCTTATGCTTCGAACTTCGCGAACTGTGTCGATGCATTAGGTAAAAGGTTTCAAAACTTTAAAAGACATGACTGTCATGTGTTCATGCAGACACTTTTACCTGTTGCGTTTCGGGCACTTCCTGATGATGTGTTGGAGCCACTCGTTCAGTTAAGCTAATGGTTCAAGAGCATGTGCTCCACAACATTGAAGCACAGTGACTTAGTCCGGCTTGAGAAAGAAATTCCCATAATAATATGCAAGCGGGAGACCATATTTCCCCCGACTTCTTCAACATAATGGAACACTTGCCCACTCACCTGGTTCAAGAGGCACTCTTTGGTGGTCCTGTTCAATATCGTTGGATGTATCCCTTTGAGAGGTATTTCCGGTGGTTGAAGAAGAAAATAAAGAACAAAGCACACCCCGAAAGATCTGTGGCTCAAGCGTACCTCATGTTTGAGATTTCCCAATTTGCATCTACATACTTTGAGCCGGATGTATCTTCTACATCAACAAGCATGCGTAACAAAGATGTGACCATTAATGACGAGGATGATCCAACGTTATTGTCGGTTTTCAAGCACAGTGGGACCCCCGTGGAAGGTGTAAACACGAGGTGGCTTACCGATCAAGAGTACAAAGCAGCACACCTGCACGTTCTACTAAACTGCAAAGAAGTCACCCACTACTTAGAGTAAGCAATGCTAAATTACAGCTTGATTAAGTTTGTCATTATCCATTACATCGGGTATTTGATCGCTACTCGATATAATTAATGAGCTTGTATCCCGCGCAGCTTGTTTAAGAATTACAAGTTGAATTCATTTCCCAATGCCACGGATACTTAATTGGATCAGATGATTGAAGCAGAGTTCGGTCAATGGTTTTATCAGCTAACTGTGAGATTCGCAATCATTTCAACAATTTCGATATAGACCATATTTAAACGAAGCTTAAACTATTCAACATCTAACTGTTACTCCATCTGTAGGAAAATTGGGAAGCCTTTCGGTTTTACAAAGATGAGCGTCATGAACACCTTTACCAATTAGCCCGTATGCCTTCCCCTAAAGTGACCACGTGGAGTGCTTATCGAGTCACGTGTTCTTATTTCACACCAAAGCAAGGAGTGACTCAGTGACTTCGTATAGTGCATGGGTGTGTGTCAAAGGCACGGGTGGCGGTGGATTTGTTGATGACTTCTACGATGTTCTCAAAGAAGTCATCGCACTAGAATATGTTCGGCCTGTCAACAAGAAGAGCATATTGTTTAGGTGTGATTGGTTTGACAATACTCCGGTACGAGGTGTACGTTTACCAAGGTTATGCCCGTTTGTTGAATTACGCAAGGAGAGATGGTACAGGAAGTACGACCCATTCATCTTGGCGGGATGCGCAACCCAAGTGTTGTTCATGAATTACCCGACAGGCATACGAGATAAAGCTAACTAGTGGGTTGTGGTTCCTAACAAACCATCATATGCACAGTACAAGCAGTACAAACTTCCGTTGGCTCTCCAAGATAATCAACCAAGAGTTGTTGTCCCGATCAACCCTAACGACGGTACCGTTTCACAAGTACTCGCAATTGAAGGGGTATACGATGAGGTTGCTGACATGGATAACACCTAATTAATAGTGGGTGGTAATACGTCTGATATATCCAACGAGAACGATGGAGACAACGACGATGACGAAAATGATGATGGTGACGATGAGGATGTGGATGACGACGATGAAGACAACGATGACTATTAAATAAGAATACAATACTCGAATTTTGATTGTGTAACAAGTGTCTGTAACGAACATTGTCAATTGCTAAATGAAAACTATTTCATTGTGTATTCTATTGTACATCCATCTGTTGTCTCGTTATTAATATTTATTTGTGTTACTAAGTCTGTAAAGATTTGTATTTCATGGGAGTTGAAACTAATTCATATTTTTTGATATTTTATTTTGTAGTTAACATGACAGGAACAGAGCAATCCCGCAGAGGTCGGACCCGTGGAGGGTCTAGACCTAATGCCAAAGGTGGTTCATCCTCTAACCCGCAATCACCATACATTCCTCAGTTTGATCTCGTCCCTGATGATGTTCCTGAACCTTAAGGGACCAACTTCGATCTATTTTACAACTAGACCTCTCCATCATGGATCTCATGCAGTTCTTTGTGCCCGGTATGTTAGGAGCGAACCAAACGGTGGGCGAGTATTATGATCAGGGGTTTCAGGGGGGGCCCAAACTAATGAGGGGGTGCCCAAACTGATCAAACTGAAGGGGAGGGAAACCAGATCGAACAGGGGGTCCCCAAACTAAAGGGGAGGTCGACACCCAAATGGAGCAGGAGGATGTTAGTGACCGCTACCGTATCGAGCTTGACGTACCGGTAAATACTGCAAGAACTTTAAATGGTAAATTTATCATTGAACCCTGTAATGGCACGTGAGTATCAGTCTGAACTTTGATTATGCATTTGTAACTTTGTGTTTAAATATAATTTTGTATGTGTATGGCCTCTAACCGATGTTTCATTTCTTATTGTTTAAGTGTGTCGCCTTATGGGTCATACGCAGTCAGGGCCATTATGGACATAGTGAAGCAAAATTTCAAAGGCTTTTGGCCTAAATAGAAAATAGTGCATGAGGATATGCGTGAGATTATATTTGATGAGTTCAAGGTAAACACCTTGCATGGTCTCGTGTAACAGTGGTTTTGTGGACCTCAGTTTTGTCGTTCTCTCTCAGGGAGCTGGCGGCCTTGGTCATAGAAACTATGTCAATGGTCGGGATGAGATTGCTAAGGTAAGGTATATCGGTTTGAAAGGGTCACAAAGCGAGAAACAAAACTAAGGTCAATCAAGAAAATGGAAAATGGGCTTCGGAGGCTTTTCGGGATGCAAACGGGGATGAGGAAATGGGTTTTGCAACAAGGGAATAACAAGAAGGGAGAATCAAGTGGCAATTTCGTTAGAAAATACCCACCGAGCTTCCTAACACTTCGGTCTGCAAGTTGCAAGTGGATAGTTGTAGGGGTCAAGTCATCAAGGTTCAACTTCTTACATATAGAGTGTGACATGACACTAACACTTGCCCCCAAGTCACATAATGCATTATCAATCGTCATTTCACCAATTAAGCAAGGAATAGAGAAACTACCGGGATCGGCTAGTTTCTTGGGAGTCTTGCTCCCCATAATGGCATTGCAACTAACCGTGAGATGAACGGTCGATGACTCCTTGATTCGTCTCTTGTTTGTCAAAAGGTCCTTGAGATGTTTCTTAAATGAAGGGACCTCTGACATGGCATCTAGAAATGGTATATTGACTTGGAGATTCTTCATCATCAAAATAAACTTGGAGAATTTATCATCATTCTTCTGGTGAACCAATCTTCCGGGAAATGGAACTGGAGGTCTATATGAAACGGGTTTCTCCAATGGGTTTACATGAATATCCTCCCTCAAGACTTCCTTTCCTTTCTCCCGTCTTTTCTCAATCTCCACCCTCTCTTCCAACTTCTCTTTTTCTTCATCCTCGGCCTCATTAACCACAACATCATTCTCCTTTTCTTCAATCCTAGCCTGCTCAACTTCTAAGTCCTCCTCTTCATTGCTATCCACCTCAACTCCCTCATTTTCTCCCAAAGGTCTCTCCTCCTCCACATTCTCCTCCACTACCATAGGTTCTTCAATTTTTCTTCCACTCATTAGGGTAATGGCTTCAACTTGCTCCCCTTGGATGGGTTGAGGTTGAATGGGTTCAGAAAAGTATACTTGTCGTGCAACTTGGGTCATTTGGGTTTCAAGGTCTCTAAGGCGAGCACCCTCACTTTCTTGATTAGCCACAATTTGTTGCAACAACTTTTCAATTATAGAATCTTGGGATAGCTGAGAAAATTGGGGTTGTGGGGTGGGTTGATGTGAAAACTCTTCTTGAAAATGTGCATGATGGTCATAAAATTGAGAAACAGGATCAAATATAGGATTGGCAAATGTAGTGTAACCAGGATCATCACCTTCATAAGAATGGGAATAAAGTTGGTTGGAATAAACGGCATTCACATGTTCTACTTGACGATACTCTACACAT
Organism: Portulaca oleracea; assembly: GCA_029582165.1. NCBI lineage: Eukaryota > Viridiplantae > Streptophyta > Magnoliopsida > Caryophyllales > Portulacaceae > Portulaca > Portulaca oleracea. The sequence continues at coordinate 28,502,341 of CM055869.1, forward strand.
TGATGCTCGAGATGTGGACCAAAACACAACTTACAAATATGCACAATGGGAATAGGTGTGGATGCAGAGGTTTGCATACCTCGGGCTAAGTTCAACTGGTTGGAAACTTCATCATTCACCATCTTCTTTTGCAAATCAAGGACGGTAGCCATTAGAAGCTTGATAGTGGGGTTGTGTTCCAAAGAATGATCCCCATTTCCTGAATTTTGGCTGCCTCCCCAACTAGGAACATTCTGAGATAGCTCATGAAGAAAAATATTGGGTTCCTCCGCAGTCTTCTTTAGGAACATCCCTCCGGACGCATTATTAATAGATTCTCTAAGAGGACCATGGAGCCCATGAAAGAAGTGTTGAAGCAACATCCAATCCGGTAAATTATGATGAGGGCACTGTTGTTGAAGACTCTTAAATCTCCCCCAAGCGCCAAAAAGACTCTCTCCCGGCCCTTGCTTGAAAGTTAGAATTTCTGCCCGAAGTCTGTGTGTCTCCTCTACCGGAAAGAAATGATGAAGAAAATCTCCTTTGAGTGCCTCCCATGAAGAATAAAAATCAGGTGGACATGTTTGTAGCCATATCTTTACTTTCCCCGCAAGAGTGAGAGGAAAGAACTTCAACTTCAAATATTCTGATGATATCCTTGGAATGTGCATAAAGTTAATCCGGTCTTCAAACTTATCAATATGAGCAATTGGACATTCAGCAGCATCGTCCCCATGAAACGAGTTTCTTTCGAAGACTTCAAGTACGGTTTAAACTCAAACACAGCATCGGGTGGTAATGGTGGTAATGTGATAGGACTGCCTCCCGTACCCAATGATGGAACGGTATATGATAGAAGGGTACGAGGTGAACCAGCTTGAGCTTCACCCATTAGAACACGAAGACTCCTACAAGAAATGAAGAAGCATCAAATTCATTTGGATTGACACAAACTTATTTCTAGCGTGAAAGCAAACTCAAATAACCAAAAACCAAGAAGCTAAAACTAGGGGCGCTGGCTCCCCAGCAACGGCGCCATTTTGTGTAACAGTGGTTTGTGAGACCTCGGTTTTGTCGTTCTCTCTCAGGGAGCTGGCGGCCTTGGTTATAGAAACTAAGTCAATGGTCGGGTTAAGATTGCTAAGGTAAGGTATTCGGTTGAAAGGGTCACAACGCAAGAAACAAAACTAAGGTCGGTCAAGAAATGGAAAATGGGCTTCGGAGGCTTTTCGGGATGCAAACGGGGATGAGGAAATGGGTTTTGCAACAAGGGAATAACAAGGAGGAAAATCAAGTGGAAATTCCGTTAGAAAATACCCACCGAGCTTCCTCATTCAAGGATAGTCTGGATTAACTTCCCCAAAGTCCACCACGGACCCGGAGGGTTAATGAAACGGAATTCCTACTTAGCCTCTATTCACTTTCGTGAGTAGAGTACTAACTATCCCAATTCCAACCTTCCAACTCAAGTGTTGGATGTGTTTGGGGACTTTCGAACCCAAATACATCCCATATGAGGGAAGGGAAGGAGTGGAAAATTGATTTCCCAACTAATTACTCACTAATATTGCTAACCCAAACCTAATCACCCATTCACACCCTTAATTACCCCCTAACCCATAGGGTTTCCAGCCACTAATCATGATAAAAACTAAGCTAACAACATCCAAACCAAACCTAAACATGATTTCTAACATCCAACAATCAAGAACAAGCAAAATAATCAAAATAGCAAGCAAAGAAATTAAAGAACAAGCAAGGTAATTAGTAAAGTAATTAATAAAAGAGTTAAGGGAAGAGAATACTTATCAAAATGCTGTAGATGAACAAGAGAAAGCAATAAAAAGTTGATCCAACAATCTCTCAATTGTTTGAATACCCAAATCTTTAGTAACAAACACAAATCACCAAAACCCTAGATTAATCTCTCACTAGTCACTAATTTCTCTCTAAAATCCACTAATTACAAGCTGAAAAAATGTCTAAGTCTATCCCTAGATGCCCCCCAAGAAATCGTCAAAGAGGTATATATATACAAGTGAAATTTAGTTGGCAAAATGCAGCACTTCAAGCCGAAAACACGCGCAGGACATAGGGAGACCGTGGGTACGGTCCTAGCGAAAAAGGCTGGGCGATTTCGAGCTTCGAGAGACCGTAGGTACGGTCTCCTTCGGGATTAGGAGGTCGCGGGCGCGACCCATATGGTAGCGGGCGCTACCGTCTTCAGTTGACGATTCAAGGTCGACTTTGAGCACAGCAGCAGGGGGGTCACGGGCGCTACCATAGAGGTAGCGGACGCTACCATAGAGGTAGCGGGTGCTACGCCAAGGGTAGCGAGGGCTACCCTACTCTTTTCGTCCCTTTGTTTCTTCCTTCTTTCCAAGGCATGTAACACCCGTTTCGAGGATCGTAGTGGGTGTTACCTCACTAATTGACACCAAAGGTGGGGAAAGAGGTCTCGGGTCAACTCCGCCTCGACTCTCGGTCCGGCTCGGCTTGGGAAATCACCAAAAATGCTCTAAAATGGCCCGTTTTACCTCGTTTTGAATAAAAACACCAAAACATAATAAATAACCAAAAACATACTAAAAAGCCATGAAAATAAACACGAAACGAGTCAAAAACCTAAGAATTAAGGCGTTATTCAGACACAAAATTGGGTCTAAACATTTCCTCTTTAAATTTTGTGTACGTAGGCATTCCTAATGAGTTGTATTAATATGAATTGGTGTATGTTTGTGTATGGTAAGTCGGCGTGTGACCGTTGAGATATATTAATATGAATTGGTGAATGTAAAATGAGGGATAATTGTCCATTTATAGGGGAAACTATGCCAAAAAAATTTCAGGGTTTATGATTTTAAAAATATATTAATTGTGTAGCTTGTTTAATTTGCATGCTTAATTCTTCATGTGTGGTTTAAATGTAGAAAAAATATCGGTGGAAGGAGCAACATGAGGCGTATATATATGAATGGTTCAGATGTCAGGCTATCAAACAATTCGCCGACGCTATCGGCAAATCAAAAAAGCGTTGGCAGATGGGGAAAGGCAAACCAAAATGGATTGTTGATGACGAAATTTGGAACAAACTCGTTGATCTATGGCAAAACCCCAAGTTCGCTGAAAAGTGCAGCAATATGAGCCGGGCAAGGAAGATAGACCAAGAGAAGAGTCCACCATCACACACAATGGGCCCAGTTCCATTCGATATCGTCAGACAAAAATTGGTAAGTTAATTATGACTTTATATATATACAACGTCGTACATATATATGTTTTAACTAGTGTACAAACCCCAAACAATTTAACGTTTGTATATGAACTTACGTACAGAAATTTAAAAAAAAAAAAGGAGTTGACCCTACCATATGGGAACAATTCGAAGCGACCCATATGAAGAAGGGCACCGATCAGTGGATGGACGACAGGTTCAGGCAGCTTGAGGTAAGTACCTTCATCATTCAATATTTAAGTTATTATATACGATTTACGTATGAACATTAACTTTAATTCGCTAATTCCAATTACTCTTTCTATGTATCCACCAGGATAATATGCATAGCGATTATGAATCATACAAACGGGAGATGGCGGCAAAGCAGCGGGAGGACGGTCAACCAGTTGCTCCTATCATGTCTGAAGATGAGTTGTGGTTTAACAAACAACTGCAAATTCGGGGACACGTCATAGGCGTGGGGGTTGTGGGGGAAGCTATGAAGACGCAGTTCCCCCACATCGCATCTAGGAGACGTGCACGACGTCGTAATGACTCCGATCGCTTCGGCGTCCAAGCCTCTATTACGGAGATGAACAAAGAGCTTCAGCGTCAACTCAAGGAAGAAAGGCGCAAAAACGAGGAAAAAAGGCGCAAAATGGAGGCAGACTTCGAGAAAAAATTAGAGGAACAAAGGCGCCGAACTAACGAAAATCTAGCGGAACAAGTAAGGCAACAAGTAATGGAACAAATGTCGCAGATGCAACGACAGTACCAACAGCCACCACCTTATAACTTGCAAGCATCTTTCCTCGCTGTACCAATAGCCACCAACAGTACCAAGTAGTGGATATGGGCAATGGGGCCATCCACCGTTCACCGGATACCCTCCCTCGCCACTGCATTATACCTCAATGCCCCGCCACCGTACTTCTCGCCGGACCACCCCGTCTCAACTAGCCCAACCTCAGCCCACCACGACTCATGATCATGACTCATTATTTGCTTACCCAGGTAAACGTTTTTATTCACATATCACAAAATTAAATTACTTAAACGTTGCAATAATTAAGCATATTTATATATTATACATTTAGTTAATAATTAATTATATAAATTGTTGTATCCCAGGTAACCTTTTAATGAAAAGTTCCTACGATTTGATGTACGGTAATGATGATGATGATGATGATGAGGAGGAGGAGGAGGAGGAGGAGGAGGAGGAACAGGAAAATGACGACAATACGGATGAAGATTAATTATTTTGATTTTATTTTACAATATTTGAAAATTTCAACACTTTCTTATTATACTTGAATTATACGTTTAAACAACGATATATTTACTAATTATGGACGTACGTATTTATTAGCTTAACATATATATATATATAAAACTACACCACGTACGTACCCATAACTTTATATATATATATATATATATATATATATATATATATATATATATATATATATATATATATATATATAATTATTTAATTATATAATTAATCAATATATAACATTAATATATATATATATATATAATAATTATATAATAAATCAATATATAGCATTAATATAGCATTAATAATTAACTATAACTAATTAACAATATATACTAATTAATACTTATACTAATTAACAATGTAACATATACATATATAAGTTATTTAGCTAGTTATAGCTAATTAATAATTAACCATAACTAAAATCATGTATACATATATACGTACGTACATGCACATTAATATTTAGCACCGGGTCGAGATTGATATTATTTTAATTTGTCTTTTCATTAACATTTAATTAACAATTAATTAACAATTCTATACATTAATTATCTACAATAACATTAACAATTAATAATATAAATATTATTAAATATATATATTATAATAATACATAATTAATAGTTATAATTAATAATAATAATAATAAATATAAGTGTATTAAATTTGCTTGGTCTGTTTGTACATCAATTGCAAAGCACGTTTAAACAATGGTAAAGAAATTGCAATTGATCATGTTGATAATTGTTGAGCAAAAATTTAATAACATAACATAAATTAAATAAATTGCCCACACAATCTCCCGACATATTTTTGTATATATCGGTTTATTATTTTCTTTGAGTACAACCCTATTCAAGAGGATGAACCTCCTTAATTACGTCCCCTTTTGGGAGACCACCCTTTGGTTCCGACTCGCTTCGTTTAACTGTCTTTCCTTCTTTTGATTCATTTTAGTCGAGGTAAATTTGCGTCAGCTTTATGTCTGACCCCTAACTTAGTTGCATCAGATAGTGGCCGAATAGGCACCTTCTAGGAAGGGTACTACCCGTACACATTCTTCATGTGCAGGTTAGGGGGGAAATTTAGTTAGTTTGGAATTCGGGTTGCACTCACTATTTATTGTGAGTTGCCTACGTACCCCTTTGAAGGGGATCAAACCGATCGTAGTTCATTTGGAAATTTGAGTGTTTATTTGGGTTTGACTTAGGTTAAATTAATAACCATTATTTTTGACCCATTTTTGTTATTTGTTCGGCTAAATAAATAGCCGAAACAGGGACTCGAATTTGTTGCGCAATTTTGGCCGAATTAACATTATAGCCTTTCCGTTATTTTTATCACTTTCCGACTTAGTCCTTCATGGGGTCGGATGATTTAATTTGACTTGTCGATCGCACCCGTAATACAAGTACTTGTTACGGGCTTCCTACGTACTCTTGTTGAGATCAAATCGACGTAGTTCTAGACCCGTTTTGAGTCTACAGCTCGAATAAAAATCCAAAAGGAATTTTATGAGCTTAGAACTTTGTATTTGGATGAAGTTTAGTCCATTTGATGGGCTTGAGATTTGGAAGGTATAATTTTGTGGAGTTTGGGTTTCGCCTGTTTTGGTTACAAAATGATACGATATGAAACCGTAGGCTATATAAATTTGAGATTTGGCTTTTTTAGGAAAGAGAGGGAAACTTTTGTGAGCTAGGGTTTGTGTTTGGCTCGGGGTTAGGTCCATTTGACGGACTTGAAATTTAGAATGGATCATTTTGTGGGACTTGCATTTGGCTAGTTTCAGGTTACGAGAAAAAAAATGTATTATGTTACCAAAAGTCGTGGGATTTTGCATTTAGCCCTTTTAGGACGGTGGGACAAAATTGAGAGCTTGGACTTTGTGTTTGGCTCGAGTTTGGTCCATTTAAGGGACTTAAAATACAACAGGAAAGACCTGTGTCGGAATCGACTCGTTTTGGTTACAGGAAAACATTTCGTAACTATAAGTTGCAAGAAGCTGGAAATTTGGCCATTTTAACAAATAGGGGAATATTTGCGAGATTAGACTTTTTGTCTGACTCGTGTTTGGTCCCTTTAACGGATTTGAAATTTGACAGGAAACCCGTAACGGGGTTGTCATGTCTCAGTTACAGGAAAACATTTTGCTGTCACAAGTTATATATTCCCGCAAGATGGCCCTTTAATGAGTGGGGGGAATTTGTGAGCTCCAAAATTTGTAATGGGTTTGGTTTTGGTCCATTTGGCGGACTTGGCTATTTGACAGGACAACCTGTATCTTTGAACGGATGACCTGTTTATCCGTTTATGTCACATATCATACATGACATAGGGTCGAAAATAGACATTTTAGAATTTTTGTGAGAGCGGGGTTTTTTGTGAGCTTGGGTATTTTTATTTGGCTCGAATTTGGTCTGTTTGGAGGACTATGAAATTTGACAGGGTAGGTTGACATTTTTGTGGAGCTTTGATCATTTAGCTCGCGACACGTAACTCAACGATGTTTTATTTATCCCTCACAAAAATAAAATGGCTTAAATATCAACCCAAAAAATATAATTTGAACATTTTTGGATTTGTGACTGAACCCGAAAAATTTAATGTCCAGGTTTCCTACGTACCCTTGCTGGGATCAAGTCAACGTAGTTCTAAACAGAAGTTTGACTTGTATCATATATGTATTGGATTAATACCATACGACAAGCCAAGGCCCATTCACCTTTGTATGAACACAAACCTATGCGAATTTGGCAAGGCTTAAATCCAAGTGGATCCCTTCATTTCAAACCCCCTACTTTGTCATCCCATTTTTCGACTTTGTGAGAAACAATCAAGGTCACCTAAAAAGAACAACAAGGCATCCAACATGGGAATCTTGTATTTTCACACTCTTACAACTTTATGTATGAATAAAGCAAGCATGGGAATTCTGTTCGTGGAGTGTCACAAATACGGCATAGGTCATCATGCCCTTTGACGAGTCTTCCGAACTCAGAGTTCCCATGAACAAAGGCTTGAGACTACTAGGACCATATCAAGCTATAGGGCCCGGGTTCGAGTCCAATTTTCCCTTACTGTAAATGTACGTAAGGGAAAATTACAGTGTGGCTTGCACCAGGCTTTCGTTGCCAAGATGTCAAATGACTTTTGTCAATATGAGAATCCTTTACAGGAATCCAAACATTATATCCATTTGTAATAGGTGAAGAATTGGAGCATTCCTACCACAATTTACGATATATCTGAAAGTCTTGCTTACCGTGGGCCTTCATCAGGGTCTTTAATTAATGTCACCCATTAAAAATGACATGAAAGTTGATCAGGATGACAATATAATTATTGATTAACATGTTCCCATGTTTTCCGCAATAAATATTCACACCCTTTTGTCAATCAAGCTTCCACTTTACATTTCACCTTAGACTCCAGATTTTAACCTCTGAGAGAATTAAATTGTGATATGCGTCAACTCCACTTTTTGTCCCATATATGTTCATTCTTGGGGTTAAAAAAAATTGTTGTCTCTATTTCATCTTCTTTCAAAGTGAATGCTTGAACCCAATTGAATTTTAAGTTTATGAAACCAAATGTTATTCCGGACAGCAATAGAGACATCCAAAATTCATAGTTTTATGAGTCCAACAAGATCCAAGCACCAAAAGACTAATTAAAGATATAGGTCTTTACAAACCCAGGATTCCTAAGAATCATGAATTATGTAGGTCGTTACCAACCCGTGATCCACAAGGATCCAATTTTTGTGGGTCGTCACCAACCCGGGATCCGCAAGGATCCAATTTTGGTGGGTCGTTGCCAACCTAGGATCCGCAAGGATCCAAAATTTTGTGGGTCATTGCCAACCCAGGATCCGCAAGGATCAATTTATATGGGTCGTTGCCAACCCGAGATCCGCAAGGATCCAATTTTTGTGGGTCGTCGCCAACCTAGGATCCGCAAGGATCAAATTTTTATGGGTCGTAGCCAACCCGAGATCCACAAGGATCCATTTTTATGAGTTCTTATAGACTCGGGATATCACGGGTATCCAATTACCGATCGTCACCAATCGGCACCGGACGTCATTCCAAGCCTATATTACACTCAATCATGTTTGACTGCCCTTAACTCAGAATTTGGATGAACATGAGTCAAGAAGACACATCAAACAGCCACTTATGAGCATTTTAAACATAGAACTGAAGAGATACGATGATTTTGGCTAGACGCGACCCAAAATTATGGGTCTTTGCAAACCTAGGAAAGGATCCAATTTCTTATGAGTCCCAAAGGACCCGGGATTCCTAATGGATAATGAGAGACCCGAAACTCTTACGAGTTGGACGGTGAACTTGGATTCGAAGATTTGATTTTTGTGTCAGGAATTGGACAAAGCTTGATTTGTGGTGGGTTGGCTGCCATGGATGGGTGGAGCTTCTCATATTTAGTCACGAGAAAGAAGAAACGTTGAGAGAAGATTGATATGGAAAAAGAAGAGGAACCATCTCAATAGCCGGTTTTTTATACCTTTGGGCTACTAAAAATTCCCCGAGTCTGATTTTGTAGCAACCCTAACTTTCTCCTTGCTCTGTCTTCAATCGTCTTCTCCGTTTGTTTCTTTTTTTTTACCAGAAATTTTCTCCAGAGGCCGGAAGAGAGACTGAGCACCAACCCCCTTTTTTTGCTCTCTGCTCCGTCCTTTTTATACTTTAAAGAGAGCAGTTGCATGTTGTCCGTTACTATAGCAATTAAGGGAGAAACGTGGGAACAGGGAGGCCTACCATTCTAACTTCCCTTTTATTATTTCCTGTGAATGTAACTAGCAACCATCTACCACATCCTTTTTTTCATGAAAAACTTTATCACTTTTCTCTTTTTTTTTCTGGATAACATGAAGACTAGCCCAAGCACATGAAATAAACTAATAAAAAAAAGGTTTGTGAATTTATGAACAATCAATTTGAATTGTCCGAAACCTTTTTTTTAAACAAAATGTAACTAGGAATATTTTAGCGCAAAAAAAAACTCCTAATTTTTACAACTTTAAAATATGTTAAAATTTTACATTCAACAGTTGCCCCCCGAACGTTGTACATGCGAATTGTCTTGAGCATGTACAAAGTTCGTATTTGTTGAATGAGTTTTGTTCTTACCCCACTTTCAGTTGTACATGATTTTTGTACCACCATATTGATCAGGGTTGGAACTTGGTTATCTCCCAAAAGTTGTAATATAGCATAAGAGAGTTTTAACAAGTCACCTTCTAGGAAGGGTCCATGTCTCCACTCGACATCCTATGCTAACTTTGGGGTGTATTTTGGCTTTGTTTTATTTGACAAGCCATATTTACGTCAAAATTATCGTCATGGAACAAAGCTAAGCATGGTAAGATCGTGTTATACAAACCATGCATTTTATTGCTTTGTAATATTCTCATGACAAGAAGAAGATTTATTTACTCCCTTTTTCATTATTCCTAAACAATAAGGAATATTTTGCCCCCTGTTATTTTTTCAAGGGGGGGAAGGGCATTTGGTTTGTTGTTGTGGACGGGTCTAGCGTTAAGGCCAGATTGCCTACGTACCCCCTTTATGAGGGATCAAGCCATTCGTAGTTCACTTGAAGTCAACAATCACCAACTTCAAGTAAAGTTTCTTCATAAATTTGCTGTTAACACATGAATGAGTCACTTCTTCATCAGGGTTTGAGACAGGGCCGGATCCAATATGGGTTCACGTGGGGTCAAGTGACCCCGCTTAAAAAAAATCGAAAATTTCATGTTTTTATGAATAGAACTGGGTAAAACAGTAAAAATACAATATGTGACAACTAAGAATCACAAAAACTGTTGCAGTTGAGTGGTGCGCACCTTCTAAATCACCGAGTGAGGAGAGGTCGCGTGTTCGAATACCATCAAACCCTCACGCTCAGGTTTTTTTTTAAAAAAAATGAAATTTTCACAAACCAACAGTTCAAACAGAAACAACGATTCCACTGCCCTGTTTCTGTTTTCACTTTGCACGCAGTCAGTCAGTCCCGCAAATAGCAAACTCGCACAGAGCCACAGACCACCTCCAGGCTCCAGCCACCACCTCTCCCACCACCACGGCGCCACCAGTCCACCATTGTTTTCTCAGCCGCTAGCCTTGTAAGTTGTTATGTTTTATAATGATCAATTGAAAATTCTTTTCAATTTTTAGTTCAAATTAAGAGTAATTTATTCAATTTCAATTCATATTGGTTTGGGTGTGAATGTGTGATTAAGAGTAATTTATGCATAGATTTATCTAAAGGATGGTTATTGTTGTAATAATTTGCCCTTTTGTTATCAGTTTTAATATGCATACAAAATGCTTATCAACAGCAGCGTCTCTAAAAGCATATATCTGGAGTAGAATACAGTTTTGCACAAAAAAGAGAGAAAAAGATATCAAATCTTCCATAAGAGAAATATGGGTCAAAGTGAAAATTTGGATAGGCAGGCACTAAATATAACTATAAGATGTTCTAATTTGCTAATAAAATACAACTCTGCTGCTATAATACAAGCATTCCTGTTAGAAAAAGAATAAGGAGCACCATCAAAGGCCTTAGCTAATAGAACTCCTATGAATCAAGTGACTTCCTGGTGGTAACTTACAAATTAGCTCACAATTACATGTCCTTGAATTCCAAATGGCCCACATAACAAATGATGGTATCAAATGATGATTGATGATTTATTGTCTTTGGCTTGTTTCCATGCTGCTGAATAGAAGAAGTCAGTGAAATAACAAAGTTTATGTCATGACACTCTGTCCATGCACTTTCATTCATATTTCACAGATTAACAGCTTGGTATGCAATCTGTAAATCTATAAACAACTTATTGTAATCTCCTTTTTTCAGTTCAAATGGAAAGATACTTCAAAAAAGTATCTAATCAATCACGATTTCCTTCAAGTTCTACAAATTTGCCTTCAAGTTCTACCAGTTTTCCTCTAAATGAAGAAAGTAGGGAGCGTAGTCCTGGACTCGATCAAGAAGTCAATGAAAATAATGATGAGGTAAATCAAGTTGATTTAAGTGTCCTTCAAGCTGATCCAGCTGACAGAAAACCTATTTGTGAATAACATCCAGATGAACAAGATTTGGTAAGACGAGCTTATATTCTAAAAGGCCCTTACCAACCTCGAGATCATGATTTTCCTCAAAGGTTGATTTCTGGAATTAAACGTCATTTTAGGGAAGCTTGGTTTGATATGTATGGAAATTGGTTAGAATATAGCAAAAGTAAGGATACAACTTTTTGCTTGTGTTGTTATTTGTTTAAGAATGAGTTTGAAACTTCAAGTCATTTTGGTGGGGGTTCATTTACTTCTGAAGGGTTTAGGAGTTGGAATAAGACAGAAAGGTTCAGGTTGCATATGGGTGGGCCAAATAGTGTGCACAACAAATCTATAAGACGTCTCGAAGACCTTAAGAACCAAAAACAATCTATTCGAGTTGTTTTTGACAAACAATCAGAGCAAAGTCAGTGGGAATATTACACTCGATTGAATGCTTCTGTTGATATTGCAAGGTTTCTTTTGTCCTCTGGATTGCCATTTCGAGGTCATGATGAAAGTGAATTTTCAAGAAGGCAAGGCTTTTTAAGACTTTGTTAAAGTTTTATGCTGAAATGAATAGTGAAGTAGGAAGTGTTGCATTGAAAAATGCTCCTGGTTATCAAGAGATGACTTGCCCTGATGTTCAAAGAGACATTGCGGAAGCTTGTGGAAAAGAAATTATCAAGGCTATTCTTAGGGAACTTGGGGATGGATATTTTTCTATATTAGTGGATGAATCACGAGATGTATCATGTAAGCAACAAATGGCTCTTGTTTTAAGGTATATTGATCAAGAAGGTGTCGTTGTCGAGCGTTTGGTTGGCCTTGTTCATGTTTCTGATACTACGTCCTTGGCATTAAAGAAGGCCATTTATTTGGTGCTTTCTAATTTATCATTGAGTCCTTGTCGAATACGAGGGCAAGGGTACGATGGAGCTAGTAATATGCGGGGACATGTAAATGGGGTAAGGAGCTTGATTTTACAAGATTGTCCATCAGCACATTATATTCATTGTTTCGCGCATCTGCTTCAATTAACTTTGGTGGCGGTTGCGAAACATCATACTGATGTTGGATGGCTTCTGGAAGTTGTTAATATTATGTTGAATGTGATTGGAGGTTCTTATAAACGTAGAGATGCATTTCGAGAAAAACAAGCTGAAAAGGTATATATATTACTTAGTTCACATAATTATTTATTTATTATTCACTCCATAAATCTAAATTTTAAATTCAATAACGTTGATGTTTTTTTTTTATCGAACTAAGGTTGAAAAGGCATTACGTTTGGGTGAGCTTCAAACTGGGCAAGGTTTGAACCAAGAAGTTGGACTACAAAGACCTGCAGACACTCGTTGGGGCTCTCATTTTAAGACATTTACAATATTGTTCTCATGTTTGACTCAATTTTTGATGTGCTTGATGCTATTGGAGAACATGCAAATCTTGATGATGATAGGATTAAAGCCAAAAGTGCTTTAGATGGCATGCAGAAGTTGGAGTTTGTTTTCTTGCTACATGTGATGAGGTTGGTTTTAGGCATTACGAATGCACTTAGTCAAGCTCTACAAAGAAGAGATCAAGATATTGTTAGTGCTGTGGCACTGCTTGGTGGAGCTAAACAACAATTACAAACAACAAGAGACATGGGATGGGATTCATTGATTGAGAATGTTTATACATTCTACATGAATTATGAAATTGAGATTCCTGCTATGGATGTTTTCCATGTTGTTCGGGGACAAAGAGTAAGCCGTAGAGTTTCTCAAGTGACAAATGAGCATTATTATCGAGTAGAAGTGTTTTACAACATTATCGACATGCAGATGCAAGAGCTTAACGATGCGTTTTCCAAACAAGTCGAGTTACTTCTTGGTATGGCTTGTCTAGACCCAAAGGTACTATGGTCCACCTTTGAAAAAGAAAAGATACTTCGAATGACTAAGTTATATCCAGAGGATTTTGATGCATTGGCCATTGAAGCATTAAGCTGTGAACTTGATGTCATCTTTACTTTGCATGATGATCCAAGGCTCATGGGCCTAGAAGGAGTTGGTGAACTATCAAGGAAGTTGGTTCAAACGGAATTGGATAAGACATTTCCTCTCTTGCATTCACTTCTGAAGTTGGCTTTGCTTCTACCAGTCTCCACTGCAACGGTTGAACGTGCATTCTCCGCAATGAAGATTATCAAGACAAGTTTACGTAACAGAATCTCGGATGAGTTTTTGAAAAACACGGTTATTACTTATTTTGAGGATGAGATTTTCGAGAAAGTATCAAACGATGAAATCATGGAATATTTTCAAGTCATGGCACCTCGACGAGGACAACTACCCAAAAGAAAATAATATTGTAAGTTTTCTGATTTATTGTTTTGATTTTTTATGTTTGACTTTGACCCCACTTCATTTCATTTCTAGATTCGCCACTGGTTTCAGAGCACCCTTAGGAAAGACTTTAATGACCATGCATGGGCCTTGTCACTTAGCCTCAAATTTTTTATGTGTCTTTCTCATGTAAGAATGGCATGAGCTCCTCACGAGAAAGTTGTCTTTCCACATTGCATGCCTTTGACACAAGAGCGTCAAAGCTTTGAGGCTCAGCGGTGCTAACAAATGTGGCGATCGTTGGAAGTAAATTACTAGCACATATTTGTACCGCTGATTGTTCACTTAATTTTTCAGGGCATTGTAGACTTAAACTTCTCCACCGTGTGATGAAATCAGGTATCCAATTACCGATCGTCACCAATCGGCACCGGACGTCATTCCAAGCCTATATTACACTCAATCATGTTTGACTGCCCTTAACTCAGAATTTGGATGAACATGAGTCAAGAAGACACACCAATCAAGCACTTATGAGTATTTTAAACATAGACACACCAGTCAAGAAGAGATACAATGATTTTGGCTAGACGCGACCCAAAATTATGGGTCTTTGCAAACCTAGGCAAGGATCCAACTTCTTATGAGTCCCAAAGGACCCGGGATTCCTAATGGGTAATGAGAGATCCGAAGCTCTTAGGGGTTGGATAGTGAACTTGGATTCGAAGATTTGATTTTTGTGTCAAGAATTGGACAAAGCTTGATTTGTGGTGGGTTGGCTGCCATGGATGGGTGGAACTTCTCATATTTAGCCACGAGAAAGAAGAAACGTTGAGAGAAGATTGATATGGAAAAAGAAGAGGAACCATCTCAATAGCCGGTTTTTTATACCTTTGGGCTACTAAAAATTCCCCGAGTCTGATTTTGTAGCAACCCTAACTTTCTCCTTGCTCTGTCTTCAATCGTCTTCTCCATTTGTTTCTTTTTTTTTTTTTTGCCCAGAAATTTTCTCCAGAGGCCAAAAGAGAAACTGAGCACCAACCCCCTTTTTTTGCTCTCTGCTTCGTCCTTTTTATACTTTAAAGAGAGCGGTTGCATGTTGTCAATTACTATAGCAATTAAAGGAGAAACGTGGGAACAGGGAGGCCTACCATTCTAACTTCCCTTTTATTATTTCCTGTGAATGTAACTAGCAACCATCTACCACATCCTTTTTTTTCATGAAAAACTTTATCACCTTTCTCTTTTTTTTTCTGGATAACATGAAGACCAGCACAAGCACATCAAATAAACCAATAAAAAAAAAGGCTTGTGAATTTATGAACAATCAATTTGAATTGTCCGTAACCTTTTTTTAAAAACAAAATGTAACTAGGAATATTTTAGCGCAAAAAGAAAAACTCCTAATTTTGGCAACTTTAAAATATGTTAAAATTTTACATTCAACAATAATAACTCAAAGGTAAAAACAAGAAAAGTAAAATTTAAATGTTGCTGACAAACACCAAAATGGCGTCTGTTTGATTTACAAACAGCCGCTAACTGGCGTTTGTTTGTACACCAAACAGTCGCCATTTTGGTGTTCAGGCGTCTGTTTTGTTGTGCAAACAGACGCCATTTTCCATTATATAACACTGCTCAGTCTGAAACTTCCCTCCGAATTTTTTTTCCCTCCTCTTCAACGCCATTTTCCTTCAATTTTCTCTCCATCTTCTCTCAACATCTGCTCCTCTCCATCTTCTCTCAACACCTAAATAAATTGAAGATTGAAAATTGAATATTGAATATTGAAGATCAAAGATTAAAGATTGAAGATCGAAGATTGAAGATTGAAGATTGTGATAAACTATCTCAGTTAACTCCCCAAGTTAAGTCTTCTATGTTAGCCCACTTTCTTGTTAACCACCTTGATTAATCCCTGGGTTAGTTACAACAACCTTTATACTCTCTGTTTCTCTTATGTATATATATAGCTTTACCCATTGTATTCATTATTAAATAGATTCATACATAAAGAAATAATACAAGTTTCATTTCCTACTGTTTCTCTCTCTCTCCCTCTCTCTCTCTCTTTTTCTCTTTTTCTCTTTCTTTCGTTCTATCTAATTCAATCCTACTGCTTGATTGAATGAAATGTAACATGGTATCAGAGCAGATCTTGATTGATTAGTTCTTCAAGTTTTTTTTTTCTTTCCGCATTTTTCCAGATCCATGGCCTCCCAAATTCCAGAAAATCCTCAAATCCCTCAAATTCCAGAACCAATTCCAGAAATTAATCCATCTCATATTCTGTTTCTTCATCCTTCTGACAATCCAAATAGTATTCTTGTCAACAATTTGCTGAATGGAAGAAATTATGGTACCTGGAAGAAATCAATGGAGATTGCGTTAATTGCCAAGAACAAACTGGAATTTGTAAATGGCACATATGGGAAGCCAGCAGCTAATTCTCCACTCATGCCTCTTTGGAATCGATGCGATAAAATGGTTATATCATGGATTCTTCATGCTGTAGAAACGCCAATATCTGAGAGTATTCTTTACTCAAATACTTCTAGGCAGATTTGGCTTGAACTGGAACAACGATTTGGCCAGTCAGATGGCACAAGGCTCTTTCAGGTGAAACGAGATCTTTATTCAATCTCTCAAGGAAATCTTTATATTGCTTCGTATTTTACGCAAATTAAAAAGTTGTGGGATGAACAAGAGGATATGGTTTCTATTCCGACTTGTTCTCATGGTCTTGAATGTGTTGCTCACAAGTCTGTTCAAGCAATGCTTGCTAAAGAGCATTTAATTCAGCTCCTTGTAGAGCTTAATGACTCTTATAAAGCAATTAGAGGAAATATTTTGATGATTAAACCTCTTCCCACTGTGAGTCATGTTTTCCTTATGCTACTTCCGCTGAACCCTCTGATTTACCCTTACCTTTACCTACTGAAGATTACTCTTTGCCTCCTTTACAAATTCAACCTATATTACAACAACCAACTTTGTTAACCGAGTCTTTTTCACCCTCTTCTTCTCAACCATCTCCAGCAGTTCAATCTTTTCCATCTCCTTCCTTATCTCCACAGCCTCATTCTTCTCCTATTCAACATCCTCCTATTCCTCAACCACGCAGGTCCACAAGAACCCATAAAAAACCAACCAAACTTCAAGATTATGCTTGTATGACTTTCAAGCCTAGTTGGTGCAATATGGTTTCTGTTTCTCACCAATCAACATCTCTTCTCTCTACATTGGATCAATACCCAGAGCCAACATCTTATGAACAAGCTGCTGCGCATCCAGGATGGGTAAAAGCCATGGAGAAGAAAATAGAGGCTCTAGAAACTAATAATACATGGGAAGTTGTTGATCTTCCAAAAGGAAAGAAGGCTATCAGTTCAAAATGGGTCTATAAGACCAAGTTAAAGGCTGATGGCTCCTTAGAAAGATTAAAAGCAAGGTTGGTGGTTCGAGGATTCACCCAACAATATGGGATTGACTATGAGGAAGTTTTTTCTCCGGTGGTAAAAATGACAAAAATTAGAACAGTTATGGCTCTTGCTGGTGCTAAGAATTGGGATCTTTTTCAGCTTGATGTAAATAATGCATTTCTTCATGGAGACTTAGATGAAGAGGTATATATGCAAATGCCAAAAGGTATTCCTAATCCTTTGAGCAAGGTTTGTAAACTAAGGAAGTCTCTTTATGGCTTGAAACAGGCAAGTCGACAATGGTTCGACAAATTAAAGGATACTCTTATTTCTATGGGATATTCTCAGTAAAAAAAAATGATTATTCTTTATTCTTGAATAAATCTTCTACTAACATCACTATTGTAGCTGTGTATGTAGATGATATTTTGATTACGGGTTCGGATCAAAAGGAAATACATCATGTCAAGGATTGTCTCAACCAGAAATTTGGCATTAAAGACCTTGGCAAGTTACATTTTTTCCTAGGGATTGAAGTTGTCCAAACTGACAAAGGGTTCCTTTTATCTCAACAAAAGTTCACTAGAGAACTTCTCAGTAGCTGTGGTCATACTTTCAATCATAATGCTGCTACTCCCCTTCCTCTCAATTGCAAGTTAATGCCAGAAGAAGGAGAACTGCTACCAGATCCAACTACATATAGAGCACTTGTTGGCAAGCTGAATTTTTTGACCCACACGAGGCCCGATCTCAGCTTCAGTGTTCAATATCTCAGCCAGTTTCTCCAAGCTCCGAGGACCTCTCATTATCAAGCTCTTCGACACACCCTAAGTTATATCAATGGTACATCATCTCAAGGTATTTTACTCAAAGCATCACCTCAATTAACCCTACAAGCCTTCTCTGATTCAGATTGGGCATCATGTCCGAGCACAAGAAGATCTGTCACGGGGTATTTGATACTTCTGGGCAATTCTCCTGTCAGTTGGAAATCGAAGAAGCAGGGAACTGTTTCAAGAAGTTCGTCCGAGGCAGAATACAGAGCGATGTCTCATGTTGCAGCTGAAGTCACTTGGGTAGTTCGTTTATTAGAAGATCTTGGCATTACAAATCTTTCTCCTGTCACTTTAAATTGTCACAATCAATCGGCTTTGCACATTGCTCGGAACCCGGTATTCCATGAGCGAACTAAGCACATCGAAATCGATTGTCATTTCACAAGGGAAAAGGTTCTTGAAGGTCTCATTCAGCTCAAACATCTTCCTACAGTTAACCAACTCGCTGATGTCCTTACAAAAATATTGCCTAATTCTCAATTTCGAGAGTTGTTGTCCAAGCTTGGAATGGTTGATGCATCAATCCATTCCAGCTTGAGGGGGGGTTGATAAACTATCTCAGTTAACTCCCCAAGTTAAGTCTTCTATGTTAGCCCACTTTCTTGTTAACCACCTTCGTTAATCCCTGGGTTAGTTACAACAACCTTTATACTCTCTGTTTCTCTTATGTATATATATAGCTTTACCCATTGTATTCATTATTAAATAGATTCATACATAAAGAAATAATACAAGTTTCATTTCCTACTGTTTCTCTCTCCCTCTCTCTCTCTCTTTTTCTCTTTTTCTCTTTTTCTCTTTCTTTCGTTCTATCTGATTCAATCCTACTGCTTGATTGAATGAAATGTAACAGATTGAAGATCGACGATTGAAGATCGATGATTGAAAATTGAAGATACAAGATTGAAAATAGACGATTGAAGATAGAAAATTGAGGAATGAAGATATATATATATTCATTACAATTTAGTTTTTTTTTTTTTGTATCCTATTAGTTAGAAAAATCAACATTATTAAAGTTGTATTATATTCCTTTTTTTTAATTGTTTAAAGTTTAGGTTGACGATCAATATGTTTAATTAGTGTGATTTTAAATTGTACATGCATGAATGAAAGACATATATTATTTTCTATTATATAAAAATGTTCTTTTTTCATTATTTAACACTAAAACAAATCTTTTTAGACAACTTTCTTACAAATTAAAAAAATATATTAATTTGCTCCATTTTAGAATTACAACCCACAAATATATATTAATTTGCTCCATTTTAGAATTACAACCCAAAAATATATATTGTGTAGTGTAATTAATTTTAGGGTTTTTGGCTGGGAAAAATCCGTACTGAGGGCCTTGTGATCGAGAATAATTCAAAGCGACTTTTTGGCTGGTGGCAGTCTATACTTATTCATTATTATCTCGTAGCATCCCAAATTGAAATTCCGGCACCGGAATGCTGATGTGGCAATCGGAGCACGTGCCCTTTTAATTAAAAGCATGCCACGTCATTTTTTTAAATTCTATTTTATCGTTCAATTTTATCGTTAAACGATAAAATAGAATTAAAAAAAATTGATGTGACATGTTTTTAATTCATTGCTAATGTTTTTCCTCCATAATCTAAGTGCAAGGTGAATAATGTAAGTTAAACGATAAAATATAATATAAAAAAATTGACGTGGCATGCTTTTAATTAATAGGGCACGTGTTCCAGTTGCCACGTCAGCATTTCGGTGCCGGAATTTCAATCTGGGATGCTATGAGAAAATAATGAATAAGTATAGACTACCACCAGCCAAAAAGTCACTTTGGATTATTCTCAATCACAAGGCCCTCAGTACGGATTTTTCCCAGCCAAAAACCCTTAATTTTACCGACGTTTCAATTTTTTTTATTTTTTATTGGCAACTGGCGTCTGTTTGGAGGCTTAACAACCGCCATTTTGTATTGCAAATTGGCGTCTGTTAAGGCTTAAACAGACGCCATTTTTGCAACAAGTTGGCGTTTGTTAAGCCCCTAAACAGACGCCAAATTTGTCTGAAAAAGGGCCTCGCATGTTGCAACCAACCCGTCCGTTTTTAGCGTCTGTTTTAAACAGACGCCAACAATTTTGGCGTCTGATTTAAACAGACGCCAAAAACAAACGTCTTTTCAAAAAAGGCGTTAAAGGTTTTGGCGTCTGTTTAAATCAGACGCCGATACCTTTATAGCGTCTGTTTATACACATTTTACTATATCTCTATATGGGGTTGTATTATTAGCTGGGCATGTATATTATTGGCCCAATTGCAATTTACTTGTGTTCAAAACACATTTTGTATGATTAATCCTTGCAACCTCCTGTTATCGTTCTAATTTTGATCCTGTAATCTATCAGCTTTTTTTCCTATATCTCTATATACTTTCCATCTTATTAGGATCTAAATTTTGTTCCCGATCCTCCAATTGGTTACTTATGGAGTTTCTCGTTAGAAAGTTCTGTGGGATGGTACTAAGGCTTGGAGACTTTATTTATTCCGAAACATGGTCAAATTATTCCCTACTCCTTGTTGCTTTTGCAATTAATTTTGGTTGTGGAAACCTTTTATTTTCTTTGCCTTCGCTTAAATGAGAATCATTTGTTGGAATGTTCAAGGGGCTAAAAAAGGCCACCTTAAGAGAGAAATAAATTTTATTAATAAATCTATATGCCCGAATATATTATTTTTATTAGAAACTATGGTAAATGACGAAAATGCCAAGAAAATTATGCCCCGTTTGGATTTTGATAGCTACATTTCCATTCCCCCACTCAACCACTCTGGAGGTACTTGGTGCCTTTGGAATGCTAGAACCCTTGACCTCCAGCTCATCTCGGCCTCCCCCAGATACTTTTTTTTTTCTTTGGAAAGAATGTGATTGTTATTCCAAAAAACCAATCCGACAAATACAACACTAGTTGCAGATAGTATCTATACAATGTATAATCGTTTGGGTGTTTCTAGCTATGTATAGAGTTCTATCTCTAACATGTATCTTGACTCTCTGGAAGACATCAATGGGATTCAAATTGAGGTTTTTGAAGATCCTGTCATTTCTGGCAAGCCAAATATTGTAAACATATGCTGCTAAGCTCGCATACGCCAAATGTTTCTGCCACTTACACTGCCAAATCATTGATAAAACCTTAAATAGCAGATTTATGATCACGACTTGTTACAGCCCAACTCAAGAAAAGGATAAAGATGAATTATGGGCCTCCCTTAGTGCTCTGGCGGATACCATTGATCTCCCCTGGTGTCTCATTGGAGATTTTAACGAACTACTTGGCCCGGAAGAAAATCAGGGTGGTGCTTGCCCTACGCCTAAAAGGTTTGTCCGACTCAATCATTTTTTAAATCGCTCACAATGTATCGACGCCAACTCGTGCGGTCGTCTTTTTACCTGGAAAAAACTTTGCAAAGTGTCCTTAATATACGAAAAGTTAGACAGGGTGCTCATTTCCCCGGCATGGGAATCCCTCTTCAGCAATTATCGTATCATCAATGGTCCCTTTTCCATCTCTGATCATTCATACGTATTCCTAGATACGTGCCCTGAAAATCCTCATTCTAAAAGGCGCCCATTCAGATATCCTCATTTCTGGAGCTCTTATGCTTCCTCGCATAAAATCATTAAAAAAAAATTGGAGTGTTCAATTTCTCGGATCCCCCATGTTCCGTCTTGATAAAAAGTTGTTTATCATCAAAAAATATCTAAATGGCTGGTCCAAGGCGACTTTTGGTAACTACAAGAATAAACTTCAGAAAAATGAAGAGTTGCTTCAATCTGTTGAAGAAAAATTGGCTGCTAACCCTAACAGTCCCAGGTTAAACAACTGGCATTATAAACTCCTCAAACAAAGGGAGCGACTACACTTATGTAATAAAAGGATCTGGGGGCCTATCCACCGGAAAGATTGGTTAATCAATGGTGACCGCAATTCGAGATTCTTGCATCTAACGATGAAATCCAGGAAATCGTTAGATGGATAGAGACCCTATTGATGAAATCCAGGAAATCGTTAGATGGATAAGACTACCATCATGAGTGTCAAGAATGAGCTTGGTCTCTGGACTAGAGACCCTATTGATATCAAGAAAATTTCATTAATGATTTTGAGAAAAATGATTTAAATCCGAAGTGGGTCAAGGGCGAAACATTCATCTTGACATCTCTCCTTGTGTATCTGACTCAGATAATGAAACTCTTATAAAAGACATCTCTGATAGCGAAATTGAGATGGTTGTCTTTCAGCAAGACAAATATAAGGCTCCGGTTCCGGATGGTTTTGGCATAGCTTTCTATCAGACACATTGGAACCTTATTAAAAAAGATGTTTGTGATGCTGTAAAATCATTCTTCAGGGATGGAAAACTCCTCAAACAATTTAACCACACCTTCATCACTCTCATTCCTAAGGTGGATGATCCTTCATCACCTTCCCACTTCCGGCCCATCAGCCTTTGCAACAGCTTTTATAAAATTATCTCAAAAATCCTTGCCAATCGTCTTCGACCCATTCTTGGGAAAATTATTGATCCTGTTCAATCTGCCTTCATCCCAGCCGATCTCTTCATGATAACGTTTTGGTTGCCCATGAAGTGTTGCACAAGTTCAAAAACCTCAAAGGTAAAAAAGGTTGGGTGGCTTTAAAACTTAACCTCGAAAAAGCTTTCGATCAAGTGGAATAGGACTTCCTATTCCAAGCTCTCCATGATCTAGGTTTTCATTCTAAATGGATCTCCTGGATTCGTGAATGCATCACCATGGTTTCTTATTCTCTTATTATTAATAATGAGGCTTCTGGGTTTTTCAAACCTTCTCGGGGCATTCGTCAAGGTGACCCCCTATCACCATATCTTTTCATTATCTGCATGGAGATCCTTACTCGTTACCTTAGAACACATGCCCTCTCCTTAAGTCAAACATTGGTATCAAACTTACTCCTAAGACTGATAACATTCCTTGCCTATTATTTGCGGATGACAGTCTTCTATTTTGTAAGGCTTCCGAAGCTGCGACCATCAACATTAGATATATCCTCTCGAGATTCAGCTTTCTTTCTGGTCAACTAATCAATTACCATAAATCAACCCTTATATTTTCGGACAACACTTCCACGAGTGACAAGCAGCGGATAGCCGGTATCCTCAACATCTCAATAAGTGAGGGGCTGGAAAAGTACTTAGGTTGTCCTCTTTATATAGGCAGACCATCACGATCCTCTTTCTCTGATATTGTGAGTCGTTCCCTGAATAAACTCCAATCTTGGAAATCAAAATTCATTTCTAAGGCCGGTCGAGTTCTCCTTATCTAATCCAACCTTGAATCTCTTCCTGCGCATACTATGCAATACTTCCAAATTATTAAATCCATTGCTAAAGAAAATGATGCTATTAACTAGAATTTTTTCTAGAAAAACCTTAATTCCAGCAAAGGGATCCCGTTGGTTTCCTGGGATAAAGTTTGCGGCCCTAAAAGTCTTGGAGGTCTTGGTCTCCGCAAAACAGATGTTGTAAACAGTGTCTTCCTTAGCAAGTTAACCTGGAATTAAATACCTTTATGGCACGTGGCTCTGGGTGGATGTAATCAGATCCAAATACCCGTTATCTATTGATTTTGTTTGGTCGCTCTATCAAATAGAATGAATCTTGGGCCTGGAAAGCTATATTAAAAAATCGCGATACTTTTAAGAAAGGCCTTCTGTAACGCCCCTAGGTTACTAACCTTAGGATTAAGCTAATAAACCACTTAACCTAAAGATTAGCAGCGGATAATCATTTGAGAGTATTACCGCCGCCCATGAAAATGGACTAGGCTAAAACTAATACCCAACAAAACATCAACCACAAACAAATCTTCAAACAAACCCCGTACTCAAACATATCTTAATTTAACACCACAAACGGCAAGTAAGACTCTTAATTACACAACCCTCCAAGGCGAAGGACTTTAACATACTTGAAATTCACATTAATCACCCGCAACCCTCAAAAACAAAAGTCATTCACTTAACTCAACACGCACACCCAATAATCGATCTTAAGTATCTTCCAAGAACCTCCACATTCGACTGAAATACACTTTCGTTGCTTTCGGGTTCCGCCCTTCTGGAATCTTGCCCTTGCCCTTTTCTGGAGGTCCTAAAAGTAACATTAAAACTTAAAAGTGAGATTAACTCAGTACATATACTACCGAACTACGGAAATAAAATAATAAGTAGAGCTTATAGTTTATAACTTTTAAGCGCGGTTCTACTAAGTAAATAATTAAAAGTAAAACCATAAAAAAAAGAGGACATAAGAAAGGCATACTTACAGGATAGCCAAACTTGAACCCATTTATGAAGTTCATGTAACAACACCTTAAATTGATCACTCTTAACAATCCACAAGGTAATAAAATAATAAATTATATGCTAAGGGAGTAAGTAACCTCATAGAAGGGAATACATGATCATGGTTTGCAATTGAAAGACACAACTTGGATGGGCCGAATTAAAAGATTCAGAACTTAACCTCGAAGTCATTTTCTTGGCTTTATGAAGAGAGTAAGTAAAGGATTACAATACTTGATTAAAATAACTTCATGACTAAAATAAAAGAGTCAATAATAGAGGAACTCAAGACGCGGTGAATCTTAATGTATATGCCCCTACTTGCGATCATCGGCTAGGCCTCCGTATGCGCATACCCGGACCGATCGGGAGATCCGGATGGTGGATGTCTGTCCTACTGGCCAGATTTTCATGGTGTGCATCTAAGGCACTAAATATAACTCCTTGGGTGCACTAAGGCACATACATAATTTACATGAAGTGCACAGGGCACGTGAACATGGTGTGTACTATGACACTATTTTCTTGGTGTGCTTCTAAGCACAAAAACCATGAGCGGGGCTTTAATAACTTTAAAAGAAATTTTGGAAGATTTTATCTGTAAAGCTAACTTTCCATAACAACTTAAACAACATACATTGAAAGAACCTTTCTTTGCATAATACTTGAATTTTCTTAAAGGCTCCTTAGAAGGTAAGCCCTTGACTTTTCTTACCAAGTCTTAAACTTGGTGTTTACAACATGAATTGGTATAATCATAATTTATAAAATCACCACTTGGTTATAAAAACATAAAATCTCACTGTTAATACATAAGAATTTTACTCATAAAAGGAGTATTGTTTATGTATAAATCTTAAGTAATATCCCTGGGTATATAAGTATACATAAGAATCATTTTAGCACACATTCAAAATATGACAAGAGTAATTAATTTAAATACATGATTGGCATAAAAACCAAGTAGTACACGTACCTGAACTCGAGAAAACACCACTGACGCACAGGCACTTGAACAGCGGGAGAGCAACGACCACTTAGAGGAACTTAGAAAAAGAAGGAATCTAAAATTAGATTTTTATTTAGCTAGGAGAAGGGAGAAGATATTTTGAATAAACAAATATCCGGTAAACAAAGTCCGGCTTGCATTACGGACTTAATTTCCTAACATTCACTAAAAAGGGCATAACTATCACTATAGACATCGTATCGTTGCATAAGAGGACTTTCCGGAAAGCTTAAAACACGCCCTACAGCTTTACAGTTAACCCCAAGGGCCAAAAACATGATTAAAAGGGCCAAAACACTCGGCCACCTAATCTGCCCATAATTTGCAAATGTCGACTAGTGATTTTTGGAAGCGATATCTTGAGTTGTACTAATCGGTTTTGGGCCTATAAGCTGTCTACAAAAAGCTCATGACTCGTACTCCAACTTTTGTTTTCATCACCAATTGGTTTAAGCTTGGGAAGAGGTCGAATTTTAACCTAAAACAGGAGCAGCCACTAAAAGTTTACTTCTGGAAAAATCAGAATTTTTATCATTCAATCAAAAGCTTATAACTTGCTCATCCGACATCCTACGGACGTATACCATACCATTCTGGAAAGTTTAGAGCATCCCCTAAAACTTTCATGTTCAGACCTTATGTCATATCAAACTCTAACTAGCCGAAAAACACCCAACTTCAAACTGCCGTCATAAAAATCTCAGACTTGCGCGAGTTTACGATTTTGGCCATAGATTCTAAAATATACACCGGAATGACGAGCCGTAAAAACCGGGTGTTAGCTAACACTCTTATCTATCCAATTAAGTCTTAATATGACCCAAAATCATTTTCCTTATTTTCTGGAAAAACCAAAAACCAACCAGAATGTATTCTTTTCATGAAATCCAATACATGCATACTTAAATCCTTGCACTCTAGCCTAAATCCTTCTTGAAACATCACATAATCTTCACACACCAAAAATTCAGCCTTGAAAAGTCCAGATAATTACTAAATACAACCAATTTAGGTCCATGCAACCCCACAACAACAACTCTTTTCACAATCTAACACCAAACTTCACATGCATCACCACAAAACTTCCATTCTTCCTATTCTATGTATAATCCATAGTCATGTATTTGAATAAAACAACTTTCTCATGGTTCCACAGAAAATTATACTTCTAAAATTACATGCATGCTCATTTTTCACAAGAAATTCACTTAATATAAACTAAAACAACAAGAAGTTCAAAAACTCACCCAATTCTCTTCCTTTGAACTAGAATTCTTCACCTTCCTTTGAATCACTACTAGAACCTCACAAAAAATTCTGGAAACAACATAAAAACCCACCAATAATTCAGATTCTATCATGGATTTAGTTGGGAAAAGGAAAAAGGAACAAGAGAGGAAGTATTACACTTGAAGGAGGATGAAAAAGACAAGATGAAGATGGTGTTGTGTGCGTGGCCGGCGACGGTTGGCCGGAACAGACGCCGGCGACGACTCTGGCGGCCGGCGGGCAGGCAGGAGGTGCTCAGCAGATGGGGATACACAAGGGGAAATGGGAGCAAGTGTAATGATGTGTTTGAAGTTTGTGAATGAAAAAAAAAACCAATTCCCCCTTCCTAATATATACATGTATTAATTAAGGAATTAAGGAAGAAGCCCAACTCTCCCTCCTCTTCTCCTTGGGCTCGGCTGAATGGCCCAATAGGACCCCCAAAAATTTTCATTTTTATTCCTCCTTATACATACATGTCTCCCCTATTTCTAGATTACCCCAAAGAAAAAGAAAAAGAAAAAGAAAAAAGAAAAGGATAATTGGACAAAAATAATACTAACTTTGGGGGTGTTAGCCGATAATAATACAAACAATTTTGTTGGACACTAGCAGTACCAACAAAGGACCTATTTTCCAGCAATAGTACACGACCGAGCTAGTAGGTTTCTTACTACGCAGAAAGATTATTTATCGCCTAATTGTCTGAGCTAAAGACTAGAGTAAGTTGAAAAAACGTTAATGGTCACTTTTTTTGCCAATTAAGCAACATTAACAAACTTTGCTATACAATAATGTAAAACAACAATTTGATTGTTTTCTAGATAAATTTATCAATGTAGCTTAGATGGCGGAAAATATTGGCGGTCGATATTTTTTCCACTTACTCCAGCTTCAAGCTCAGCCAATTAGGCGACAAGTCGTCTTTTCATCGAGTTAAACCCTTATCAACTTGGCAACGTACTACTGCTGGTAAATAGATCCATAGTTGGTACCACTAGTTTTCAACAAAATTGTTGGTATTATTATTGGCCAATACCCCCAAAGTTCGTATTATTGTTGTTCAATAACCCAAAAGAAAATGATCCTAAAGAAGAATAGGATCCCGGTATAACGGATTAATGAACCACTGGGATATCTTGAAATTTTATCGGATGGAAAACTCGAAGAAACTAAACATAAAGGGGATTTAAGCCGATCATTTCACTGTTCAAGTCCTGCAAAACATACACTGGGTTAGAAAAATGGAACACGCGCTTTAATTAAGCATGATTTAACTTTAACCTTAATTATTTAAACTAATTAATAAGTATTACGGGGTGATCTTCTTCGGGTTATTACACCTTCGCTGGGTTCTTGGTAATGGTAAGACTATTAACTTTTGGACCGATCGTCGGTGCAGTAATGAGACTCTTCTATCTCTTAACAATATATCCGACTTAGATTCTTTCAATTCTAACCTTAAGGTCTCTCAATTTATTAAACAAGATAAAACTTGGGACCTTGATCGTCTTAGCCAACTCATCAACCAGCGCTCTCTGGGCCTCATTAAAGCTGTTCCCATCCCTTTTCGGGATTCTGAAGATGTTTGCTGCTGGAGCCTCTCAAGCTCTTGTAAGTTTACCACAAAGTCCGCTATGTGCCTTGCCCATGGGATTGACTCTAATGCTACTCCTTGGGCCAACCGCTGGATTTGGAACTTTAATGTTCAACCTAAACTTAAAACTTTCTTGTGGCTTCTTTGCCATAATGTCATCCTTCTAAAGGTAATCTCTTTCGCCAGGGAGTTGCTATTGATGCAACTTGCCCCGCCTGTAACCATCAGTATGAAGACTAGGATCACATCTTCCTTTGCTGTGACACGGCTGGTGCTGTTTGGGACCTAGCGGTCAACCATAATTGGATCCCGGATGTCCCCCCCAGGATGTCTACTACCATTCTCGGCCTCCTTGAAAATTACCGGCTTTCGAGGCCGAACTGTCTTGATAGAATTACCACTCTTTTATGGAGTATATGGAAAGCTCGAAATGATCTCTCCTTCCAGCATAAACGCACCAATCTGATAAGTACCCTTATTAGGGCAAAAAAAGCTAATGCGGAATAGAGAATCAGAAACAGACTGGACGATTTTCCTTATGATACCTGGAGTGATCGCAAAACCAACAACTTCGACCGGAGATTTTTTTGGGTTTCCTAGGAAGCTCCTCCACCCAACGTAGTCAAGCTGAACTTCGAAGGAGCTAAATCCAATTTTTCGGCTGCGAGTGGGTTTATCTTGTGGGATTGGAGTGGGGCTTGCATTTCCTACTGTTCCACCAATCTGGGGAGTGCTTCAGTCCTCATTGCCGAGGCAACTGCTCTTCGTGACGGGGTAAAAGAGGCTTTGATGCGTGGGTCACTAATAATTGGGTGGAAGGAGACAATCGTATTGTTATCGACGCAGTTCGTGGCGCTTGTGAAATTCCTTGGTCAATTAGTAAGCTGGTGGAAGACATTCGCTCCATGATGCAATAGTTTGAAGTTTCGTCAATCCATCATGTTTTTAGAGAGGCGAATCGAGTAGCTGACTGGCTTGCTAAGGCCGGTCTTAGGAACTTTAATTCTCTAGATAGTGGCTTTTATTGTATCTTGTATGAAGATAGGTTAGGCCGAACCCTTGAGAGAAGGGCGACTTAATTGTTCCTTGCTTACCCTCTAAAAAAAAAAGTTGACCCTATACTTTTCTGTATTTTTCAAGTTACATTAATAGAAACGTTAGGATTAACCTATGAAGAAAGCATGCAAATTTATTTATTTTTATATTCCTAAACCCTAATGAAAATCCTAAATCCTTTGTTTTAATAATTTTTCAACATTATTGTTATAACCTAAAAACCCCAAAATAATTTTAGACGTTTTCCACATTATTCAACCCAAAATTCACATGCACTATAACATGTAAATCATGATAACTATGGGTTAAGTACCAAGAAAAACATCATAAATTATTTAGAAATAACCTAAACAATATTTACACATAACACTAATGAATACAACAACAAACATGTTAAAAAATACTAATAATAACAATAACAACAATATATTATAACAAACTATTCATGATATTAACATTAATAATTATGACAATTACATTACAAATGACAAACTACTAATAATAATAACAATGAAATTAACATTACTAATTTATAAACAATCAACACTAATTTTTAACTTTATATTGCAATAACCTAAACATAATTAATAATAATAATAATAAATAACCCAATGCCCTAATATAATTAATAATATTACTAATATATTACTAATTTATAAATCAAATAATAATTTTATATTACTAACTTATAATTAATAACCTAAAACGTATAACAATGCCCTATCATCAAATCGTTAATAATATTACTAATATAATTACAATGATTAATATATTACTAATTGTAAATTGAATAATAATTTTATATTACTAATTATTATTTCTTTATATATAATAAATAATAATATTACCAATTTTCTCATACTAAATAATAATTTTTATAAAGATATTTACAATAATATATATGATTAATAATATTACTAAAATGATTAACAATTACTCCCTCCGTTTCATATTTATTGACATTTTGACTAAATTTTGACTGTTAATTATTCACAAATTACAATGAGTTACAATATGAAATTACCTCCATTATAATTTTTAGTAAAATATATTTGAAATGATGGTAATTTCATATTGTAACTCATTTTAATTTGTCTGTAATTAATGGTAAAAATTTAGTCAAAATATCAATTAATATGGAACAGAGGGAATATAAAAGATAATTTTTTTTAAAAACAAACTGATTTCCGGCCGAAATACACGATTGCCGTATAAAAATTGCGGCGAACCGTGGCATGGCGGCTGGTGCCGCAATCGACGTGCCATAATTTTCATGCAACAACCACAATTTTCGGCCAAAAATCAGTTTTTTTTTTTGAAAATTTTCAACTAAATTCAATAATTACAAACATAAAATACTTACCACAACCTCGTCGATTTTTTACATATTCTCTCCCGAGATGAAGGTGGTCGCTAGTGGTAGTTTGTTGATAGCGTTTTCTAGAGATAATGTAGAAACAAGGTAGAGAAGGTGAAGAATGAAGTTACGATATTAAAAGACACTTTTGGAAAATATAATGAGAAAAATGGGAGACAATGGGACAACGTGAAAGTAAAGGGGTTTAAATTAGCCCAAGTGCAGAATGCAGCGGAGTAAAGTGACGTGGGGTATCTGACAATTCGAAATAGGGAGGGAAAAGAATTGGAGGAAAGTAAACCAAAGCGTCTCTTGGAAGAAAGGGGGGGAAGAAGAGCGAGGGTGCATTTAGCAGCAGTCCACCATGGCTAGTCTGTCGAGCTTGGTGCACGAGCTTCGAGAACGAATAGCAACATCGTCTTCAACACCGCCGGTCAAGGGCGACGACCTCGCTTTGGAGTCCAGGTTCCGCACTGTTCTTCCCAATCTCCTCAACGCCTATGTAGTCGCCTCCCCCTCAGGTTCCTTCTCTCTCTCACTTTAACTCTACTATCATTTTAATTTACTTGCTTCTTCTAGGGCTATAATAACCAAAATTTGCTCCTAATTTCGCTACAGCCAATGAGCGGGAAGTAATTGCTGTCTTGAAGCTGCTTAATCATACCGCCAAGAATTTCCCCGGAGTTTTCTACCATGGAAAATCTAATGCTGTTTTGCCCATCATCGCCCGCATTTTGCCTTTCTTTGCCGAACCCTCTTTTCGGTATCATTTCTTCTCTTTTTTGGTTGGTTCGTTTTCTATGCTATTTGCTTGGATGGAGGGCTTATAAATAGTGTTTCAGGGGTCGGCATGGGGTCGTACTTGACACTGTTGGGTCGCTTCTTGCCTTGCTTCGTAGCGGGGATCGTGAGGCATATAGACGCTTCTTCATGGATGCAATGTTAGTCGTTCAAGGTATATGAATTATTGCATTCTATTAGATTATCCTGATATGAGATTTTTAACCAAAGGGTCCTTCTGTAGCATTGTTACCATGAAGATTGAATGCTTATTGTAGAAGCTTAGAGACGGAGTAAGGTAGAGAGGAAAAAGAGGGAAAGGAAGCCTTGGTAATCAATTGTCTTATATGTTTATGAATGCTCTTCTACATAAAACATTTATACAGATGGCCACATGTGACGAAAGTAGGCATAAGTAAGAAAACATGATAAATCTAGAATGTAACCACCTAGCCAACTCTTACAAACACAAATTGTTAGCGTATCCTGAATAGTGCCCGTCTGTGTTGTGAGTATGAATACATCTTTGACTTCTAGCCTGAAGCATAAGTTGAGTTGGTTGTCAACAGAGAGTACCTTTCTAAACGATATCAACAACTTGCTGCTTGGTGCTGAGATATGCTAGTGTGATTATGCCAACCCTTTATTTTGTATGATAAGCTCGTATGCTTTTGGCATGCTTGTGAAGAATGGAATTGGCGACAGTGGACTATACTGCCTGATTTTCAGTAAACAGACCCACATCTTTGGTATGTTGGATTCACAAATCCCACTATGACCCAACAACCAAGTTTCTTCGCAAGTTGTGATTTTTGTTGATTCGTATTAGTATCTCTGTGGAAGAGGCAGCCACTAATTGCTTCTTGTGATTCAAATGCCTCCTTATAGTCCATGCCTTTTTGCAACATCCAAAATTACTGACTTGGCTTAGCATCTTGTTCGGTCAGCCATCAGAATTGTAAGTGTGTGCAAGTCAAGAATCTCCCGGTAATCTGTTAGATTCTAGCCCCTGACCTTAATTTTCACAGCATCACATCAGGCTTCGTGATCACTGATTCGGAAATGGTGGATAGTTTGAGTGTATGCAGCTAGGAAGTTGATCAGCTGTGGCAGTCACATAGGTGTCCAACCAGCTAGGAAGTTTATGCATTGTTGTAGACTTTCTAAGGGCTAGAACTAGGATGAGGGATAAAGGGGTTATAATCTTAGGACAAGATATGACTTGACCGAGGCAAAACTCTGGGAGAAAGATTTAATGTCAGATATGATATTAGAAGTATCAGGACAAGCAGATCTAAAGATCTAATGAGTACAGAACTCTGCATTTGTAAAGTCTGGATGAAAGGGAAATATATGGATTAGGGTCAATCAACTGACATCCCTGGATGCGAGCACAGTTTGTTACCCTACTTAGTATCGAGAAGTCTGTTGTTCAGTAGAAAGACAAGCATATGCTTAAATGCAATGTTGCTCAGTAGAACAAAATTGCTAGAAAAACAAGTTACATGTGTACAAAACTATGTGGAATATTAATAGTTAAGGTTGCTTCTCTGCATCCACTGCATGTGTTAGCCAAACCCATAGCCTTCTGTAGGAAAATAGTACTAGCTATATGAACCTTATCTTCCCCGTCCTAAACAAAGTAAACTTAGGAAAAGTAGAATGGCATTAGTCTGCATATGCCCTTCTCATAAACAACATAACATAAACAGATTGGAAACAAAACCAACTTTGTGGAGTCTATGGGGTTGTTAACTTCCTACATTCATTCTTGAATCTTACAAGTCACCACATTTTGGTGGTAAAGGGGCGGTTGGGTTGGTATGCCTATAGGGAGGTTTGTTATCCTTCATCCTTCTTGGGCTCTAACCCTAATATTGAAGTGATGGAATGCTATTAGGGGGCCATCTTTATCTGCAATAGAAAGAATTAGCTTTTGTGCTTGTGCAATGTATGATTACTCTGTCTTCTTTGTTATTTTTCGATTAAATTGCAAGTATGATTTCTCTGCCTTTTTTGAATGTTGAGTAGGAGTGATATTCAATTTGCAAGAATTTAATTGCTTTCATAACATAAAAAATGTTTAAATTATGGGTTTTTAGATGCTAATATACTGAACTTTTGGGGTATTGGACAATAATGCACTAAACTTTGACCTTGGACAATAGTACACTGTACTTTGGGGGGTGTTGAACAATAATGCACTTAGTATGATTTTGACAATGGCTAACTTGATGACAATCCTATGTAGTAGGTGGACGAGATGAATTGGTTCAAAAATATTTGTCTTCTCGGTCTGTCACGTAAGATTGCCATTAAGTTCGCCATCGTCGAAATTCTCTCGAGTGCATTATTGTCGAACACCCCCCAAAGTTCAGTGTATTATTGTCCAATGTCAAAGTTTCAGTGCATTATTGTCCAATACCCCAAAAGTTCAGTATATTAGCGTCCAAAATTCCTTAAATTATTAAGCGAAGGGAAAATCTAGCACTCTTAATAGTTGATAGTTTTTCGATTGCGTGTAGTCTTACATAAGAAATTTACGCTATATATGTTGGGCTTACATATCATACATTGTTCTTTAAATATTAATTGATTTCGTGGCCACCATTTATTGTACTCCATATTTATTTTTTGTGAAACTCCACAAACGTAATTTTTTTCATGCTTGGTAATTTTATCTCTATGGTCATCTTGTACAAAGTTCTGGAGTTGTTGTAACAATGTATCCTTCGACAAATGAATTTTATTGTAATATATGTTTAGTATAATTATGTGTGAAATGATAATGATTTTTGTCTCACTTGCCATTGTGTTGCACATTATAAAAAAAAGAAAGTAATTAGTATTTGGGTAATGTTCCAAGGTGGGTGTTTTTCTTAAAAGGAATCTTTTGGTGAGGTAATTTAGTAATTTAAGGTTTTTTTCTCATAATTTTGGCAAGCATTATAGATGTTTAATGGAAACGACCTCTTTCTTCCTAACAACAAAGTGAAGTTGGAAATTTCATAAAAGTAAAAGGAAAATTTTTTAAAATAAATATTTTTTAGCTATTATTATACCTATTTTATCCCTAATAAATAAGTTTAATTTTTTTTTCCTAAGTTTTACAATTCTAGCAGTCATGGGTGTCACCTTGACATATTCAAAGGACAAAACTATTTAATTCGACAGATTAAAAATACCACTTTTATTATTCTGCTAAACATTATCATTGGGGTCTTGGACTCGGTTAAAAGGAAGATATAATAG
This sequence comes from Portulaca oleracea, assembly GCA_029582165.1. NCBI lineage: Eukaryota > Viridiplantae > Streptophyta > Magnoliopsida > Caryophyllales > Portulacaceae > Portulaca > Portulaca oleracea. The sequence goes on from CM055869.1 coordinate 28,537,186, forward strand.
TGCCTCTTTTATTGTGTTTGAATATACTTATTAATTGTGATTTTTTTTATTTTTCTTTAAAATTTCTTGGTGGTGACGCTTGGCAGAAAAGTTCATATTGGAAGGTCATGTTTGAATATAATTATAGATAGTGGCAATAGTTTGTTAGTCATATTTCACAAACTACTAATTTTTATTTAGAAAAACACAAATTTAAGTAAGGTATGGATTATCTACTGATACCTTATCAAGAAAATGTAGGAAATATGCTCTTATAAAATTAGCTTATACCAAACTACTTAAAAGATCATGATTTTGGTATAAGCCGAAGTTAAATTGTAGTAAATAAGAGTTATGATCTCTTAAAAGTAAACCATATGACATACCTTCATAAAGTGAGAGAATTGGTCACTATTGCCAACGTAGTTAGGTTTCAAAGAACTTGTATAGGAGTCTACACAAATTCGTCACACTATGAAATTTCAGCTCTCCTTGTATATCATCTTGAAGCAACAACAACAAACTCCCAAGGGAAACACGTTTGAGCGCGGTCTGGGGAGTCCAGATGTAGGTGGCCTTTCCCTATGAACTTTAGGAGGCTGATTCCTACGGATCCACGGAGAAACTTTTGGAAAACACTTTCAAAAAAAAAAAAAAAGTTTGAACACTAGAAGAAACCCAATTGGGAAACCTTTGGAAAAGCAAGATACAAGACAAGAAAAGAAGAGGGTTGCAATAGAAAATGAACACACCTGTGTGTTTTATGTAGGCGAGGGAAAGCTACATTTACTTGAGCCACATAATCAAGAAGACAGCATCGGGGAGCACTCTAAGGAACGACACTCTACCTTGCTAGCAAACCTCACCCTACTACCTTTGTCCTAGCCCTCTACACTCCCCTATCCAAAGTTTCATGTATCTCATCATGAAGAAGAATGAAAAATCCGAAGTGGCCCGCAAGACCTCTAGGAATAGGAAATGCTCTGTGGACTGACATACTTGTACCCCCTCCCATAAAAGGGAAAAGAAAAACTTGCACGCCTTCATCTCTAACTCCTTACATAATTTCTTTATGAAGGAAATTATAACTATTTGCTCAATGAAATTCTGAATGACACTTACAAGTTACAACGAACATTGTGAGTGACACTTTTATTATTCGAAAACATAGATAAGAAGTCAAATAACTTATATAGAAGTAACTTATACAAATCTTACTGATGTTTGACTAGGAAATTTTGACAATCTTGTCATGAATAATTTTTCATGACTTTGCATCTTTATTTTTGATGGAGTACGTTGCAATATGTGCTATAGTAATTTTAAAATCAATCTTCGTCCTATGTATTATATCATATAACATGAACAATATTCTCATAAGAGAGACTAGTAGTCTCATATAATGGTAAATTAAACTTACATATCAAGATAAGTTTCTTTGTGAAAAACCTAAAAATGAACTACGTATTGATGTATAGATCAACCAAAATGGGGCTTACCATAAACAAAAGTGGTTAATGGAAGCTCCTCCAAAGAGGTGGTGACTAGGTTTATTTTATTTTATTTTCTGAGAGAAGGGGAAGCAATGGAGGCAAACAAAATCATCCTTGTACATGCAAGTGGAGTACCTTCATAATTCAATTCGTGCATTTCTCCTTTCCATTAGGGAATAGGAAGAGTAGAAGGAATTTTATACAGGACTCCCTCAGTGCTTCCTAAGGCCTCAATTTCCTTATGACCCTAAAAATCTGCTGGTTTCTCCTCAGTCTAAAATGTTTTTTTCTTTAATTTATAATGCAGATCTTGTTGACATAGCATCACTGTACTTCAGCAGATCAAGGATTACAGAATCTTCCAAGGTGTCTTTAAAATGCTTTTCAGAATCATTTGCTGAAATATCTGATGCTGGAGTTCTCCTCTGTGATGTCCCTGAGCGTATGAGGCCTGATGATGGTTGTGGTGTTTCAGTTGATCTCACAGTTAAGGAGAGGTGGCAACTGTTTTCTACTTGGATCATTCAGCTGCTTAGTAAATACTTGACTGAGGGGACTTTATATGTAGAAGGACTTGTGACATCATCTTTCATTTTGGCTGTATGCTCTATGCTATGCTATGAAGATTCTGAGTTGCATGTGGTTAGTGACATCATTATCTTCATTAGTGTTGTATCATCTTCATACCTCATTGCTTTCTCCTGAAATGATAACCCATGAGCATTGTCTTGTTTGCCATCTTGGTCTGTGTTAGGCATGCTTCGACTTTGTGCGGATTGTTGGAACAGTCATGAATCATGAAGTTATTCCTTATGAGAAATTTATTCTCTCCATAGCAGTTTTTTTGGGTGAAGCTGATGGAAACCTCCCCATGTGCAGGTATGTTTTGAGCAGGAATAAGCGGTAAACCAAATCTTTGGCTAGTTTTAGATTTCTTTGTCAACAATTGACTGATAGAACTAGAAGAGAGCAGCATTTGACAATAATTTTCTTTCCTATTTCTTTTATCCTAGGTGGCCAACATGCTGCATAACCTTTCCTCTTGTTTTTATTTTTGTTTCTTTATGTTGTATTTAGGGCTTTCTTTGTCAATTGGAATACTTTGGTGGTCTCATGGGTTAGAAGCCTACTCCAGCATGCTGTAGAATAGGTTACTGCTTAATTACTTGGATTGTTTCCAAATAAAAGTCGATTTGGGGCCTTGGGTGACATTGTTCGTAGCGAAGTAGATTTGTGGATAGTCTGGTTCAGTATTTCAGTGATGGTCAAGCAACATATGATTACAACTTGCAAATTGGCACCATAGATCTCAAAACTTTTTCATGAAAATAAGCTTAACATGTTCCTATTCTCATTTCTGCTGTTTCATCCTTTATTCCTCGGCAAATGTATTCCTTTGACTTGTTTGATGATCCTGGTGGCTGGCTGACTCTCCTCTGAGATGCTATAAAGTTCTTTCAATCCTCATAGGGTACAACACTTGATGTTGCTTTATGGATTTGTTTCCAGCATCCCAACTTACTTTCGAGTTTCGACCTCTTTTCCCCTTAGGCCCTTACCTTCTATGGTGGCTAATAAGTTTGAAGGACTTCGAAAAACTTTCTTTGGGGTTCATTTAGGATTGATTTCAAGGATCGTTCTGTGAGATGGAGCTTCTTGAAACATCGCCAGCGGGGTGTCTCAGAGTAACATATTAATGACTTTGTAGTGTGGCCAAAACATTACACTGAGGTATCTGTGTTTTATGGTAATAATTTTTTTGGTCCAGTACATTTGGTAATGATGCTAAGGTACATTAATTTATTGGTGTAAGAATTTTTTGGACCCTAAACCGAAGTGTTGCTGGAAATTCGGAAATTTGGCCGAAAAATTGCTTGTTTGCTTCAAGTCAGAGTTGAATTCGTTTGTTTGTTTCTAAATTGAGTTATGGGTTTTGTTAGATACATGTTTAATCATGTTTGTATACAATCGATTTGCTTGTTTGTAGATTAAATTTCAGTGTCAACAATTTTGATGATGAACCCTAGAAATTGGATTTGGGTGTTGAAAATTTGGCTTGTTTCGTTCATTATTTGCTGAACTTAGTTAGAGCTTTTGATTCTTACATGTTCAATCATGTTTGTGTGCGTTTAATTTGGCGTTTCATAGTTTAAGTTTTTTGGGCAATTGTAATCTAAAACCCTGGCCATTTTTTCGGTTGTGATATGCTAATCGGGGCTGCATTTATGCTGTTTATGCAAGATTAGTTTGAGGCTTTTGTTGTATCCTTGTTGAAACATGTTTTTGGAGATAAAATTTTCGAATAAATGCAGAAAATTCATTTCTATGCATGTTGAATCAAGAACCCTAGCGATTTTCCGGTAAGATTTTCGAATTTTTGGCAACAGTCCGATGGTTAAGGGTCCAAAAAATTCTTACAAGGTACTTAAGAATCATTACCAAAAGCAGTGGTATAAAAAAATTATGAGCACAAAACATAGGGAACCTTAGTGTAGTCTTTTGTAATGTGGCTCTTTTCGCAAATGGTTATGTAAATTTATGAATGTGAAGGGAAATCTGTGGAAGAAGACGATCACCATCAAATGTGGTAAAACTAGATTTGGGTGGTCTTCATTGATACTGAATGGCTCTTACTAGAGTAGTCTTTGCAGGTTTATTGCTAAGGGGTGGAAGCATTTCTTTCCACATGTTTCCGTCGTGGTGGGTTATGGTTGTATGATTTTATTTTCGCATGATTGGTGGTGTACTGAAGTACCTTTGAGAGAACTCTTTGCCACTCTTAGTTGATCTTGCTGTGGACAAGAATGCTTCGGTTGCTAATTATAGGGAGCAAATGTAGGAGATTAACGTTCGTTCTCCTTTTTTAAAATTTTTTTTATTTATATATTTTTTTTATCAAAGATGATGCTTCTTTGGTTGGCTTTTTCCACAAGCTTGATGAAGCCATTTGAGGGGACTCTTCACTTGGTATGGCGAAATGAAATCTAACAAGAAAGGGGAATTCACTTTGAGTTCATACTATTTGTCTTTTTCACATGCAATTTTCATTCTCGGATATTTTGGTGGATGATGTTTTCCCCTCCAAGATCATTTGGAAGTCTTCTGCCCATTTGAAGGTTCCTTTTCCTTTGGTTAGAAAAGCTACAGACGGAGAGGATTTTGACTTTTGATCATTTACAAAACAGGGGGGGGGGGATTTTCACCGGTATTTCATGCCGAACGCAGATTCTGAATCAACAGATCATCTGCTGCTTTATTGCCATTTTCCTAATTCTCTTTGGGATTTAGCTTTTGGTTGCGTAGGTGTCAATTGGGCAGTTTCTAATGCAATTAGGAGTCATCTGAGTGTTTCTTTGGAAGGAAACCGAAGAGGAAGAAGGCAATGCTTGTACCACATGTGATTTTTGGAGTATTTGGACAGAAGAGAAATGAACGGTTTTAAGGGGCTTGAGACTTGTCTCCAGTGGTTAAAAGAGAATTTCTTCAAGATTCTCTAACTTTGGGATACTGGAAAATCTAGCTCTTTCTCTTTTGATATGGCTGATTTCATTGGTAATCTTTATTTTGGATGTACATAATTTTTGTAGGATGCTAGCTGAGCATCCAATCTCTTGATCTTATCAATATAGATAACTTGTTTCCCTAAAAAAAAAAAGGTTGCTTTATGGATTGTATATCTTGGCAAGCCACATTTTACATCCCCTATATCGCTATCAAGGTGCTGTTCCGCAATCAACTTGTGATGTACCTTTGGGATAAATAGAATTAATCCAGGAGAATAAGTAACAATCAAGAAAGCTAGGTTAGTTTGGTCTGGGCAGACTCAAGGAATGTAGGATTGTTTTAGTGCAACAAATGAAGTGAGATCCATCCGTGAGAGTAACGCTAACTCTGGGTAAGAAACACCATGAAAGTCAGTGCTAGGGCCCTTGATACCTCTGTTGGATAAGAAACACCACTTAAGGTTTAGAACATGACTCAAGTAGATCACCACTCTAACTGGCTAAGGTTAGAGTTTGGTTTGAGGGAGCCTTTCTCTATGCACATTCATTCATAAAACACGAGGGCTTACATGGCTCCACTATTTCACCGCTCTAACTGGACAAGGTAAGAGTTAGAGGTTTGAAGGAGCCTTGCTCACAGTGGCAGATCTCTTCATATTTATCAAATAAGTAGTAATGTATTTGCCAACCCTAATCTGAAGACCTGGATCCGCCACTGCCTGTTCTATGTACTTTCATTCGTAAAATATGAGGGCTTACATGGGGTAAAAGAGGCAATTTATAAGCATCCAAGCTTCCATGACAAGCTAAAACTTTTCTCAGTACTTAGGAAAGCTCTGAACATGCTTACGACAAATGTTAGCCTAGCCTCGATCAATCTCTCAAATTGAACCCCTATTACGTACTAAATCCAAGCCAGAAATATATAATTGAAATAAATTATTTATGAGTTGAGATGTTAGGTAGTCTATCTACTAGCTAGCTGTCAAAAGGTGCTTTCCCGGCTGCTACTTTTCGGCCCTCCAATTAGATACGTTCAGCCGCTCACAACTTCACATGAGTTTGGACCTTGGTCTAGGTTAAATCAATTATAATTCTCCAATGCTGGAACTTGGGCTTTACCTGAAAGATTGTGAGTGACTTGTTAAGCTGGCTGGATATAGAATTTCATTTGATGATATCCATGTCTGAGGATTAGATACAGCGGAATCAAGTTAAAATTTAGAATACTTGGAATCTAGATGACATATTTGTAGGAGAATTTCCTACTTCCTGGTTTCTCATATTATAAGGCATGTTGCTGGTATACCTGTAATTTATTTAGCAGCTCATCCCAGCATGATATTGGGGATGGCCTTATCTTCTCTCAAATGCTTCTGCTTTCCTTGCAGAAATATGACTTCTGAGTCCACAATCGGTAGGTGTCTTCAAGCTCTGTATTCCAGATGTCCTGTGGCTATAGTGAAAAGAACAGCTGCTGCATTAATTTCTGTGTTCTATAACTCTTTCCCACTAACAAAAAGTTCTGAGTTACAGGTCAGTGTTCTTGCTTATGTAGATTCCTTAAAGATGCAAATGAGATTTTGTTCACTACTGATTATAGCCTTTTGTGTGAATAAATGGCATGTATTCCTTGCAGGAAGCCTTGTGCTATGCATATGTACGGATATGCAGAACCTGTTCTCCTCCTGTCTGGAAGCCCGAATCTCTAGTACGTATGATTTGTTCCATAAAAGACTGTTTCATATTACAAGATTGCTTGGAGGTGGCTCTTTCTGTTCTTGGTCCTGATCTCGTTGGAGGGGGAAGCCTGAGCGATATTACTGGGGGCCAATCCCCAGCTAGTGACAAAGTGTCAGATGGCTTCAGAGTTGGGTGCAAAAGACCAGCTGAGGATCTAGGAACTTCCAATGTCAAGCGTAAGAAGGCAGATGGAAAAGAGGTGGTATCTAACTTCGATGGGCAGGCAGCCAACAAGTCCTCTGAGCTGCTGTTACAGCAGAATGAAAAATATGCTTCTGATATGCGTGCTTCCCTTCTTTCATATATTGGATTCCTGAACCCTCCAAGTCTAGATATTAAATCTGCCGGAGGTGGCGTTGCACTCACAGCTCTTAGCATGCTTTGTATAGTCTTCTGTAAATACCCAATCTCCAATTTATCTCAGAGCTTTAGTCAGCTGATCCTTCATTGGATCCCACAGATTTGTGAGCAGGTGGGTATAGATATATATCTTGTAATGTGTTGTTTCTCCTGAAGGCCCCCTATCTGATTCAGCATTTGTGAACATGTAGGCAAATCAGGAGAACACCATCACATTTGATTTGGCAAGCTACCTAGAAGCACTGCAGAGTGTACTATTATTGCCGAGTAAGAAAGATACTTGACTGTCTGGTAGTATAAATTGGAACATATTTGTAAGAGCTTCTTCCCTAATGCAAATAATTAAACTCTAAAGCAAACATCAATCATAGTATTTAGTCGTTTCTTTTGTGGAACTATTTAGCAATGTCTTTTTATATTGATATGTGGTCTGTATGCTTTATCCCATTGAGTTTCTAAAATTTGGCGAGTCACCCAGTATTTGGATTCATCTATCTATGAATTGCCAATTTTGACGATCGAACAATACAATTGGAGCTACGTATACTGATGATATTGCAAATTCTTTGAGCTATGTATACTAATGGACTGCCTGGTCTTGTTTCCCCCTCGCCCAGGGGGGGGGGGGGGTGGTTGTGGGGCCTCTACCTCACTATTTTCTTTCCATTATGCTTTGTCGAAAAATAAAGATTGTGATATCATGTTGTGCTTTTGTATTGTTTTATCACGGAGTTGGCTATTTCTATGTCCTCTTTACAGATTATTCTGTAACTTCTGCTAAAACTTTTGCTGATCTTTTTTAATTTTTTTTTTAAAAATTCAGGTTCAGTTCTCAGAAACATGAAGCACATCTGGGGAAACTGCAGTAATGATGACCGTATATTTTCAGTCCTTAGGCTTCCTTGGACTCACTCAGTTGAGGTCAATCAGCTCCGTCAACCGTGGAGGGTTAAGTGCCTTTCTATTCGAATATTGTCTATGATTGGTCCTAAATCCGAGTCTGAGCTTGAAGTCTTGGATTTCGGTCTCTCTGACGAGGTTGAAGAAGTTAGGGCCGAGGCTGTCATTTCTATGCCCCTGATTGTCCTGTCATCTGGTTTTCACGCACTTTTGCCTGTTCTCACGCGGCTCAAGTAAGTGAAGGATATACTTATGGCATTTCTATAGCAGTGTCACAAACCTAAAATGTGAGTGAATGAAAGCTACCTAATTAGTAAGAAATAAACATAGTGAATGATATTTCCTTATTATTTTCCATTCCTGATATTAACCAGTAGGACGGGACAGAGGCAGTATATTTCCTCAATTCGTGGTTCATTTTACTGATTTTTGCTTGGATGACTTGTCTTCAAATCTGAAATTGCCTCTGGTACTTGGTAAATATCTTTGTAAGATTTTACTGCAATGTATGATAAAGTTTGCTGCGGAGTTGCCTGAAATATTAACTCTGTATATCTTGGTGATAATGGTATTGTTTTGTTTATACTAGTGCTAATGTTTCCTCTTTCTAATGTTGGTTTTTAAAATTTATAGCTTGCTTGGAAAAGAGGTGCATGAGAAAGTCAAAAAAGTTATCCCATTTGCTCTAGGTTATCTGTCATGCCTATGTGGATATTGTCATGGGTTACATGGTAGCCGTGCGAATGACCACGATATATTCTTCCGTGGCAATATAAAGCACAATGTGATGGTGGACTCTCTATTTCAAGGGTTTTGGTGCTCAAAGTGTGAAAAAGGGGCCGTTCCTGCTGATGGTCAGCGCCCTGCAGACTTAAGTTTCTCGGAAAAAACATTCATGGAGGATGCCATTGCTGGCGACGTTATTCAGTTACAGTCAATGTTCTTCAATTTTCTTTTTGATGACTCCTCGGAAGAAGTCCAACTTGCCTGCATTGAAGTGTTTCATCGGGTAATCATTCACATGGAGGGGGATATTCTGTTGAAGACTAGGTCCGAGTGGATTAGATCTATTGGATTCCTACTTCTTCACAGAAAGAGGTCTTTGAGGGAAGCATTCTGTAACCAGATCTGTTTTCTGTTTAAGGAGTCTATTTTGGGTTGTTTGTTTCCTGAGGGTGATAAACACAATTTAAGAGAACTGATGTTGCTTGACAAAATAAAGGATGCAATTGCAGCAACTCAAGTTGCCCAAGTTATTGAGACTTTATTGGAGTCTTTATCAGAGATTATGATGGGAGCTGATATAAATTCTCAGCTTTTCTTAGCCTGTCTTATTCTATTAGTTGACAAGCTTGATGATAATCACTTGACAACAAGAGTCATTGCTGCAAGGTTGGTCAATAGGTCGTGCTATTTCCATTTGAACGGCGGATTTACATTAGTCCTCTCAAAAGTTTCTTATATTCGAAATGAGCTATTTGAGTATCTGTGTCCAAGGCTAGTGAATCGTCCGAGAATAGTGAGAGAGTTTGCAGAGGCTGTTCTTGGCATAGAAATGAGGGGCCTTGTCCTCAGTATGATTCCTGTTGTCCTTCCGAAGCTGGTTGTTTCTCAAAAGGATGATGATCAATCAATTGCCATTTTGTTTGAGTTGGCCAATTGCCTAGGCATAGACATGGTGCAACTGATAGTTGATTGGCTTCCAAAAGTGCTTGCTTATGCTCTTCGGGAGGCCGATGGGAAAAATTTGTTCTCTGTGTTGCAATTTTACCACACACAGACAGGTTCTGAGAAGCAGGAAATATTTGCCGCCGCCTTACCTGCACTGTTAGAAGAATTAGTCTGCTTTGTAGATGACAACGATCCATGTGAGATAGCTCAACGGTAACATCTTCTGACTCAAAAGATCATGAATAACTGTTAAAACTTGTCATATAATTAATATGAAAATTTGGGCTGCTGACAAAATTCTTCTTTTAATTGGATCAACTAAACAAGCTCCTACAGTTATTCCATGTAAGCGTGACTTGTGGATTGCAGTTTGTTTTGAATTTGGTATATTTTTATTTCCTCGACCTTCTTTCCTTGTTTTAGGTTAGAAATTATGTGCACTTTTGCAAAACATGATATTGTGCTGAGGCGACACTATAGCTCCTATAACCAGTGCCTCTTGACATCCCCCCCCTCTTCTTCTGGAGTTCTTACTGGAAGTTAGCTATCATTGTTTTCATATTCATAAGTTCATTAATTAGAAATTTTATGATTGCCATTTACAGGTTAGAAAAAGCACCAAAAATTCTAAAAGAAATTTCCAAAATTCTTACTGGAAGTGAAGATCTTCCTGGCTTCTTGAAGCATCATTTTGTCGGGCTTCTCAACAGTATTGATAGGAAGATGCTCCATGCTGAGGATGTCTCCTGGCAGAAACAGGCAATTCAGAGAATTGAGTTTTTGATCCAAGTGATGGGCCCTCATCTTAGCACCTATGTACCCAAGCTAATGGTGCTGATCATGCATGCAGTTGAGAAGGAGTCACTTCGCAGTGAGGGTCTGTCTGTGTTGCATTTCTTCATTAAGCAGTTGGCAAAGTTGTCAGCATCGAGTGCTAAGCATGTAATATTTCAAGTGTTTGCTGCTCTTATTCCATTCTTAGAAAAAGAAAAGGATAAGCCTTCCTCGCATCTAAATATGATTGTGAAGATCTTGGAGGAGCTGGTTTGTGAGAACAAGGATATACTAAAGCAACATATCCATGAATTTCCTCTATTGCCAAGTATTCCAGCATTAGTAAAGGTGAACCAAGTAATACAGGAAGCACGGGGATCGATGACTTTGAAGGATGAATTGTGTGATGCTGCTGATGGCTTGAATCATGAAAACTTAAATGTGAGATATATGGTTGCTTGTGAACTGAGCAAACTGCTGAGCCATAGAAAGGAAGAAATGGCTGCAGTGATTGCGAATGAAACTGATCTGGATGTCACTGTTTTAAGCTCTCTGATTACTTCCCTTCTTAGAGGTTGTGCCGAAGAATCCAGAACGTCAGTGGGGCAGCGGCTGAAAATGGTATGTGCTGATTGTCTTGGAGCACTTGGTGCTGTTGATCCAGCGAAGGTGAAGGGATCATCTTGCCAAAGATTTAAAATTCAATGCTCGGATGATGATTTGATCTTTGAGTTAATACATAAGCATCTTGCTAGGGCTTTCAGAGCAGCGCCAGATACCATTATCCAAGATTCTGCTGCACTGGCTATACAGGAGCTTCTAAAAATCGCTGGCTGTGAAGCATCTCTTGATCAGAATGCAGTTGTTTCATTATCTGAGAAATCAAAGGTAGCAGCTGTGGGTTCTAAGGGGGCAAATTACTCTCAAGCGATGAATGGAAGGGGTCAACGGTTGTGGGACCGCTTCTCAACCTATATTAAGGAGATCATTGCACCATGCTTGACTTCCCGATTTCAACTTCCGAATGTAGCTGATTCTAAGTCGGCAGGCCCTATATATAGGCCGTCTTTGTCATTCAGAAAATGGATTTCTCTCTGGATAAAGAAACTGATTGTGCACGCAACAGGATCACGTGCATGCATTTTCAATGCTTGCCGGGGTATAGTGCGTCACGATATGCCAACTGCTACATATCTGCTACCTTATTTGGTTCTAGATGTTGTTTGCCATGGTGCAGAGGCAGCACGGTGTGGTATAACAGAAGAGATTTTGTGTGTACTTGATGCAGCTGCCTCAGAGAATAGTGGTGCAGCAGTTCATGTTGTTGGTGGTGGGCAAAGTGAGGTTTGTATACAAGCTGTATTTACCTTACTTGATAATATGGGTCAATGGGTTGATGATGTGAAGCAGGAAATAGCTCTTTGCCAGTCTGTTTCATCATCATCATCATCCAAACAGCTTTCCAAGTTTGGTGACAAGGTTCGAAACTATTTAACTGATCCAGACCAACTTCTTGCACAATGCCAATATGTTTCTGAGCTTTTGAATGCAATTCCAAAGGTTACGTTGGCTAGGGCTTCCTTCATGTGCCAGGCTTATGCTAGATCTTTAATGTATTTCGAATCACATGTGAGGGAAAAATCAGGTTCATTTAACCCAGCTGCTGAGAGGAGTGGCATTTTTGAAGATGAGGACATCTCATTTCTAATGGAAATTTATAGTGCTTTGGATGAACCAGATGGACTATCGGGGATGGCAAGCTTGAGAAAGTTTGTCAGCTTACAAGACCAGTTGTTGATAAATAAGAAAGCTGGAAACTGGGCAGAAGTCTTGACTTTCTGTGAGCAGGCATTGCAGATGGAGCCAACTTCAGTACAAAGACACTCGGATGTTGTTAACTGTCTACTTAACATGTGCCATTTACAGGCCATGGTCACTCATGTGGACGGACTAATATCTAGAGTTCCCCAATATCGGAAAACATGGTGCACGCAAGGAGTACAGGCAGCATGGAGGCTTGGCAGGTGGGATTTGATGGATGAGTACATTGAAGGAGCTGAAAAAGAAGGCTTGCTTTATAGCAGCTCTGAGAGCAATGCCTCATTTGACATGGATGTTGCAAAAATCCTCCAGGCGGTCATGAAAAAGGATCAGTTCGCTGTAGCTGAGAAAATTGCATTGTCAAAACAGGCTCTGATTGCTCCACTAGCTGCTGCTGGTATGGACTCATATACACGGGCTTATCCATTTGTTGTGAAGCTTCACCTCTTGAAAGAGCTTGAAGAATTTAATGATCTTCTTGATGGTGAATCGTTCTTGGAGAAATCTTTTCATCTGCAGGACCCATTATTTGTGAAAGTTATAGAGAACTGGGAGAACAGGCTGCGATTCACACAACCATCTCTATGGGCTCGGGAACCACTTTTAGCGTTCAGGAGACTTGTTTTTGGTGCCAGTAATCTGGGCCCTCAGGCTGGAGACTGCTGGCTTCAATATGCAAAGCTATGCCGAGCAGCTGGCCATTATGAGACGGCTAATCGGGCAATTCTGGAGGCGAAGTCTTCTGGTGCGCCTAATGTTCATATTGAAAAGGCCAAGCTTCTCTGGAGCATGAAACGATCTGAGGGTGCAATTGCTGAATTGCAGCAGTCTCTCTTAAACATGCCCTTGGAGGTTGTTGGGTCTGCTGCAATGTCATCTATAACTACCCTTTGCTTGGTTCCGTTGAATCTGCAACCTGTTTCTTGTGATACTCAAGGTATGAATGAAAATCATAATATTGCAAGGACCCTTCTGCTATACTCAAGGTGGATCCATTATACTGGACAAAAACAGAAAGAAGACGTAATGAGTCTCTATTCTAGGGTTACGAAACTGCAACCAAAGTGGGAGAAGGGGTACTTCTACATTGCTAAGTATTGTGATGAAGTGCTTGTTGATGCTAGAAAGCGTCAAGTGGAAACTGCGGATTCTAATCCGAAGATACTTGCTGCTGGTGCTGGTAATAGTGTGAGTACAGAGAAGTCTTGGTGGTTCCACCTCCCAGAAGTGCTACTATTTTATGCTAAAGGCCTTCATAGAGGTCATAAGAATCTTTTTCAAGCCCTTCCAAGATTGTTGACCCTTTGGTTTGATTTTGGAAGTGTATGTCAGCAAAGTGGCTCACCAATGAATAAAGATCTAAAGAGTGTCCATGTTAAGGTAGTATTTTGATAGTCAATTTTAATTGTGTGGATCTTTATTCAATTCTTTCTGCATGGAGGGCTTTACTGTATGGTTCTATTTTTGCAGGTAATGAGTATTATGAGAGGATGTTTGAAAGATTTGCCAACTTATCAGTGGTTAACTGTTTTACCACAGTTGGTCTCTAGAATATGCCACCAAAATGAAGAGATTGTGCGATTGGTTAAGCACATTATCACCTCAGTCCTCCGGCAATATCCTCAGCAAGCTTTATGGCTCATGGCTGCAGTTTCTAAGTCCACTGTTTCTTCAAGGAGACAAGCTGCTGCAGAGGTCATGCAAGCAGCTCGCAAAGGATCCGGTGCAGAAAATGGTCGTAGTGACTTGTTTGCTCAGTTTACCAGCCTCATTGACCATATGATTCGGCTGTGCTTTCATGGAGGTCAACCAAAGGCGAGAACCATTAATATCTTAACTGAATTCAGTGCTCTGAAAAGAATGATGCCTCTAGGAATTATTATGCCAACTCAGCAGTCTCTTACTGTTAACTGGCCAGCATGTGATTCATCTTTAACAGATTCATTGGATATCTTTTCAGCAGTCGACCTTCCAACAATATCAGGAATAGCTGATGAAGCTGAGATCCTTTCATCTCTTCAACGGCCAAAGAAAGTGAGTTCCTCTTGACATGTAAATTCTACTGGAGGATATTACTGTCTGTTATGTCTTTCTCGCTGTCTTATGGTTTCATTTTTATTCCTAGTACTTTCTCCAAAAAATAAGTAAAGGGTCCTCATATTTTGATGTAATTATTTTAAGGGTCCTGTATTTTGATAAATAATTGTAGGGTGACATTATCTTTGTTGTAATTATTTATGAGGGACATTTCGATCTATTTTCCGGCTAACAAAGCATTAATTGCAATATTTATTGTTGATTAGGGTTATGTATCTTTGACCAACCCTAAATATTAAGGCCTAAAATGATAGTTGACTTCAATTAAAACAACCTTAAATACAAAAATCATTGTTTCGCGCATTTTTAAATCGGAAAATTGGTCGGAATGTCCCCAATAAATAATTACCACAAAGATAATGTCACCCCATAATAATTTTGAAAATATAGGGCCCTTAAAATAATTACATCAAAATATATGGACCTGTTAGTCGTTTTTTGTTTTAACTTGGCCTCTGAGTTTGAGATTTTATGCTGTGCTTATCTTCCTCAATGGTTTGGTTTACTTTTTACAATGCTGCTTCTACAACAGAAACCCACCCCTTCTAATAGGGAACCCATGATGGGGATGCTAGAAGAGTAGTATCACCCGTAATGAGAGAAGCACCCCCCCTCCAAGAAACAATTGCCTACGAAAAGATTTTTGAAAAGAGGTTTTAGACTATCCATATATTTTAATTTGGAAAGTGACTGGAAAAGCAGTAGGCTGCCGTGTTGAGATTCAAGAGTTGCAATGATGATAAATTATAAAGAAAGGAGGACCACCCCCCCCGGCGCCCCGTGCCGTGCGTGTGGATCCTTCCCTGCTCGTCCCACAGAAACCTGGTTAAAAAGGTTTCCATATAAAGTGGATCTTACAACAAAACCTCATTGAATACGAGTAATAGTGTTCATGAAATTGTGAAGTTTTGAGCCTTAGATTTCATAAAGTTTTGAGCCTTACTGGTGCTATTTCCTGAAGTTACCACACTAGATATGTATATCTCATTCCAAAATAATTTGCCTTTTCAGGTTGTGCTTATTGGAAGTGATGGCATTGAACGTCCATTCCTTTGTAAACCAAAAGATGATCTTAGGAAGGATGCCCGCATGATGGAATTCAACACAATGATAAATCGTCTACTGTCCAAATGTGCTGAAAGCCGTCGCAGGAAACTGTATATCCGCACGTTTGCTGTTATTCCTCTAACTGAGGATTGTGGTATGGTGGAATGGGTGCCCCACACTCGTGGTCTCCGACATATTCTTCAAGATATTTATATAGCATGTGGAAAATTTGACAGACAGAAGACGAACCCTCAAATTAAGCGGATATATGATCAGTGTCAAGGGAAAATGCCTGAAGATGAAATGTTGAAAACCAAAATTCTTCCAATGTTTCCACCAGTTTTCCATAAATGGTTTATAACTACTTTTTCTGAGCCAGCTGCTTGGTTCAGAGCGAGGATTGCTTATGCACATACTACTGCAGTGTGGTCCATGGTTGGCCATATTGTGGGACTTGGAGACCGTCATGGGGAGAACATCCTGTTTGATTCCACTACTGGAGATTGTGTCCATGTTGATTTTAGTTGCTTATTTGATAAAGGCTTGTCGTTGGAAAAGCCTGAGTTGGTGCCTTTTAGGTTGACTCAGGTGAGAGAAGCTAATGATTGTCTACTGCTAGAATTGTGCACATTTTATTCACTGATGTGTTTGACTTTTGCTTCTGCCATATTTCATTTTAGTTGTTGAAATACAATGTAGCCCCCTCCCAGGGCGTGTGAAATGTAGTTTCCTGTTTTACAGCATCACAAATTATTTGCATCTGAGTTGCATGCTACTGTTCTAATTCAGGGCATATTGTGACATGTGCAGAACATGATTGATGGATTGGGAATCACTGGCTATGAGGGCATCTTCCTCAAGGTCTGTGAGATCACTCTTTCTGTCCTTAGGGCTCACAGGGAGACTCTGATGAGTGTTCTTGAAACTTTCATCCACGATCCACTTGTTGAATGGACAAAATCTCACAAATCTAGTGGGGTAGAAGTTCAGAACCCCCATGCACAGGTTTGGTTTTCTTCTCCATGACAATCAGTTGCTCTAGATTGTAGGAATTGCTATTTTATCTGAATCTGGATTATTACAATTTTTTGGGTAGTACTTATTAATTAAATAATCAATAAGCACTGGAAAAATCAAACTCCTCAAATGGACTATATGCCTCAGTCAGCATTGGAAGAGAGGGGCAGAAAGGAGTTATACATAAAGGGTAGCCTAGTCCACAAAGCGTGTCCCTGCAAGAGGGGGTCCAGGGAAGGGTCCCACTACAAAGGTGTAATGTAAGCAAACCTTACCTTGCATTTCTGCAAGAGGCTACTTCCAGGACTCAAACCATGAGTATCGGGTTGAACATTGATTTGCACGTTAGGCAACCAATCCCTTCAAAAATAAGTCTCATTGCTACTGTTTTGTTTCTTCTTGAAATCCCACTATGTCCTCTATGTAAGGCCTCCTCTTGGATATACTCTCTATTGTATTATGGATGCTTTGTAGTGGATTAGTGACGCATTGAATTTTGACCACCTCATTGATGGAATAGCCCAAAATGAGAAGCCATCAGCTTCTTCATGTTGAATTCTGCAAGTTCACGTGCATTACATCTAGATTTTGCATTTGCAATTTGGCTCCGTGATTCAACCGCAAGACCAATGCCAGCAAATCTAGACGGCTGCTAAAACCTAAGATGCATCCAATGTTGGACAGACAAATAATAAAATTAGAAACAACATCTCAGGAACAAAGGGTCAAAATGGAGCTGCTGTTGTCGCCTCCTGCCTCTTGGGTTTAATCTCCCTCCCTCACCTGCAACTTTGATATCTTCCTATGTAGGTAGAAGGTCTTCATCCGTTCACATTTTTGCAATATTTCAAAGATTTAGCCTTGGATGGCTAATTTGTGGAATTACAGTCTGTCAATTTTTTTATTGAGATTTAGAGATCAACATCTGCCGTGCTTGGCATATCTTGGAATGATCTTTTCTACCATCCTTCAACTTTTGGAAAAACTTTTCCCTCTTTTGTTATAGGTGATATTGTTTGACCTCCTTCACAGTTAAGTTTGTGCATGGCTTGTGCAAACTATTCAGATGCGAGTTTTTTTCAAGCTGAGGAAAATGATGGGAATACGTATTGGTATATTTTGGAATAATAATATTTAGAATATTTTATGATTATATATGTACAATTTCCAATTCTTATTAGGAATATTATAGTTTCCTAGTTTGGTTAGTAATATTATGCTAGTTTTCAATTTCTATTAGGTTTAGTATTAGGACGGTTGTTTGCCTATAAATAAGCGCTTTGTTGGCCTTTGTGAGATACTTACTTTGATTATGGAATATTGAATATTATGAATTCTTACTGATTATGCATATGGTGCTAATCTTTTCTTCAATTTAGCACGGGGATGTTGCATTCTTCTCTTGAATCCAACATGGGGATGTGGGACTCTTATCCTTAATCTTTTGTTATTTTCCCGTTCTCTATCAATTTGGTATCAAAGCACGTTCTTTACCAGTGGGATACTCTTGTTGAGTAGAATAAGCAAACTTATATTTGATGATTTCAATCTTTCATGGGTGGCTGTGGGCCAAACCTTTGTCGTATAAGTTAGTACTGAAGCATTGTGATTTCTGCTTGCAGAGAGCTATCAGTAACATCGAAGCAAGGTTGAAAGGTATTGTTGTTGGAGTCGCGGCAGCGCCATCGTTGCCTTTAGCTGTAGAGGGCCAAGCTCGTCGCTTGATTGCAGAAGCAGTTGCCCACAAAAATCTTGGCAAAATGTACATATGGTGGATGCCTTGGTTTTGATTGTGCTTATTCGGAGGTATTACTTACCTTTTTCATCTTTGAAATTTGCAATTTCTTTTTGAGCAAATTGGCTTTCATTCTTAAGATGTGAAATATATCCTACACAACAGTCATTTGCGATAGCCAACGGGGCAGCTTAAGCGAGATGTTTGGAATTCATGCAATCCCCTATTCAGGAGCTGTCAGCAGGGGCTTGGGTCAAATCTGTCAAGTGGTGGGGAGAGCTTATATCGTCTGATACTCATCCCTATACGGTTGAGCTTGTTTTGCTCTCTTGAGTAGTGACCAAACTCTGGTACAATGGCTTTTGCATCAATGTCCAACTTGAGTACTGTTTCTCTGAATTCATACTCTCTTGGGTGCATGTTTGTCAACAGAAATAGCAAGAGAGGTGTTTTGTTTGAGTCCCGACACATGGCAGCAGATGGAGGTGCAGTCTGCAAAAATACACTGAACAAACCTGTTATATTACAGAGTTTCTTGTGGGGATCAGGGGATGTGTTCCTCAAGTATATCCATTGACCTGCTACTAGTAAACTTCGCATTCCTGTTGGCCCTACCACCCATTTCATCATTGCACATTGATAAACCTAGTCTTGTTGTGCTCCATATGTCTGATCTTTTCAAGCTGCCGAAGGGAGGATTAGTTCCAAGATCTATTCCTTGAAAATCAAGTTGGTTGGCATCCGTCAACTCATTAGGTGAGTCTTATGACACACCTTGTGATGGGGCGGAACTGTGAGAAAAATGGGACATTGAAAGTTTGAAGAAATAGTATCACCATCATGAGGGGATACCGATTTGTGCTAGAGCTTTTTGAGCAGCTGTTCCGTTCTGTATGTCTATTAGTTGTGGGTGTTCTGAAATATATGACCTGAAACACACTGATTACTTGGGATCTGCGAATTGCGTAAATAGGCCTCCAGTTAGAGAGCAATGTGAAAAGCCACCAAGCAGTGAAATCGAACATTCAGGTACGTGATCTGTTTTGTGCTGGATAATGAGTTAGATAGTGGGACAATTACTTTTGTTCAGGTTATTGGTTCAAGTCCGAGTTGTATATGCAAATTACAGTCTTTTGACCTTGAGATGACAGAAAGCAGAGAAGCTCTTGTTTACTTGTTTAATGCCTGTTGTTGTCGATACTTGTTATCATTCCCTGCTGTCAGATCGGTTATAGTTCAGAAATTTACTAAAACTTCAGTTGCCAGATCAAAAATACATTATGTGTCCTTGGTTATTGGATTGAAGTTAAAAAAAGAAAGCACTTTCAAATTCCAACATCTTTAGAAGGGAAATATTTTCAATTTTGTAGTAAAGTTGTTACTTTGCATGTCATGCGAGTTGGGGATGATTTTCTTCCAAGTGGAGGTGGCAATGTCCTGTTCTCCCTGTATAGTGCTAGTGCTTGTCTTCCATTTGACCATAGTTTGGGGCATTTATCTTTTTCCTCGAGATTGTTTGTACATTCAAAGAGGGTACAGAATTGACAGCACAAAAATAAGGCAAATAACATAAACGAACCATTAAAAGGTCTACACATGTTTAGTAGTACAATAGCACAGTCGTTGAATTCTTGATAGCCACAAAATTCACCTTGATGATAAAAAGAGTAGATGTTCATTTGTGATGACAGCTCGTCTGCCTTGGTGAAATCCTCCATTGGTGATCAACACCCATCACCTATGAGAGCTTCCAAAGATATAATATATATATATATATATATATATATATATATATATATATATATATATATATACAGGGAACAAATCCAATAGGAAGATAGTTTAGGTAGCAAGGCGAGAAGAGCAAATCACAGGCCTTGATTTTGCATCTAACGGCGTATGGTCATTAATATTGAGTAGTGTGGTCACGGATTTCAGGGAGTGTGGTCATGAAATCTATGACCACACTACTCGATATTAATGACCACACACCGTTAGATGCAAAGTCAAGGGCTGTGATTTGCTCCTCACCTTATTACCTAAACTTTCTTCCTACTGGATCCATTCCTATATATATATATATATAGGATAATTGGATTCTAATAATCCCTACTTTCACCAATTGGACAATGGTGGACCGTACTTTCACTTTGTATTCTGGTGGTCCAAAAAAAAAATAAAATTGGATTCACATTCTTCTTATTTTTTTCATTCCTAGACTATATTGTTTTTGTTTTTTTCGTTCATGCCCCTAGAAAGTTAATGAATTGTAGTTTCTAAAACATTTTTTAAATTATTTTTTTGAAACTCCGAATAATTATTATGATTTTTTAAAAATAATAAAAGTGAAAAAATCGTAAAAAACAGTAAAAAATGAAAAAAATTTGGGAGAAACACTGTAAATTCATTAAAAATCATTGTAAAGTGTCATACTAAGTTTTGAATCAAATGCAACACAAAATCTATGATTCTCTCGAAAATATCCCACTACAATCCAATTTTATTTTTTTTTGGACCACCAGAATACAAAGTGAAAGTACGGTCCACCACCGTCCAATTGGTAAAAGTAGGGATTATTAGAATCCAGTTATCCTATATATATATATATATATGTTTGTGTGTGTGTTTTGGGGGGGGGGGGGGTTGTGGACTGGTGGAGGCCATCTCAATGAAAATCTCTTTTCATTAATACTCTCCGTAAAATTTTAACCTTATCTTTTGCTCTTTGTTAGAGAGTACGGTCCATGGGTTTTATGTTCGGCTTCTATCGCTTGTGCCGTTTTCTGATGAGGAAACTGTAATGCAATGGTTTGTCACTTCTATTAATTTCACAATCAATTTCAAAAATTATCCACAATAAAAGGGCCAGCGCTTGCAAAATTTTGTCGGACCGAAATATCGAAATTTGTTTTTGATCCGGAAAAACCGGGTTTGGTCTGGACCCAATTGTGACATTGTCCAAATTATCTGAATATTCAAACAGAATATTTCTTTTTCTTTTTCTTCTATTGTCCACACCTGATTTTACTTGATTAGGTCCATCCGAATTGTCAGACCAGAAAAAAAAACTGGGTCCGGAGATCAATTTTACATCCGAATTTTGACATGGGTTGAATTTGACCGACCTGAATTTAACACGAACCTGAATTTTTGGCAGTAAAGGCTTTGGAGACTTGATTAGTACATTTGATCATAATCTCATATTGTCAATACATGCATATATATACAAGGCCAACAAAAGGGGCTTTGCCCTTAGCTTAAGTTCCAAGACTTGGAAGTATAGGTGATCTAGTTACTCCTATACTGGATGCAAAGGAAGGTCAAGCCCTAGGCAGTAATGCCTTGCTTCGTTTGCTACCCTTCTGATTTGTTTTGGTGCTCACAGTGAGCGAAGTCTAGTTGTTGATTTGCTATTGCTGCGACTTATATTGGATGTGCCCAATGTTCTAGCAGGATAAAAGTAGAAGAGAAAAATACATATAATTCTATCACCATCTTTCGAGCATGCAGTGTGCACCTTATGCTACCATGGTATTTCTGTCGGCTTTGTGTGTTGGAATATGAGGATTTGCCCCTATCAGTAGGCTTTGGACGAAAGCTATCGCCTGCAACATCATAAGCATTTTCCATAAAACTTTTTTACGAATTTCTCTTAAGAGTAGTTGTCTTATTCTTATTAGTGTAAATGTAATCAAATAGCATGCCAATTCTGAAACCAAACTATACTGAGCATATTGCTGGCATTTTGAGAAGGTGGGCTTACCAAGCAAAAGGCGATGCAGAGGAGACTGAAACCAGGAAAATAAAATGGTGGCTTGTCGGATAGGAAAGTTGCTGAAGCCACAGAAGCATACTCATTAGTAGTTAGTTTGTGCCCTTTAGGAACCAAAGGAATGTTGGGTTTATTTACCAGTTAAAGGACTAAAGATCAATGGAGATACGATGTTGGCCAGGGAACTTATCGCTGAGATGCACCCTTGAGCCTTACCCTGATCCCAATATCGAAAAAAGGTTTGGCAAACAAACCACATATTAGATTACCTTTTCTGGAAGAGCAGACATGACTAGGAACTAAAAAATCTCCTTTCATACGCCCCGTTTTTATGTTATGGTCCAATTATATGGCACAGGACATGAGTCCCACATCGGCCGTATGGGGTTAATGTGGGATTTATATAGACTTTGGGTTCTCCCAACTCATAAAGGAAAAACAAAACAGATTATATTGAGCAACTCAAACTTGGACTTGAGATAATTCTCTTTGGTTACCAGCAGGGGTTTTCCTTGGTCAGAAAGACTTGAAATTTTACCTGTTCGCTGGGCCCAACTTCTTTTGAAGCAATGCTACGTGTCTGCGTAAATTTGTAAGTATATGAATATGTCATGCTTTAGCATATTAGTGGAATATAATGACACTAGTGTAATTGGAATACTCACACAAGGGGTTGTGAAGGTGACAACAACTGAAAACCCAGCGACAATATATATGATCTGCAGATTTAAATGTCGCACTATCAATTAGTGGGCTATCAAGAAAGTGATATCCTTTTGTTTTTTGGGGGGGGGGGGGTGTTATCTGTACATATTGGTGGTGCTATGATGAACTAGTTGTAGCTTGTGGGTGTCCCGACATTATGTTCTTATTTTCTTGAATGATAGGAAGTAGAGAAAATTACCCATACTTCCCAGGCAATGCTGTTCAAAAGCATCTGCAAAATTTTTTTAGATTAAGGTCAAGAATATTGTCCAAGGTGTGTGCAAGATTTGCACACAATATGCAGAAAAAATCCAAAGGATGGTGGTAAATTGCGAAGTTGTGTAAAAGAGAAGATAAAGGTGCATACATTTGTGCATGCTACGAACAGTCCAATCTTTAGCAACCATTGCTCCCCCATTATCGGCTCAAGCAATGGCATGAGAATTAGCTGCACAGGGTCATTTTTTTGTTTTGATTAAGGGGTATAACTATGGGGATACAATGTAAATTTTTAAACTCGAAAATGTTAATTCAGTGATAAATTTCATACCTGTGAAACCATTCCGGCAATTCCAACAATCAGCATTAGGTCAGCATATTGATTTTTGCTGAAGTGAAAACGTGCTTTCAAGAAGTACTGTTTCACATGTTAAACCCCCTTAGATAAGCTTGTAAGCTAATGTTCAGCAAAGAAAAAGTAGGAGATTTCAATTTCAGCATGGAAAAAGTAGGAAATTACCATCAGTGAAGCCTGGAGGCCCCCATCAGCAAGGCTATTGAAGAACACCATAAAGGCTACTTGGGTGAAAGTTTTGCTGCGTGCATTTGGAGAAAGAGATACAACATTAGTTACATAAGGTGGTACGTAAGTTCATATGACTCTGTCAGAGTTATGAAAACAAACAAGTAGGGAAAAATGTAAAAAAGAAAGAAAACAATTACCTGGTGGTGAGCAAGGCTTTGATGTCTTTGATGCAGGGGATGTTAGCGAACGGTTGAAGGCGACTTGAGGGATTACTGGGTTCATGCTGGAGGAGGGGTTTTGTCGTTGGAGCGTCCTCTTGACGAGTGGTTTCTTGGAGGAAAATCCTCATATAAACTGTCGCTGCCATTGCTAACAACGCAGCTACCTGAAATGTGTGTGCAGTGGAAAGGAATCTTGCTGATAAAGTGCCACACACAAATGCAGCAGATCCAACTCCAGTTAGCACACCAAATGCTGTTGCACGTTTGCCTTCTGATATGCTATCTGCCTAATCACATTACAATTTTATTTATCTTTTTTTCATAAGCAGAAATAAACAAGTGTTAAGAGATGATAAATGTCATCGCCTGTCGGTAAACTGTCAACTATAAACAAATAATAGCCCCATGGAATGAGCAACCCTTCCGAAAACAAATTCTGGGCAAGTCCATTGAGGGTAATGAAGAAGATATTTTAGCACACTCTAATAAATATCTCAAGATAAAGGTAAACTTTGACATTGTGAAACCTATCAAAAGTGGTCTTAGAATCAAGATAGATGATGTTCCTAAATAGATTTCCCCGAAATATGTCAAAATACTTGATTATTGCTATATTTGTGAGATTACTAGACATGTTTTCAAGTCTTGAAGTTGGTATGAGGCAGGTATGTTGGAATCAAAAGTGTCGTATAGACCTAAGCTAAAGGGTTCTCCCATTAAGGGAAGAGGAGATGGAGATGGGTCAGAAGAAAGAAGAAAATTGTGGAGTTGTTAGAGAAGTCGATGCTACCAAGATTAACGAGCATATGTCCCTAGAGATGAACAAGGAATTTGAAGTCGAGAGCATTAAGCAAGGTGCAGCGGATGAAGATGTGATAATGGTTGAGATGAACGATAAGAGAAAGGGTAATGATATGATGTTTGAGGTACTGAACAGGGGCAAAGGAAAGTTAGATTGATGAAAGAAAGTATTTCAATAGATTCATTAGAGGTGGAGACTAGCAAGGGCCAGTCTCAACTGACCCAATGAAATCATGTGTTGGAACTAAAGAGGGTATGACAACCCTATAGGAGTTCATTGCTCTTTTTTTTGGAATCGAAAATACAACTTGATGACAACCCTAACCCTACAGTCTTCCTCTGCGGGGTTATGTTGGAAGCAAGGAGAGTAAAGTGATTTGTTGAGAGAGTGTAAAGTGATGAGAAGGGTGTAGGTTGGCTTGGATGGGGATTTGCCGAGCAAGTTGGATACATGTATGAAAAAATTAGGGTAGCTACAATCAGGCCTAACTACTCAAGAGGCCTTGGATATTATGGGGAAGCTGGAAGCTTGCCTTGACACTTTGTTGGGTCAAAAGAGAAGATTTGGTATATAAGGAGCAAGGTGGTCATGGACATTAATGATGGAGATAGGAGCCCTAATTTTTTCAATTATAAAATAAAGCAACGAGCCAAAAACATTAATTGACCATATCCAAATGCATAATGGCGAGAGTACATCCAATAGTGAGGGAACCCCCATCTCACCTTATTTGTTCATTTTAGTTACTATGACTTTTCAAGGTTGCTCAAGAAGGCTACAGAATCAGCTGCAATTCATGGTGCTAAGGTAGCAGGAAGGGGCCAACTGTAACTCATCTATTCTTTATGGATAATAGTATACTTTTCAAAAGAGTCACAAAACAAGAATGCACACACATTGTTGATATTATTAACTAGTATGAGAGGAGCTAGCATTAGGCTCAAAAGTCAATTTTGACAAGTTCAAGGTCTATTTTGGCTAGGTGTTGTGACAAACAAATTAGTTCTTGTCCTATGGCTCTTGTGAAGGGTAAACTATTGTCCACAATTTTTGGCCTATTGCTCTCTCATGTTGGTTAATAATCACAATTTGATGTTGGATGTTGAAGACTTTGAGATCTTGATCAAAACCAATGGGATGTGGTCGAAGGCACGGTGAGGAGACCCCTCCTTAAGGAAGCTCATATCAAGTTTAACTTTAACGCTTCCATTATTGGAGATGGTTGGATCAACCAGGGGCCGATGCTTACTAGAGATAGAGAGAGTGAGTTGATGCTGGTTGCTGTAAGGAAGTGTCGATCTAAGCAATCCCCAAATATTATTGAGGCTATGGCGGATTTGTTTGTAACGTGACTTGCTTGGAGGCTCTACCAACTTTGTGGAGTTTGATTAAGATTGCTTGGCTTTTATCCAGCGTTTTCTTAGTCAAATTTTGTTCATAGCCAACTTCATATTGTTTTTGAAGATTTATCTCCTTAATGAACACTTTTGATAACTGTAATTGGTCTCAAGTGAAAAGAGATAGAAACATAGTGACTCATCTTTTGGCTAAGGTTAGCTCGGTCGAGAAGAACAAGTTTGGTTGGGATCTTGTCCTAGCCAGGTTGCTCATTACGTATTGATTGATAAATTATCAATACAAATTTTCGTCTTGCTTTCCTCTAAAAAAAAAAAAATAACAGGCACATTGTCTTTGTACTGCAGTTCAAACTTCAAAGCCAAGCTAATGTAATGGAGGTGTTCTAGGTTTAGTTGGATAGGACTTGTTATGTGTAGTTTCTTTTGAGTGGAATTTATTATGAATTTCACTTTATCCGAATTTATTTTGAACTTATTTGTGAGAGCTTTGTGATTGAACTCATTTTATTAAACTTGTACTAATTAAACTTATTCTTAATTGAAATAAGTTGAAAACAAAAGGCCATTAATATTACTGCGATGTTGGGTGGGTCTAAGCTATGGTGTCAAAATCGGTTGACCCACTTGGTAAATGGTTCAACTGGTCGGACTGGTTTGATCAGGTTACCCTGGATTACCAGTTGAACAGATCAAAATCGGCATGAACCGATCACGAATTAAAAAAATTTCATGTACTTCAAAATATAATTTTCTATGTCAAATTTGAAACCATAATAAATTTTAACCAAAAAATCACCAACTACCCAGATTACCAAGTAAACCTCTCTGATCCGAACAATGATAACAAGCCCAATATTCGTATGAGTTATGACCAGCGACATTTGAATAGATTTTCTACAAAATACTCCGACTAGATGTCTTGCCTTTGTCACAATGATTTTGTGTGTACTTGATGATTTTAATTAGGGGTGAGCGGAATCGGGATCACGGTAATTTTCGGAGGTCCCGGTCCCGATTGTGACCGGGAGCAAAGTTTTGCTCCCGCTCCCGCTTCCGGTCCCGGTGGGACCGAGAAATCAACCGGGAATTTTTAGTCCCAGTTTTCTAATTTTTTTCATTCGTTATTTGATTTATTTCCACTAAAAGTCAACATAAACTATACAAGTTTTCTCTAATTTCACAAATGTGGGCGTCAGTTTGTTTACATAGTCACTTTTCCCAAATTAAAATTATGCAATATTTAATACATAACTTTTTTTTACGGAAAAAATACGCTATAAGTCCGAAATAATAATAAATAGAACAAATTTAAGGGCAAACACAAATTAAATTAAAACAAATTTATCAACCATCATAAAGTCACTTAATTTGTTTTATATATTAAATTTGTTCTATATATATATATATATATATATATATATATATATATACATACATATATATATATATATATATATACATACATATATATATATATATATATATATATATATATATATATATATATATATATATATATATATATACATATACACCGGGAATCGGGACCGGGATCGGGAAATTAAGTTAAGTCCCACTCCCGGTCCCGTTGTTAACCGGGACTTCATTTTTAGTCTCACTCCCGGTCCCGCTCCCATCGGGAACGGGATTTTGGAACCGGGACTTGACCGGGAGCGGGATGGGACCGGGATTCCCGAAATTTTTGCTCACCCCTAATTTTAATTATCAACGTCATCTTATTGAACCTTTCTTCCATTCTCCCCTTCTTAAAATAGAAAATGATAAGAATCTTGCAGCAAGACACTTGAAAGAAAAATTGTTTTGCCTTGATATAATTAAAAACCATATTATTATATATAAAACTGAAAGACAATAATATGAATGAATTCTATAACTATAAGACCATATATGAATTTCATAAAATTATATATTTATCTGTTATTTTTCTAATTTGAAAAAAATGCCTAACGAATGCGGTAAATTCGATTAGGGTGCCATATGTATTCTCTGGCATAGCCAACACATTCTAATCTTATTGTAATTGGTAACTAATATCAACTATTAAAAAATAGTAAAAAAAAAATCATATTAATTAATCTGATCAATAGTAAGACATCTAAGAAGTGTCTTTGGGTAATACATCTATCATCACCCTTTTACAAGGAAGATGATATGTATCTTGGCCCAAGACATTTTTTAAGTGTCTTACTTTTTATCAAATTAAGATTTATTATGTTTTATGAAGCTAATTTTTATGATAGGTGAAATTAATTCTCAATTATAAAAAGTATGATATTTGTTGGTTACCCCAACAAATACAAATTAAATAACATCTAATCAGATCAACTCTACCTATTAGACATTTTTTAGGTATTTGTTTGTAATAAAAATAATGGACAAAAATATTATTTGATACATTTTATGTGTAGTAACCCCAGTTATAGAATTTAATTACATATATTTGGTTTTCAATTTGTTATATTATAATTTTATTTTAATCATAGGGTAAGATAATTAAAACGTTTAATTAATATTTTCCACTTTGTGCGAAGGATTTTGTTTTGCGCAAATTCTAGTATAAGATTGTCTCATGTAAATTTATAGTGAGACGGACTCCTTACAAGGTGACCCTTTTAATATTTTACTATGATGAATAAGTAATATTAAAACTTTTTAATACGAATATGACTAAAATAATTTATTGAGGGGTGACTTTTATTATGGTTGACCTAAATAAATTATTAGTCATCCATGTATATATAAATAGTCACCACAATATTATAAGTTTTACGATAAATTTACAATGAGACGGTTTTATATAAGAATTAGTGTCTGTTTTGGGTGGTTATTTTAGTGGATATCCACTTTTCAACCATGGCTTCGAAGAGTTGGAATTTGGAAATGAGTGAAAGTTAGTTAGTTACTAGTTTGGGTTAATGGAGCAATATGTATAGACGTGAGTGGATGAGAGGCAACCATGTGGTACGCTGTTGGAGAAGTAACTTTGAAGCATATAGCTAGCTAGATACCATGACTTGACAGGTACCGATAATAACGCATGCGTTTCAGCATATTCTTCTTGTATTATTGTGCAGCTCAAGGAAGCTACGTAATTCCAACTGCACTCAGTCTAAGGCTAACCTAACTAACAGTCCAACGTAACACACACACGAATTAAAAAAAACAGACAACATGTCAAACTTCGTAAATACTGTTAATCACGCATGCAACCATGCAAGCTACGATAAATTACAAAGTGAAAGATACAACAAGTTATACACATGCATAAGAGAAACACAAGAAAAAGAAAAAGAAAGTGAAAGTGAAAGAGAAAGAGAAAGAGAAAGAGAAAGAGAGGGATACCACATAAGCAAGAGAAAGGCAGAGAGTGGAACCCTCAAATATGCCCGCCAATGTCTTTAAACCGAAATATGCGTAAAAGAAGCTTCTTTCCCTGCTATATGCCAACACCACTGCATCATATCCCATTTAATTAATTAATTAATTTGGATCCCTTCTTACTTTTACTTTACTCAAGCTTATCATCACTTTGGCCCAAAAAAAGAAAAAAAGAAAAAGCAAAGTGAGTAACTAGTACTATCTCCGTCTATAAATAAATGTCAATTTGACTAAACTTTAACCATTGATTATTTACAAATTACAATGAGTTACAATATAAAATTAACATCATTGTAATCTTTAGTACAATATCTTTCTAACGGTGATAATTTTATATTGTAACTCATTGTAATTTTTAAGTAATCGACGGTCAAATTTTATTTAAATTGACATTCATTTAGGGACGAAAATATTACAAATTAAAGCACATAAATTGAGATACGTACGTACATGTCTACAATGAGAGAGAGATTTATGGTTTACATGCTACGAATTTGGAGAACCTCATAAGTCATTATTAGAGGTGGGCGCTTGGCAGTCTAACGTTATTGTTATGGCTCATCAGTTTAGATAAGCCTTTACTTGAAAAGAGTATATCAATAGCGTGGAGAGTTCTTTAAAGAAACCACTTGCATCGCCCTTGATTAGTAAGATCATTGTCACAAAAGCAAATCAAGTCAACAGACAAGTAAGAGAAAACAAACAAGATAGAGACACAAATTGATTTATACATAGAACTGACAAATAGTTTAGCCCCGTTATTTTATACGGCTGGTAGCGGTGTGGAGGAAATGTTGTGAATTCTGATGGGTTGGAAAAAGTTGTGGTAGATTGTGGTAGGTTGAGGAAAGTTGTGATGGATTGTGGTAGAATATAAAAAGTTTAACTTTTAATAAAAAGATAAATTAAATTAGAAAAAGTAGATTATGGTGGGTTGCAATAGATGATGGTGAATTGTGGTGAAATATGAAAAATTGCCATGTAGTGTGGTACCGCAGTCTGCCAGCTGCATAAAAAAATGAGGCCTATATTCTATTTGAGTATAAATTGTACCGTAAATTGATATTTTGGTTCATGTCAAGTACTTTAAGTTTAGTTGTATTGTTAAGTTCTAGGTTAAAAAATAGTAATTGGCCCAATAAATTTGCCATGTAGAAAATTCATTTAATTTTAAGAAGTTATACATATGACTGATACGTTTCAAGTTAGATATATAGTTGAATGGTAACAACCTCAATGTAATGAAAAATACACTTATAATAATAGTTTAAATAAAATTTTAAAGTGATTTTATTGAAATTCAAATTAATAAATAAACTCTTAATCAAGATTCTTATTATTTTCATTATATAGATTAGTTTCAATGGCAAATATGAGTGATGGTGCTCAATGGCAAATGTTCAATGTCCAACTTTGTTTTATCATATCTTTACCAAAATTGTTTTGTTTTCTAGATAAAGCTTCTTATGTTCTATTCGCATGGCCACCACCATGGCCGGGCATGAAACACGTTGTTGCATGCTTCTCAACTACCTTTCTTCAGCTTGGTAAAAAAAAAAAACCATTCTTCAATGTTCACCTACCCTACAAAGGTAATGAATCCTTTGGTTTTAAATGAATCGAGATGTTAAACAAGGTAAACATGAGTATGAATGAGGTTTCACAAAAAAGAGCTATAAAAAAAATAGATGAAGGGTGAAGTAATACTTAATGCATGCCCTTATCTTTTTATTAATGTGAAACATAGTGCTTGTTTATTGTTTATGCTTCCTACAAACTAATCATTATCCAATCTATGAGATTCTTTAGTGATTAGTTTCAATAATTTTAAATAAATATTCTGATTCTCATACTGATAACATTTAAATATTTTAATATTGTGATAGAACCTTTACTATTATGTTGGATGTTTTTATTATCTAATTCCTTTACAAATATGATATTTAGTAAATTTTTGATGTATAAATATTTAATTCAAAGAATTGTATAGTTAAGTAAGATCATATATAGTTATAATAATAATTATTATAATTATAACTATAACTATATGATTATGATTATAATTATAATTAAAATTTGATAATCTGTTATAAAAAGAGAAAATATGTAAATAATCATATGATAATTTTACTCCATAAAAACACATAATAATTTTTAAAAGTTAGGCTAAATAATTAAATTTAGTAAAAATACTATATCATAAATTAGGGCAAACACTTTAATTTAGTAAAATCACTTATGTCGTAAACTATGCCAAACACTTCAATATTTCTCCAAAAATGGCTTTTATAAAAACTATTTGTTAGAAACAAAAACGGTTTGTTAGAAATTAGACCAAATAGACATATAATTTCGTTTTAATTGCAATAAAAATGTACACAAATATCTCCAAATTACTGTAATTATTTTAAGCAAAGTGGTAAATGGTGGAAAGGGAAAGTAAAATGAACAACAAGTAGTAGTGGTTTGCTTTACCGAGAGGAAGGAAGGAAAGCGTGAAAGGAAGCGTCAAGAGAGCTTTTCTGCCATACACATCTGATAAATTCCCTATCAAAGGCGTCATCATCACCGACCCTACCCCTGCCACCTGTATATTTTTACCCAAAATGGTATGAATTTTAACAAAAAATACTTACTATTAGTTATCAAGACAAATCTATAAATGTTATATTATGGGAAATTGGAATCTAATAAATCAATTTTTGGGTTGCTTTGATTTAACGAACCAACCTTGAACTTTAATATTAGACAAACTGACCTTAACACCTTATTTTTTCTAACGAACCGTCATCGAGTTCAACTCGTCGGAAGTGTGACGTGACGGTGGCGGTAGCTTATGTGGGGGTGTTTAAGCCAAAAAAAAAAGAAAACAAAAATGGGTCATATATTTTATCTGAGTAAGATTAAAATAATCAAAAAAATTTATTTTTTTAAAATCCACCTCAGCAAACCTAATATATTTAGTATAACGAGAGGGAATTGAACAGCAAGTAGCTAGCTGGCGAGGTTGTGAGCAATGAGTATAGATGTGTAGTATGTAACTCCCTCCCTCCCATATTAAGGCACCGTTATTTTGTGCGTTGCGTTTGCGTTAAATTGCGTTAAGTTGCGGTAAGTTGCGGTGGAAATAATGAAAATGTAATGATAATTTGCGTTATGTTGCGGTAGGGTTGTGATAAGTTACGTTGCGTTTGGGTGCGTTAACGCATAAAAGAACGGTGCCTAAGTGACACTTAAACTACTATCTCCGTCCCAAATTGTTTGTTCATCTACCTAACTCCCTTGTCCCAAAATGTTTGTCCATTTTATAATTCCAATGATTGTAATTCCTATTATACCCTTTATAAATACTCTTTTGTTTCTTTTTTATTTTTCTTCACATGAGAAAAGTAAGGACAATTTTGGTACATTACACATTTTCACCCCATTTTTCATGACCATTGGACTTTTAAATATAGTTGGATTGACAAACAATATGGGACGGAGGTAGTAACTTTTTTTGTCCCAAAATAATTGTCATTTTCCATTTCTCAATATCTAATTTAATTATTTTAATTTTAATAATCATGTTAATTTTTTACTTTGTCAATTAATAAAAACTACTTCTACTCATATTCTCTCGCTACCTACGCCTTGGTATCCGAACAAATACCTTAGAAAATAGTGTTATTTAATTATATATGTAGTTTTTTTAGTTAAACATTGGTACGTGAAAATTTTCAAAATATGACAATTAATATGGGAAGGAGGGAGTATGTACTAGGGAGCAAGGAAAGGCGTATAAATATTGATGAAATTAAGTACTACCTCCGTCCCAAAATATTTGTCCGTTGATTAAATTTTGACCGTTGATTACTCACAAATTATAATGAGTTAAAATATAAAATTACCGTAATAGTAATCTTTAGCAAATTATCTTTCTAATGGTAGTGATTTCATATTTTAATTCATTATAATTTTTAAGTAATTAACAGTCAAAATTTAGTCAACGGACAAACATTTTGGGACGAGAGTAGCTCATAATAATGATGGGAATAGAAGCAGTCAAGCAGTAGCTTAATTAAGTAGAGTAGACATACCGCCTGATTGAAGCCGGAGAGATAAATGGCAAGAGAGCATTCATCTTTGCCAGGGCAAAGAGCTTCCATGGTTACATCTGTTATGGCTGGCATCACCATGAAACCCGAAAAGCTTCCCAAGAACACCGTCACTAACAAGTGCCTTAAGCTTCCCAATCCCTCCATTATTAAGTATTTCAATTCTCCCTCCAAATTAGGCCTGATGTATATGATGAGCTAGCTAGCTACTCAACTGCTACTATAAATGAAGAAAACTGTTTAAGACAGCAGATAGCAATATCAGGAGTGGATAGTGGATACTAAGGTACCCTCTTTTCTAGAAACCTGCTCTCTGTCTCACTTGACAAATCAATTTTGCTGCTCTTTCCATATGGACGTACGTACATACATAGAATGATGGATACATACGTGCCTTGCTAATGCTAGCTAGTTATAATTAAGCATGTTGTACTGCTAATGTTAGTTGCTATCACAATCCATGGTGGTGGTCCCTTGAGTGGGAAGTTGAATTACCAAAAGACTGAGGGTTGAAAGTGATGAGGTATGGAGTCAAAAGTGCTAATTAATATCAAAGGGCATGTACTCCAGATAAACAACGTAAAAAAATTAATGGGTTAAAAGGAATACGTAGCGTCTAAGTTTTGCCCTTGGCAAAAATAGGATCTTCCTACTTTTTACTGCCAACTTCTTTGCCCCGTTTAAATTCAGCCTATCAGCTTTATTACATCGTCATGGATCCTCTAATTTTCTCTCATGGGCATCTATTACATCACTACTCCCTTTTTTTTTTTTTTTGAGGGTGCGTTTAGTTTATTCTTAGTGAAAATATTTACTAAAAAACTTTTTCCTATGAAAGTTTTTTTCTTCCAAAAAATATTTCACAATATTTGATTTATATTTAAGAACATGAAAAAATTTGTAGAAAATTTATTTAAAATATCCAAATTATCCTTGTATATTAATTAATAAAATATTTTTTCTGGGACGTTTTGGGAAGTTAAGTTATAAATAATTGGACCTTGAGAAAGTAGTTTTTTTTCCCATGAAAAAGCTCCCCACGTGAGTTTTTCCCATCTACCTTGGGAAAATAGTTGGGCCCGCTCCAAAATTCTCTTGTACTCATTTTGCAACCAATTACGAGAAACTTTGGTCAACTTAGAAAAGCTGACAAACTTTCCGAGAAACAATTGCAACCAACCACACCCTGATATTATTTGTAATTTAGTTGGTTGTCATGGTTTCTAATGTTATTTTTCAATTTGATCGAAAATTTCTTATATAATTTTTATTAATGATTTCAATATTGTATTTATAACATAGTATATTTCATTACGATTGATTTAATGGTAATAATTTATATAATAAATCATTGTATTTATTAAGAAATTTATAGTCAAAGTTTGTAAAGTTTGACGACACATTTCCAAAGGCGACGAATAATATGGAACAGAGAGAGTATCAACTGTTGAAATTATTTCAATAGTATAAAAGGATCATAAGACATGTGGTAATCATAATATAAGTTTAAGGATCATATATAAGCTACACATAAGTAATATGATCAACACGTACAACCAACTGGACATGACACGGGTATTGCCATGATCCATAGAGCAAGAATAAGGGAAATCGGTCTGACACGGGTTGTGTCACCCTTGACATGGGTCGTGTCGACCTTGCCACGGTCCGTGCTAGTGCCCTGTTTCTTATTCAAACGACTACCTGATCTAAGTAATTATTATATAATATCATTTTAGCACATGTTATTTGACCCCAACAACTATATTTGTGTTATTGATAAGTGTATTTTATATATAGGATAATTGGATTCTAATAATCCCTACTTTCACCAATTGGACAATGGTGGACCGTGCTTTCACTTTGTATTATGGTGGTCAAAAAAAAAAAAATTGGATTGTAGTGGGATATTTTCAAGGGAATCATAGATTTTGTGTTGCATTTGATTCAAAACTTAGTATAACACTTTACAATAACTTTTAATGAATTTACAGCGTTTCTCCCAATTTTTTTTCATTTTTTTACTTTTTTTACGATTTTTTCACTTTTGTTATTTGTAAAAAATCATAATAATTATTCGGAATCTCAAAAAAATAATTTTAAAAATGTTTTAGAAACTACAATTCATTAACTTTCTAGGGGCAGGAACGAAAAAAACAAAAACAATATAGTGTAGGAATGAAAAGAATAAGAAGAATGTGGAGGTGGATTTGGTACCACTACTATCCAATTTTAATTTTTTTTGGGCCACCAGAATACAAAGTGAAAGTACGGTCTACCATTGTCTAATTGGTGAAAGTAGGGATAATTAGAATCCAATTATCCTTATATATATGTGATATAGGATTATTTAGAGTTAATTTGGGTGATTATTGATATGAATGTACTTTTTTATACTCGAATTCTCTATATTATGCTTGGTTGGGGTTTGGTATAGTTTTGTAGGAAATTGGTGTTGAAAGTGAAGAAATCAAGCTCAAATTCAAGCAAAGGAGTCCAAGTGGATCACTAGCAAGAGACAAATCTACCCCAAGGCCCAAAACTCAGGCCCAAGATATCATTGGCTACCGTCAGGCACCAACACGGATGCCAATTGGCTCAACACGACCCATGCCACGGTCCAGAGAGCAGCAAGATTTGAAGAAACAACCACCACGACTCGTGCCAAATCAACATGGATCATGGTGTGTGCAACACGAGTCGTGGTGGAGTGAAACGGTCCGTGGTGATGGCTGTTTATAACGTTTTGACGTTTCGGATGCCTTTAATTGCTATATAATTGCTGGGTCGGCTGTGTTGATTATCATTCACTCCCATTCATAATCATTTTCATCACTATATTCATCCATCCTTTCATCCACAAATCCTTCCACATTCATCCATAGTTGAAGATTGAGAGTTTGAAGATCGGTTCTCAAGAATTGAAGAGAAGTGAAGGAGCAAAGTCCCCGCGGGTCGTCATTCAAGCAAGGATCGATTTCCATCTCGGTTTACTTCTCTTTCTTATAGATTTCATGCTTTCTAGAGTAGATTTTGATATGTTTTGTGAATTGAACATGAGTAGTGAGTAGTTTCTTTTAGTTTGGAGGATAAACCCTTATTAGTTTCTCTTATGGATTGAATTTTGTTGGATCGAACAAGTATGTTAATCTAGTTTGATTGCATTTTATTTATCCTTTGATCATGTATGTCATTGTTTTTGACTGGCCATCAAGAATATGGAATTAGATTGTTGAGTGAAGTACCAAACAAAGAAATTCGATAATCGAAACCCTTAGGATTAAACTGATTATGAAGTGAACTAGAGATAGAAGACTTTGTAATTAGGGGTCATTGGATAATTTGATCTTTAACTTAGATAAAATTGACACAATAAAGAGTCCATGAGATCAATTTTACAAAGCAATCTGTTTCATTGCCAAAAGCTTGCTACGGAAGAATTTATGCGATTATCGACCCTAAAATGTACCAAATTAATGACATACATGTTCGATCCACTTGTTTGATTCATAAAGTTACTTTGGTTTTATCCCCTGAATGTCTTTTTATATTGATTTCATCTTGTGAAGTGTGTGAATATTTTATTTATTTGACCTTTTTAGTGATTAGAAATAGAATTAGTTATCCTCAATACAAAACCCGACCGATTTAGCAATCACATAGGAAGCTAGTTTGGTGCGTAGTTAGCAAAGTCCCTGTGGGATCGACCTGGATACTTGCTACACGAGCACCCGTGCACTTGCGGCTTATCAAGTTTTTGGCGCCGATGCCGGGGACTTTGTCCCTAGTCGCCATCGAACGAATATCCTTAGATTGACTAGATCATTTTTCTTTTTCTCTTTCCTGTTTGATCTTCCTTGGTTGTTCTTGTTTTTGTCTCTTGCAAGGTTTTCAATCGGTGCATGCAAAAGGCACCGCTATTCGAGTTCAATCCAGATATAGAAAGAACCTTCCATTCAAGGCGGAAGCGAAAACGAATAGAGGAAGCAAGAAGGAGGCAAGAAGAAGCCAAGGAACAACCCGAGATGGCCCAACTAAGACGTACTTTTGGGCAATGCGTGACTCCCTCAGTCGCGTATCAGCCCACCACCATCAATGCACCGGGAGTGGATGCGCATGAATTCGAGTTGAAGAGCTCGCTCATCAACTTGGTGAAGGCCTCACCGTTCCATGGCCTTCCCAATGAAGACCCCAACCGGCATCTCCATATCTTTTGGCAAGCTTGTGAGACGTTCAAGGCAAATGGTGCGATGGAGGACGCATCAAGCTTCGGCTCTTCCGTTTCTCACTAGAAGGGAAGGCATGGGAATGGCTCGATTCCCTACCGGCGACCACCACCATCACCACCTTTGATCAACTTGCTAGCACATTTGCTGTGAAATATTGTCCGCCTAGCAAGTTGACAAGCTTGAGAAACCAGATTTCCACATTTGCGCAAGAGCCGGGAGAGAGCTTCTACGATGCATGAGAGAGGTTTAAGGACCTCTTGAGACAATGCCCCCAACATGGATTCGAGCCTTGGGTGTCGATTCAAGCGTTCTACAACGGAGTGGATGACAATTTGAGGGCCAACATCTTGGCAGCGGCGGGAGGCGACATCATGAGCAAGACTGTGGAAGAGCTTCATAAACTCATCGAGCAAATGTCCGTGAATATCTACCAATGGTCTAAGCCCCGTTCCGCACGAACGGGAGGTAAGTATGAGGTAGATGCTATCACTCTTTTATCCGCAAAATTAGATGCTATTACTAAAAAGATGGATATAATGAATGTGAATGCTACCCCTCCCCCTCAAGCTCAATGTGCATCATGTCATTCTTTTGAGCATGCAACGTTGCATTGTCCTAGTGGTATGGAAAGTGGGGATCCTAATGAACAAGCCAATTATGTTGGTAACCCGAATGCATATCACCCCGGTTTGACAAATCACCCGAATTTTTCTTACCGAAACAATAATCACTTGGGTGCCCAACAAGGACAAGGACAAAGGCCCGCCCAACAAGCCCAACCCCAACCCCAACCCCAAATCCAAGACCTAAAGACCATAGAGGTCATGTTAGATGTTGTCCTTAAAATCCCAACAAAGACAGTTTGAGCACCAACAAAGGCAAGATGATGTGATCAAAGCCTTGGCCACTAAAGTAGACTTTTTGACCTCTCAAAACCAAATGTTTGAGACTCGAATGGCCAACCAAGCTAGCACTTCTACCCCTCCTTCGGGATCGCTTCCCGAACAACCCATTCCTAACCCTAATGCCCAATGTAATGCCATTATTTTGAGGAGTGGGACACAATATGAGGGACCTAGCATGCCAAATGCTAAGTATGGGGGGGGGGGGGGAGGAGGGTTGAGATCGAGAGTGAGGTTAAGAAGTCTAGTGAGAAGGTTGATGGGATTGAGAGAGAGAAAGACCTTGAGAGTGATCCTTCTAAGGAGAACACCGAAACCCGACCTTCATCTCCCCCAAGAGTTTACAAACCACCGCTTCTTTTTCCTCAAAGGTATGCTAAGGCTAAATTAGATGCAAAATTCGGCAAGTTCTTTAATATGTTAAAGCAATTGAATGTGAATGTGTCGTTTTTGGATGCTTTATCTCAAATGCCTTTGTATGCAAAGTTTTTGAAAGAAATCCTCTCTAAAAAGAGGAAAATTGATGAAATTGAGGAAGTTGCATTGACTGAAGAGTGTAGTTCCGTGGTACTTAACAAGCTTACTCCTAAGCTTAAGGACCCGGGAAGCTTTAATATCCCATGTGGCCTAGGTAGTTTAACCGTTGACCGAGCTTTGTGTGATGTGGGTTCTAGTGTAAGCTTAATGCCCTATTCCTTGTATGAACGGTTGAACCTAGAAGAGTTGAGACCATGTTATTGTAAATGACGGATTGTACTATCAAGTACCCTAAGGGTATGTTGGAGGACTTTCCCCTTAAGGTGGGTGATTGTTATGTGCCAATGGATTTTGTCATTCTTGATATGCCCGAGGATTCCCATATCCAAATCATTTTGGGGAGACCTTTTCTTGCTACCGTAGGGTGTGTCATAGATGTACAATGTGGGAAGATGAAGTTTAGGATAGGGGAACATGAACTTGAGTTTGATTTATTCCGTGATGTTTTGCCACGTGGAGTTTCCCCTTGCTTTAGTGTTGATGTGTTATGTGAGAAAGATGAGCATGTTGATGGTTTGGCTTGTGAAAAGGATGAGGATTGTTTGTGTGTCGAGAAGAGTGAAAAGTTTGAGACTTCTCATGATAATTTTGTTGAAAATCCTTGTGGTTTATTTATTGATAAAGGCCATGAACTTGGCGATGCAAGGGTGGGAGTAAAAGAAATTTTGCCCCCACCTAACATCATCAAGAACGTGCCTTATGCTATTAACAAGGGTACTTTTGTTGAGATTTTTAGGTTTGATGATGGGGATCCCTCCATTTCGAAAGGAGGAGATGAGTTTGACCCAAGCTGTAGGGTCAATTTGAAGATGTTTGGCGGTACTTTACAAGATGGAGCTCATAAAGCCTTTGGATATGGAGTCATGGATTATTCGCCGGGTTGAGAGGTACCTTGTCTAGCTTAGGACAATAAACAAGCGCTTCTTGGGAGGCAACCCAAGCTTTTATATTTTTATTTTCATTTTTAGGATTTTCTAGAATTTTTCCTTATTTTTCTTCCTTTTATTTTGCTTTTTCTAAATTTTTCTTTATTTTTCTAGAATTTTTAGGATTTTTCTTTGATTTATTTTGGATTTTCTAGTATTTTCTAAGGTTTTAATTTATTTTTCTTTCAAGGTAGTAGTTTTAGAAAAGTTAAAAAAAAAAAGGAAAAAAAATCTGAAATTCGAAAAGAAAAAAAAAACGAGGAGAGAAAATGAGAGATTAAAAAGAGAAAAAAAGAGCTGCTAAGCGTCGAACCCACGATCTGCAGGCAATTCAAGTCCAGCACGGACCGTTTTGGCATCAGAACCGATCATGCTACCTTCCAGAGAGTCAGAATACTTGAGGTAAGAGTAACACGGGTCGTGGCATCCAGCCACGGATCGTGCCTAGTGCACCACGGACCGTGGTGTTCCCCAGACCGATTTTTCTTTTGAAAATTGAATGGTTTTTGTCTTATGTGATTAATAAAAACATCTGCCCATTTAAGTTGGTCGAGAATTAAATTCTTCAGCATCTTTCTTCTTCCTCATTACTCCTTCAACCTCTCTACTTCTCCATTACCACTCCTTCCTCCATTGTCATTTGCTTGTAACTCTTTCTTTTCTCAACCATTTTCTTCCAAATTTCTTCCTTTCTTCTCCATTTCACGTCTACTTTCAGATCCCATCATCCTTTCAACATTTCATTCAACCATTTTCTCTATCTCATTTTCTTCACCCACTTCCACCGTTGTTGTAAAGTTTCAAAACTTTCATTTTTCTTCCTCCTTTCATTTGTATAAGGTTTGTTTTCTCTTATTTTCTTTATTTTTTTCATGTATATTTTCATTTATTTGTATACTTATTATTTGTATGTTGAGCTTGCTCATGTGTTTACTTCTTGTTAGTATTCATTTTTCGTTATGTATGGCTGTGTTCTGTTATGTTCTCAGTAATGTTCAGTGTTAGGTATGTTCAGTCTCTATTTTAGTTTAGCTCTCTGTTTTTCATTTTAGTTCACTGTTTTAGTTTGATATGTGGGTATGTATGTAGACTAGTATACTCCTTTGTTGTTTAATCTATTTTAGTTAGTTTTTCTGTTTAGATTTTTTGTTTTTTTGTAGTTTTAGTTTTAGTTTTTATACTAATGTGCTTGTTTAGTTCACGGTAGAATAATATTAGTTTTCGTTCGGTCTCGTTCCGAGCCGAATTTTATATCTTTTATATGGTATTTTTGCTTGTTCTAACCCCCATATATATATTAGATATAATGATTTTGTGTTTTATAGGAAAATAAGGAGTTAGAAGGAATTTGGGCTTAATTGAGGCTTTTTAGGGAATCCCGAGCGATTTCCCGAGCCGACCCGAGTCAAACTAAGCCGTGACCTGAGGCGAGACCAAACCGGGTACTCCATCTCTATCCTTGGCGCAAAACAAGGGAAAGGGGCAGAGTTGTGTCACGCTCGAGTCCTGAATTGTCACGACCGCGATGCACTGCGGAAGGAGAAGGAGGCAACCGAGCAGAAGCATGTCACGCACGAGTTAGGGGTTGCCGCGCCCGCGACAGCATGAGTCGCGCCCGCGACCTGCCCAGTTCTGCGGAAACCTGTGCGCGCACCTGCTGTGTTAATTTTAGGATTTTGGGTTTTTATTTCTCCTTCTTCTGTATATACCCAAATGTTATCCAGCACCATTATCAAGTAGTTTGAAGGAGTAGGATTAGAGTAGATTTAGATTTAATTGCTTTCTTTACCTTGCTTTAATCTTTCTTCAAGGTTTTAATTGTTCTTCAAGCTTTCTTTGATTTCTTGCATTTGTATTCAAACTTTCTTCAAGCTTTCTTAATTCAAGCATTCTCCATTGAAGTTTTAGAAGCTCTCTCTCTCCTTTCAAGTGCCATAGTTGACTTGTTTTCCAAGCTTTCTAGTGATGATCACCACAATCCAGTTTTAGTGAGGAGGAGGGCCAAGGGTTTCCAATTCTACTTCTAGTGAGAATTTGGGAATCCTTGGTAATCCAATTCATGATTTCTTGTTTGTTCGGGGAAATTCAAGTGAACATTTAGTGCTTTGGTCATCGAAGGTATAGTTTCTTGTCCCTAATTTCATTGTTCATTCTGGTTTTCATTCATTGCTTTAATTGCGTATTTGATTTCATGCTTTTAATTGCTTTCTTTGATTCCATCTCTAGATAGTTTTATTGCTTTCCCTTTACATAACTTACCGCTTTCTGCACTGAAAAACCCAAACCCAAACCGATTCCCTTAATCAAGCCTAACACCCATCCCTGTGGACCGACAAACCCTATCCAAAAACCACAAAAACTATAACCGAACAATGGCGCCGTTGCTGGGGAAAGTGAAAAACAAAACAAGTTTGAAAATAAAGAAAAGAAAAACTTGCTTGTTTCAGGCATCATGCAATTGTGCAAAGAAAACGATGCTAATCAATCAAAAGGAACCATTATGAGCATATCAAAAGCACTTATTTCAAGACATTACCAATCTTTAAGGTTTTCGATTCCCGATATCTCCTACGAAAGAAGGTCCTATGTGCTCATGTGCAAGTGTTATTCTACTCGATTCTGATTGATCTAAAGCAAATCACTTTCCAAGCTTGTATCAAAGCAAACGATTATTTAAGCACTGACTCCCTTGCTTTATGTCGCCCTTGGCTTGGTGAGGGCCGCAGGAAACGCAAGGAAAACTTCACATTTATTATGATTCATTGATTAGCGTTGGCTTGAGAAGGCTCAACGAGAATGGTGTTAGTTTTTTCGGGAATTGAACGGCCCATAACGGGGTTTACCCTCCCAACACGGGTTGCTCCATACGCCTCATCGTTACGAAAACGAAGTGCTTAAGGGGTAAGAGCGCCGCATCGCTCATACCAATCCCATGTAGGTAGACTAACTTAGCACTATAGTTCAGATTTAATTAATTTGATTGACTTTTACTTTTTCAACAAGCTCGGAAATGATCAACTTAAGTCTCTCAATTTCAAGAACGTGAAAGAATCAAGGATTTTATTAAGCAATCAACGAAGGGAATCTACATAAGTAAGTCATGACAACACTTGAACTAAGGTTGAAAATGCTCATACGGGTTGCTTTCAAGGA
The DNA here is from genome assembly GCA_029582165.1 of Portulaca oleracea. Classification (NCBI taxonomy): domain Eukaryota; kingdom Viridiplantae; phylum Streptophyta; class Magnoliopsida; order Caryophyllales; family Portulacaceae; genus Portulaca; species Portulaca oleracea. Next base: position 28,580,172 of record CM055869.1, read on the forward strand.
GATTAAGAAAGTTTTCAAAGCAATGACTACACTTTTCCTAAAAACAAAGCAAAAACAAACGAAAAACGAAAACAAAAGAGGTTTTTCACTCTTTTTTTCTCCTTTTTCGCACAAAATTTTTCAAATTTTAGACACAAACTACGAAAAACAAAAGTAAAAGACTCAAAACTAGAGTTAATTACATTTACCCTACATGACATATGCGGTAATAATTTTTGCACACCCGACATTTGGGAAATAATTTTCACCCTACCTGACATTTAGTGAAAGTGATTTTTAGTGTTAGAATCTGGTAACTTGTCATCGGAAATGGAAAAATACAATAATACCCCTATGTGAAATTATGATGATGCCCTTTAATTTGAGAAGGAAAAGACTATGTTGGAGAGTAGAAGACGGACATGGTGGTTTGGGAGGGGTTAGGTTTTCATTTTCTGTATGAGGGGGGGGGGTGGGGGTGGCCAGGGAGAGGAATCAGAGGAATCAGTGGAGTAATTGGGTTTTAAAATGCCATAACAATTAATACTAAGGGTACAAAAGTCATTTCACATTTAATTGAAAGTCAAAGGAAATAATAACAAGGGTATAAAAGTCACTTCATATTTATTTTTTTACAGTTCACCGGAAAAGTCAATAAAAAATCAATTATAACATATTTGAGGGGCTTTAAATTTATGACCACTTAAATGTCAGGTAGGGTGAAAATTATTTCTCAAATGTCGGGTGTGCAAAAATTTTTACAACATAAGTCAGGTAAGGTAAATGTAATTAACTGCTCAAAACTAGGTGATCTACCCATGACAAATGGAAGTATCACCCCCACTCCCACACAAAACTTCACAATTTCTCCATTGTGAGAGAAGGGTGTCACAAATAAGGTAGAAAACCTACAAACACACAAACAAACACATAACAAACAAAATTGGTGGCGACCCGAGCCCACACGGCTCCGACAACAAGATATTCCCAACATTCACATACAAGGGGTTCGCCACCCAAAAAGAAAACCAAGCATGCAACATGGATCATTGATATATTTACAACCAAAGAGAGGGTATACTGAAGTTACCTCAAGGTCTTCAAGTAAAGAATACCCATTCACGATCCAATGACCATCACAACATAGGTTACATATAAATAAGAAAAAAAATACTATGTGTGAATGTCTACATGCAAGATAAAAAAAGAGAAAAAAAAAGCTATACTAGACACTAAAGACTCACTAACTAAAGAAAACTAAAGATATTCACAATATATACATTGTCAATTGCAAACCTCAACCCCGAATCTCATCATGTGGGGCGGGAACTGAGGGTGAAACACCGCGCCAACTACCCGGTCCTACGAATGATGAAATCAATCGCAAACCATACAACCTCCACCACATAAACCAAGGAAATGATTTTCAAACTAACAATGACATACATCCATACCAGTGAACTATGGCCAAGCTAGTGAGGCTAAACTCAATTGCCAACATCTCAAGCATGCAAAACCATATCAGAGAACCTTTCCACCCAAACCCCAACACACATACACCCCCGCCCCCACACACACACACGTACCATCACAAGATATAAATCAAGTAAAGCCAATGCAAAACATGAGAGGGGACGGGGTGCTTACAATCACTGCTCGTCTCCTCCAAGAGGAGGGTAGGGGTAATAAGGAAAGTACGTCAGGTAATACTGGTTGACATAATCGGGCGGCGCAGGTGGACGATCGGCCATGGCGTAATGGTAGTATCCCCAATCTCTCAAATATTGGTTTTGTTGACGAAAATAATCCTCATGGCGCTGGAGTGTCGCTTGCTGGGCACGAAGAAGCTCCTATTGGCTCTCCAAGAGGTTGTGTTGGCTTTGGAGCAAAGTCTGTTGCTCCTAGAAACCAACACTCAATTGCTCCAACTGGTTACAAAGATATCCCATCGAAACCTCTTGCAACCCACTTCCACTAGCTTCACCATGTTGCCCTTGTTCTACTTCCTCCTCTTCTTCCTTTTCCTCTTCTTCCCCATAAGGGTCATCGAGACCTCCTACCCGTCGTTGGCTTCTTGGTTCTTCCCCACACGACCAGTTATGCTCATTGGATATATCCATCCATTGCTCGACTCTCTCATGATCCAAATGGATCGAAGTCGCGTTTTTACCAAAGCCGTGCAAATAGATGGTTTTCGTGCGATCCTTCTCCGTAATTCTTATTCTTTGCAATCGAACACCATCGATTGGGTCGGGGAAGAATCTTGGAGGAAACTTGACGAGGAAATCTCCAAATCCTTGCCTATTAAGGAAATGACAAATAACGTGTCCCATGCCTATAGTTGTGAGTAGACTCTTGGAACTAATCTCCTTAAGGCAGTGAAGGACACAAGATCCCGTGTTTACTCTCTGCCCTTGAATGGCGTTGAAAATGACAAACAAGTCATCTTTACGCACATTCGGGCGCCCATCGTCCCTACCGAAGACCGAGCTCGTGATAATTCGATGAAAGATACAGATTGCCAAATTGCACAAATCACGAGCCTTCGAATTCTTAGAGCAATGAAAATTTGTATCATGAATTCTGGACCTATGGTACGCCCTCCTCCAGCAAGTTAACCGCTTCATGGCATCCTGCTCGTCAAAGTCAGCACACTCCTCATAATATTTTCCATCCACCGGCAATCCTAATGCTTCACACAACTCTTGCACCATACACACTCTTTCCTGATTCGCCACTTTATAACTAAATCTTGCGTTTTTCTTCCCATCATCATCCACTTTTAAGGAACTCAAAAACTTAAGAATTGGTTGTTCGGCAATGGACTCATCAATATTAATAAACACCTCCCAACCTAACACCCTAATAAGATAGTCAAAGCTCGACTTTCAATACACCGTTTTCATCGTTTTCTCATCATACACGTCCGGGGCACAAATTTTTCTCTTTCTGAACAAGTTAAACCTTTCCTTATGTGCATCGTCCCGGAAGGTAACTTTGTAGCGCGGGTTACACTGAATTACAGCTGCCGTTTGAGCATTATACCGGTTCTTATCAGTAGTGGAAGGTCCAGGTGGTGTGGAAGATGTGGGTTCCACAGTTCGTGCTCGTTTAGACCCCATTGCAATAACCAATTGCAAGACAAGTGAAACTAGCAACACCCAATAGAGAAAATCGAACAACACACAAACCCTAACCTCCAAAAGCAGACTCAACACAAGCAACACCCAATTTGGTCGAGAAATCGAACTTGAAACACCAAAAATGAGAGTTAACTGACTTTGAACCACCATAAAAGACTGGGATTATGCTTGTTGAGCCCCAATCGAGCTTCAAGAAGAACCAAGAAGATGTTCCAACACTTGAGCACCACAATGCTGCACACAGCTGCAAGAATCGCACAAATTAGGGCACGCACGCTTGAAATTTGGGGAGGAAATGGAAGAATTTGTGAGGAATGGAGATTGAATGAGTGAAATTAGGGTTTTGGGGGGGGGGGAAGTCGAGTGAGTTGAGAGAGAAAACAAGTAAGAAAAAGTGAGAATAGTGAGAGAAAACGCGTTTTAAGTCTCGAGAAAAACTGCAAATCTGCTTAGTCACGGGCGAGTCGTCAAAGTGACTCGGGCGTGACCTTCTTCTGTGCGGAATGAGAGGTGTCTAGCCTGAAGACATCATGACCGTGTCGTTTCTTAACTCGCCCGCGACTGCCTTCTGAGCGGAATTCAGCCTCCCTTGTTTAGTTAAACGCTCTGGATTCCAGTCTGTTGTCACGACCGGGACAGGATCTGACTCGCCCGTGACTCTGGTCTGGAAGTCTGGGAAATTTTCTCAAACTCTTCATCTATTGAGTCCCAGCTGGTTGACTCGAGCGCGACAATATGCAACTTGCCCTTGACTCTCTTCTGGAAAACAGGGCAATTTCTTGAGGTAAACTTTTTGTTGAGCCCCAGCCGGTAGTCACGAGCGTGATGATTTGCAACTCGCCCGTGACCTTTTTCTGTTCAAAAGCAAGAAAAGTTCAATTTCCTCAAAATAAATCTAAGTCTTTAACTCTCACTTCCACTAAATTTTTTTCCACATTCTCAAACAACTCCAAAACCTCCCTAACACCCTAAAACTTTCATAAAATTCTCACTTTGACTAAAGTCTACACTCAAAAGAAACCAAAAATTTGCACAAAAGAAAAGAAAATTACTAAAGTAAAAGAAAATAAAAGCCGGAATTCATACTAATCCCCAGTCCCACACAAAGAGGTTGCTATGTCCTCAATGAAAAAGAAGTAAGGTAATCAAGCACTCCAAAAGGAAGGAAAAAGAAACACACCAAACCGAAAACAATAGAAGAAAAGAAAGATCACACAAAAATAAAACTCTCAAAAGAAAAGAAAAACACAAGCCGACATGTATGCCAGCCCCATTCCCACACAAAATGGCCAACAATGTCCTCATTGGAATAGAAATAGAGATAAGCAAGCACCCAAAAGAAAAATAAACACACCAAAAAGAAAACAAAAGAAAAAAAAGAAGGAATACTCACTAACTGTACAATAAGGGTGAGGAAGGATATTACCTGGAAACCGTTCTATCAAGAAATTCACTCCTTCTCACCTCAAGATATCGGGCTTCAAGTCAGAACCATTCAACGCCCGGAGTAACAAGTCATGCATTCTCTCATGCATCTCAGAATGGTGTAGGTAAGAGCACACTCTCAATATCACATCAACAAACATTAGAGCTCTTAACTGTTTATCAAATGCCTTAGAAAAGTCATAGAAATGATGGAATGCAAGAATGCACAAGACTTTCCTAGGCATGGTGAATTGAGACATGACAAATGGATCCTCTCATTGACTTGTAAATGGAAATTGGGTATAAGAATCAACAGGAGGGAACAATACAACATATTCCTGAACATGCTCATGCAAATACTTGGATGCCAACAATGATTCAGACTCAATATCTATGCAATTTTCATCAAACATATATTCCAAATCACAACTTTCATCAAATTCATCATAATCAACATCTGGTGATAAGGAAAAAGCAGGGTTAGACCACATCATAACACCCTCAACATCACAAACAAACACATCTTCATCTTCATCAATATCAGACTCATCGGAAGAACTATCATTATTAGAAGACAAAGGTGCATCACTCAAATCAACATCAAAAGTGAAAGTGGAAGGCTCCGGGTCATAACTCATCATGAATGACTCATAAAGCATATCATCATAAAAAAAATCATCGTCACAAACCAAGTTCAAACAACCAGGATCAACCCCCAAACATGCAAGCTCATCATCACAAGATTTCTCATAAATAGATTCACAAGAAAGAGTAGCTAATGCCTCACTAATGCAATGATCCTCAATGAAAGTGAATAATATTCAGTTTCTAGCACACATTCCATAACAAAAGATTCGATTTCGCTCTCAACAAGATCATGCTCAATTACATTACAAGCATCACGACATTCAATAGACTTATCCTTCTCTTCACATACAAGCACGGATAATGGTGTGGACAATGGTTCATCATCTAACATGTTTTCATCAAGTTCTTCATCATCACACACAAAATCATCATGTTCCTCACGCTGACTAGGAGCAGCTAGAGCTAAGGAATCGCTAAGCATGCATGTAAAACTAGGTCTATTATAGTAGTCATCATCCTCATCACAATCATACACAGAAGAATCAACATGCATTTCAGAATTCAAAGATGACGAATGAGCTACTTCAACATTCGAATCTACCATTGTAGGACCTGGAAAATCGCCCCCGTTTAGGGGTGTCGGTTTTCGGATGCGCTACTTAAGTGATCGGGATCCGATTAAGGTTGCTTAATCCTTAAATAAGGATATTTTTATTTTTAAAATTCATTTTCAGGGTGATGAAACTTTATTTATTTTACAAATTCTTTTTATATTATTAAAATACCCGAAATTGCACTAAAATATTTTATTGATAATTTAATACCGGCCCAATACCGAGTCCAGGCCCAAAAGGAAGCAAAAAGGGCCGCCAGAAGACTGTAAAACCCGTGGGGGTTTTAGAGTACTCTGGGCTCGGCCTTGTGCTCCCATGGCCCAGAGAAGATGAGTGAAATCCAATAAAACCCGCGTTGGTTTTATTGGTTTTCTGACCCATTTCCCGCGGGTTTTCTCTTCTGGGTCGGGGCGCGCCTTGGGCCTGGGAATTGTTAAAACCTGCATGAGTTTAGAAACTGCTAAGTGCAACTTTAAACGACTATAACTCTTTCATCCTGACTCCGATTAAGGCAATTCAAAAAGCGTTGGAAAACTTATGATGTCTACTTTATTCTCATCAAAAGAAATAGGGCCAACAAGACTTGTGGTAAAAATGGTATTCGAAATGGTGGGCATATGTATGTGGAAAGGGTGGAAAATGAAGGTTTTTTTGGTGGGTTGGCCCAATAGCTTTTGATTGAGGAAGGCCCATTGGATTTTCTTTCATGCTAGCCTCATTTCTTGTTATGCTTGATTTGTACACTTGTCCCGATACAAAATCTGGTGTCTAGAGAGAGCCCCCACTTGTTCGAATAGGATGAAGGTCAAAGTAGCCTGAGATGCTGACTGCTTGACGTCTGTGACCAGGAGATTGATGCTGTCGGTGATCTTCTGTGAAGATGATGCCTTTCAACGGTGTCCTGAATGAAAATGGTCTCTTTCATGTCGTCGAAGGCCTTTAGGTGGCAACCATTAGACGACTGGAGATGTCGATGATGTCGTCGGACACCTTTAGGTGGCAACCGTTGGATGACTGATGCTGATGATGGTGTTGTCGAAGGCCTTTAGGTGGCAACCGTTGGACGACTGGAGAAGTTGATGATGTCGTCAGAAACCTTTAGGTGGCAACCGTTGGACGACTGGTGATGTTGATGGTGTCGTCGGAGGCCTTTAGGTGGCAACCATTGGGCGGCTGATGCTGATGATGATGATGTCGTCGGAGGCCTTTAGGTGGCAACCGTTGGACGATTGCAGATGCTGATCATGTCGTCGGAAACCTTTAGGTGGCAACCATTAGACGACTGCTGGTGATGTCGATGATGTCGTCGGAAACCTTTAGGTGGCAACCGTTCGGCGGCTGCTGCTGATGATGATGGTGATGTCGTCGAAAACCTTTAGGTGGCAACCATTGGGCGACTGCTGCTGATGATGATGATCATGTCGTGGGAAACCTTTAGGTGGTAACCGTTGGACAACTGCTGCTGCTGATGATGATGATGATGTCGTCGGAAACCTTTAGGTGGAAACCGTTGGACGATTGCTGCTGATGATGTCGTCGGAGGCCTTTAGGTGACAACCGTTGGACGACTGCAGATAGTGCTCTTTTATATGGCAACTGAATGCTGTAAGGTCCCTTTTAACGGCGACTTGAAAATCACAAAAAAACCAAGTATTAGTTTTTCGGAAATGTGAGGAGGGTTCAGATTTTTACCTGAGCTTTGGAAACCCTTGGGCAACAGTCTTTGGGCCGTTAGTTTTAGGTTGTGTGGATGGGTGCTATCGGTGCTCTTTTATGCTGTCGGCACTCTTTTATGTGGTGGCCGGATGATGGATGATATCGGTGCCCTTTTATGTGGCAACCAGAAGATGGATGATGATGGCGCCTTTTAGCGGCGACCTGGTGTCAGTGACGGCTTCTTGTCTGGCAGATTGATCGCAACTGATCTCCCTTTCTCCTCTGTCTTTGTCGATGTCTTAGTCTTTCCCGGCGTCGATAATGCCCATCGAATTTTCCCGATGTTGATGGTGCCCAATGGATTTTCCCGAGGTGGATCGGATTTTCCCGATGTTAATGGTGGTGGCCAATGGATTTTCCCTAGGTTGATGGTGCTCGACGGATTTTCTCGAGGCGGATCGAATTTTCCCTATGCGGATGATTGTGTCAGTGGCGTCCATTGCAGACTGGAAGATTGTCACAAGGATAAGCTTCGGATGATAGATATAAGTCATCTAGAGTGTAATTAGAGATTTCTCTAATCTTGCTCTTGATGATTAGTAGTCAAGTTTGAGCCTTTGATTGTCCTTCTTTTCTCGATGAGTATGCATGCACTTGACTGGATGCTAACTTGTCCAGCAAGAGTAGGATTAAAGATTGATCTAATCTGGCTCTCAGTGATTAGAAACCATGTTGACTGGTCCGATTGAGATAGCATATGGGCTTAAACAGCAGCTAGTGTTGCGTTCTGGAGCAACGATGTGACACTTCCTTCTTCTTCTTTCTCTTTTTTTATTTTCAGGTATGCGGGTATGCAAGCAACTAGTCTACTAAACTCTTGCACAAACAATGCATTTTTTCTTACACAAGCATTCATGCACTCATGCATTTATGCATGACTATCGACTTTATGTACGACAAACTAACTCGATACATGACAAACCGACATGATACACAACAAACTGACTTGATGCATGACAGACTAACTGAATGTATGACAAACTGACTCGATACATGACAAACCGCCTCAATGCACAACAGACTGACTCAATGCACAACAGACAGACAGACTGACTCAATGCACAATAGACTGACTCAACGCATGATAGACTGACTTGATGCATGACAAAGTGACTTGATGCATGACAAATTGACTCGATGCATGACAAATTGACTCAATGTGACTCTGACCGTACATGACATATGGATGCAATGCAACCCTATTAGACAGGACACACGTATGATGCTTTATGCTATTCTACACATGCAATTCTACATGCAGACAACCCCTGACTCTATTTTTAGACAAAGATTTTCTCGGACAATGATTTTCTAAGACAATGCTTTCCTAAGACATTGTTTTCCTAAAACCATGACTCCCTAAGACAATGATTTCTAAGGATCAAGGCCTCTCTTGGGGATTTTCAGGAAAATTCAGGATGAGTAATGTTTCGATCCACAGAAAAGGGAACGATGATGAAGGCAACAGGCCGGAAGAATGTGCTTCTTGAATGATCATGTAGATGACCTTGATTGCTTGCAAATGTATGCAGATGTATGACAAGCCCCCGGTTTGGCGTAGACTCTTGAGGACACTATCCTGCGTTGGAGATCACCTTGGAGATTTACAAGCCCCCAGTTTCGATGTGGATTGACGAGATGATACATGGGGACCATAGAATAGGAGGAGGCATAGTCCTTAGTAGTGAGTCTCAAACTCTCCTTTTGCCTAACTTGCCCAAAGGGGTTTCAAGTTAGCCCCTCTTTTTTTTCTCTTTTTTTTTATTTTTTTTATGAGACCGCCATTAGGACGTCTATGAGAATGGAGATGCAGGACCTTGTAGGATAGGAAGTGTCCCTCATTGAAGCTATCTCCGATAAATGTCTTGAACGATGTCACAAAGGTAGTGCGAGCCCCCAGTTTAGAGTAGCTTGTTTATGAGTCTGTTCATGATCATGTGGTTGACAATTAGTCGCAGATCTGATGTGAACAACTTTCGCTCTTGCTGAGAAGCAAGCCACACAGAGCCTCATACTTGCATTAATGACTAAGCTAAAAAGTCCATGGAGGGGGAGATGGGATGAAAAGGTTGGTTAGGAAGTGTTTGGGGAAAGATACGGTGGACGATGGTTTATTAATGAATGAGATGTGGAGACACTTAAGAATGATCGTGTCTTGAAAGGGAGAAGAGATGGTCAAATGGGATAGACATCATCTCTTGAGAAAGGGTTGAAAGGGATGGTAGATGAGAGTTTATTGATGAATGAGATAAGGAGACACTCAAGAATGATCGTGTCATAAAAGGGTGAAGAGATGGTCAAATGGGATAAAACATCATTTCTTGGGAAAAGGTTGGAACATGGTTATGAAATGATGTCCAAGTCTCACGGAAGGAAGATGGAGGGTTGATGATGATGAAAGATAGAATCTAGGGTTTCCTCTCCTTTTACCTAACCTGCCCTGACGGGTTTTCAGGCTAGCCTCTCTTATTCTGTCACTCTCCTTTTGCCTAACCTGCCCTAACGGGTTTTCAGGCTAGCCTCTCTTATTCTCTCTCTCCTTTTGCCTAGCCTGAGATTCCAAGTTAGCCTCTTTTTTTTTCCCTCTCTCAAAGACCAACATTTTGATGACAAGGATGCTCCTTGTAGCGGTCGGGCCTCAAAGAGGTTTTCCTACGTATCCAAGATGGAATCAGGCCAGTCGTAGTTTAACGGTTCAAAAAGATGGTCATGAAGGTTTGAGGATTCATATGAAAGGTTTGTGAAGGTTATAGAAGGCTGAAGTGTATGGATGATGAGGTGAAAGTTTGAGATGAGGTTTTGTGAGGTGTGCATGACTCTTATGTTCGCCTTCTCTTTTCTTTATTCTTTTCTAACCCTCTTTTCTTCTTTCATTTCTCCTTGCTTTCCTCCATTTCCTCCTTTTTTTCTTTTTTTTTTCTTTCTCAACTTTTTTTTTCTAACCATCTGAGCTTTGCTTTTTTGTTTTCCTTCTTTTTTGCTATCTATCTCAGCTTTGCCCTTTTTGTTTTGCTTTCACTTTTTTTCACTTTTTTTTTTAACTTTTTTTCTTTTTCAAACTCCATCTTCATGGGTTGACTCCTATTCTCCTTTTGATGACATTAGTCACAACACACCTTTTTTAATTTTTCAAACTCCTTCTCCATTGGTTGACTCCTATTCTCCTTTTTATGACATTAGTCACAACACACCTTTTTTCTTTTTCAAACTCCTTCTTCATGGGTTGACTCCTTAACACACCTTTTGGCTTTGGGGTAGATATGGATTGGTCATGAGGAGAATGATTGGGTTGGACAAGGCAAAGGTTTTTTTTTAACGATGCCTGTTATGAGTGATGCAAAGAGGGATGATTTGGTGAATGAGAACTTGGGATGAAGATGGAGATGTAGATGGTAAGTAAGGATAGATGTTGGGGCGAATGGGAAGGTAACCGATGACATAGATGGTGATGTAGGTGGTGAGGCGGTAGCCCCTGTCTTTGGCACGTTTTGTTCAAGTTGCTAATCTAGGAGCATAGAGATGTCCATTTTCAAGAAACTGGTGATTTTGGTCTTCTCTCCTTTTGCCCAGCGTCCTTGATGAGTGCAGACTGGCTTCTCTCTTTTTTTTTCTTTTTTTTAAACCTTGGATTCGATAAAATAAAAAAACGAGGTACACAACAAAGATGAAAGGATAAGAGAAGATGAAATTTGTCAGACTTGGTTTGCACGGATGATGGATAGACGAGATAACTTCTCAACTCAAGTAAAAAAACACAAGCACGAAATTCTGTTTGATCACATAGCAACAAGAGCAAAGAAATGAATGAAGAACTGACTATAACAGACTCTGAGCATGAAATGCTTTACAACCAATACTGTAGCTGCTTCTAAAGCTCATTTGATGATGTTCCCTCCTTGTGCTCATATGGGGAATCCAAAGTCTAAAAATTCTCCATGTTGTTCCCTCGGGATCTATGGTAGTTGCAGAATTCTCATCATCCCAAATATTCCTTTTATGGTTAGCTCAGGCCTTGACCTTAACACTAGACAAATAAAGAAAAACCCATCCCTATATGCTGACTCGGGAGAGACTCACCCAGGACATGGGTTTGAATGTGCCAACTGAACTACATGAGACTTCCTAGGATGCAAGACCTCTATATGCCGACTCAAGGAAAAGATTGACCCATGACGTGGGTCTATATGTCCTTAATTCTATATGAGACCTCTTGAAGTGCAAATGTCTATATGGTGACCCAAAAATCCTAACTTACGACATGGGTTTACATTAGACCTCTAAAACGACAGATATTTACATGATGACCCTAGACAAAGACTTGCACATAACATGGGTTTTCATGACCTATGAACCTATATGAGACTTTCTAAAGGGTGCAAGACACTTACATGCAGACACTAACACAAAGACTCATCCTAGACCTTATATGATACTTTCTAAAGAAAAAGACACTCAAATCCAGACTCCGAAACAAAGACTCGCCCATGATCTGGGTTTACGCTGGTCTTACTAAAAGAGACAAACACACAATAACCCAGGAAAAGACTCACTTATGACCTAGACCAAGGACTCACCCATGACTCGGGTTTAAACATCCAAAATCAAAGCACACATATTGACTTAAGAAAAGACTCACATATGACATGACCTTATACGAGATTTCTAAAGACTGAAAGACATGCACATGTAGACCCTGAAACAAAGACTCATCCACTCTTTAGGAGTGCATGACCTAACTCTATATGGACCTAACGACAGAACATTATAAAGGGCCGAATAAAGTCAAACATATTGAGCAAATCATAAGCTGATAGGTTTTAGTCAATGTTTTTCAATTCGGATGGGCCTAATCCACAGGCCGACCGTTTTAAGGAGAAACCGTAACTTGGCCCAACAACTCAGACAACTCAAACTATACTGGCTATTATGCAGACTAGAATAATGCTCAACAAAACTGACAACCCACCTTTTTTTGTCTCTTTTTTAATTAATTTTTTTTACTCAAGGAAAATGGATATTGTAAAAAACTGGATAAAGCCAACAATAAGCGAGCTTTAATTAATTTATGGGTTTAATTGATAAATCCAATATGGTTGGGCATAACAACGGGTCGACCATAAATGCAATGGATTTACTAATTAAATCGACAAATTAATTTACTTGAGCCTAGTGACTATTATGCAGTCTAAAACGTTATCCATTAACTTTTGTTGGACCTTTTAATTACTTTTTGGACCTTTTATCAAAAGAATTTCGTAAAGGGCCACATAATATCATCAAATGCGAGTCAATTTTTATTTATTAATTAAAATAATCATCCTTCAAACATAAATGAGCCCTTCTACTTGGGCTACCATGATGCCTTTTGGGTTAATTATTCTAACTAATGAATAATCATTTTCTCAACCCAATGAATTTTATATGGACTAGTACAAAACCTCTAAACTAGAGTCAACTCTAAGAAAAAACAAAAGAAGAAAATGGGAAGGGATACACATAGCACATAGCATACAACATGAAGGGATACCCTAAATCAAGACTCTATATTCATGGATTATTATGGTTGGGTTACATGACTTACCGCACGTTCTCACCCCGGTGCTCTATACCTTTAGGTAAGGAGTGTGGGGTATTGCTCAAAGAACTTCAAGGAATCCCTTTGAGTGTAACATAGGGAGAGGAGAGACCAAATGCTTGGCGATGTAGGATGCATCACACAGGTAGTGGCTTGCTCGCTCTCGAGGGAATCTCCTAGGTATACTCTAAACCGTCGCCTTTGTGCTAACGTGTCAAAAGACCCGATTAGTGGCCCGGTATACAAAGGATACCTAAAAAGAATAATAAAAACACGAAATAAATCAACTTCTCCCTTTTACAATTTCAAATTAATTTGATTTGTTTAAGTTTTACCCTCTTTTTAAGTTTAAGTCCCCAGTGGAGTCGCCAATCTGTAGGAAGGGGTGTCGGTTTTCGGATGCGCTACTTAAGTGATCGGGAGCCGACTAAGGTTTCTTAATCCTTAAATAAGGATATTTTTATTTTCGAAATTCATTTTCGGGGTGATGAAACTTTGTTTATTTTACAAATTCTTTTTATATTATTAAAATACCCAAAATTGCACTAAAATATTTTATTGATAATTTAATACCGCCCACTACCGAATCCAGGCCCAAAAGGAAGCAAAAAGGGCCGCCAGAGGGCTGTAAAACCCGCAGGGGTTTTAGAGTAATCTAGGCTGGGCCTTGTGCTCCCATGGCCCAGAGAAGATGAGTGAAATCCAATAAAACGCGCGTGGGTTTTATTGGTTTTCTGATCCATTTCTCTCGGGTGGCCTTGGATTGGTAAAGAAAGGTGGTATTAAATCATCTATAGTTATTTTTGTGCAAAAAATATATATTTTAAATAGTTAAAAAAGTTTGTAAAAAAAAGAGTAAATTACGTTTACCTTACCTGACATTTGTGGTAACAATTTTTACACACCCAACATTTGGGAAATAATTTTCACCCTACCTGACATTAAGTGAAAGTGATTTTTAGTTGCAAAATCCGATCACTTGTCATCAGAAATAAAATGATGAAAGGATCATTTACGTCATTTGCTTCTAAATATTAATGGACAACATGATACATTCACATAGTCATATAGGGGGATTATTGTATTTCTTCATTTCCGATGAGAAGTGACAAGATTTTACCGCTAAAAATTACTTTCACTTAATGTCAGGTAAGGTGAAAATTATTTCCCAAATGTCGGGTGTGCAAAAATTATTACCACAAATGTCAGGTAGGGTAAATGTAATTTACTAAAAAAAAAAGGTAAAGAGTCGCCAACCGATTTAAGGAAACCGACAAACCGTAAAACATAAGTGACTCCATTCTATGAAACCCGATTGTAAGTTCGGGGGTAAGGTTACAAATCCGAGAATTATAAGAACTCTCGAATTCGCCTGTTAGAAAACAGACTCTACTAAAATCGACATTAATATGAAAAAGAGCGGGAAGAAGTTTAATTAATTTCGTGAAATTATATTCTGAATCATGCAAATGTGAAAGAAATGTTTTACATAATAATGTACATGTAAAGCGATAAACAAATGTAATTACATGATTGAAATGAAAGACGCTCAAACCTCACTTAAAGTATTGGTATGGCGATGGATAGACCGAACTTCTCTTGACGGACCCTTGGAGAGGCGCTTCGATGAAATGGAGACTTGAGTATGGTAGGATAGGACTTGGATTATGGATGAAATGGATGGATTAATAATGGTGTATGAGGGATTAGAGAAGTGGGTTTAAGAGAGTATGGACATAGGTAGGGGAGGATTTTGAGAGAGTTTTGGCAGTATGATGATGATAGTTGGTGGAGTTTTGAGAGAATTTAGGTGATAATAATGGTGGTAGTTGATGAAATGAATGGAATGAAGGGGGGTATTTATAGGTGAAAGAGGTGGAAGATTTGGAGGGAAATGGAGGGGACACATCCCCATGATCATGCCATGCAATCACAAAATCCACGAAGGTTTTAGAAAGTCAAGGCCAGAAGTCAAAGCACATGGTGCTAATATCAAGGGATGATGATCAAGATTTTGGCGCCAACTTTTAAATAGAAAACCCTCGCGGGTTTTAAACGACATCGCACGGATCGCTGACGTGGCTTGATAAAACGACGCGTTCTGGGTAGGAGAAAATCCCCGTGGGTTTTCTCTTCAGGGCCAAGGCGCGTCTTGGGCATATCCTGGTTCTGGGCCTGGGAATTGTTAAAACCCGCATGGGTTTTGAAACTGTTAAGTGCAACTTCAAACGACCATAACTCTTTCATCCGGAGTCCGATTGAGGCAATTCAAAAAGCGTTGGAAAGCTTATGATGAGTACTTTATTCTCATCAAAAGAAAATCGGCCAACAAGACTTGTGGATAAAATAGGATTCGAAATGGTGGGCATATGTATGTGGAAATGGTGGAAAATGAAGGCTTTTTGTGGTGGGTTGGCCCGATAGCTTTTGATTGAGGAAGACCCATTGGATTTTCTTTCATGCTAGCCTCTTTTCTTGTTATGCTTTAATTTTACACTTGTCCCGATACAAAATCCGGTGTCTACAACCATTTGTGAAGAAAAAGCTTCTACCCAAGTTTTAAACATGTGTTCAAATTTATCCGTGCACTCATTCAATTTCTCACGCACCTCATCTTGTAAACCATCTATTCCAGCATGAATTTTATCTAGTTTAACTTCCACACAAGATTCGGAAGCATGATATGGAGATTCACAATGCACGCACAAAGGATGAGACTCAACCATAGCACTTTGGGAAAGATCATAACAGTTTTTCCACATAACTCTAACCATAAAATTGATTGTCAACATACACAGGGTATTCACATGATTGTTCAGGCAAGGTCCCGAAGGGTGGTGCATAAGGATATTGGAAGTTAGGACTAACATTTTGATGCTCAAATTCATAGGAATCCCTAGATAACCATGTAAACACAAATTTCGAGCCTGAAATAAATAAAGACAAGAAATTGAGAAACAAATATAATTTGTATTAATATTCGAATGTATGTAGGTACAATCTCTGTATTAAATACAATAAGGTAGTCCTCTGATTCGATCTCCTGAAACTTGGGTGAGCCGAGGGAGCGAGCGCTTGATCTCGATCTTGAACATAGCTTTGGCTGATGAATTCTTACAGTAGTTCTTGAGCTGAAGGTCTTGAGCGTTGATCCCCTTAGTGCTTGGTAGTTGGAGTCTGCTCGAAGTTTAACCGTCTGAAGGTTGTCTGTTGGTTGTAATTCTCCTGGTTCTTGGATGCGAGGGCTTAGTGCTTAATCTCGATTGATGAACCAGACGAGGAAGACGACTGCAGTCTTTGATGTGAAGGATAGAAGTTGTTGAACTAGCGACGTTGGTCCTTGGTGCTTGGTAGTTGGAGAGCGCCTGTAGTTCGATCTTTTGAAGGCTTTGTAGGTCTTGCTGAAGAACTCTGAAGCAGTTCTTGATCTTGACGCGGTGGAGGCTTGAAGACTCGATTTTGAGCTTTTGCAGACTTCGATCCTTGGCGCTTGGTAGCTGTAGACTGCTGACAGTTTGATCTTCTGAAGCCTTTGGAGTGCAGAGTGCCAAATGCCGTCGGGGTTAGACTGCAGAGTGTTTTGCTGAAGAACTCTATCGTTGTTCTTGATCAAGACGTGCCGAAGACTTGGAGACTCGATCTTGATCTTCTGCAGACTTCGATCTTTAGCGCTTGGTAGCTGGAGGCCGCTGGCAGTTTGATCTCCTAGAGCCTCTGGATGTTGACTGCTGAATCTCCGCGGTCTTTTAAAATGAAGGGGAAGACCCCTATTTATAGGCTCCTAGTGCAGGGTAGTGCAGGGTTTGAGTCGAACTTTGGGCCCAAATTAATTAATTATCCCTTTATTTATAATAAAAAATAATTATTATTTTCTGCATCATAATTGACATGTGTCACGACGTTATTGGTCATGATACATTTCCATTTAAAATTTAATTAAATGGACCGCCGTAATTAAATTTACACGTGTCGAATAATAATTAGCCGAATAAAAATTAATTTATTTTCCACGTATCATTTTCTGATTTGTCGATAAATTTTTTCCTCCTACAGATGCCCCCTTCGAGAGTTAGCCGCGGACACGAGTTTTAAGTGTTTGTAGCGGTTGAATCTCGAATATTTTTGTACATAATTAATCGCCTTCCAATTCGATTAACCCTCACAAATTGAGCTTGGACCTTCAAAGAACTCGTTGGCTGGCTGAATAGTTTACTATGTGGCTTGTTTTTTTTTTCTTTCTTGTTTGTTAAAGGCATTAATCGTTCAAAGAGATTGGGTAGCAAACAAAGCTTTGCTTCCTCTCTCTAAACATAATAAATTAGAATTTTTGATTTGATAAAATTTTATCAAAATCTTTATCTGATAAGATCCTTTATGCGTTGGAATTGGAGAAAGGGTTGGAGACTAGCCGATCACCCGCTATATAAGCAGCCTTGTATACTAATCTTCTTCAAACTGCAAGCCTATTCATCCTCAATTGGCAATCTTGACTGTATGTGTTTTTCCCTTTTTTTTTCATCAGATCAAACACCTTTTATTCACAGCCATGGAGATCTGAAACTTCTGGGCATATTTTCCTTTTAACCCAGGCACTTCTTTGTAGGAGTCCACAATTGGCAATCTTGACTGTATTCATCATGAATTTATCTTTCCTCCTCTATCTCTTCCTCCTCTACTTCGGCCTCTTTTTGTATAAAGGTACGAGGACGAGATGATCCTCCAGCAGAGATCTCATCATAGGAAGAAAATTGACGACGACCAGTAGGCTTGCCCTTGAATTTTCCTCTCCCCATAGTCGGTAGTTGCTGCTTTCTTAGTTGGTTGTTTGCTACAGAGCAATTGCAAGAAGAAAAAGAGAAGATGAATGGGAGACGAATAATCATAGGGTATACGCAAAAGGGAATCGGCTTTAATTAATGGGGGATTTTATGGATTCCTTCGTTATCTTTATTCTTTTTTCGTCGCAAGTCAGACTGGGCTTCCTTTGTGCCCATTTTTATCCGTTGTTGTGACAGTAAAATTGCAAAATTTTACTCTCACTTTTATGTGTGTGAGCCCCACAATGAAATTGTAAGACTTATACGCAACAAAATCTTGCATCTGAGCCCTCTTTTTTATTCTTTCTTTGCTTTTCATAATAATTTAATTCATGGGCCCCACCACAAATATATATACAAAAAAATAGCTAATTTTGGCCACTTTTACGTGAAAACAAACTAAAATCCCATATTTTCATAAGTTCTCTTTTCTTTTCTTCTTTTCTTTTCTTTCTGACCCCTTTTTTTCTTTTTTTTTTTACATTTTTTCTTGGTTTTTTTACATAAAATTTGACTTTTTCTTTTTTTTTTTGGATATTTTATATATTTTTGACATTTGTCCTTTTGCCATCTTTTCGGTGTAGGGAGTTGGGATTCATTGACGTCGTCTGCTTGAAGCTTTGACTTGTCATTGCCAGTGTCTTGCCTACTCCTCAGCGTACTGATGTAGAGTAGTCTCATACTACTCTCTTCAGGATTGTCTGGTTCGACTGTGTCATCGCTTCGCTTTAGGTGGATTACTCCCTTGGCTGCTGGCGTAGAGTTATCCTAAACAACTCTCTCAAAAGCGACAGTACAGTCAGGGTCAACTGGGTCATCACTTCGCTTTAGGTGGATTACTCCCTTGGCTGCTGGCGTAGAATTGTCCTAGACAACGCTCTCAAAAACGACAGTATAGGCAGGGTCGACTGGGTCATCTCTTCGCTTTAGGTGGATTACTCCCTTTGCTGCTGGCGTAGAGTTATCCTGAACAACTCTCTCAAAAATGGCAGTGCAGCTAGGGTCAACTGGGTCATCGCTTCGCGTTAGGTGGACTACTCCCTTGGCTGTTGGCGTAGAGTTTGTCCTAGACAACTCTCTCAAAAACGACAGTACAACTAGGGTCGGCTGGGTCATTGCCTCGCCGGAACACTTCTCAGCGTACTAATGTAGAGTAGTCCTAGACTACTCTCTTCAGGACTGTTTGGGTCGACAGAGCCGCCATCTCTGCTTCGTGGACTACTCGTCAGCGTACTGACGTTAAGTAGTCCTAGATTACTCTCTTCAGGACTGTCTGGGTCGACAGAGCTGCCATTGCGTTTACTCCTCAGGGACGTTATGATGTATTAAACATCTTTGAGGTGTCTCTTTTCAGAACTGACCTGAGTCGACAGAGCTGTCATCGTGTTTACTCCTCGGGGACGTTCCGATGTATTAGACATCTTAGAGGTGCCTCTTTTCAGAACTGACCTGGGTCGACGAAGTTATCATCAGGTTTACTCCTCGGGGACGTTCTGATGTATTAGACATCTTTGAGGTGTCTCTTTTCACAATTGACCTGAGTTGACAGAACCGTCATCGCAAGTGGAGTACCCCTCAGTAACGTTCTGATGTATTAGACATCTTGAGGTGTCTCTTTTCAGAACCAACTGAGTCGACAACGTCATCGCCTGGCTTACTACTCCTGGAATTTTCGCTGTCTACAAGTTGTGAAGAGCGAACTTAAATTCTCTGTTGAGACATGATGAGCCAGTCGGACTTTCTTCTAAAGATCAACAATAAGCCACCTAATCTGTCTTCGGCAAAAAGCGTTATCGATTGACAAAAAGGACACTGCCAGCTAGCTTGCCCCCTGTATTGACCTGATTGAGACGTTGATATCGCCAACTTGAAAGAGTTTACCACTTGGCCAAAGGAGTGCGCCGTTGATTTGAGGGACGATGACGTCGTCTTGGAGCAGAATTCAACAAACACGATTAGGATGCCTCCACGTTGCCTGCTTGAAGGAAGTTGTCAACCAGACTGAGTATTCCATTGATGGTGCTAGCTTGGAGCAAACCACTAACTTGAAGATCTTGGCAAGCCAGAGTGCAGCTTGAAAACCTACAATCATAATGACTTGGAAGTCGGTCTATTTCTTGTACTTTTGACTCGAGAGTTTTAATTATGATGACATAAAAGTCTTTAAAATTTGATTTTGATGACTTGGTAGTCTTGAATTTGGCTGACTTGGAAGTCTTCAATTTTTTATGACTTGGAAGTTGGTGGGTTTGATGACTTAAGTGTCTTCAAATTTGTTGACTTGAAAGTCTTTGGATTTGCTGACTTGGGAGTCGTATGCATTGTTAACATGGAAATCTCGAACTTTATTGACTTGGGAGTCGTGATTTTTTTCCTTGACTTGTGAGTCCTTGTGTTTTGTTGATTTCAATTTGGTTGACTTGTAAGTCTTTCATTTTACCGAGTTGGGAGTCGGGAGACTTGTTGATGCGAGATTTGACTGACTTGGAAGTCTTTGTCTTGTTGTTGACTTGGCAATCAAGGGACCTGGTGACTTAAAAGTCTTGAAGTTTGTTGATTTGAAAGTCTTGAATTTTTTTTTTGCTGACTTAGAAGTCTTTAATTTTTGTTGTCTTGGAAGTCAATGAATTTGGTAACTTCAGAGTCTTCAAATTTGTTGACTTGAAAGTCTTTTATTTGATTAACTTGTGAGTCCTTGACTTGAAAGTCTTCAATTTCGACTTGGAAGTCTTTAACATTGGTGACTTGAGAGTCTTTGACTTGAAAGTCTTGAACTTTGACTTGTGAGTCTTGAATTTGCTAACTTGTAAGTCCTTAAAGTTTGTTGACTTGAAAGTTTTGGAGTTTGTTGACCAGGAAAGTCTTCAAAATTTGGTGACCTGCGATGAATTTTTTTTTTTTCTTGGGTATAACTGTATTTGGATCTAAACCCAAATTGCCTGCGTACCTTAAGGGATAAGATAGCCATAAGGATCAAGCCAAACGTAGTTCAAATTTAAAGATAGAGAAAACAATTTATTTATTAATTTAGCCGTACACAGTTTATACTCTTCCAGGCCAAGAGTATTACAATGATAAAACTGAAAGGAACTAAAGTGCAAATGAACTGCAAATGAATTTTTTTTTGGTGAACAGTTTAGGCTCTTGCTCGGGAGCTACATCTTCACTTTCCTAGATTTTGACTTGGGAAGAAGAAAGTGTCCCCTCTTGCTCAAGCTCTTCGTCGATGTTGTCTTTGCTTTGATGACCAGTGAAGATCACAGTGCGTCTCTTCACTGTAATGGATCCTTTTGTCTTTACTTCCAACGTTGAACACCGCTTCATGCGAGATGGGATGGTGCTTTGAACTTCGTTGATGACTCCAAGGCGGCTGAATGCAGAACTCCTTTCCTGACTAGGTTGTAAGCTTGGGACCTCTTCAGGCTGTCTGATCCTTGAAAATACATAAGGCTTTGGTATCAGACCATCCTTGATCTTGCTAACGACTGAAGCTTTGCGCTTTCCTCGACACCCTATCTGCTCAAAGACAGATGCTTGCTTGCAGGAAGCTGGCCGTTCCAACATGTCGAACACGGAGAGCTTTGACTTAGGCTGATACTCCATTCCTTCGTTGTCATCTTCCTCGATCTCAAAGCAAGAAACCATGTTCACAGCTGTAACATTGTTAACTTCTCCAAATAAGTACTTCGGAAAGTATTCCTCCAGTGTGACAGGAAGACGAGGGTCTCGCTTGAGCAACTTAGCTGAACCGACTTCTTGTTTCTCGATGACTTCAAGCTTTTTCTGCTCTGCTGAAAGTTGATGATTTCTCCTTTTCCTTTGCTGCCTTCGAGGTGGTTATGCTTGGACTTTACCTTGCCCCCTAGTCTTCCATCGAGTGGCTAGGATCCATTCTCCGTCTTCAACGGAAGCTTCTGATACTTTCTCATATTCATCTCGAGGGGCCTGGACTAGCATAGCAAGATGAACTGGTTTTTGGCATCCAAACTGAATCATCAAGAATTCGTTTCTCCTAGTTGAAGCTGGTTGTGCTGAAACATAATTGGCTTCAACATTATCATCCAAATCCAATATTATTTTTCCCTCCTCAGCTAGCTTCATGATGCGCTCCTTGAGAGTGATACACTTCTCAAGAGGGTGACTAACTACCCTATGATAGCGATAATATCTTGGGTTGGTGATTCTTCCCGCTTCTTCTGGCCTTTTTGGTTGTGGGAGTTCAATAACTGTTGTCTCTAACAAGTCATCGAGCATTCCTGACAAGTCTGAGTCTGGAAATTGGTACTTCTTTTCTTGAAGCTCCTTCAATATAGGACGCTTCCTTTCAGCATCTTTTGATTTCTTCCTTTCTGGTTTAAGCTTGGAAGAGATTCGTACTGGCTCACAAGTAAAAATAGCCATGTACTCCTCTTTTGAAGTTTCTGATGGCTTTCTGTTATGCTTATACCTATCGTCGTTCCTTGCATCATATGAAGATGAAGACCTTCCCCGTCGACTTGCTATGGTGATCTCTATATCATGTGCCTTGGTTGCCAATTCCTGGAAGGTTTTTGGGTTGACCGTCTTGAGGATATAGAGAAAATCCCAATGCATGCCTTGAGCGCGCATATTGACAGCTGAAGCTTCGGTGAGGCGATCCTTGCATTCAAGACTAAGAGCCCTCCAACGATGGATACAGTCAAGTTCCGGCTCGCCCTCCCACTGCTTGGTGTTTGTCAAGTCTATCATGTTGACAACCCGTTGAGTGCTGTAGAATCTGTTGAGAAACTCATTCTCCATTTGCTCCCAACTGTTAATAGATTCAGGCTCTAACTCCGTATACCAGTCAAATGCGATCCCTCTCAAAGATCGAACGAACTGTTTGACTAGTCGATCTCTTTCCGTGCCGGCATTGCTACAAGTCTCAATGAAGTGAGCAATGTGTTGCCTAGGATTACCTTTCCCATCAAATTGATTGAACTTTGGGGGTTGATATCCTTGCGGCATTCGAAGGGGGCGTCAATCTTCTTCGTGTATGGCTTTGTGTACAAGTGAGTCTTGATTGATCCCTCTCCAAGTTGAGCCGCACTGCATTTGCCACCAAGTTTTGAATCTGCTCCACAGTCAGTGATTCTAAAGATGAGTTACTCTTCTTGTCTTCCCCGTCGCCATCACCTTTGGAAGACTCTTTGTCAGATTCCTCTTTGTCAGAATCTTCATCAGAGTTTTGATACAGGTGCTTCTCTATCTTCTTCATCAATTTTGCGATCTACTCACTTTGTTCGCTAATCTTCTTGTCTTTCTCTTCACTTTTCATGGCGAGCCTGTTTAACATAGCCTCAAGTTCAGCTATCTTTGCTTCCATGTTGACAGCCATCACGTTGCTTGAATCGAAGGTCGAATTTCACTTCTTGGAGAAAGAGATGAGAGGCAGAGATGTCCCACCGGGTGTGCCAAATTTGTAAACAAAAATTTCGAGCCTGAAATAAATAAAGACAAGAAATTGAGAAACAAATATAATTTGTATTAATATTCAAATGTATGTAGGTACAATCTCTGTATTAAATACAGTAAGGTAGTCCTCTGATTCGATCTCCGGAAACTTGGGTGAGCCGAGGGCGCGAGCGCTTGATCTCGATCTAGAACACAGGTTTAGCTGATGAATTCTTACAGTAGTTCTTGAGCTGAAGGTCTTGAGCGTTGATCCCCTTAGTGCTTGGTAGCTGGAGTCAGCTCGAAGTTTAACCGTCTGAAGGTTGATTGTTGATTGTAGTTCTATTGGTTCTTGGATGCGAGGGCTTAGTGCTTAATCTCGATTGATGAACCAGACAACGAAGACGATTGTAGTGTTTGATGTGAAGGACAGAAGTTGTTGAACTAGCGACGTTGGTCCTTGGTGCTTGGTAGCTGGAGAGCACTTGTAGTTCGATCTTTTGAAGGCTTTGCAGGTCTTGCTGAAGAACTCTGAAGCAATTCTTGATCTTGACGCAGTAGAGGCTTGAAGACTCGATCTTGAGCTTTTGCAGACTTCGATCCTTGGCGCTTGGTAGCTGGAGACTGCTGGCAGTTTGATCTTCTGAAGCCTCTGGAGTGCAGAGTGCCGAATGTCGTCGGGTGTAGACTGCAGAGTGTTTTGCTGAAGAACTCCATCGTTGTTCTTGATCATGACTTGCCGAAGACTTGGAGACTCGATCTTGATCTTCTGCAGACTTTGATCCTTGGGCTTGGTAGCTGGAAGCCGCTGGCAGTTTGATCTCCTAGAGCCTTTGGATGCTGACTGCTGAATCTCCGCGGTCTTTTAAAATGAAGGGGAAGACCCCTATTTATAGGCTCTGGAAGTCTAGGGTTGTCTAGGGTTTGAGTCGGCTTTGGGCTTGGGCCCAACTTAATTAATTATCCCTTTATTTATAATAAAGAAATAATTATTATTTTCTGCATCATAATTGACACGTGTCACGACGTTATTGGCCATGATACATTTCCATTTAAAATTTAATTAAATGGACCGCCGTAATTAAATTTTCACGTGTCGGATAATAATTGGCCGAATAAAAATTAATTTATTTTACACGTTTCATTTTCTGATTTGTCGATAAATTTAGCCACCTATAAACCATTCAAGCAGCTTCCATGCTTTTTCTTCTCCTAAAGCAGAAAACCCGTAATAATCTAAAAGGCTTCGGGTTTCATAATTCACACGCTCACTAACAATTCCCAAAAGATCTGATGTACCATAAAAGATACCATACAATTCACATTGAGCACGATATGATAGTCATGTAATCTAGCAAAATACCTCCAAAATACTTCATGCTCAAATTGGGGAAATTGAGGACTATCCATCACTTCTTTTTTCTATTTTGTTTTCTATTTTTTCCTTTTTTTTCGATATTCAATTTTTTTTCACTACATTTTCCTTGGAGTATCTAGAAAGTGATAAACTATTTACACACAAACCAATAGCCTAATCTACCAAATAACGCCATCCCCGGCAACGACCCCATTGTTCGGTTGTAGTTTTTGTGGTTTTTGGTTAGAGTTTGTTGGTCCACAGGGATGGGTGTTAGGCTTGATTAAGGGAATCAGTTTGTATTTGGGTTTTTCAGTGCGGAAAGCGGTAAGTTATGTAAAGGGAAAGCAATAAAACTATCTAGATATAGAATCAAAGAAAGCAATTAAAAGCATGAAATCAAATAAGCAATTAAAGCAATGAATGAAAACCAGAATGAACAATGAAATTAGGGACAAGAAATTATACCTTCGATGACCAAAGCACTAAATCTTCACTTGAATTTCCCCGAACAAACAAGAAATCGTGAATTGGATTACCAAAGATTCCCAAATTCTCACTAGAAGTAGAATTGGAAACCATTGACCCTCCTCCTCACTAAAAGTGGATTGTGGTGATTATCACTAGAAAACTTGGAAAACAAGTCAACAATGGCACTTGAAAGGAGAGAGAGAGAGAGAGAGAGAGAGAGAGAGAGAGCTTGTAAAACTTCAATGTAGATTTAGATTTAATTGCTTTCTTTACCTTGCTTTAATCTTTCTTCAAGTTTTTAATGGTACTGGATTACATTTGGGTATATATAGAAGGAGAAATAAAAACCCAATACCCTAAAACTAACACAGCAGGTGCGCGCACAGGTTTCCGTAGAACTAGGCAAGTCGCGGGCGCGACACACGCCGTCGCGGGCATTACAGCCCTCTGTCGCGGGCGCGACAACCCCTGACTCGGGCATGACATGCTTCTTCTTGGCTGCATCCTTCTCCTTCCGCAGTGCGTTGCGGTCGTGACAATTCAGGACTCGGGCGTGACACGACTCTGCCCCTTTCCCCTGTTTTGCGCCAAGGATAGAGATGGAGTACCCGGTTCGGTCTCGCCTCGGGTCTCGGCTTAGGTTGACTCGGGTCGGCTTGGGAAATCATTTGGGATTCCCCAAAAAGCCTCAATTAAGCCCAAATTCCTTCTAACTCCTTGTTTTCATGCAAAACACAAAATCATTATATCTAATATATATATCGGGGTTAGAACAAGCAAAAATACCCTATAAAAGAGATAAAATTCGGCTCGGAACGAGACCGAACATTTTTAAATTTATTTAATTGCCAATTTAGCTAGATTATAGTTGGCTTAATTTTAGATTTTTATACAGTAGCTTTCCTATTTGCATTCACTATAAATTGGTTAGAGTCGCTTAGATTTTAATTTTCTATTTTTAATTTTTCTTTTTGGAATAGGTTAGTTTAATTTTTAGTTTAATTGTGTCGTAATTTATTGTTTTAGTATCTTAGAGTCTTAGCTAGAATAGAGTCTTAGTGTCAATATTTTTAGTTAGTGTTTTGGACTAAGTAGAGTCTTTATTCATGAGTGTAGGATTAGTATAGTTTATTTTATTATCTTTAATTAGTTAGATAGTTTAGTTTTAGTGTACTCTATTTGTACATTACTAACTTTTTAGTTTATATAAAGATGGTTAGGACTTCTGGAGCTCTTGATCGTAGTGTATCACGGAAGATGAAGGAGGGCGATACAGCTCGTGGAAAGCGACCACAAACATAATTAAGGTTCTGGGAGCATGTGAGGCAACAACCCCTTTCGTTTTCGCAACCTTGATGACATAGCCCGCTACCAAGTCCTTAGTCAAAGAAAAATTATACCCACTAGATATTTAGACGAGTCCTTTTTAGAAACAACCAGTATATTTCATGACGTTGCATGGTTGCTAGAAAATGGTGGGTTGCATAATTTTGCCATGATGAGGGAGCATACTTATCGTTCTTTAACTCTTGAATTTTTGAGCTCCCTCCATGTCGATTTGGCTACGGTTAATGGTAGAATTCAATTTCGGTTGTTAGGAGCTGAACATGTTTTCACATTAGTAGAGTTTGCTCAGGTTTATTTTCTTCCTGAAATCACCGATACCGAGCAGAGGACAATTCCTCTAGGCTCAGAGATTTGGAACCCCGTTGCATCATGGAGGTTCCTTACCACTAGGGAGGACTATGACCTTAGTAACTCTAAATGTACATCTTTCCGTAGCTTGGCTTTCCGGTATGCACAGCGGATATTGTCTTGTGGCATGTTTGGGAGGGGGGATAGTATAAACGTTATGGAGTTGCATGATCATTACATGTTGTGGGGTATGTATCATAATGAAGTCAATGTGAACCCCGCTGCTTTACTTGCTTCTCATTTCGCTCATGTTGCTTCTCGTGCCGTTGGAAATATTGTTGTTGGTGGTTTGATTACGGTGATTGCTAGACATTTAGGGTGAGATCCCGCAGGTCATGACGATGATATAGTGCGGGGGTCTAAGAGATTAGACGCCAAGACCATCGAGGTTATGCGCATGTGTAAAGTTAGGCCGGACGGGATTCATTCGGTTTACCCGAATCATGTTGTGGTGCGTTTAGCCCATAATTTCTTAAGTATTGACTACGAGCCCAACATCCTTTTCCTTCCGGGAAATGAGGATGCTAGCCCAACTTCTCCACCAGCCCAACTTCTCCACCAGCCCCTGCGGGGGGCATTGGTGATGATGATGATGAGGCGGATGAGTCTTCCTTTGCTGCAAGGTTTGACTCTCTTGCGATCGCCCAAACCTCTTTGCAGACTTTTTGTGAATCCGAGTTTTCATATCTTCGATCCTCCTAAACTAGGTTAGAAGAGAACCAAGCCCATATTCTAGATCTTTTGGGTAATATGCAACAATGGCATCCACACCAACCCTACCTTCCTCCTTTACCTCACTGACTTGTTTGTTGTCCAAGCATGGGGGGGGGGGGGGTAACTCGAAAATTTGAATTTGAAGTCCTCATCTTTTGAGTATATAGTTCTATTTTGTTTATTTTGTTTAGTCTAGGTTTCTTTTTAGTTTAGTTTCGTTTCCTTTTAGCTTTAGTTTTTGTTTAGTTTTAGTTTTATTTAGTGTTTTCTTTTGATTTTCTTTGATTTTTCCTTTTTAGTTAGTTTAGTATTTTCTTTTTGTCGTTTGTAAATCTTTTGCATTCACTTAGTATTGTATTAGTTAGTATCATATTAGATTTTATTTTCTTTCTTTTTCTTAGTTTCTAGTTTCTTCTTTTCTAGTTTTTCATTTGACTTTTGATTTTAGTTTTTTAAAAAAACAAAAAAAACTAGAAATTTCAGAAAATTTAAAAAATTGGAAAAGAAGAAAAAGAAAAAAAAATTAGGATATGTTAGGATTAGTGAATAAAATTCTCCGGTGATGAATTAAAGCTAGATAAGTTTTCTTTTGATTTGATTTAGTCTTGTATAGTCCTTTTGTGAATTAAAGTTTTGAAAAGAGTTTTGAAAACATAGAGAGTTTAGAATTGTACTTTGATAGTGATGATTGATTGCCTTTTCTTTGATCTTTTGGAATGAGTTTAACACATATACATCTATTTGAGCTAGGTTTGCTTGAGAGCTTTGAACCCGTGAGACCACATGAGCCTTAAATGACTAATCATTTTTATTAGTCTCATATTTTCCATGTGTGACTCATCCTTTGTTTCATTCTCTAGAACTTGCGATGTATCTCTTTGAAACAACATTTTTGCTGGTGCATTGGTAATATGATAGAGACATTCTTGTATATATTTTAGCTACATAGCCAAATAGCCACCCTTTATATGTGAATATCCGCCTTTAACCCTCTTTTAGCCTTGTATCACTCTTTCTTTTGATTACTTATATAAATAGCCATGGCCAAATATTGAATTTCCTACCATTAAGCCTATGCTTGGAGTGTTAGAGTGTGAAAAGTTGGGTTGATTGTGGTGTCTTGGTGGTTTGGTTTTGTTGGGGATGTTGTGAAGATGAATATCATGAGATTTTTCCCCATTGTAGCTTGATATGGGTTGAGTTGGAAATCTACCTTATTATTGTATATATATTTGTTTTGATTTGTAGTTCATTTTGAAAAAAAAGAGGAAAAAAGAAAAAAAAAGAGAAAAAAAATCAGAAAAATGAAAAAAGATGAAGAAAAAAGTGTTTAGTAGTTTGATAGTTTATTTTACTTTGAGTTGAGGCAATTT
Organism: Portulaca oleracea; assembly: GCA_029582165.1. Taxonomy (NCBI): domain Eukaryota; kingdom Viridiplantae; phylum Streptophyta; class Magnoliopsida; order Caryophyllales; family Portulacaceae; genus Portulaca; species Portulaca oleracea. The sequence goes on from CM055869.1 coordinate 28,609,051, forward strand.
CTAATTGAATATGGGATGTGTTGTTGTAAATAAAAGGTGTGAGAGTTTTTAATTGTGCGATTCGGTGAGGGTTTATGCTCCAAGTCTTGGCTTTTAGCTCCACTTTCCCAAATATATTTCCACTCCTTACCCTTAACCTTAGCCCCATTACAACCCTTTTGAAAGTCCTCTTGATAATCTTTGTGCATTGCATTCTAGCGGTAGAGGATTGAGATTATTTAATTTGCAAGCTTATGGTAGAATGTTACTTTGTGATTGAGCATTGAGCGAATCTTCATTGTATTATTCATTTTTAAACACATGAGAGGAGTGTTTCCACATTCCCTAAAGTTAGGTTGCTCTCAATTACCTAGTTTTATCCATAATTGTGTGTTTGCTTGTTTCTTTTGAGATTAGGAGGGTGATTAGTTTGATCTTGATAAGTATAATGTTTGTAATTCTTTTTATGGTTTCATTTTCTCTTGTATAAAAACTTTCATTTATACTTGGGCTATGCTTGATTAAGTTGGATTAATTGAAAGTCTCATCGATGCTTTCCTCAAGAGATTTGTAAATAAATTTTTCATTTTCACTCTTGAAACCTTTTCTTTTAACTTGAGTCGTTTTGTCCCGTTTATTTTCTATTTTCGTTCTTTACTTTATTTTCCATTTTATTTGTGAGTTTAGCCTTGCTTAGGGACAAGCAAGGTGTAAGCATGGGGGGATTTGATAAGTGTATTTTATATATATGTGATCTAGAATTATTTAGAGTTAATTTGAGTGATTATTGATATGAATGTACTATTTTATACTCGAATTCTCTATATTATGCTTGGTTGGAGTTTGGTATAGTTTTGTAGGAAATCGGTGTTAAAAGTGAAGAAATCAAGCTCAAATTCAAGCAAAGCAGTCCAAGTGGATCACTAACAAGAGACAAATCTACCCCAAGGCCCAAAACTCAGGCCGAAGATATCATTGGATACCGTCAGGCGCCAACACGGATGCCAATTGGCTCAACATGACCCGTGACAGGGTCTAGAGATCAGCAAGATTTGAAGAAACAACCACTACGACTCGTGCCAAATCAACACGGACCGTGGTGGAGTGAAACGGTTCGTGGTGATGGTTGTTTATGACGTTTTGACGTTTCGGATGCCTTTAATTGCTATATAATTGTTGGGTCGGCTGTGTTGATTATCATTCACTCCCATTCATCATCATCTTCATCACTACATTCATCCATCTTTTCATCCACAAATCCATCCGCAATCATCCATAGTTGAAGATTGAGAGTTTGTTGAGTTTGAAGATCGGTTGTCGAGAATTGGAGAGAAGTGGAGGAGCAAAAGTCCCCGCAGATCATCATTCAAGCAAGGATCGATTTCCATCTCGGTTTACTTCTCTTTCTTATAGATTTCATGCTTTCTAGAGTAGATTTTGATATGTTTTGTGAATTGAACATGAGTAGTGAGTAGTTTCTTTTAGTTTGGGGGATAAACCCTTATTAGTTTCTCTTATGGATTGAATTTTGTTGGATTGAACAAGTATGTTAATCTAGTTTGAATGAAGTGCATTTAGCGTATGCACCAAGCCCTTTAAACCCCCTGGCAGCCCAGGTGGACGAGGTGGTCTCGTGAGGATTTGTAGCGACTATACCCACAAAACCCATGAAAGAAAGAAGGGAAAAGGAAAAAAGATGAAAAACCAAAAACAAAAACGAAACAAAGGAGAAGAAGATACTCCCATCCCCAATCATGCACTTAGTTCCCCAACCCGCCTCAACAATCAAATAGAAGAAGCAAATATGAACAAACAAGGACACGAAGGTTGGAAAACTATCAATCCTTGAGGTTTTCAACGCCAACACTTCATGATGAGCAAGAATCCTCATGCACAAGTGCAAGTGGGCCTTAATCGATCCATTCTAGCCTAAGTCAGACAATTAAAGCCATTTTCATGCTCAAGCTCGGGATTGTTGTCTATCCTAACTTCACTCTTTATATTCTTTTTCCTTTTCCTTTTCTTTCACAACTCATTTTTTTCATTGCTTTCTTTTCTTTTGCTTTTGCTTTTCTCTTTATTCTGCTTTGTTTTTTCTTTTTCTTTTTCTTCACTCTTTACTTTCTTTATTAAGCCACACTCTAAATCTGTTTTGTAAATTTTAGGATGTCGGTGTCGATTTTTTCGGGCATCAGACCGACCTTCACAAAGGGTTTATCCTCCCTGATTCGGGTTACTCCATTCGTAAACATTGTACTTAAAGGGCATGAGCGCCGTCCACTCACACCAACCATCCTCGGTGGGACCGACAGTAGTTAATTAATTCATTAATTAGAGCGAGCATGAGCATTAAACAACTCAAACAATCCAACTTAGGCAAGAAATTCACAATCGGGGCGTGTAAAAGGTGAGGAGTTCGCTTTCTCAATCCATATCAAGGTCTAATAGAGATAAATTATGGCAGAAATCCTTTTTAAGGCCTATCATTACCCTTATCGGCCGCTTCTAAACGATTGCGTTGGCTAATTAGACAACTATCTACACTAGGGGTGTTCATTGGGTCAAACCCGGACCAGACCGAACCGAACCGGACCAGACCGAAACCCGAAACAGCAAAAAAGTTGGACCAAAGACCGGACCGAAAACAACCGGTCCCAACCTAGACCAACCCGATGAGCATTTGGTCCGGACTAACCCAGACCGGTTTGGACCGATTGAGATCTTATTGAAATTTTTCTGATAAAATTTGTAAATAGACAAATTAAATAATTATGTATGTCTATTGTTAGGAAGAACATGTTTTTTGATATTGTAAATAGACCCAATTTATGATATATAATATTAAAAGTTGACAATGATAAATTGAAAAAGATACATTATATTAAAGTTTACCAAAATTTAATCATTGTTTTCCATTTACGTGAATATTATATCAATTTAGGACTCAAAGGATCATTAAATTTAGGAAATAGAATAATCTTTCTAGGCTATAATAATATGATTTTATGGTATAAAAATTTAAATTTTATCATAATTGGGTTTCCGGTCCGGGTTTGGGTTTTTCCGGGTTTAGACCGACCCGGACCGAAACCCGAAAACTAAAAATACTTGGACCGAAGACCGGACCGGTTACCATCCGGTCCGGGTTTGGTCCGGGTTTTTTGGGTTAACCGGTCCGGACCGGAATATGAACACCCCTAATCTACACAACTGTGAATGAAAGCATCTTCAAAGAAAAAGAAAAACTTTTGGTGGTTTTTTACAACCTTTTTCCCTTTTTTCTTTCATTTTCACGAAAATTTTCAAATTTTAGCAAAAAAACTAAGAAAAACAAAAACGAAAAGCTAGGTGATCTACCCTTGAAACAGAATATCTTCCCCCCCCCCCCCCCCCCCTCCCCACTCTTAAAACGTCACAATGTCCTCATTGTGGGAATGTGTCACATGAAATGGTAGAGAACCTACAAAAAGCAAACAATTAAAAGCAACTAGCACTTAAAAGCAACTAGCACAATTAAAAGCGACCCGAGCCCACACGACTCCAACAACAATATAATCCCAACACAGACACTCAAAGGGATTCGCCACCCAAAAAGAAAATCAAGCATGCAACAAGTATCAAAGAAATAAACACCTCAAAGAGATTGGAAAGAGGTTACCTCGAGGTCTTCAATTAAAGAACAAACTCATTCTGCGATCCAAAGAACATCATACTAGGGGTTAGAAATAATCAAGAACAACATCCTAAGTATGAGTGCTCGCATGCATGATCAAAAGTAAAATAAATATGTACAAGACACTCGAAACTAAAAAACGAACTAAAAAAAATTGAAATATGTACAACATATACATTGACACTGGCTAACCTCAACCCTGAATCTCACTCTTTGAGGTGGGAATTGAGGGTAAACCAATTCTCCTAACCTGTCTTACCAAAGATGAAGCAATAGAAGCAAAACAATCAAATCAAGGGGACAACGGACCCAACAAAACAAAACTAACCAACACACTTCCCCTAATTTTCCCATAAAGCACCCCCCACACTTATCTAACACTATGGGTGTAAATGAAATCAATAAAGAGAATAAATCTTGCTGGGTCTCCAACAAATTGTGCTGATCCTGGAGTAAAGTCCGTTGTTCTCGAAGGTCAACTCTCATTTGATCGAATTGAGAGTTGAGATGCCCAAGTGAAGCTTCCCATGGCTGGCTTCCACTTCAACTAACTTCACCATGGCTGGCATGTTCCTCTTCTTCCTCCTCATCTTTTTCTTCCCCTTCTTCCTCTCCTTGCCCTCCTCTTCTTCTTCCTCACCATCGGGCACGTCTGGACCTCCCACCTTGCGGTGGGTATCACGCTCTTGGCCACAAGACCAGTTATGCTCGTTATTGATATCCAACCACTGCTCTACATGGTCCGGATCCAAGAGAACCTCTGTTTTGTTATCGTATCCATGGCAATAGATCGTATAAGTCGGATGCTTGGCGAGGATGTTCATTCTCTACAATCGTACCTTGTCGGTAGGATCCGGAAGATAACGTGAAGTCCACTTCTTCAAGTACTTCCCGAAGCCTTCTTGAGCAAGGAAGTGGAAAATGATGTGCCCCACCCCGATGGTAGTGGGTCGGGGTTCCGTGCTAATCTCCCGAAGAAAGTGCAAGATGCATGAACCAGTGTTAACCCATTTACCACTCACAGCATTATAGATCATGAAGAGATCTTCTTTCCGAACTTTGGGGCGTCCATCATCTCTCCCGAACACGGAACTTGTCACGATCCTATGGAGGATTCAGACGGCTAGATTGCAAAAATCACGCCCCTTAGAGTTTCAGGGGAAATGATAACGTGGGTTTCCGTCTCTCAAGATCCATCCTCCTCCAACAAGTCAAGGGCTTCATTGCCTTTTGTTCATCGAAATTTTCGCACCAATCATAGTACCTCCCATCATCGGGAAAACCCAACCTTCGGTACAAACACTTCACGGAGCACCGCTTATCCTTGTTGGCACCTCGGTATTCAAAATATGCATCTTCCTTGCCATCATTGTGAACCATCAAAGAACTCAAGAACTCAAGGACGGGGTGGTCCACAATCGATTCATCGATCGTGATGAATACCTCCCACCGGAGAGTTGGAATGAGGTAATCAAAGCTTGGTTTAGAATGGATGGTTGCCACTGTCGTTGCACCATATATTTCCGGTGCGCATATCTTCCATGCTTTGAGCGCTTCATACCATTGTCTATGCTCATCATCCTGGAAAGTCACATCCGCATTTGGGTCACACTGGATTAGTGTGGCCGGTTGTGCTCGGTAACGTTCCTTCGTGAACGAGGATGGTCCCGGTTGTGATTAGGAAGTCTCTTCAACCCGTGAACGCTTGTTCCTTCCACTCATGATGAACAAAATTCACTGGGTACCCTAATCTCAAAGAAATCAAAAAATTCCAAACTAAAAACAAACCAAGTAAACTTGAAAAATCGTAAACACTAGCAATGGCAGAATGTTACCTCAATTTGGGACTGTGGAGGCTAAGTTTCTATAGCACAAGATGAATACTTTGAAGAAATTGCAAAATGTAATTGCTAAATCGAGCCCTTTAACGCACAACAACTCCATACCCAATGAAACAAGTGTGTAGGCGTATGTATTGACAACCACAAAGCACAAACACAAGAAATCCAACACAAAGCATGTGAGAATGAACTAAATTTCAGACAATAACCACAATAGTTACCTCACTTGCTGTGAAGGACGAAGGCTTGCTGAAATGTCGCATGCTAGGGCTGAATCTAGGCGAAAATCAGAACCAAACAGCAGATTTTGCGCAGCAAAGGAGAAGAAATTAGGGTTTGCATTCGAAAATGGAGGGAGGAAGGGAGTCGAGTTGATGATTGAGAGGAAGGAATGGGTGTGTGAGGGAGTTCTTTGCTGTCGCTAGGGCTTGTAGAGAGTGAGGGAGTCGAGTTTGTGAGAGAATGAAATGTGAAAAGTGAAGAAAGTCGGGTTTTAGGGCTGAAAAAATCGCAGAACAGTGTCAGGTCGTGGGCGCGACACCTCGGAGAACTGGGTTTTGCTGGGCGCTTTTCGCAGGTCATGGGCGCGACACCTCGGAGAACTGGGTTTTGCTGGGCGCTTTTCGCGGGCGCTATCCCATCCTTTCCCTGCTGCTAACTTCTTCTGGAGTGAAGTTGTAGCGTGCGCTACAGACGGCTTCGCGGGTGCTACGCCTTGCTGGAGATGTCTGTTGCTGCTTTTTGTTGCTTGTAGCGGGTGCTACAAATGGGGTAGCGCCTGCTATCTACTCTTGGTGACTCCTTAACACCTCCAACATCTAAAAATATTCTAACTCCTAAAACTTCTCCCTTCTACACTCAATTTTTTCTACACTCCTCATACTTAATTCTATAATTTCTTACTTTCAAACTCTCTCAACACTCATATTCTATCAAAATCTCACTCACTCACACTTCTTCTTTCACTCCCTATTTCGATTTTCTTTTATTTACCAACTCCATTTTTTTTCTCTTTCACATCATTTTTTTCTCCTTTTTTTCAACTTTTCCTTTTGATCCTAGAACTAATACCTCAAAATACAAAAGAAATAAATAAAGAAAAAACAAAAAGACAAGAAAAAATAGAAAACCCAAAGAAAAAATAACAAGAAAAGTAAAAAAAAGAAGAAAAAGGAACAAAATTAGAAAAATGCAAAAATTATGGGGTGCCTCCCATAAAGCGCTTGTTTAAGGTCTTTACCTCGACCTAATTACTTACTTGATTCTTGGAATCCTTGGGACACAAACTAAGAACATCATCAATCTTTTCCACCAATTCTTCTTCCTCCTTTTCCCACGATCTTCAAAGAGATTCGTTGATGAATTTGGGCACTCTTCCGGTGGTTTAGTAATCCACCTAGGAACTCCAGGTAGCATTTTCCTTGGTTTCCTCCACCGGCGCTTCCTTCTTCTCTTCCAACACCTCCTAGCCTGGGCAACAACGAAGCTCGTTTCCTCAAAAATTTTGTAGGCCATGAGTAGATAGAAGTAGAAAGTAACTTCAACTTGATGTTTGGTGGTTTACCGGGCCTAGGACTTTTGAGAATCAACTCATTGACTTTGTTGCACTCAACATAGGTTTCGCTCAAAGAAATCTCCTTTCTCCATGGGGTGATCTTGAGAGCTTGATCACGGTAGATTCCCTCAACTTCACTTTGATTCGGATGTGAAGCCTTTATGTACTTGATTTCTCCCCAATCATCGGGCTCAACTTCAAGAAAGTAGGACTCCTTTTGGGACTCATCCAAGATGCCTACCACCGCATTGACCTTAAAATAAGATTCTTTGTGGGATTTCACCCTTGAAAGGGTCAATGTCAACAACAATATGATCTCTACCCACATGAAGAGCCAAGCGGCCTCTTTTCACATCTATTATTGCTCCCGCAGTGGCCAAGAAGGGTTGACCTAGAATAATGGGAATATTCCAATCTTCTTCCATCTCCAAAATAACGAAATCGCAAGGGATAATGAAACTTCCCACTTGAATTGGGACATCTTCTAGAATCCCTAGTGGCCTTCTAATAGATTGAGGTTGATTGACTTGAGCCAATTTAAGTTCGAGACTTCATATGTAAGCTCAATCTTTCTCTTGATTCTCTTTGATTTGCTTAAGCATCAACTCAATCGAGGATTCTTGGGGTGGTGGAGAAATGTGAGGTTGTGGAATATCTTGTTGGGTTTGATGGAAGGATTCTTCTTGAATAGATGAGCGATGGTCAAGGGGTTGAGAGGTAGATGGGTAATGGTCGATGATGTGATAAGGATCTTGGTTGATGTGGGAAGAATGGATGGCATTCACTTGCTCCAATTGTTGAATTTTTGCACATTGTTGGGTAGGGTGCGAACCATAGCAAAACTCACAAGTATGAATATTTGGAAGGAAGTGGATGTAAAGGATTGCATTGCTTGGGAAATTCTCAACTGATTGGTAGCCTCCGCATTTGACTTCTCTTTTTGCATTTCAAAGACGGTGGACAAAAGAAACTTGATAATTGGGTTATCTTCCAAAAGATGGCCTCCATCTCCTAAACTTTGGCCACTTCCCCAATGAGGAGCGTGTTGTGATAGCTCATGTAAGAAAATATTGGCCTATTCCACGGTCTTCTTCAAAAACATCCCTCCGGATGCATTATCAATAGACTCTCAAAGAGGACCACGAAGCCCATGATAGAAATGTTGAAGAAACATCCGATCCGGTAAATTATGATGAGGGCAATGTCGTTGAAGACTCTTAAATCTCCCCCAAGCATCGAAAAGACTTTCTCCCGAACCTTGCTTAAAACTCAAAATTTCCGCTCTAAGTCGGTGTATCTCCTCTGCCGGAAAGAAACGATGAAGGAAATCTCCTTTAAGTGCCTCCCATGAAGAATAAAAACCAGGTGGACAAGTCTGAAGCCATATCTTCGCTTTCCCCGTAAGAGTGAGAGGATAGAATTTCAACTTTAAATATTCTGAAGATATCCTTGGAATGTGCATAAAACTAATCCGGTCTTCGAATTTAACAATATGAGAAATGGGGCTTTCACCAGCATCATTCACACGAAACGGGTTTCTTTCGAAGACTTCAAGTAAGTGAGGTTTAAACTCGAATACATCATCGGGTGGTAATGGTGGTAAAGTGATCGGACTGCCTCCCGTACCCAATGATGGAACGACATATGAAAGAAGGGTACGAGGTGAACCAGCTTGGCCCTCAGCCATTAGAACTCGAAAACCTCCGACAAGAAATGAAGAAGCATCAAATTCATTGGGATTGGGACAAACTGATTTTAAGCATGAAAACAACCTCAAAACAACCTATAACCAAGAAGCTAAAACTAGGGGCGCTAGCTCCCCGGCAACGGCGCCATTTTGTGTAACGTTGTTTTGTAACCCCGGTTTTGGATTGTTCTTCTCAGGGAGCGAGGGGCCTTGGTCATAGAATATAGGTCAAAGGTCGGGTCAAGATTACTGAGGTAAGGAATTTGGTTTGAAGGGGATCACAACGTAAGAAATAATACTAAGGTCGATCAAGGAAAGAAAATGGGCTTCGGAGGCTTTTCGGGATGCGAACGGGGATGAAGAAATGGGTTTTGCAACAAGAGAATAATAAGGAGGGAGAATTAAGTGGCAATTCCGTTAGAAAATACCAACCGAGCTTCCTCTCTCGAGGATAGTTCGGATTAACTTCCCCAAAGTCCACCACGGACCCAGAGGGTTAATGAAACGGAGTTCCCTAGGTAACCTCCTTCCACTTTCGTGGGTGATCATTAACTATCCCATCTCCAACCTTTCAACACAAGCGTTGGGTGTATTCCGGAACAATCGGACCCTAATACATCCCACTTGAGGGATAGGAGTGGGAAGTAGATTTCCCAACTAATTATTCACTAATATTGCTAAACCAAACCTAATCACCATTCACACCCTTAATTACCCCCTAACCCATGAGGTTTCTAACCACTAATCATGATCAAAACTAAGTTAAGAACATTAAAACCAACCCTAAGCATGAATTCTAACATCAAACAACCATGAACAAGCAAAATAATGAAAGTAGCAAGCAAAGCAATTAAAGAGCAAGTAAAGTAATTAATAAAGCAATTAATAAAGGAGATTAAGGGAAGATAGAACTTATCAAAATGCTGGAAATGAACAAAGGAAACAAAGGAAATGATAATCTAACAATCTCTCAATTGATTGAATCTTCACTCCTTGAACAACACCAAAAATCCACCAAAACCTTAGAATAATTAAGGTTAATCTCTCACTAATCTCTCTCTAAAACTCACTAATACAAAGCTGAAACCTAATTCTCTACTTCCTAAGCTAACCCCCAGAAAATCGTCGCAAAGGAGCTTAAATACAAGGCAAAGCAGTTACCCAAAACACAACTGTTTTGGCCGAAATAAACGCTGATATCAGGAGGTCGCGGGCGCGACGGGTGAGAAAAGTTGCCAGACAATTCAGAGTTACGCAAGGTCGCGGGCGCGACCTGGAAGATGGCGGGGGCGATCTCCTTCTGGCCAGGCTGAGTGATCAGTGCATGGTGCGGTGTTGCGGGCGGCAACAAAAGCGTGCCAGGCGCGACGGACGCTGCTCCCTTCTCCTTTGTCTTTCTTCCAAGGCTCGTAACGCCCGCTACAAGGACTGTAGCGGGTGTTACCTCACTGATCAGCACCAAACATAGGAAAAGGCTTCCCGGGTCGGCTCCGCTTCGGCTCTCGGTCCGACTTTGGTTCGGGAAATCTCTAAAAAGCCACAAATTAGACCGTTTTCCTTGCTTTTGCTCCGAAAGTGTGAAAACCTACAAAACAACTAAAACACTAATAAAAATGATGCAAAAGATTCGGAATCGAGCAAAAATAACAAGATAAAAGGCGATATTTAGGCCTAAAATTAGGCCTAAACATTGAGTGAAGTACCGAACAGAGAAATTCGATAATCGGAACCCTTAGCATTAAACTGATTATGAAGTGAACTAGAGATTGAAGACTTTGTAATTAGGGGTCATTGGATAATTTGATCTTTAACTTAGACAAAATCGACACAATAAAGAGTCCATGAGATCAATTTTACTAAGCAATCCGTTTCATTGCCAAAAGCTTGCTACAGAAGAATTTATGCAATTATCGACCCTAAAATGTACCAAATTAGTGACACACATGTTCGATCCACTTGTTTGATTCATAGAGTTACTTAGGTTTTATCCCCTGAACGTCTTTTTATATTGATTTCATCTTGTGAAGTGTGTGAATATTTGATTTATTTGACCTTTTTTAGCGATTAGAAATAGAATTAGTTATCCTCAACACAAAACCCGACCGATTTAGCAATCACATAGGAAGCTAGTTTAGTGTGTAGTTAGTAAAGTCCCTGTGGGATCGACCTTGATACATGCTACACGAGCACCCGTGCACTTGCGGCTTATCAAGTTTTGGCAAATTACCAATTGTCATGGTCAAGGTCATGATTCTCATGAAGGACCCTAATTAAATCTTTGACCAAGTCTTAAGGGTGTGTTGAGTAATTCCTATAAATGGGAGTCATTTGCTAGCCCTTCGGATCATTTTATATCTAATCATAACCTTTCATTCTTTTCTAGACTACAACTATATTTTAGTGAATGAAGTGCGAAACAAGTTTGTCTGGAGCGTATTAAGTAAACCATATGGGATACGATTCATTTTTTGGTCCGTCTATGAATATCGACTCGCTTCAAGCCTCCAACTCTTCTCTTTGAATCACACCTAGTTTCAATATTCATTTCATGGTGGACACGGGCCCTTAGAGGGTCTATATGGCCATCAAGGAAACAGTGTTCCCTCCTAGGAAAGTTGCGGGCCATGGGATGAAATTTCCAGTCTTCACTGGGACCTTGCCTGAGCCTTCTAAGGGGCTCCGGGATCACCAGCATGAAAAACAAAGCAACGACACACTCAACTTTCATTTTGGCGCCAAATGGAGGTAAAAACAACCCAAGGGGAGTTTTGGTCTTTTCACCATCGAAGAAGATCAACACCGGGATACTTTTTGGTCATTCGCGTCGCCTGAGGGTCAGGATGCGAGACTGAGTGAAGAAGAAATAGAAAGACAAAAGCTTGGCACATCCAAGCCAAAAAAACAACAGCTACAAGTGCTAGCCGCGTCCAAAGAGGCGCTGGATGGCGACGCCTCTCAATTGCGGTTGTTCCAGGCCGATTGGGGGAGGCGAGACTAATGCCTGGGGAGGTGCAGCCAGTGTCTCGCCTGGTTTCAGCTGCAATGTGCGTTTCTCCTTGCTTTCTTCCTTTGTAATTTTTCCCCCTTCCCCCATTTTCTTTATGTACTTGAAAACCTCCATTTTAGAAGGAAGAGCATAGGTTTGAGACACAAAATTCTCTCCATTTAGGAGTTTGTAATTGATTGGGTTTTGAAACCATAAATCAATGAAAGCTACTCTTTTGGTGGAATTGCTTTTTTGATTTCTCTTGGTTGTGTGTGTGTGATGTTTTCCAACTTTTTGTAAGATTTCTTAGATGATTCATAGAGATTTTCTTATGTAGTGATTATAGTGCAGGTTGTTGGATATCCTAGTTCAAATTGGTGAGTCTCTACTTTTTGGAATTGTCTATATCCTTACAATTCTTGTTGTTGTTCTTGTTGATCCATAAAATCCCGAAACCATAAAAATAGAAATTGGTTGTTTGTATGAGTTATATGGCTAGATTTCCATCATCCATGTGATTTTGCATAAACCCTAGGTTCGAATCCTCTCCATTTGGTATCAGAGTTAGACATAGAACACAGTTTTGTTGGGGTTGTCTTGTCTGTGCCCGGAAATGCAATTATTGTTAGGGTGATAATTTGTTGTTGTTCTTGGTGTTGTTGATGTTATTGAGCAATTTGGGTACCCTCATTCTCTGTAATTCATCAATTTGTTGATGGGTGTTGTTGTTGTTCTTGATTATCGTTGAAAGATTAGTAAAGGTGTTTTGTTGTTTGAATTAAAATTGTTGTCTTTTGTTGAGTGTGGTGGTTGTTTTGTTGTTGGTGGTTGTGAACCCATCCGGGTTTGTTCTTCGTTGTGCATTCCCCTTGCCCATTTCACCCCATCTTCCCCACCAAAATTGGCCTCGCAAAACTCAAAATTCCTAGCTACAAAGAACCCGAGCCTCCATACGATCAAGTATACACCTATAAGAAAACTCAAGCTCCACAAATGGCCCCCATATCATACTCCTTAGCAAACTTTATTTTCCTCCCCGTCCTATTCCCTAAGCCCAATCCTCCCTCGAGATGTCTATTCAACATCTTGAAGAGCAATTCAAGCACGAAGGGTGTAACGCTAAATGAGTGACTTACTCCGCACCGTGACTACAATGGAACTTTAATCCTTGAGAAGGGTTGGTGGTACTTCATCGCGGGATTCTAGAACTCGTCATAGTAATTACCAGCGGTCTCGTGATAAACATCGACATGGTGGTTCTACTCACGACTCTAGCATCAATGATCCTCGTGATAGAAGAACGGAGAAGAAGGCTCGTTCGTAGTCTTCTAGAAAGGGAAGCAATCACTCTCGGAGTAAGATTTTATCTAACGGAAATCGATCTCCCAAGCTACCTAAACCATCCTCCCATGCTCAAATAGAAGTAGAATATCTTAAGAAACTCAGGTGTAGAAAATGTTTCACATGTCATGCGTATGGTCACTACCAAGCCCAATGCCCTATCAAGATGGTTGAAAGTTCCAAAACAAGTGTGGTGGCTAAAATGAGGCTCCAAAGGCTAATGTTGAGGTTCAAGCGCAAGGAGGGGAGAGCTCCGTCCTAGGCGATCCTTTGTCATGACTAAGGACTCCCTAGATGACTCACAACGGGAGTCAATCTTTTGAAGTAGGTTTACCGTTAATAATGTGAAGGCGTACAAGGTTGTTTGGTTGTAGTTTTTGTGGTTTTTGGTTAGGGTTTGTCGGTCCACAAGGATGGGTGTTAGGCTTGATTAAGGGATTCAGTTTGGGTTAGGGTTTTTCAGTGCGGAAAGTGGTAAGGTTTAAAGGGAAAACAATAAAACTATCTAGACATGGAATCAAAGAAAGCAATTAAAAATATGAAATCAAATAAGCAATTAAAGCAATGAATGAAAACCAGAATGAACAATGAAATTAGGGACAAGAAATTATACCTTCGATGACCAAAGCACTAAATCTTCACTTGAATTTCCCCAAACAAACAAGAAATCGTGAATTGGATTACCAAGGTTTCCCAAATTCTCACTAGAAGTAGAATTGGAAACCCTTGACCCTCCTCCTCACTAAAAGTGGATTGTGGTGATTATCACTAGAAAGCTTGGAAAACAAGTCAACAATGGCACTTGAAAAGAGAGAGAGAGAGAGAGAGAGAGAGAGAGAGAGAGAGAGAGAGAGAGAGAGAAAGCTTGTAAAACTTCAATGGAGAATGCTTGAATTAAGAAAGCTTGAAGAAAGTTTGAATACAAATGCAAGAAATCAAAGAAATCCTGAAGAACAATTAAAAACTTGAAGAAAGATTAAAGCAAGGTAAAGAAAGCAATTAAATCTAAATCTATCTAATCATACTCCTAAAAACTACTTGATAATGGTGCTGGATTACATTTGGGTATATATAAAAGAAGGAGAAATAAAACCCAAAACCCTTAAACTAACACAGCAGATGCGAGCACAGGTTTCCGCAGAACTGGGCAGGTCGCAGGCGCGACTCACGCCGTCGCGGGTGTTACAACCCTCTGTCGCGGACGCGGTAACCCCTGACTAGGGTGTGACATGCTTCTACTCGGTTGCCTCCTTCTCCTTCCGCAGTGCGTCGTGGTCGTAACAATTCAGGACTCGTGCGTGACACAACTCTGCCCCTTTCCCCTGTTTTGCGCCAAGGATGGAGATGGAGTACCCGGTTCGGTCTCGCCTCGAGTCTCGGCTTTGGTTGACTCGGGTCGGCTCGGGAAATCGCTCGGGATTCCCTAAAAAGCCTCAATTAAGCCCAAATTCCTTCTAACTCCTTATTTTCCTACAAAACACAAAATCATTATATCTAATATATATATCGGGGTTAGAACAAGCAAAAATACCCTATAAAAGAGATGAAATTCGGCTCGCAACGAGACCGAACAACTATTGGTCTTGGCTCATCCCTACCCATATAGCTTGCAAGGGCTAAATGATGACGATCACCTTTAGATAACTCAATAAGTCCCGATTTCTTTCTCTAGTAGCCATTATGAGGATAGTGGTTTTTGTGATGTTGCTCTCATGGATGCTTGCCATTCACTACTCGGTAGACCTTGGAAATTTGATCGGCATGCTATCCATGACGGACGAAAGAACACTTATTCATTTTTCACGGGGGAAAATAAGATTTTTCGCACTCCTTTGCCCTCATCCGCAACATATACACAATAAATCGGGATGGAAAGTGAGGAGAGAAACCTCCATGAGTGTGAAACATGGGATGAGAGTGCTTTGAGTAAAGGGAAGCCACATCAGGCTTTACTTTTGCAAAGAAACGATCATAGTGATAATAAGTGTATTTAATATATATGTGATCTTGGATTTGGTTTTCTTGGTAGCACGTCCATGACCACTCACTCGAGATCGATTCCTTCCACGCTGAGTTTGAACGAGGAAAAGGTTGTCCCTACTAGCCTTAACCTCGATCCCTCGTGTGATGACTTCCTTGTTGCATTCAACAACTAGATGAGTGTTAGATGTGTTTGGGTTCCATGAGAAGGTGAATAGACCTCTCCTTGCTTCCGGAATTGCTATACCTACATGAAGAAAGGGTCCATTAGCATCACCTTACTCCAGTGGATGGAGTACGTACTTTTGGGTCTGCAGAGGATGTAAATGATTTGGAAAGCCTAGTGTTGAGGGAAACCCTTTTTCAAGAAGGGGAGTATGAACCACATGGGATACGATTTATCTTTCAGTTCACGTATGGATGTCGACTCAGTTTAAGGCGCCCTCTACTCTCCTCAAATCAAACCCGGTTTGAATATCCAATTTATGATGGATACATGCCCTTGGAGGGTCGATATGGTCAACAAGGAAAGTGGTGTTCACTTCTAGGAAAACCTCGGGCCATTGGATGACATTTTGGGTCTTCATTGGGACCATGCCTAAGCGTTGTAAGGGGTCGGAGATCACTGACATGAATAATAAAGCAACGCACCCGACTCTCACTTTGGCATCAAACCGAGGTAGATCAACCCAAAGGGCATTTTGGTCTTTTCCGTATACAAGAAGATCAACACTGGGATGTTTTTGTCCTTTTTGACATCCAAGGGTAATATGGTCATTCACCTTGCCCAAGGGTCGGGATGGAAGACCATGCAAAGAAGAAATGGAAGACAAGGGCATGGCACAACCAAACCAAACCAAACAACAGCAACGACAGGCACAAGCCACATCCACAAAGGCACTGGCTGCTCTCGGGAGACGCTGGCAGCACCACTCAATTGCGTTTGTTCTAGGACGACTAGAGGAGGCGCAACCAACGCCTCCTTTGGTTTCAGCAGTAATGCGCGTTTCTCCTTGTTTTCTTCCTTCGTAGTTTTCCCCCTTTTCCCCATTTTCTTTATATACTTAAAAACCTCCATTTTAGAAGATAGAATATAAGTTTGAGACACAAAATTCTCTCCATTTAGGTAAATGATTTGGTTTTGAGACCCTAAATCAACGTAAGCTAATCCTTTGGTGGAATTGCTTGTTTGATTTCTCTTAGTTCTGAGTGTGTGATGTTTTCCAACTCATTGTGAGATTTCTTGGATGATTCATGGAGCTTTGCTTATGGAGTGATTCTTGTGCAAGTTGTTGTTTATCCTAGTTCAAATTAGTGAGTTTCTGCTCTTCAAAATTATGCATATCCTTTTCATTTCTTCTTGTTGTTCTTGTTTTTCCATAAAATCCCGAAACCATAAGAATAGACATTGGTTGCTTGCATGAGTTCTATGGGTGGATTTCCATCATCTATGTGATTTCGCTTAAACTGTAGGTCTGAATCATCTCCATTGAGTCGCTAAGTTTTATCCCTTTGAACATTTATGGTACAATAATAGTTCTTTAGAAAAGCGAGTTCATCCACGACTCTTAGCAATAGCCATGTAAGGTGATAGGGCCGTAAGCGCACGGGTACTATTGTAACAATGTGAAGGTCGTTCCCACAGGGACTTAGTCTAGTAACGCAGTGAGCTATCCCTCTACTTAATTGCTAAGCCAATCGGGTTTGATGATTTTTGGTGATTTCTAACGAATAAAATAAACTAAGGTCGATAGGAAAAGTTGAGCTTGGGGTAATTCAATGGATGAAGGCTTCTAGGGTTTTACTTACCTAACAACAGGGTCTGAAAGACAAATTAAAGCATGCGCAAGAGAGTAACTCAAATGAATCAAGAATCGATAACCTCTAAATGTTATCGCCCTTTCGATGCTAAATAGATTTATCCTGACTAACCTAATCAACAACTTTTGTCTGCCTTTCAAGTTAAACAGAATTGAAGGTCTCAAAAAGTCAGGTTAACTAATGACTCCCTAGTTTACTACTCCTTTTTCAACTTTCGTAAGCCTAGGTAGACAGGTTGGTAGTCAAATTCCCCTAATTCACGTTTTGATACTTCTCAGGTTAATCTCATAATTACAAACATCCAAGGCCTTAAGAACATTCGTAAGTATGAAAAACGCAACCTTCTATTGATTCAATCAAGAATTCAAGCACAAACTAAAACATTTTAATCAAACACCATAATGTTGGTTCATAAAACCCTAGAAAGAACAAAATCTACTCACAAATATTCATTGGAAACAAGAAATACGCCCAAAACATGATAATCAATTCTAGAACTAGGAAAGAAATATGAGAAGAGTAAAGCAAACACTAGGAGGAATTCCATAGAGTCTCTCAGTATCCGGGCGAAAAGTACTTCACGAGTGTCGCGTGCTTCCTCTCGAATCCCAATTCTTCAAATTCTTTGGGTTGATTCTTGATGGATGGAGGTGTTTTGGTGATGAATTACCCAAGAAGCCCCCTCTTTTTCTGCCCAGAATCAATGAAAAAAAACGGCGTTCCCCCCTTCCCATTTTATTTATGCAAAAATAACCGCCAAAGCGAGGAAACAGCGGTCACCACAGACAGCCAGTGGTTGGCGCTGCCTGGCTGTTCTCTACTCGTTTCTTGCTTAAACTTGTACCACAGTCTGATCAACAGTAGTTGATGCCCGTGGTACCCTTGGTCTTACAAAATTTGCTCCTAAAATCAACTTTTTGGCCCTGAACCTACAAATCAATATCAAAAACACAAAGACCAAGCGTAAATAGAGAAATACACACTACAACAAACTATACCTATAGCAACGCACCAAAGCCGTTACCTAAAACTTAAAAAGTGTTACCTTAGGTCTATGGCAACGTTTTACGAAACGTAACATTAAGTGTGCGTTGCAATAGGGTATGCAACGCTTATTTGGGCTATTGTAACGTTTGAATAAAAAAACGTTGCCTTAGATATTTTGGCTATTGCAACACTTAGAAAAAGAAACGTTACCTTAGCCATTAAGCTAATTCAACACTTTGAAGTAGAAACGTTGCCTTTGATGCAAGTAGAAATGTTGCCTTAGGTATCAAAGAAGACTTTATGAGCCATGTAACCATTTTAGTTTCACCTGTTGTAATGCAATGTTCTCTTGCTCTATAAAAATAATTTGCTATTTTCACCCAATCTTGTAAAAATATTTACAAAAATATAACAAAATATAATTGAGACATAAAAACATATTCCATTAAAATAAAGTACTACATTTTAGATCATCCAAATGATTCACATGTAGTGTACTCATATATCAACTTCCTAACATCCACCTAAAAAAACCAAAATATAATTAGGCTTCATACACTTGTACTTCTTCATCCAAAAGTATCTAACTTGTACTTCTTCATCCCAAAAGCATATCCTACTTGTAATCCTTCACCCAAAAGTATATCCGAAAACTTGTTATCTTTATGAAGATCCTCTTTTGTCAATCGCAAAATATGGACAGTCAAACACAACATATTCCACCCAACATCCACCAAGTTAACCTACAAAACAAAGAAATAAGGTACATTATTCAACATATGATGACAACCTGTGTACAAGAAAATAAATTAAAAGCATTTCCTCACTATTTATACTAGTATCTACATATGTATCAGCGTGACTACTAATTAAGATGGGTTGTTAGGGTCAATGTCAACCTTGTTAAGGCCGAGAGGTATAAAGGAAGTGTAAAAAAGTTCATTTTCAAATTTTTCTGAATAAAATTCGGCAAAGTTCCATTTGTAATATGAACATTTTTCAGGCTTAAAGCCTTACATCCCTATAAATAATATAAAATAAACGAAAAAATAAACACAACAACCACACATCGGAGTATATAACGAGCCACACGCTCAATACTCAATCTATATGCGTAAATATTCCAAAGCAAGCATTCCACCCAAGATCAAGTCCTGCAATTTCAACAAAGTTCATTGCCACATATGTTGCATATGCTAACATTTACTCTGTAACAATTCAAAACCGTTACAATAGTTTAATTTTTCGTAACAGATTTAGTAACAGTTTTTGTTAGCATAAACTTTATCAAGAGCACAATAACAATTGTAATAGTTAATAGACATTAGTAACACTATTAGGGAATGTTTGCTTTAAGTTTTTCTACTGTAACATTTTTTATTATAATTTATAGCATAATTTATAGCATAATGAAACCCAGACAGATTTTGAAGGATACATGTCATTAAGGGTAGGATCGACCATTTTGGCAAGATTATCTATATCATGCAGTTGGGGGGTAGCCGATCTAACAAGTGATTGCTCTGAGGT
This sequence comes from Portulaca oleracea, assembly GCA_029582165.1. Lineage (NCBI taxonomy): Eukaryota > Viridiplantae > Streptophyta > Magnoliopsida > Caryophyllales > Portulacaceae > Portulaca > Portulaca oleracea. The sequence goes on from CM055869.1 coordinate 28,628,431, forward strand.
CGCATCTTAGAAAAACTAATGGATGAGTCTAGAAACACAAGGTAAGATCTGAAATGTAAGAAGGGATTTTACCTCTCTAGGTGCTTTGGAATATTTACACATAGATTTTGAAGGATACATGTCATTAAGAAACGAGGAAAAAGGAAAAGGAGAGCGGTAAAAAAGGAGCAGAGTACCTAGCCCACTGGAATGAAGAAAATATGCTACTTGTATAAAATATGAATAGGAACTCCCATCATAATATCATATGCATGAAACATGAATTCAAGTCAAATGGACACGCTAATCTTTTTTCGGCGACAACTCCTGCGAAACCCAAGTGGTCTCAAAATCACAAGATACACAACCAACAAAAATAGAACATACTCTATTCCTACATGACATTGCTTTGAATTCCCTGCCTACTCTTGGGTTGTGATCTACCAATTGTAACAAACGTCACCATTTAACTACTGAGTGCTGACCCATTGCACTAAGCTACCCTAACTTGAGATACTTGCCATTGAAAGTGTGTTTGTACTTCTGGATCTCTTCATGATAGGTACAACAAGGCTACGCAACTATGAAATCTCAAGTTAATTAAAATTTTCAAATACATTCAGTGACCAAGAGGACCTGACAGGTATCGATAAAACTAAACGGCTTGGTTCAACATACAAGGACAGGGCCCAGCAGAGCTATGCACTCCTCAAATACAGGCTTCTTATCGATCTCTGTATTTCTCAGTATTCTTGATTTGTATTATATACAAAATTACCCAATATACCCAGTATGTTTGTAATCTACATCTTGCTTATTATATCAAATCTTATTCTCAGGTGAGTTCAAATGATATTTGAGGATTTACTAAGTAAATATTTTCCAATTTAATGTGATTGCATATTATCAAGCATGTAATGTCATCAAAGCTCACCAAAACTCATAACTAATTGACAATTGCAATGTCATTTAAATGAGGAATTATTAGTAGCAAGAGACAGGAATACTAAACCTCTTATAGTTTATTGAATTGTTCGGTTCCCTAAGAAATTCGAGCCCAACAAGATGGAACATCCTCCATACCGCCATATTTAAAGCTCTCTGACTCAAGCCATATACCTGCACACGAAAAGCTTAAATAACATGAAAAGAGATTGTGTGCCTCATGACTGTTAATTAGAAACGCAACATATAAATACATTCCACTGTCTGATAAAGTTATAGAACCAACACCCAAATGTGCTTTTGAAAGAATCCCATTGGTAATTTATGGTTTTACATTGGGAAAATCCCAACTTCTAGTAGCCTACACATGCAGAACCCTATTAGGTACAATGTCAACAACCCCAAGGAAATCTGTAGGATTTTAATAGTAGGCTTAGATAACCGATAGAGGAGCTAAATTTGAATCAAGCCAAGAACAAAATAAACACCTGCTAAGAGCTTCACATGGGATTTAGTTAAGGCAGCAAAACTTAAAAAGCCATGCTTAAAACTGTACATGATTGAGTGTTTGGCAGCATGTTTGCTCTATAGCAGTAAACAAAACCATTCACCTTTTCAATAACTAATATAACTACCTGTTAATTGAGACAGATATTGTGAAGGATGTCTCTGAGATTATTAAATAGTAATATACATGTTGCGAAAAGAAGCACCTGGACAAGGAGAAGACTACTGCAACAGCACAAAGAAATAAGATGAGGATATTTAAGTAAATTTAATTGTATATTGATTCAGAATCTGTAAATATTGAAGTAAAGTATAACTTTCCTACCCAAAAAAAAAATAAAAATAAAAACTATGTGATTGTGAAATTCAATAGAAATTCATGTAAGTTGTCACCTCCACCAAACATTATATCTCAAAACAATTAAGAAAAATGACAGTTTGACACCAACATGAGAATTATTCTTGACAAGTTACTTTGTATAGGTATAATGACAAGTACTATATGTATGAAGTATTGCTACTTCATCCTCCAATAAGTATCTTTTACCTTACCATTGTATCAAATCAAATGCATACAGCTAGGTGAGTCAGGCAAAGAATACAGAAAATAGTGCATATTCTTGTTTTTGGTTTATTAAATATAAAAGTTTATTGATTTTAGGCATCATTTACTAAGTGATGGATGTAAGGTATAAAAATTGTCATTTATTCAGTCCAGAAAAAAAAAATCAGATTACTTATTTCCTAGTCTTTAGTAGACTTTATATGTTTCTTCTTTGCATCTTAATCACCCTCTAAATTCACTCACAAGATAACACTGGTAAGGAAACTCCCATATATTGAAAGTCAAGCACGCGCTGACCCAAGAACAATAACTATTGATCAGATGGATATTGACAGTCAGGGATATTAATTAGATACATAAGATGTCTTGCTAAAAATTCTTCAAACAAAATGATATATTTATATTGGCATAGGGAGATATTATAGCTAGCCTTAGGGAGATACAAAATGGTACATTAAAAATGTCCTGCAAGTAGGAAAGTCATCTTGAAAAGGATACATACCAATGGACACCAAATACAGGCTATTATTTATGTATAAGCTACCAGTTGCAACATCGAAAAGAACCTAATATCAATATACCATTTAGCAAATACTACCACAGTACCACTACTTAAACAAAACCTGTTCAATCGGCATGGTTGTAGCCTACAATTTATCTACTATTCTCCAAGTTAGATTGACATTGGGATATTGACCCCTTAATTGTCCGTTATCTCTGTACAATTTATCTACTATTCTCCAAGTTATCTACCATTAGTCAACATTATATTTTCTGGGGATAATGCAACCAATCTGCAACCCTGACACACCTTGATTCATTTTCCCCCTCTTCTTATATCCCTTTCCTCACTGCTGCAGATTCTAAATCTACTCAACAGTAAATCAAACCAACAAAAGCTAAATTATTTTCCACATTTCATAGATATTGTCCAAATATTCAATCTGTAAACCTACATACTCCACTATTATAATCAAGTCACAACTAAATTATTTTCCACTTTTTCAGATATACACCTATAGAAATTAAAGAATGAATCAAAAGCAGATAAGGAATGAAAAGCAGATTGAACAATGAAGTAGTCCAAGCAGTCCAGAGGGGCACTTGTAATTAAATCCAAGCAGTCCAAAAACTTATGTTCTGGGCAAGCTACCAAATCAAGCACATACATAGACGCACATGAACAAGTTGTCAAGCTGCCTCCTTACCAAATCAAGCACATACCCAGAGCATGTCTTTCCACAGACACGTAGAGCAAATAGAACAAAAGCCTGAAAGAAGTGATATCCTTACCTCAGGAGTATGGCGCCCAACCTTCACAGCCAACAGCGAGACACGGTTGACAACCTAGAAACACAAATGCCCTAAATCTGATGAAATTTTGCTTTGATATTATACTAGAATTCTAATAGAATAAATTATGAGAAACACCCACCTTACAAGCACCCTAATTGGAGACAACGAACGACATGATTTCCAGAACTAGGGCAACTTTGCTTTGAGTAAATAGTACCCAAATCAGAAAGAAGAAGACAATGAGAAGATAACTAATGGAGAGGAAAACCGAAAGATACGATTTCCAGAACTAGGGCATTCGATTCTTTCAGCCATTTCAGAGGAGGAATTTTTGGTTTGAATTAATTTGGGGGAAGTGAGCGTCGAGGGGAAGTGGGCATCTGCGGTGAAATTATCAGTTGGGGGTGGGGCGTTGGGATGAAAAATAGGGTGGGAAGGCAAAATTTTGATGTAGCTTGAAAATTTCAACTCGCGCGTAACTTTTGGTTCATAAAACAATTTTTTTTTTTTATTCCATTATTAAAAATAAAACGTTGCAATAGACCTCTACAGCAACCCTTACCAAAAACTGTTGCATTACCTTAGATCTAATTCAACATATTTTCAAACTGTTAGTAAAAGTACTCTATTGTAACAATTTAGAAAAATGTTGCTATAACAAGTGTTACTATAGGCCGCTTTTGTTGTTGTGGCGGAAGATTAAATACATTTTTGGCCTAAATCTACCATGATTATGCTTCTAAAACACCTAGAAATAAGTGCAAATAATGCACTTATCAAACCCCTCCATGCTAAAACCTTGCTTGTCCCTAAGCAAGTACTAGACTCAAAACTAGGAAAAAGGACTCAAAAGAAGAAGAAAAAATGAAAACGCAAGAAAACTCAACCATTCTATGTACAAGCCCCCTCAGGTAAGCATTAGCAGAACTCTCAAGCAACTAGGCCTAACGAAAACATAGCCAAAAGTGATTAAAATATTTTGGCACAAGATAGAGGGAAATTTTCGAAAAGGATTTAGGGGAGTTACACCATCAAGATCAAATCAATCACCCCTCCTTCAACAAATTAGCGGGAAAGCACATGTATGAGTATGAAACTAAGACAGTTGAGAGCAATCCTCACTCTTCGGAATGTAGAAACACTCCTCTCATGTGTTTTGAAAATGAATTCGATGTTTGGTTCTCTCAATACTATAGCCTAGGAAACAATCTACCATATGCTTGCTAATCATCTCAATTCTCTACCGCTATATGCAAAATGCGAATGACAATCAAGAGGTCTTTGAATGGGTTGTAACAGGGCTAAGGTTAGGGGTAAGGGACGGAAAAAATTTGGATAAGTGGAGCTCGAAGCGAAGCTTGGAGTTATATTTTACCAAATCCACGCAATGTTATTAAACGTCACTCTCCTATAAACAATCATATTAATCCCGAAACATTTATTGGGAACCGCCTCAATACTAGATTCCTAACTTGCCGACACACTTGCGCTTCCTTTTTTTTTCTTTTTTTTCTGTTTTTTTCTTAGTTTTTTTTCTTTTGGTTTTTCCTTCCCTTTTTTTCCCTTTTTTTTTCGAAGTGTGTGAATGGCGAGTGAAGATTATATACAAAGTTTAGCACAAAACTCGGTGGGTTTCAGTAACATAATCAAGCTATATTGAAACTACATAAGTGGGAACAACCCGTCACTTCCTATTTATGACATTCCTGACACACCATTCTACGAATGTATTAACAAGTAACCCTACTAATCACACTCATTATACTCCAAGCAATGGCTTAGGGAAGGAAGATATGTAATCGGCCAAGGCTTATAATTCTGGTTTATTTCAAGAAGGAATGAGTAATCAAAGGCTAAAAGAAGGGTTAAAGGCGGGAACTACATGCTTTGGGTGGCTATCTGGCTATGTAGCTACAATAAGTGCGAATGAATGTATGATGCAAAATGCAGTTTCGAAGAGATGGAAAGCAAGTTCTAGAGATTGCAACCAAGGTTGAGCCACACATGGGAATACGAGACTAAAAAAATGATAAGTCAATTTGGCTTAGTGGTTTCACGGGTTTGTGCTCAACAACCAATCAGAGAACATAATCGTTCACACGCCAAGCTCACATCAATGGGTCAAGAAGGGCAATAAATCTTTACTATCAAGACGCAATCCCAAATCAAGATGTTTTCGAAAATTCTTTTCAAAACTTTGAATCACAATCGGGCTATGCAAAGGCTAAACAAAGCTACAAGAAAAACTACTTAGCTTACAATCATCATCGGAGGATTACCTAACCTAACCTAATGCTATTCTAATTTTTTTTTTATTTTTCATCATTTTTTTTGGCGTTTCCTTGTTTTGTTTTTTTTTCTTTGCTAAAGAAATTAAATGCAAACGAAAGTAAATGCAACGTATATGCTCATGTAACTACCTATGAAGAGGAAAGAAAAACAAAGGAAAGAAAAGACACATCTAGATACTGAAATATAACTATATGCCGTGCAAACTATATGCATGATGCAAAAATATGTAGAAATGTATATGCACACAAGTCACTCTCCCAAAGTTATCACCTAGCATCAAACATGGCAACGAAATCAATCAAACGAGATAATCAAATCACTCAAAACCCACCCCTCCATGCTAGGACACAACATTGTCCTCAATGCTAAGAAGAAGCAATCATCATAGGGGGGAAAGGGAGAAAGGTCAATGATCAAATCATCACTTATCGGGTGGAGGCGGAGGGGAGGGGTTAGGAATTTGGGCTCCATGGCTCTCGAACCAACCACGCATCGCGTATAGGCACTCGCTCATGTTGGTCAAGTGTTGGTTTTGCGACGCAATCATGCCCCGGAACTCAGCGTGCTCCGATTGGACATACTCCCTAAGGGAGGTTTGCTCGTCGCGGATTTCGCGAAGTGCACTAGAGAAGTTATCCATGTTGAAGGCGTGAGAAGATGAAGGGCCAGATGAAGGTGGGGGTTGGAGTTGCTCTTGGTCGGATTCAGGCTCGTACTCGATAAGGTCTAAGGGAGTCGTGCCACCATCCTCCCCTGGTAGAAAGGAGAAGTTGGCCCGGTTTTGGATCGTTGTTCGGGCTACATCACGCAACTGCATGAGATGCCTATTAGAGTACCTCCAGTAAGTGCTACCCCCCCCCCCCGAGAGACAATAAAGAGCATGTTAGTCAAAGTGTTGTGATCTAGCCTCTCAGAACCTAGAATCCTAGACTCCTCATTCGGTACGACCCCTAAGGATTTTGCAATCCTAGTGACAACCCCCCCTGCAAGTAGTCTTTCCTTTACTCCTATTAGCTAACTCCTGTAGATGAGTTATTAAAAAGGAGCAAGGGTCCATTTGTTCACTTTCATACATTTTCCTCATCAAAAACAACTCCGCCATTCGAGGCATATTCATACTGTCATCTCTCGTGAAAAAGCTCGTCGCGAAGATGCGTTGAGCTACTCTAAACACGGGGTTCTTAATGTCAGTCACTTTTGATCTACTAGAGTCAAATTGTGGCTGCCCGGTGATCAATTCCCAGAAGGGACCCGGGTTATACCTGTTGGGAATGTCCCGACAATGTTCGATATACACGGAGTTTAAACCAAAGTGATATAGTAATTATATGTCTTGCTAGAGACCTCCATAATTAGTAATTAAATATGTTTAATTACAACTATATTACTTGGTCCTACTGGGTCACACAAGTCAGTGCCCTGGAACAATGTATGTAGCCTAATTGATATTGTGTCAAGTTTAGAAAGGTTGGGAATTGATTTCTTTGAGAAATCAGCCCAACACGGACCGAATTGGGTTCAACACGGGTCGTGTTGACCCAACACGGTCCGTGTTGAGACACCACGGTCCGTGGTGTCCATGGGACGATTATTTGGACCTTCTGGAGTCCAACACGGATCGTGTTGTTTCAACACGGACCGTGTTGGGCCCAGAAAAACGCGCCGTCGTTTTAATTCGACCCTTTAGGGTTTTTGAACCCTTTCCCTAGGTTTTCTAAATACTATATAAAGGGGTCTCTGGGAGAGATTATTCTACACCAACTGCCTAAGACTCTTAGAGAGATACTGTGGTGATTTCTGAGTTCCTCTCTCTTTAGTTTGCGATTCTAGTTTCAGAAACATTCTCTGCTTCAAACAATCTCACATACATCTTAGATTGAGATTCGTCTCGATCGGTCGATCTAGCAATCGGGTTCCCGAGTCTTTGCGTGGACTTTTCAAGAGAGGTTTCGTTGGAATCTGGAAGGTCAACCTCTTCTTCAGCAGGAATTAGCGATTAGGTATAATTACTAAAGCCTCTGCAATTGTGTTGATTAATTGTTTATAACTGTTATAATATTCCGCCAATTAATCTGTATCTGTTTAGGAAATAGATAACCTAAAACCTAACAGTGGTATCAGAGCCACCAATTGCATGTTAAAGTATTGTACTTGTATTCATAATTAATTTTGTCAATAGTTGAATTATATTATGAATATGCTAGAGTAGATTTATGCCTAAAATTTTGAATCTTTATGAAAGTTTTAATCTTTAATGTTCATGATAATAAATCTGAGATTTTATTGTAAAATTTCATGCTTTGTTATTATTTATTTCTTATTGTCTTTAGTAAATCGATTTTATGTTTGTTTAATCGTTAAATATAGCATGGACTTGATTTATTTTTTAATGTTTTAGAAACAATCTTGTTTAATATTGTTAAACAGTAGGCAATACATGAAATAGGTCAAAATTCGAAAAATAGGGTTTTGTAGAATTATTTTCTGATTTAGTTTATTTACGGTAAATATGAAAAATCGAAATAAAATATCAAACAAACTTGAAAATTTCTGAAATTTTTACTGGAGGTGTCTAGAAGTGTTCTGGACTTTCCGTAATTTTTGTAGAGTTTTTCCAATTAAAATGGATTTTTAATTGAGTTTTCAGATCTGAAGTGAATTAAAATTTGTTTAATTCTCTGAATTTCATAAATTTGTAGAAATTTGTAAAACTTATGAAATTTTTACAGTAGGTTACTGGATAACCATACTTTTTGGGAAAAAATTTTCCGTTAATTTATCCGATCAAATTATATTTTTTAATTTAGATTTTCAGATATCAGAGAAATAAATTCGTTGCTTCTCGGAATTTTGTATATTTATAGAAATTTGCAAATTTTCTAAAAATTTTACAGTAGGTTACTGGGTAACCATTCTGTTATGGATAAAATGTTCGTGAATTTTCGAAATCTTTACTAATTTTTCTTTAATTTTCAGATTAACAGAAAAGTATAATTGTTTACTTTTATGAATTTTATTCTAATTTTCAAAATTTGATAAAAATCTGAAATTTTTACAGTAGCATATTGGATGAACCTACTGTATGGGAAAATTATAAAAGTTGATTTTTAAACTTATCGGACTATCATTATTTATTTTCCTCTTAAACGGAGAATTAAAATGTTTAATTCCCTAAATTTTAACAATCTTTTAGAAATTGTTAAAATTCTGGAAAATATTCATATTTGGGTTATTAGATAACAATGTGATATGAAATCTTTTAATTCGATAAGTTATGATAACTTTATTTAAGTTTTTCATTCACGAAATTAACCGAAACTGGGAAGCAACACGGACCGTGTTGATCCAACACGGACCATGTTGCCAGCAGTTTTGGTGAATTCATGTATTTTGGGGTTTGTAATTAATTTTAGAAATTAATTATTAAATCTTATTACTACTAAATCAGATAATGGGCATAAAATCTATTATTTTGTAAAGTTTAGGAAACTTACAATATCTTTGAAAGATATATAGTATCTTTTAGACTCCTTGATTTTAGGAAAGTCAAGTATTTTGTATATATAGGTATAAAATCATAAATCTGTTTAGGTATCTAAGATAAAATTTGGATTTTGTTTATTATATTAATCATGCAAACCTTTAGGAAATTTTTTTTAGTATTTATTTCCTTATGTGTTATATTGCAATTATATATATGCCTTTATAATTTGTTGTTTAAGCATGTGTTATATTTGATATAATTATTGCAATATTACATGTTTGCATGTGCTTCTAGTATGGCCATAGATAGTTGGTTTTACCGATCTGCGTACCGGGTTGGGTGAAATACGGTCTGCGTACCGTCTGTGAATTAAATTTTAAATTTAAATTTCAGTTAACTTTATTTTTAATTCATGTAAGGACTCAATTGTGATGTCCAATTTTGTAAATTTGTTGTAATTGGAGACATCAAGTTGAGTGGGAGCCCAACAGCAATGGAGGGGGTGATTCGAGTGGGAGCTCATCCAAGGAAGTTGCAAAATCCAAGAAGAGTTTCTTGAAGACTGTCAAGGCTTGGTTAAAATTAGTTTGATTAAGTCTAGGTGGCCATACTGGGGGTTTTATTTATGCTTTAAATTCGTTATTGCATGTTGTTTTATTATGCCTTTTATGCTTTTCGAAAGAGTTCACCTAGAATTGCATGCTTAGGATAATAAAACCTACTCTCAAAATGAATTATTGCTCAACCTATCGAAACACCACTTAGATGGATAAATAAAGAAAGCCAAAGCGAATTATTTGTCCATCATTAATAAGTAGGGTGGGAGCTACGTCAATTCAAATTGGCTATCAAAATAGTTTTGGGCCAAGAGCAGAAGAAGAGTTTCTTGCCAAGAGTCATTTTGAATGATCGATCATAAGATGATCCACCAAAGATAACATGGGATCGAGTTTTGTTGGGCCAAAGTCCACTTGAGCCCATGAGTCTTGTGAGTCTTGGTAAATTAAAACACTAAATGAGAGTTGATAAAGTGTTTTGATTTGAAATTTAAATTAGTTTAATTTCTTTTGAAGAATAATAACCAAAATGAACCAACTTGTCTCGTAGAATTATTTATGTCTTTTCACTTAAACATATACCACTAATAAAATATTGTTTTCTCCTTGAGAAAGAGAAAAACAATTACACCAATTCCTTAAATTGGCATCGCTATCACAAGACTGTCATGGGCGAATTAAAAGAAACATGTCTTTGATATAACATTGAGCTAGGCATCAATATTATGAGGTCAATCAAGCCAAATGAATACATGTAATGTCATAGTATTCATACAATTTTAACTTCAAAATGTTTGAAGATTAGAGGAAGAATTTCAATATTACCAACTCAAAACCAAGTTCATCGAACTAGTTAGAGTTTATAAATATGAAACCAATAACCAGATAGTCTCGGTTGAGCTAGATAAGAGCCAATTGTTGGCGCTCATGTTCTGAACTAATTTGACTATTTTAAAACATGAGAAACCTCAGATCCCCTTTAGCCAAAAGATTGGCGACCAAAGATAGTCTTTTAGTGAAAGAAATCTATCAAAGACAAGAAGTCAATGGAAAGGTAAGGACAAACAGTTGTACATACCCAACCAATGACAGCAACCGATTAACAACCAGATCATGTATATATGACATTGGGAGCGTGAATAACTATAAGAAAGACTTGCGATATGATTTCAATTCTAGGCAAATGCGTATATGATACACACTACCCTTATTAAACCCACTTTGAGTATAAGATACCAGCTGTGAAACTCACATTTATGCAAATGTGCCGCATCTACAGCAAAGTAGATGTGCTTTGAAGGATGAGAGTCAGCCTACAAATAGGAACATACAATTAGTTGTAGCTCCTTATGAAGAGTTGATTGTTTATCCATATCCTCAAGAATTATAAGAGAAATTTATAGGTGATTCTATGTTCTCATTATAAATAGAAATTTGATTTCGAAATCTCAAATTAGAGAGAGGATCTCGGATAAACACACACAACACATCGAAACCAAAAGGTTTAAAAGGAATAACTCATGTTCAAACATAAACTTGTAACTATCTATTAAGTCATGCAAATCAGAGCGCATTCAGAAGCGTCATAGTGATAGACTTTTGAATGATAAGACTTTGAAACATGTGATGTCTACAAAGCATGACTGTACCTTTACAAGAAAGGGTGAACGTGCCAACAAACACTCATGCATGTGGATGTATGTAGTCCAATTGAGCACAAGTACAAGGGATGGATTACTTCAAATCTTCAAAGATGAATAACATAACACATGGTGATTCATGTCTATGAGATTCATCTGAAGCTGGAATGTTAAAATAGTTTAAAGATTTCCAAAATGAAGTAGTCTTGGCGAAACAATGAGAGCACCTGGATACGATCGAAGAGATGCTAATGGTTGAGCCAAGAGTTTGAACAAATGACTCAAATGAAACATAATTCTGGCACCATAAGCTTAAGTCATATTAATCATAAATGCATTCAGAAAATTGTATAGTACAGGATTTTGGAAAACATAAACTTTGAAAAGTTCAATGTTTGTAAAGCATGTCTGATGGGTAAGATGACTAAAATCACTTCTTATTGGAATTGGTGAACAAGCTAATGACTTATTAGGATGCAAACATATTGATGTATGTGGGCGTATGAGCACTAGTGCTAGAAGAAGGTTTATTGTACTATTTCATCACTTTCAGTGATGGTTTTTAGTGGATATGGGTATATCTACTTAATACGCCACAAGTCCAAATCATTTGAAATGTTCAAAGATTTTCAAAGTGAAGTACAAAACCAACTTGGCAAGAAAATCAAAACCCTTTAATAAGGTTGAGGAGGTGAGTATTTGAGCAATGATTTCACTGGCCATTCCAGAAAATGTGAAATTGTTTCATAACTCTCTCCTCTAGGAATACGACATCTCAATGACGTATCTAAAAGAGAAATCACACCTTATTAGATATGGTGCGATCAATGATGGTTGAGTCAACATTGTCGATTATCTTTTGGGGATACACGCAGTTAACCATAGCTCTAATTACAGAATAAAGATTATCTAAAGCACTAGTGAAGACACCATATATGATATGGAGAAGAGAGGTTCTTGAACCATCTTCTGAAAGAAATGAGTATCACTTCTACAAACTGTTGAGGAAAGTGTTTGTGTCTCAAAATACTTTCTTCTTAGAGAATATGTTATTCTCTAAAAGAAAGAGTGGGAGAGATTTTGCACTTACCGAAGTTCGAGAGACACAAAACACTATAATCATCACCTGAGACTCCGCTACTTGATCCTAGTTCAAATTTTTCCTATTGGTCGGAAAATTAAGAACAAGGTTGAGGCTGTTGAAGTTCCTCAAAACGTTGAGGAGGAGGTGTCATGAACATTACTCCAAGCAAGGTCAGGTAAACAACTCCGTCAACCACAGAGATATCGATCTTCTATGGATAAGCGTGAGATGTTACTTTTAGAAAGTAATGACTCTACCTACAACAAAGAAGCTTTGGCAAGTCAAAATTCCATAAGGTCTAAGATGGACTCCATGTATATAACCAAGTTTATAAGTCGGTTGATTTGTCTGAAGGTGTGAGCCATCAGGCATAGGAGGGTTTTAAGGCAAAACATGTGTTCATTAAGATAGAAATCAAGACTGACTTCAAAATTAGATTTTGAAAGAAAGGTGTGTACTTGACACAACTGAGTGGTCTTTGTTGGAATACTTGTAAACTTCAAAAGACCATCTGTGGTCTTAAGGAAGCTTCTAGGAGTTGGAATCATTAACCTTCTTGACCAGGATATCAAAAAGGTTTGACATACTAGGAAGTGCTAAAGATAATATTGTGTTTACAAGAAGTTCAGTAAGAGCAATGCGTTTTCTGATATTGTATGTGATTGACATACTGCCTACTGAGAAGAATATTCCTATGTTGCTTCTACTGAGGTTGACTTGGAAATAATTTTCAAAGTGAAGGATTGGTGGGGCTAAGAATTTTCTTGGAGACAAGATCTATAATGATAGATTAAAGATTTTGACTGTTTGAATCAAAGTTAACTAGGTGTTGAATAGTTCAACTCACTTCGAGAATGGATTAATTTCCAGAAATCATGGCATATTCTTACGGAATTTTATTGTCTCAAAACAATCGGAAGTTCTAAGAAGGACGAGACATATAACTCATGCTTCAGGCATGAGATTAATGTATGCCATGAGATGTTCAAAGTCCAACATAACACATATATATTGTATATGTATAAACAAAACTAAGGATGTGTCTTAAGTCTAAAGTGGTTGATAAAAGCTAAGTGTGAAGAGTTGCATTGATGCTACACTCATGCAGAGAAATATGATTATCTGAAAGGTCAGAGAAAAATATACGATCTGTTTTGAGTGGTATTGAGGTGAACTGGAAGAAGTTCCTAACATGATATGCGGTTAATTCTACACAAGTATGGCACGACTTTAGAAGTTGTGGCAGAAACTGTTAGGATTGCGAAGTTCGTTTTTAGAACTGGGTGATGTTTCTAGCCTTGCGAGAGAAATGGAGCCTTGATTATAGGAGCCATCACTCAAGCAAAGGAACTGAAGCTCACTATGAATCCATACATGTGTTCCGGAAATATCTTTCTGTATGAAAGGTCATTAGTGAGATGGTATATGTACGAGGTTCATTGCAAGTATTATGCACTAAACCCCTATTGTAGTTACAGCATGATAGTCATGCATGGGCAATAGGTATTAAACACATTCCGGAATATTAACAAGTCAAATTTACATGAATTGTTCATGAATTATGACCTTGTTGATTCATCATTAAGAATAAGATTCCAAAATTTACATCAATTGTGGTTTAGAATTATGTAAATGTCCAAAAAGGTTAGCGCATTAAAAATGGGAAATTGGATGAGGTTCAATTTCTGAAACCCCATTAGTGAACTTGATAACGCTAGTCTTGGTCGACAGTCGACCTGGTTCCTAATTGTATTATCACGTAGGAACAGTGATAATATCAACACAATTAGCATGTAGGATTGAGGTGATGATCAAATTTCGTGATCATATTGACGTATTGACGTCATAAAACAATCACATGGGTATTGTTGACAACAACTACCGAACTGACCCCCAGTGGGAGCTCTTTAAGTTGGGAATTGTCATAGGAGCTCTCACCACTCAAAATTCTTGAATCCTGAGTTCAGTACACAGACTGCATGATCTGCTATGACTTTAGAGCGCGTCAAACGCCTTTCGTAATAAAGAGGCTATAAAGGCGATTATCGTTACTGATTGGATCATGTGAGAATGTGTGTCTGAACAAGATGTCATTGTCCTCCCTATTAGGGAAAGTTGTCTCGTTGGCCACTCGGTGAGATTGGACTGAAAATGCTTGGCCGAGCTTAGTTGAATCAATAATTGATCATCTGTTTTTTCAAAGTCTAAACTCGGAGATCGAGGAACGTTTCGGACCTTACATAAGGATGACATCAGCTTACCTTTCCGAACATGAGACAGTAAGTGACAAGGGAATTCAAGGAATCGAACACTTGTGGGATAAGTGGGAGATTGTTGGGAATGTCCCGACAATGTTCGATACACACGGAGTTTAAACCAAAGTGATTTAGTAATTATATGTCTTGCTAGAGACCTTTATAATTAGTAATTAAATATGTTTAATTACAACTATATTACTTGGTCCTACTGGGTCACACAAGTCAGTGTGCCCAGGAACAATGTATGTAGCCTAATTGATATTGTGTCAAGTTTAGAAAGGTTGGGAATTGATTTCTTTGAGAAATCAGCCCAACACGGACCGAATTGGGTTCAACACGGGTCGTGTTGACCCAACACGGTCCGTGTTGAGACACCACGGTCCGTGGTGTCCATGGGCCGATTATTTGGACCATCAGGAGTCCAACACGGACCGTGTTGGGCCCAGAAAACGCGCCGTCATTTTAATTCGGCCCTTTAGGGTTTTTGAACCCTTTCCCTAGGTTTTCTAAATACTATATAAAGGGGTCTCTGGGAGAGATTATTCTACACCAACTGCCTAAGACTCTTAGAGAGATACCATGGTGATTTCCTGAGTTCCTCTCTCTTTTAGTTTGCAGTTCTAGTTTCAGGAAACATTCTCTGTTTCCCGAAACAATCTCACATACATCTTAGATTGAGATTTGTCTCGATTGGGTCGATCTAGCAATCGGGTTCCCGGAGTGCTGCGTGGACTTTTCAGTAGAGGGTTTCAGCGTTGGAGTCTGGAAGGTCAACCTCTTCTTCAGCAGGAATTAGCGATCAGGTATAATTACTAAAGCCTCTGCAATTGTGTTGGTTAATTGCTTATAACTGTTATAATATTCCGCCAATTAATTTGTATCTGTTTAGGAAATAGATAACCTAAAACCTAACAATACCTCGGTGGCACACGACGCTCACTCATATCTAAGGGAGGCGGTAGGTGGAAAATGTTATTGAAAGCACGCAAATTCAACTGATAATCTCGGCCACTTGGACGGAACCTAATGACCCCCTCTTGACAATTTTGACCATTTTGAACCTCAGGGTATAGAGTACTCAGAAACTCTAAGGTCAAGTCTGAATATGAGGGTCCCTTGAAGTTTAGGTAGTTACCCATCTCCCCCCCCTAGCAAACAACCATCTTATATCATCTAAAATACCCAAAGACTGTAGCAAAGCATCATCCATATAACGAGTAGCAAAAAATCCACGGGATTTTGAACGCAAGTAATTAGCGGTACACATAGGGATATTAAACTGAAAAGGGATTGGGTCATTACTAGGTTCCATAACAGCACGGTTAGCGGCTCGCTGGGCACGAAGCTCTCTCGGATTCAGCTGGTTTGAGGGCCCTGCAGCATCGGTTCTCCTCTTCTTGGGTGCCATTGCAACTCGAAGCTCCAATAATGGTGACTTATGGGATGTGAGAGTGAAGGATGGAAGAGATGGTGGTGGGGTTCGAATTTGTGGAAGTTGTGGTCGAATGGTAGGGTTTGGGAAGGGTTGGTGGGTTTAGGGACGAATCTGTGATGGTGGGGTTAGGGTTTAGGTGAAAGTGGTGAGGGACGGATGGTGAGATGTGAGTGAGAGGAATGGAATTAGGGTTTAGGGATTGTGAATGGAGAGCTAGGGTTTTAGGGATCGCGCGAGCAGAGAGAAGAGGAGAAATGGAGGAATTGAGTAAGAAAAGGGAGGGAAAAAAAAGTGATTTCTGCGCGAAATCCATCCGCCACGGACATACCATGGTCGGCGCTGGTTTTGGGGGTTTCGAGGGAAACGAGGGAAAAAGAAGCCGGTTGCCACGATTTCTGGTATGTACCACGGGCTGACCGTGGTAATTGCTGGAAGTCAGGTTTCTGAGGGAAAAAATGGGGAAGAAGGAAAAGGCCAGCCACGGTCCGTGGGATACACCACAGACCAACCGTGGTTAGCGCTAGGAGGCTTTTTTTCAGGGGGACTGAAACCTAGCTGGCCACAGTCCGTGGTGGGAACCTTGGGCGGACCGTGGTTGGTTCTGGAGCTTCATATTGAGCCGATTTTTGAACACACCTCCCACACTTCTTCCCTGTATCTTTTTTTCACTCATATTCATAGATTCTAACTCTACTAACTTCCTCCTTCTGTCTCACCTCCATAGTATTTCACTCATTACATTTCTCTCGTTTTACCTTCATTGCTAACTCAAAGCTCTTCTTCACTCTCTAAACTTTCAAAACTCCCTCAATCTCACCCCTCCATGCTAGTTCTCTCGCTCGAGTTCGGTCCTTTAGCTCCCTTTCTCTCTCTCTCTCTCTCTCTCTGTTTTTCCTTTTTTTCATTTTTTTCAATACACTCACATTATGCAAAAGAAACACACGGTTAAACCACAAAAGAGAACGAAAAGAAAAGAAACTAAAAGAAAGGAAAGTAACTAGGGAAACGAGAAAACTAGGAAAGGGGAAAGAAATGAAAAACAAGGAAAAACAATCTCCTACAAAAGACTAAAGGAAGGAAAAAGGAAGAAAAGTAACTAAAAAGCTTGGGTTCCCTCCCAAGAAGCACTAGTTTAACGTCTTAAGCTAGACGATGCTTACCTCAAGTCATATGGGGTCGGCGAGGGCATAACATGCGGTTTTCTCCTCAATTTGGCCCGTGATGTAGGGCTTTAGTCACTGCCCATTGACTTTAAATGTTCCGATAGACTCACTCCATACTTCCACAACTCCATGGGGATATGCTTTCATAACTTGGAATGGCCCGGACCACCGGGATTTTAGCTTTCCCGGAAACAATCTCAACCTCGAGTTGAACAGAAGGACCATGTCTCCTTCCTTGTACCTCTTTGACAAGATGAACTTGTCATGCCACTTCTTGGTCCTCTCCTTGTAGATCCTCGAACTCTCATAAGCTTGCAACCGCAATTCCTCTAATTCTTGCAATTGAAGCATTCGCTTCTCACCGGTTGCCTTGGCATTAAAATTCAGAGTTCGGACTGCCTAAAATGCTAGATGTTCCATCTCTACGGGAAAATGACATGGCTTCCCGTACACCAACCGAAATGGAGTGGTGCCAAGGGGAGTCTTGAACGTCGTGCGGTACGCCCACAAGGCGTCATCAAGCTTCAATGACCAATCCTTCCGGGATCGGTCAACCGTCTTCTCGGGAATGCTCTTCAACTCCCTATTCGATAGCTCCACTTGACCACTTGTTTGAGGATGGTAAAGCGTTGCCACCTTATGGAATACCCCATACTTCTTCAAGAGCGTTTCAAGCGGTCGATTACAAAAATGGGTGCCATTATCACTCAACAAGGCTCTAGGAGTGCCAAATCGAGTGAAAATGTTCTTCTTGAGGAATTTGATGACGACCCTTGAATCATTGGTCAGGGATGCAATCGCCTCCACCCATTTTGATACGTAATCCACAACAACAAGGATGCAGAGGTTTCTTCTGAGATGGAGGAAAAGGACCCATAAAGTCTATCCCCCATACGTCAAAGTGCTCAACCTCTAGGATTTCGCTTTGGGGCATCTCATGCCTCTTGGAAATGTTGCCCGTCATTTGACACCGATCACATGCGAGCACATACTCCCTTGCATACTTGGTCAGGGTCGGCAAATAGAAGCCGACTTGCAAGACCTTGGAAGCAGTTTTGTTAGGGCCAAAATGTCCACCATAGGTAGTGGAATGACAATGATGCAACACTCCTTGAACCTCCTCCTCCGGAATATATCTTTGATACACCCCATCGGCACATAGCTTGAAAAGAAGTGGTTCTTCCCATACATAGCTCTTCACCTCGAATAAGAACCGCTTCTGTTGTTGATACGATAAATCCGGTGGTAGCACTCCACATACAAGGTAGTTGACGTAGTTAGCGTACCAAGGAATGAATGGGGTACACACATCCATGAGCTTCTCTTTCGGAAAAGAATAATCAATAAGGAGCTTCTCCTTCGGAACATCCTCTAATCGAGAGAGATGATCGGCCACCATGTTTTGCAATCCGGGCTTGTCCCGAATCTCTAAGTCAAACTCTTGGAGCAATAACTCCCAGCGAATGAGCTGAGGTTTAGAGTCCGACTTATTCATAAGGTGTCGAATGGCGGCATGATCGGTGAACACGATCACCTTGGAGTTGATCAAGTATGGTCGGAACTTCTCCAAGGCGAAAACAACCGCCAAGAACTCCTTCTCCGTGGTGGCGTAGTTGACTTGAGCCTCATCCAGAGTTCGGCCCGCATAGTAGATGGCGAAGGGCTTGCCATATCTCCTTTGCCCCAAAACAGCCCCCAATGCGTAGTCACTCGCATCGCACATCACTTCAAAAGGCGAATTCCAATCCGGGGCTTGCATAATGGGCGCGGTGATCAAAGCTTTTTTCAACCTGTTGAAAGCACTCAAGCAAACATCATCAAATACAAAAGACACATCTTTGACAAGCAATCGGATGAGAGGTCTAGCAATTTTTGAAAAATCCTTTATGAACCGTCGGTAGAAACCAACGTGTCCAAGAAAACTCCTAACACCCTTAACAGAAGTTGGAGGTGGGAGTCTTTCAACCACCTCAACCTTTGCTTTGTCAACTTCAATGCCTTTACTTGACACAACATGACCAAGGACTACACCCTCTTGTACCATAAAATGACACTTCTCCCAATTCAAAATCAAATTCACTTTTTCACATCGAGACAACACTTTAGCAAGATTTCTCAAACAATGATCAAAAGAATTGCCATAGACTGAAAAATCATCCATAAAAACCTCCATAATGTCCTCCATAAAATCGGAGAAAATAGCCATCATATATCGTTGGAAGGTAGCAAGTGCATTGGACAACCCAAATGGCATTCTCCTATAGGCAAAGGTAAGGTAAGGACATGTAAAGGTAGTCTTTTCCTGATCACTATGGTGGATAGGGATTTGGAAAAACCCGGAATACCCATCAAGATAACAAAAGTATGAATTATTCGCCAGTCTTTCAAGCATTTGGTCAATAAAGGGGAGAGGGAAATGGTCTTTACGGGTGGCATCATTCAGTTTGCGATAGTCAATACACATCCTCCACCCTGTAACAGTCCTAGTAGGAATCAGCTCATTATTCTCATTTTTCACCACAATCATCCCCCCCTTTCTTAGGCACAACACGCACCGGACTCGCCCACTCACTATCAGAAATGGGGTAGATAATCCCAGCGTCAAGTAATTTCAAGACCTCCTTTTTCACCACCTCTTTCATGTTAGGGTTTAACCTTCTTTGACTTTCTATGGTGGGTTTATAGTCATCTTCCATCAAAATCCTATGCATGCAAACTGAGGGACTAATGCCCTTAAAGTCATCTATGGTATAGCCAACGGCTTTACGATGCAACCTAAGGACTCTCAACAATGAATCAACCTCAGCATCATTCAAACTTGCATTCACAATCACATGATAAGAGGAATTGGGGCCAAGAAATTCGTACCTCAAAGAGGAAGGGAAGGTTTCAGTTATACCTTTGGAGCTTCCTTCTCACTCGAAGCTTGCTTCCTTTCGCTTTCAGTCTCTAATGCCTCCACCGTTTCCAGCGTCGGTGGAACGTCTGGGGATGCCTGCAAGCGCTTCACACAATGGGCAACCTCGGGATCGTGATCCTGAGTTTTACTGTTAGACAACAAACAAAGCTCAAGAGGATCGTGAGAACGAATGTTAGTGCTATCTTCCCTAAGAATGGAATCAAGGATATCCATTCTAAGGCAATCATCAACAAATGCATGGAATTTAGCAACTACAAACAGATTAAATTCAGCTTTCTCACCTCCTATACTAAAGGATGTCCTATCATTCTTCACATAATTGCAACACCCAGCCGTAGCCATGAAAGGTCTACCAAGAATAATAGGGGTGCGGGTGTCTTCCTCCATCTCAAGGATAACAAAGTCAATAGGAACAAAGAAACTACCCAACTTAATGGGAACAACCTCTAAGATTCCTATGGGAAACTTGACCGATCAGTCGACCAACTGGAGGGAAATGGTAGTGGGCTTTAGTTCACCCATACCAAGCGTTTGGGACAAAGAGAGAGGCATAAGACTCACACTAGAACAATGATCATATAATGCACGGTCAATTGAAATCTTTCCAACTTCACAAGGAATGGTGAAGCTACCGTGATCCTTAAGCTTCGGGGGAAGCTTATTTTAGAGCACGACACTACACTGTTCCGTCAATGCCACTGTCTCTTGCTCTTCCAACTTCCTTTTGTTTGTCAAAATCTCCTTCAAAAACTTAGCGTAGGAAGGCATTTGAGACAGGGCATCGGTGAAGGGAATATTAATATGGAGTTTCTTAAGGACCTCTAAGAACTTCCCAAATTGCTTATCACTCTTAGCCTTAGCCAATCTTTGAGAGAAGGGCAAAGGTGGGGTGTAAACTCTTTGGGGAGTTCTCGTTGCATCCTTAGAAACTATTTTACCTTGCACATCAACATCAGTCACAGGTTCTTTAGGAGGCACATTTACCTCTTCATGCACACCAACACTCACATCAGCATTCACATTCGCATCACTAGCAACATTCTCAACATCAATCACACTCTCAACAACATCATCATGCACAACAACAACAACATGCTCATCACACATAGCCCTAGGCACTGCCAATTGCGTCCCACTTCTTAAGGTTATGGCATTGCATTGGTCTTTTGGGTTCGCTACAGGTTAGCTAGGAAGCTTTCCTGGAGGAGTGGAGGAAGTACTAGCCTGGCTCTAAGACTCAAGTATTTTGTTGTGAGTTGCCAACTGGTCAACTCTATTAACGAAAAGCTTGATGGTCTTTTCATGCTAATTATGAGACACTAACATACGTTCCACCAATGCCTTCCAGTCAGGCTCTTGGGTTTGTCGAGGTTGGGGTTGGGGTTGGGGTTGGGCTTGTTGTCTTTGGAAACCAGGTGGTCTTTGGGCCTGTTGTTGGTGGGGTCCCGTGGGATTGTTATTCCGATAGGAAAAATTAGGATGATATCTCAATCCCGGGTTGTAGACATTAGAGTACGGGTCAAAGTTCTGTCTTGGTTTTCCAATGTAATTGGCCTGGTCCGAGGTTTCGGGACTAGCTAACCCAACAGGACAAAACATAGTCTCATGCTCAAATGAACTACAAGAAGCACACGGTTGGGGAGGGTTGGCATTTACATGCACGCGGTCTATCATTTGAGTCACAACATCTATTTTAGCAGTTAAAACAGAAATGGCATCAACATCATACTTACCTCCCGTTCTCAAGGAACGGGGCTTGGACCATTGATGATTGTTGGACGCCATTTGCTCAATTAGAGTGTAGAGCTCATCAACCCCTTGCTTATGATGTTCCCCCAGCTGCTGCGAGGATCATCGCCCTCAATTGATCATCCACTTCATTGTAGAAAGCATGGATGGGCACCCATGGCTCAAGACCATGATGTGGACACCGGCGAAGTAGATCTTTGAACCGTTCCCAAGCCTCGTACAGGTTTCCATCCGGCTCTTGGACAAAGGTAGATATCTGGTTGTGCAGGTTCGTCAGCTTATCTGGCGGGAAATATTTGGTAAGAAACGCGCTCGCCATCAGATCAAAAGTGGTGATGGAGTTCGCCGGAAGGGAATCCAGCCACTCACACGCTCGGTCCTCCGGTGAGAATGGAAACAATCACAGCTTGATCGCATCCGGTGAGACCCCGTTGGCCTTGAATGTATTGCACACTTGGCGGAAGATACGGAGGTGTCGGTTGGGGTCCTTACTAGGGTGACCACGGAATGAAGCAGCTTTAACCAGACTGATCAAAGAGATCTTCAGCTCAAAATCATTGTTCGCGATGTTGGGAGCATTGATGGCCATAGGAGGATCGGTGACATTCGAAGTCATGTATTGGGCCAATGTCTTCGGCCGTTCTCCTCCACCAGCCATTTTTTATTCTGGTGCAGACTTCTCTTCTTGCTTCTTGCTAGCTTCCTCTATTCGCAGTCTCTTCAAGTGTAAATGGAGAGTACGTTCAATCTCGGGATCGAACTCAAACTGCGAAATCTTTTGAATACACTGAGAGTACCTAGCAAAAACAAGAAATGAAACACAATCAAAATCGAGAAGGGATCACAAGGAAGGGAAAGAAAAAGGAAAAAAGAAAATAAATAAATAAATAAATAAATAAATAAATAAAAACAGCTTAGTCAATTTGAGAGTCTTCGCTTAATGGCTACTAGGGATAAAGTCCTCGACAACGGCGCCAAAAACTTGACAGGGGCGCAAGCGCACAGGTACTATTGTAGCAATGTCAAAGTCGATCCCACAGGGACTTAGTCTAGTAACACAGTGAACTATCCCTCTACTTAATTGCTAAGCCAATCGGGTTTGATGATTTTTGGTGATTTCCAATGAACTAACTAAACTAAGGTCGACATGAAAAGTTGAGCTTGGGGTAATTCAATGGATGAAGGCTTCTAGGGTTTTACTTACCTATCAACAGGGTCTGAAAGACAAGTTAAAGCATGCGCAAGAAAGTAACTCAAACGAATCAAGAATCGATAACCTCTAAATTCTATCGCCCTTTCGATGCTAAATAGAATTATCCTGACTAACCAAATCAACAACTTTCGTCTGCCTTTCAGGTTAAACAAAATTGAAGGTCTCAAAAAGTCATATTATCTAATGACTCCCTAGTTTACTACTCCTTTTTCAACTTTCGTAAGCCTAGGTAGACAAGTTAGTAGTCAAATTCCCCTATGGGGCGTGGCGCGATGGGAGAGATTGAAGACTTAGCTTGAGTTGTAGTTGTAGATGAGATGAGAGAAATCCATGAACAATAAAATAAGGGGGAAAAGATGAATATGTCAATCACCCATGCTTAAACTTCTCAACAATAGCCTTGATCTTGAATAATAACAAGAGTAATAACCAAAATCAACCAATATCAATAACCTTGAACACCAAAGGGATTGGATATGACCTTGGATAAAGGAGATTCCACCACCAAAGCCTAACACCCCACCATGACCATTATAAAGGAAGAATCCACCAAATGATCAATAAAGGAATGACTAGAAACACCACCATTAATCAATGGTTAAAGTAATCTAGATTTTGAGAGAAAACTTAGGGAAACCCTAACCAATTCATAAGCATGTTCATAATCATCAAAAGTTGCCTAGAAAAATAAGCTAAGGGGGTATTTATAGTAATGGGGAATTAAAACATTAAACACAGTGTTTAAGCCAAACAAAACACGCAAATCAGTTTCGTCGCGGGCGCTACGCCGGTTGGTCGCGGTCGTTACTAGGGCGAAACTCCAGGCGATTCTTCGGGTGCGCGATCGTAGCGGGTGCTACACTGAGTCGTCACGGGCGTGACGAATTTCTTCCCCAATTTCCCCAAAATTTCGTGGCGGGTCACGGGCGTTACTCGGCGAGGGTCACGGCCGTGACCACCTGGGATGGTTCGTCGCGGGCGCGACGACCTGGGCAGTTTTTCTGCCGTCTTCAAATGTGCATAACTTCTTCATCCGGACTCTGTTTTAGGCCCATAAGATATCGATGGAAAGCTCTCGATGTGTAATTTAAGCTCCCAAAATATGAGACCCATCGAAGTTATATTGAAGGAGTTATGACCCAAAGCGTGAAGGCGCGCCCATTTGTAACGTTTGAACGCCATTACTAGCTTGTGTTTATTCACCCGGCTCACAACCAAACCACGATGCCAAATATTCATGACATCTCGGGATGACCCATCATCCCATAGGTCCTCATGGTTATCGACAAGTCTCGAATCTCTTCCCGGCCATTTAAAACATCCGTGGAGAAGTTTGGACCCCGACTATGGACGTCTCGCCTTAGCCAAGCTAAATTGACGCTCACCACCCCGCTCTTCTTGAAGGTATAACGATTCTTGAGAACAAGTGGGTGAACGTACTTAGCACAGTGTTTCCGGTTAGCTCCTCTATCCATGTTGTCGTCGAAATCCCCAATATAAGCATCACAAGAGAGTGCAACTACCGATGCTTGCTGAACCGTTGACTTATCCTCGAATGTGAAAGCTTGGACCCGGTCCCGACACGGTCTATACTCCCCTTCTTGAAAAAGAGTTGCCCTCAACTCTTGGTTGTTAAAACCGAGGCACTCTCCCTCAATTGACTCGGGTAAACTTCGAACATCCCAAACGTCACGAGCAATAACGCTAGACATCTCACAAGCTTCAAACTTGACGATGTACCCATCTTCCAAATGCAAGAAAGAGGTTGGAAGCTCGTTTGGGGGTAAAGGATAAAGGGATGGGATAAGGAATTTTGTTGGTGCTCGGGAAATCTCAATCTCACTATGCTCATCAATTGGTGGAGGTGAGAGGAATGAAGGTGCTTCGTATTGGGGGTCTTCATCAAGGATGGGAGGAAAATCAAGGTTCTTGATTTCAACCACCTCTTGGCATGGAGCTTCAACCGTCTCACCATGTACTTTAAGAAGCTCAAGAGTTTCCCCTTCATCGTTCGCAAGGACACTAACCCCGACTATTGAACTCTTTTCATTCTCAACCTTCTCGTGGCATGGAGCTTCAACAATAGCTTCGGTAGTCTCGCAAGGTTCAATGGAAGCTCCCTCGTCGGGTAAGAGATTGACCTTTGCTAGCTTAACTTCTCTGTCCCCACCAAGTGATGAAATGGGCTCATGGTGGACCTCTCGCTTGTAATTGTCAGGCAAGAATCGTCGATTCATCAATCTCTTAAGCCGTGCCCATGAAATAACCTTTGTTCGACCCTCTTTAGCTCGTTGTACCTTGACATTCTTAAACCAAATGGATGTAATCCCGGTGAGTTTCGATCGTGCAATCTTGAAGGCATGCTCATCGCCATACCACTTAGTTTCAAACTTCATCTCCAAGATTTGGACCCATTCAAAATAGTTTTCCGGGCCGGTGAAGCCATTGAATTCGGGGGTGTCAATCTTAACGTCCTGGAAGTCGTCACGAGGGAGTTGATCATGCACATTCCGACGAATTCGGTGTCGTGGAGAGCCTCTAGCATCGTCACTCGACTCAAAGTTTGGAGGAGGATGGATAGGGCTTTGTGCACGCCTCCGACGTTCAACTTGTGGTTGCCCTTGACGTTGCACCGTCAAATTGTTCATTTGTGCCGCCATCTCCAGAAGAGTCCGCTCAATGTTAGCGTTATGATTCTCAAGAGAAGTGAACCTCTCATCCATCGTGGCGAGTCGGTCCTCAATTCCTTGGACTCGGGAACTCCTCCGGTGGCTAGGTTCCTCTCGATCGGAATCATCCTGACCATCTACATCGAGGGAAAGGTATGGGACGAATTATGTTTGGGATATTTTGTAGAGTTTGGGGGTTTTCTTGTAGTTGGCTTGTGTTTGGCTAAGGGTTCTTTGTGTTTTTCTAACTTGGGAATTTTATCGAACACCTAGCGGGCACAATTTTCCAACTTCACCTCAAAGCTCCAATATGCATCAAAATCAACAAACACAATAGCAATAACAATTTCTCCAACACACTTGGAGTCACAAGGGTTGGTGAACACCAATATTTCAATCAAAATACCAAAATCCAACAATAGAGAACAAACTAGCAAGAACAATGGAAAACACTCAAGCTAGATGAAAAACCTCGGGCTCTGATACCAAATGGAGCGTGGCGCGGTGGGAAAGATTGAAGACTTAGCTTGAGTTGTTGTTGTAGAAGAGATGAGAGAAATCCATAAGCAATAGAATAAGGGTAGAAAGATGAACATCTCAATCACCCATGCTTGAACTTCTCAACAATAGCCTTGAACTTGAATAATAACAAGAATAATAACCAAAATCAACCAATATCAATAACCTTGAACACTAAAGGGATTGGATATGACCTTGGATAAAGGAGATTCCACCACCAAAGCCTAACACCCCACCATGACCATCATAAAGGAAGAATCCACCAAATGCTCAATAAAGGAATGACTAGAAACACCACCATTAATCAATGGATAAAGTAATCTAGATTTTGAGAGAAAACTTAGGGAAACTCTAACCAATGCATAAGCATGTTCATAATCATCAAAAGCTGCCTAGAAAAATAAGCTAAGGGGGTATTTATACTAATGGGGAATTAAAACATTAAACACAGCGTTTAAGCCAAACAAAACACGCAAATCAGTTTCGTCGCGGGCGCTACGCCGGTTGGTCGCGGGCGTTACCAGGGCGAAACTCCAGGCGATTCTTCGGGTGCGCGATCGTAGCGGGCGCTACACTGAGTCGTCACGGGCATGACGAATTTCTTCCCCAATTTCCCCAAAATGCCGTGGCGGGTCACGGGCATTACTCGGCGAGGGTCACGGGCGTGACCACTTGGGATGGTTCATCGCAGGCGCGACCAAGGTCGTCGCGGGCGGGACGACTTGGGCAGTTTTTCTGCCGTCTTCAAATGTTCATAAATTCTTCATCCGGACTTCGTTTTAAGCCCATAAGATATCGATGGAAAGCTCTTGGTGTGTACTTTAAGCTCCCAAAATTTGACACCCATCAGAGTCATATTGAAGGAGTTAAGACCCAAAGAGTGAAGGCGCGCACATTTCTAACGTTTGAACGCCATTATTAGCTTGTGTTTATTCACCTGGCTCACAACCAAACCACGATGCCAAATATTCATGACATCTCGGGATGACCCATCATCCCATAGGTCCTAATGGTTATCGACAAGTCTCGAATCTCTTCCCGGCCATTTGAAACATCCGTGGAGAAGTTTGGACCCCGACTATGGACGTCTCGCCTTAGCCAAGCTAAATCGACGCTCACCACCCCGCTCTTCTTGAAGGTATAACGATTCTTGAGAACAAGTGGGTGAACGTACTTAGCACGATGTTTCCGGTTAGCTCCTCTATCCATGTTGTCGTCGAAATCCCCGATATAAGCATCACAAGAGAGTGCAACTACCGATGCTTGCTGAACTGTTGACTTAACCTCGAACGTGAAAGCTTGGACCCGGTCCCGACACGGTCCACCCAACTTCTCAGGTTAATCTCAGAATTACAAACATCTAAGGCGTTAAGAACGTTTGTAACCATGAAAAAACGCAACCTTCTATTGATTCAATCAAGAATTCAAGCACAAACTAAAACATTCTAATCAAACACCATAATGTTGGTTCATAAAGCCCTATAAAGAACGAAATCTACTCACAAATATTCATTGGAAATGTGAAATACGTCCTAAACATGATAATCAATTCTAGAAGTAGGAAAGAAATATGAGAAGAGTAAAGCAAACACAAGGAGGAATTCTGTAGAGTCTCTCGATCTCCGGGCAGTAAGTACTTCACGAATTTCACGTGCTTCGTTTCGAATCCCAATTCTTCAAATTCTTCGGGTTGATTCTTGATGGATGGAGGTGTTTTGGTGATGAATTACCCAAGAAGCCCCCTTTTTTCTGCCCAGAATCAATGAAAAAAACGGCATTCCCCCCCTCCCAGTTTATTTCCGCAAAAATAACCGCCAAAGCGAGGAAACAGTGGCCACCACAGTCCGTGGCGGTCACCACGGACAGCCCGTGGTTGCGCTGCCTGGCTTTTCTCTGCTCGTTTCTTGCTGAAATTTGTACCACAGTCTGATCAACAGTAGTTGATGCCCGTGGTACCCTTGGTCTTACCAAATTTGCTCCTAAAATCAACTTTTTGGCTCTGAACCTGCAAATCAATACAAAAAACACAAAGACCAAGCGTAAATAGAGAAATGGGGAAGATTAAACACATTTTTGACCTAAATCTACCATGATTATGCTTCTAAAACACCTAGGAGTAATTGCAAATAATGCACTTATCATAAGGTTACACTTTGGTTATAATCTCCATCTCGCCATATATGCCTTAAAAAGCTCAAGAAGTCTCAAAAGAAGATGATGAAGTTTCAAGTCGATCAAACATCATTTTCCCAATAATCTTAAGAACTAGTTAGCAAGGTAACATTAGAAGAGACTAAACATATAGATATTTAAGAATCAAGAAAGCATCAATCATATTTGGATTATATAAAGACAACTATTTTTTGTTAAGAAAATTATATAAATCGAATTATTAAGTTTGTCGATGATTAAGAATTAAGTTAATGATTTATTGATTACGATAAGACTCGCATTGAGCAACTTGTGAATCAAGGCTTATGTATAATTATTTGGTGAAAATAATTATTAAGATGCTCAAGTTAATTCAAGCAAGAATACAAGAATGAGTCAAGGCCAATATTGAAGTATTGTTGTCAACGACCTAATGAAACATTATTTGCCAACAGTCAAGTGTAGTAAGTGATACAATTGCATTGAAGTATTCTTCATAAATAAGCATGAAGTATAGAACATTAAGACCATACGTTGGGTGTTTGCGACTCATATTAGAACGTCTAAGTTTTGGTTTAAGTGACTTTGCAAGATTTTGATATTGATAGTTATGACTAGTTAACTGCATTATGTTTTGAGAATAGAGAATCATGATTGATTAATGTTAGGAAATATTAAAAAATTAGGTATAGGATCGAGTCTCAAGGAAATAACGAATGATAGAAATAAAGGAGAAATAATTTACATGGGAAACCGAAGAACCTGGAGAAAAACTTACGGACGACGACAACCAGAAAAATTCCATTATGAGAAAGCGTGAGTACCAAAGCGATCACAATCAAAATATGTGATTTGATCAAGATTAGAGGACTAAACCCTCTCTTAACCTCTCTCTCTATGGAAATACAAAGATGGAATAGTTAGGGATGCAACCCCAACAAAACTCTCTAGGGAAACACAAACAACTCTTACACAGTTACACAAATATGTGTTAAACTCTCTCTTGGGTGTGTGATGATAATACCCATGACAGCTACCTCAATTTATATCCAAAGGTTGATAAAGAATATGGAATGAATTGATGATGGAGTGATGTGGGCTTGGATAACATTTACCACCATAGCAATATGAAAAGACTTGGTGATCGACCAATTCACACCATACAGAATATAATTCATGCACCCGTAGCATGTGCTCCAAATATTTGCGAGTGAACAGTTATAATAGTAAGAGTGAACAACATAATTATGTGGATGAACAATCATAATGTCTGGAGTACATGCCCTGGTGCATCTAATAAATTGCACTCACCATAGAGAACCCAATCGAACATATTCTCAGCAATTAAGATAGTAATAAGGATGAGTCTATTGCCATTGAAATGCTTCATCAGTTTGATGTTTTAAGTTATAAGTTTTCAAAGTGAATAATGTTGAAAATCATTGTGGCAAGATTATAATATGTTGTTTTATAATTTTAAATTTTCATGATGTATAAGTGTTGATCAAGTTTATTCCACATATTGTTATTGATGTTAATGTGAAGGATGATTACAAGTTGATTAGACGATTTACTAGTATCATGATTAGAAATTTGTTACATGTTTATAAGTGATAAGTTTAGGTGGTTTTATAATTAAAGTATTTGCCTATAGTTTTTCAAGTTTCGGTTTGATGGCATAACTAATAAGTTGAATTTTTCTGCATTTAAGCATGAAGCATGGAAAATAGAATATAAGTATTGGCAAAAGTATATATGAGTTCTATGTTTCTAATTTAAAGTTATACGCAGGCCCAATCCTGACATTTTTAGGGCCTGGGGCGACATAGCAAACCAATATATAGATGGGTTTTTGGCTTGGAAAAATCCGCAATGAGGGCCTTGTGATTGAGAATAATTCAAAGTGACTTTTTGGCTGGTGATAGTCTATTCTTATTCATTATTTTCTCTTAGCATCCCAGATTGAAATTTTGGCACCGAAATGATGATTTGGCAACCGGAGCACGTGCCCTTTTAATTAAAAGCATGTCACATCAAATTTTTTTAATTCTATTTTATCGTTTAGCAGAAGCAAGCGAATGTTTTTCGAATTTTAAGGAAAATTAGATTATTTATTCCACCTAATACATTTCCCTTTACTTCAAAATAAACGATAAAATAGAATTAGAAAAATTGACGTGACATGCTTTTAATTAAAAGGGCACGTGCTCCGGTTGCCATATTAGCATTCCGGTGCCAACATTTCAATCTGGGATGCTACGAGAAAATAATGAATAAGTATAGACTGTCACCAGCCAAAAAGTCACTTTGGATTATTCTCGATCACAAGGCCCTCAGTACGGATTTTTCCCAACCATAAACCCTCTATAGATTGGGGTCCTTTTAAAAAGTTGTGTCAACATTCATTCTAAACAACGATATTAAGAATTTAGTCAAAATACATACTTGTGAAAAACTAATTTTTTTTTTTATCCATTGCCTTTTATCTGTTCATAGACATTTTTCATTCAGCCAAGGAATGTGCTGGTGGTTGAACTTTTTGGCTATTTGGCTAATATATTACTTGGCTATATTGCCCTTATATTTTTTTAAATCAGTAAAGGGGAAATTAGCCCATAATTTATTCGACATAAAGAACACTGTGCCCACTGAACATAATGCAGTATAGTCATACATTTTGCTGTCAATTGCACTGAACAACAGATTTTTCCAGCTGATAATTAACCACCACATTTGTAGACAATGACAGTCCTCTGCACCGCTCTTATTTTTTAAATGCTTTCTTTTTACTCCTCAATTTTTCAATGAAAAACTCCATGGCCTTTTCCTTACTTTCAATGATTTGGAAGCCTATCTCAAAGTTTAATTTAATTGCTCTCTCATCTCTCCTTTTTTTGACTGATGAAGTCTCACTATCCCATCTTCTTCATGAATTGATTCCTTCTGAGGTTCTCATACTTGGCTCCTAGAACGTAGTTCCTAGGGATGGACCTAAATTAGTTAGTTGATTGAGTAGATTCCCATATTTTTGACTCCTCAAGTACATTATGACTAGCTAATTAATTGAGTATATTTTGTGTTTTAGGTTTTCTCCAACTAGCTAATTAATTGAAATAACAATCTTTTTTTTAAAAAACTTATTTTAGGTGTAAAATGACTAATGTAAACAAGATTAAGTTTCTTATCCTTTTAAGGTCCACTTTTAAATGTCAATAAGTAGATCCATAGCTAAGAAACCGAAACTAAGTTATTCAAGCAAATAGTAATCGATATGAAATCTAACAATTAAATAGAGTTTATGGTCAAATATAAATGAGTTATTCTTTTAATAGAATATATAAATTATTCTTGCTCAACCAATGAAAACTATAAAAATGGATATGAGGAGCTAAAATTGTGGGTTATTTGAAAACAGAAAAACTATGCCATATTCATGAAGCTTGAGAAACTATATACTCCCTCCGTCCCAAAATATTTGTCTTCTTTGATTTAGCACGCATTTTATGGAAAATCAAAAAATTAATCTTAACAGACAATAAAATACTAACAATACCCTTAATTTTAAATTCAAAACTACTATTTATACTTTTCCCTCCCATATTTAAATACTTTTAAAATTCAAAATAGGGGTATTTTAGTAATTTCAATGAAATAAAAGTTTTCATTTTAAGAAAGTGGACATAATTTTGGGACATCCAAAAATGGAATAGTGGACAATTCAAATATATAATTTGGGACAAAGGTAGTACTATGTAGTATTTACCCAATTAAATCATATAGATTATACAAATTGCCAGTTAATTAGGAATTAAAGTGGAAGAAAGAGATGGAGGAGGATAAGGAACGAACCCTTTGAGGGAGGTTTCTTGGGGTAGATGGCAATGCAGATCATATAACCCCAAAATAACCACTTCTTACTCATTGTAGTCTCTTCTTCTTCTTCTTAAGCACATGCAGATAATCTTGTGTTTGATTTGCCTATTAAGCACCCAACTAATTAAGGATTCTCTTACTTCCAATGACTGATGAAGCCATACTAAAATCTTTTCAATGAATTGAGACTAAAATCTTTTCAGTGAATTGGGATGAAGACGAAGTGACAGGCAGTTGTGAAATGAAGTGACTAGCACACGTGTGAACACAACTTCAGAAATAGAAAGTGAATTGTTATTGAAGCGCGATTTACGGGATTTGGGGTGCAATTTTTGTTTTTTTAATTTTCTCCAAAACCCATATCCACACTGTGCGTCACTCAGACTTGATAGAGATCCCCGCCTGGAAAGAGATCCATAGTTTCGACAACGACCGCCTCTGTTCTACGGTGATTCTACTTGCTCTGGCGACGCTACTGGGATCTCAAAGACCATTTAATGAACATCCATTCAGAGGCGTTGAGCGTGGGTTGGAACAAGAGCAAAAACGTTTTGGTAGAAAACCTCATTCTGATTCAGAATTAGGACTCAATTTCTGCAAGTTTGTTTCGAGTTTGCTCTGCAATATTTCGAGTAAATTTGGGAGGTTAATCACTGATATATGCCACGGGGTTGAGAATTATGTAATGGGGAATGATTGCAGGGCCTAATAAGTGGGCATGGAAGGTGCTGAGGCCGATCATACAAACGCCGGCGGCGGCTTGGGTGAACCAGGACTGAACATGTGTCTTCCATCCCAATCGGCAATCGGGTAGTGGTGTAACATAATGTAGTCATGTGTGGCCAAACAGATGGGCAGTGTAGACAAATGTATTCGCCTATGCATCATATTTGATTTCCCTCTGTGTTGTTGTTGATTTAACTGTTAAATAAAGTGATTAATATATGTGCTTTGGGGCTAAAATAGGAAAGGGGTATGTGCATTTTTGTTGGCTCATGTATGAAATTGGTTGTAATATAGTGCAAGTGTGGTCAAAGAACGAGTAATGTGGTCATAAGTCATGAACTGATCCTAACCAACCCATTCGGTGTGGTCGTAGCCTCAATTGAATATGATCAATATGATCAAAACAGATTCGACCATTGTGTTTTTCTTGATTTATTTGTTAAATACAATGATTAATATAAGTGCTTTGTGGCCAAATCAGGAAGGAGGTAGGTGCATTTTTGTTTGCTCATGTCTGAAGTTGGTTGTAATATGGCAGCTTTAAGTGTTGTCCAAAAAACTGGCAGTGTGGTCAGAAGTTTTGAGTTGATCGTAGTTGAACCGTTTGGTGAGGTCATACTATCGGCATGAAAATTCTATTTATTATGTATGTATTTTGTATTTTAGTACGTCACTCGATCAATATGGCATCGTTGGAAAGTTGGTGGTGTTTTGAAAGTTTATCATTCAATCATCATGAAGTGTACTGTTCGTGGGACATTTGGGATTGTTGGCAATCATAATATATTGTGGGGTCATGTTGTACTATTTGTTTGTGCCATTTTTTATGCTATGCTTTGTACGATAATAAGGGAAATGTGGGTATTGGCCTAACAAATGTTGTAACCATCGTGTTAGGGAGGATGCACCAATGTGCGACCAATTTGTCAATTCCGTAATGACATCCATCGTTAGCTGGGCAGTTGAGGACATAATGTATATACAATCACTACAATATTCTTTCACCAAGGGAGAGGGGGGAGGGGGGACACACAAAGGGGGTGGGGTGTTAGGCTATGAGGGTCGGGGTATGCAATTGCTTCTTGGTGTGTTAATTCCTTGATGCACAATTTGGTTTATCATTGAACAATACTTGCTGCAACAGAATTTGTTTGTATTGGTCTCAATCTTGTATGGTTGCGATTTGGGCCACATAGTGTGTTCAATTGGTTGCAATTATGTGATGTCCAACACAGTACTTTGTGCGCATTCTTGTATGCTGAGTCGTGTGCTGATGTCCAAATAGTGCTTAGTGTAGTTGAGCATATGCGGCTGCAAGAGTGTGGTCAATTGTATACACTTTGCCTGTGTAACATATGTGATTATATTGATTCATATTAACTGTGATCATTAGAATGTGATGTGTGTTCAATCTTGCAGTGTAAGTGTTTCATTTGTCTTTACCATATGTGATTGTATTGGTCTCCATGTTGTGTTCTTGCAATTAGGAGCTATACAGTGTGGCCAATTTGTCTCCCTATATGATCTTTCATTTTTCTTTACCATTCGCTATACGGGCTGCCACAGTGTGGTCATGATTGTATATTAGTATGGTCAGTAAGATCTGATTCAATCATGATAGTGTGTGCGTACCCAGTGGACTTCATAGTATTAGTTTACTATTGAGTGTGATCATTGGACGTTGATGTGTGACGAACATTGGTATGGGAATTTTCCGTTGTCTTCACCATATGATTTTGTGTTGGTCTCCATCTTGGTGTGATTGCACTTTGAGGCCATACAATGTGCATTTATTTGGTTGCAATTATATGATGTCCAATAAGTTCTTTGTACATGTCCTTGTATGATGAGTCGTTTGCTCGTTTGGATGTCAGGAAGTGAGGGTGAAGTGATTGCGGTTGCATTTTTGTTATCACTTCACAATGCACAAGGAGAACTCACTCAAGGATGAAGTGTAAGAATGAGCTTCTCGGTGGGATAGAGACTAGTCTTAAAGACTGAATGCTCTGGGGGTTCAATGGCCTCAACATTGCCATGCACAATCATCGACGAATATTTTGTTGGTTATTGAAGAATTTTAGAATGTGTATGTTTTGGATAGAACGCGTTACGATTTATTTGATGCAACTTGGGTGTAATTGTTGGTGTGTACCGAACAATATTGGTCCCCGATGTAGTCAACATTATAAGTCATTTGTTCCATTTGGTTTTTCTTATTTAATGGATAAATTTGGGTTGGCTACGAACTGTGCACACGGGCAATTATGTTCGTAGTGGTCCCATTAAATCATTTCCACAAGTTCAACTACTTGAATGGATGTGTTGGCAAAACTAGGTTTGAAGTGTTATGTTTATTTCACCGTGTTTGTTTGTCTAGCTCTTCATGTAGTGTGGCGCACTTATAACCAGTGAAAAAAATAGAACATCCTGATTGCGTTCATTAATGGGTCAGTACACATTTGAAGAGCAATGGGGCTGTATCCATCTATCCCTCCATATGGCACTGCAATGTCGAAACTGTGGTCTGTAGAACTATGTGTGATCATGTGTATAACTGCAACTTGTGTGTTCCAACTCGTAAGTTAATTTGCAATTCAGAATGTACGATGTTAATCATTTCAAACCAACAACCAGATAGATGTTAACTTAATCTAATACATATGATTGACTGCACACCATATTCCAGTGACAATACTTAATAGAATCCTAAGAATTAGAAGTGCAATGGCTCAACATATATTTGAAGAGTAATGGAGTTGTCAACTAAAATGTGTGAAGCCATGTGTGGTCATGTGTGGTCATAACATTCACACAATTAAGATTACCTATCAGGTACACAAAACAAGTCAGCGGGCACCTAGTCATGACCTTTCAGCACACCTCTTGTGGTTTGACCACACGTACTGACCTCAGAATACATTTACACTACATACTTGCAGTTTACACTGTAATTCACTCGATAAGTAGTGTGGAACTAAATTGAATCGCGCCTCCAAATGCACACAATGACAGTCGTGATGGCCACACTAGTTTGACCAGCTCCAATTATTATGTTGATTGTGCCATTGTGTGGCTAATTAAACTACTGTAGCCACTGGCAAACAACCGATGCAAAAAACACTATGAAATTTATAAAGAGTTGGGTGGCATACACGTATGCAATTACAATTCGGAATGTACCATAAGTTTGTAATCATTAAAAACCAGGAACAAGGTAGATGTTAACTTAATTCAGTACATAAGTTTGACCACACAACCCATTGTACTGACCACACCAAATACAATCGTAGGAATTTGAAGTATATATAATGGTTTAGCACACAGTTGAATATTCATGGGACTGTAAACTGAAATGATTTGACGACACTATATAAGGAGTGTGGTCACCAAAGTAAATCACATCCAAAGTGAACACAATATCAGGCGTACAATAATTGCAATCACTGTATCCATGTGGTTGAAACTAATGTGTGCCTGATTTTGTTACATTTTTCTTTCCTAGGTTAGAAGGCGGGAAGAGTAAATCTCTGCCATTAATTTAACATATGATGGTGTGTGATCATGAATATTAGGAAGTGTGGTCATACATTTCGTGACTATACTTCCAAATATCTCTGACCGCACTTCCTCATATCCACCACAACACACTATCAGATGTAAAACCAATGACTGATA
Source organism: Portulaca oleracea (assembly GCA_029582165.1). Classification (NCBI taxonomy): domain Eukaryota; kingdom Viridiplantae; phylum Streptophyta; class Magnoliopsida; order Caryophyllales; family Portulacaceae; genus Portulaca; species Portulaca oleracea. Next base: position 28,665,131 of record CM055869.1, read on the forward strand.
TTTAGTCTCCTTACCTTCCTACTTAAACTCATTTCCTACCGAATCCATTAGCCACACTAATTTGACTAGCTCTAACAATTATGTTGAGTTTGCTATTGTTTGGCCATTTAAACTACTATAGCCACTTGCAAACTACTGATGTCACAACACACTATGACATTTACAAACGAGTTGCGTGATACACATGTATATTGTTGCAATTTGGAATTTACCCCAAGTTTGTAATAATTGAAAACTACGTGCCAGTAAGATGTTCACTTAATCAAATACATAAGTTTGACCACACAACCCATTCTAGTGACCACGCCTAATAGAATCATAGGATTTTGGCATATAATGGGTCAACACACATATGAAAAGTAATGATACTTTAAACTGAAATGATGTGACTACACCGTGTAAGGAGTGTGGTCACCAATTTGAATTGGATCCAAAATAAGCACAATATCAGGCATACACTAGTTTGAAACATCGTGTTACCATTTAAACTACTGTGTCCACGTAGAAACTACTGATACCATTATGTGGCCAATTAAACTACAAAATATGTTAACTTATTCCAATACATAACGTATACTGGATCATTAACAATAGAAGTATTTTCATTGCCTCCCCTTTTCGTTCTTTTCCGTGGTGTGGCTGTACTCCGCACACTGAACCCCCATCCCCATACAGTGGACTATTGCCTCATCATCATACTTTGGCCATGCCACTATACTGTGACACTAGAATCATCAAAGACTGTGACAGC